>OY992525.1:5707825-6907825 GCA_963921215.1 Scoparia ambigualis | reverse complement strand
AATACTTTATTTAGGCTTGGCAATTACTTATGGAAAACAACGTCTGCCAAATGTCCACCTCTGGTTAAACTACTCAACTGCGTTTAAATAAATCTTAGGAAGCTTACGTCATCTTTACGTCTCTCTCGCAACTTGGCTTGCAACCGGGCTTCGCGAACTTTATAAATCCGCTCTCTTCTAACTAACATTAACAAACTACCTTTACTACTAACTTTACACACATAATACTGCGTAAGTTTTTATAGATTGTTTGAGGAACTCACAAAGCTGGCTTGCTCGCCTATGAAGTTAGTTACACCATGAACCTATATCTCGTTGAACTGGACAGCGCACTTCAATTTACTACTATTACAAATTTACACCCTATGACCCTACCACATTACAGTAAGGTAGGGTTTTCTCTGTTCTACATGAAAGTAGAAAAACGGTCGAGAACGGCCGAGCTAAAAAGTAGTAACATATTTTTTTCTAATGTTGCCACTGGTGAATAAAAAATGTTCTATGGGAGTTAATTCGTACCTGAGGTACCTGCTTTAAAATTAGTAAATATTTGTATTTTTACGTTTTACGAGCTGAACTTTGCAAATAAATACTAAAATAATAAATATACATTGAGTTTTTTCATTGGTTTTGAAGCCGAAAACGTTATAATACAAAAAAAGTGTTGCACCTATTTAAGAAATAATAATCGCTTTACGAGCAAAGATAAAAAAGTTGTAAAAGTGACTCTTTGTCGAAAACACATAGTAACGTTCTAGTTCATAGTAAGACGGCGCGTTTGAAGCGCCTCGGTCGTTGACTTTTATTAGATCGTCCCGTACTAAGGGTTCTTAAATTTTTTATTGATATTTTTTAATGATTTTTTTATGTTCATATTTTTAGTTTTACAAGCTAATTTAGCTTCTACTGATGATAAACATATACAGGGTTTCGGCTCCAAAACCAATGAAAAATCTCGGTGTATAATGATGGAATCCGCTCTTATGAAGTTACAAAACGATATGCTATTATAAATTATTATGAAAGATATGTCAGCACTGTTTGTACTTGTTATTTAAATACCAAAATAGTGCCTAGAAATGTAGGGTGTCCATTATTTATGCCGATTTTGACGACCTTTCGCCTTGGTCGAGTGGTTAGGACGCCGGTTCTGTGGGGCGATCACGCTAAATAATCTCAACCAAAACACAACTGAACCGTCGTTAGACGTACTTTTATAGTGCTATCGCGTTTGACACAGTACCGTAGCGCTATACGAAGTCGGCAGAATGGCTGCGGTTCAGTTGCGATTTGGTTGAGATAATTTAGTATGATCGCCCCCCAGGGGTCCTTCTAAACTGATTTCGAGTCTGGGTGTTTTTTCGTAAATGTATGTTTGTTTTTCGTAAATGTATGTTTGTTTCTGTCAGTTAAAAGAAGCTTAACTTGGGAGTCGGGCTAGATAATTAGTGTGAGCGAAGATAGTAATTTTTATTAAACGATTTTATTTAGCTTGACCTGTGTGTTGATGTTGTTTTGTTGATGTTGGATCAAAAGTACCTACTTAAAATTTTGCCTCCCTTCCTGTTGACCAATTGATCTGAAATTTGGCACACACCTTTAGTTCTGATGACAATACAATTATTCAGTACCATTGTAAACTCAAAATGGCCTCTCCACAAAATGGTGGATTACATTTTTTTTTGTTCAACCGCCTCAATATGGGTATTCAACCGCCTCAATATGGGTATCAAATGACCCTTTCATTGACTAGTAGTAATGCAAAAAATTATAAAAAATTTTTTAAAAAAAGTTCTTTTTTTGTAGTTAAACGGTTTTATTGAAAAGAAAGATAATGATGTAGATAATGTACTAAAAGCTACAAAATATTTAAAAGCTAATTAAAAATAAAATCGTGGGGCGTAGCATGATATGAATGGTTAGTCAACCATGCATATCATGCTACGTTTTTACTGTTAAGGGGAGGTATTTCAAGCGCTTCTCTCTCGCTCGACGGTACGACGGTAAGGGACGGGTATAACAGCGAAGCGGCGCGAGAAATAACGTTTAATATTTAAAAAAATTGATAGATGTAATAAATAAAAGAAGATCGGTTATAATTCCTCAATTTATCTATGAACTTTATTTTGGTAAATGAATCATAATATCAAATCACGTATTTTAAGAGTAAAACCTGGAAAAGAAGATAAAATGACACAAAAATATGTAACTTTGTGAAATTATTCTATCGAGCCAACTTTATCAAATCGTGTTTCCATCGGGTGTATTTTACAGAATAAAGCCTCAACAATATTTCATAATTTTTGCAGATTTTAATTTTACTGTTTACTACTTCAAAAAGTCATTCTAAGAACGTGTTATTTAAATTTTTCACTTACACCTAGCCTTAACAGAAATTTCACGCGCCCCACGATTTTATTCTTAATTATTTTTTCCCCCTCTAGCTCAAAAAGACCGTCATTGTAGCGTTCCAGAGCGAGGAAAAAATAGCTTTTCTTGCCCTAGGGGAAATAGTTTTTGTTTGTCAAATAACAATGAGCCTACAAAAACAAGTCTTTAGTAAAATAATCATGAATAAAGACTCGACATATTACTGTTTACTTAAATCAACAACTTTTTTGAGATAGTGATTATTATTAAAGTTTATGGTTAAGTTCAAGCCCAAGGCTGCTCTATGCTGTTGGATGTATGTGCAGTCTTTAGTTCGTTAGTCGCAATTTAGACACCCAAGGGAAAAAAGGGGGTGGTTGTATTCTTTCACGCGACACGGCTTTTAATTTATACTTAAATTAATAAATATGCAATGATGAAATCCGCTCCTTTGAAGCTCCGATCATCTAAACACTAGATACACAATCCCATTAAAAATACGTTCGAAAAAGTGGTTCCAATTATTATATAGGTACTTACAATTTTGTTTTCGAATAATCACATTCACAACTCATTTTGAAACTCTGCCTTATCTTCACCCTAATAGGTATTAAATTTGGACGGCAATGTCAAATGACAACTGACAGCAATCCAATGCTGTCCCTCTTGTTGGAGCATTAGTTTGAGGCGTCACTTTGAGAGCGTTAATTGTGTATCTAGTGTTTAGATGATCCAAGCTTTGAAGTTACAACACGATATACGATAATCTTAATTATTATGAATGATATGTTAGTAGTTATTGACTTTGACAGTGTTAACTCTAGGTGTCATGTTTTAAAATCGTTCGTTATTGTGATTACTTGCATTGCGAAAATATTAGTGAAAATCATAGATGTAATCGAAAAAATGGTGTACACTTTTGTTGCGTAAGTGAATGTAAAAGAGAATCCCCATTGCGGCTTATCTTTCCACAGGCGAGCGAAATTTATGTGACGATTGAAAAATCTACTTTAAATAAAATTAAATAACAGTTTTGTTAGTTGTTGTGTCCCGGTAAATATTAAAGAAACATGGACACCTTATTGAAAGAGACTAACTACTACAATTTTTAATGCCTCTCACTCGGCTCGCTGTTACGTTCATAGTGCATAGTCCAAATATAATACCTATAGGTTCATGAGTTACACACAGATGCGGTGGGTGACAGAATTTTTTTTTCAACTTAATTTGTTTCTTGAAGGAAGGAACAGGCTAAGGTCAGAGACCAATCTGCCTAGTCATTAATTTTTATTTTGTTTTTTCCTTTGCATATATCATCATCCACTTAATGTAAAGAAAATAATAATTATGTACTATTAAAAACTTGACACTGGCTAAATGTGCTGCTCGCACGAAGCCTTTATTTAAGAAATAAAAAACTGATTTCTGAATTGATTTGCTACAGTTGAAGACAAATTTCATGCAAGTTTTTAAGTTAAGACTGATTTGATGTATGATTCAGTATCTCATACTGAAAGTTGCTGTTTATTAGAGCTCATGATAAATTTTATTTATTGAAAAATAGCTAAAGCTAAATAAAAACCTAAGAAAAATAAGATTTTTAGTCCAAATACTTACATACAAAATTATTTTTTGAGACTGCTGATTCTATGTGAACTCTTTGACAGTATTTTATTGTATATTTTATTGTTTATTGTATATTATATTATCTAGTATACTAAGTATACTAGATAATATAACATTTAAAATTGATATAAATCAATGATTTTCATTAAAAAAATACCTGATTTAAATCATGATTTAAATTATTTAGTCATTAAAACTTAATTGACGTCTCTGAGTACGGCACTCGGTATAGCACAATTAGTGCCGAATATATCTTTTTCCATCACAGCTAGGGTTGGCTGGAAGAGATCTCCTCTAGAGATAATCTCCCCTTTGAATATGTCCTGTGTAACATCTTTTGCAGTCGCGTAATTTGTGTCGGACTCGCGCATGAAGGGTTCCGTATTAATTTCTATACAACATTAGACACTACATTATAATATATAACCTTTTTAATATCGATAAAAAAATCAAAAATAAAAATCACGTTAGTTGCATATTAATTATTTATTTTATTCTGTTTTTAAGGTCGTGATATATGTAAGTATACCCGGCGTCAGATCAACCTACCCAAAACTGTCAAATTTCTACAATCAACTTTGAACATTAGGGTATAAGGATCAATATTCATTGGAGAAATTTGACAGTTTAGGGTAGGTTAATCTGACGCCGTGTGTACGTTCGTAACATAAAGTACCTATGTAAGTATACCTGGGAGTACGCGATAGACAAATCAAAGATGGATTACGGTATGTGCTGTCTTTATTCGGGGCGCGGGACGACTGCCGCTAAAAGTCCGGTTTTGACTTTAAGGTTGAATAAAAACTTTTTAATATTTTTTTTTTCTCATATTTGGAAACTCACTACAAAGCGCATGCCGTTCTTTTTTCAAATTTGGCGCGTAAACAAGCTTTTTAGAAACAAAAAGTTAGGCGGCTTCTAAGTATTCTTTGAAAATGGAGAAAAGCGAGTTTAGAGTGCTAATTAAACACTATTTTTTACGTAGTAAAACTATTAAGCAGACCGAAGACAAATTGAAAAAGTATTATGGTGATTCTGCGCCTTCTCATGGGATGGTACATAAGTGGTTCACTGAATTTCGTTGTGGACGTACTACCACTAATGACGCGGAGCGCCCAGGAAGGCCGATTGAGGTCACTACGGAGGGCATGGTTAATAAAAATAAAATACATGATATTGTTTTGGCAGACCGTCGAGTGAAGATACGCGAAATAAGTGATGCTGTGCACATCTCGACTGAACGAGTTTTTATATTTTGCATGATATTCTGGGCATGAAAAAGCTTTCTACAAGATGGGTGCCGCGTTTACTAACAGTCGACCAGAGACGAAACGTGTAACAGCTTCTGAGGAATGCCTAGCCATGTATAATCGCAATCCGAGTGAGTTTATGCGTCGGTACATAACAGTTGACGAAACGTGGGTCCAACATTATACACCAGAGACTAAGCAACAGTCGAAGCAATGGACTTCTACCGGGGCACGTGCCCCAAAGAAGACAAAAACTGTTTGCTCGGCTGGTAAAGTGATGGCCACAGTCTTTTGGGAGAGCCAAGGGGTTATTTACATCGATTTTTTGGATAAAGGCAAGACAATAACCAGAGTTTACTATGCTGCATTGTTAGATAGATTTAATAAAAAGTTGATCAAGAAACGACCGCATCTAGCAAAGAAAAAAAAATCTATTTCATCAGGATAATGCACCGGCCCACTCGTCTGCAATCGCGACGTCAAAAATTGTCGAATTAGGATACGAATTATTGCCACACCCTCCGTATTCGCCAGATTTAGCCCCCTGTGACTTTTTCCTTTTCCCAAACATGAAGAAATGGCTTGGCGGGCAAAGATTATCGTCAAACGAAGAGGTGGTAGCCGAAACTGAGGCCTATTTTTCAGGGTTTGACAAAAAAATATTTTGATGGGTTGATGAGGTTGGAACATCGCTGGACTAAGTGCGTAGAGTTGAAAGGAGATTATGTAGAAAAATAAAAATAAAATATATGTAAAAAGAGTGTTTCTTCTTTCCAAAGTCATGGACTTATCAAACCGCCCTCGTACGCTATGGGAAAACGACACCTCGAGTGTCCCCACATCCACTATGGCAGCGGACTGCATCTGCGGTCCTCATTGGCTAGTCGTGGATAATAGTCGTGAACCGCATGCATGTATGTAATTGCCTAGCACATGTGCTCAGTGTTTACTTGTTGTATAATGCATGCTGTGTTTTAATTTATATAATCACCCAAAGGGTTAGTCAGATACTAGGCAATGAGGACCGCAAAAGCAGCCCTCTGCCATAGTCCACTATTCACCAAATAGCGACTGCACATGTGCTCAGCGTGACAGGTAGTGAGCCCATCTCCGCTCTATGCTGTTGAATTTATGTGCAGTCTTTAGTCCGTTAGTCGCCTTTTACGACACCCAAAAGAAGAGAAAGGGTGGTAATATTCTTTTAATAAAGCCGCTAAGCGACGCAGCTCGGCACGGTGAATTTCTTAATCTATAAAACATTATAAATATCTGAACCTCATTGCTTTTTGTTCAGGCCGAGATTCCTGACGGCAGCTCGTCCGAAGAGATCGACGCGGAAGCCCTCTCCGACTCGTCGCAGGGACGGAACGCGAAGCACAATCAGAACGGGCTGCTCGAGGCCAGCGTTGAGGTCAAAGTTGAGGTCAGTAGGTGCACAAGTCTATACTACTAATACTAAACCGGCTGCCCAGCAACTTATTGCAAATTCCGCTACGCCTGCACATTCCCTTAACTGTGCAAATAATTCTTTGTCAACATAGGAAGAAACCTTGCTGAAAAGGCGAATGCCAAGTAACATGCTGCCATTTCCCTGTTTCGTACACCCACGAAATTACTGTGCCATTGAAATAGATAAATACAATTTGTGCTTTCTTAAAAGTATACTTATTCCGCCGCTTACGCATATTTTTACTCAATGCTTTTGAAATGAATCTTCCTAATATATTGAAGGACTTATTCCTCCTATTCTTAAAAATGGAGACATACGTTGTATAAATAATTATCGTCCCATTGCCTTACTGCCATCAATATCTAAGATAAAGACTTGTAAAATATTTAGAGAAAAACAGACCCTTAACAGCTACCCCTGTCCAGAACAAACAAATCAACTGACGATGCAGTACATCAGCTCACTGACTACATTGTGAGGCAATTAGACTCACAAAAGTGTTTGACACAATTTCAGTACCCATACTTTTCGGGAAGTTGTATCAACTTGGTATAATGAGGTGTGCCGTATAATCTTATCAAAGATTATCTTTCAGTTGAATATGGTGTTCCTCAAGGAAGCATAATAGGACCCTTGCTATTTCTCGCTTACATGCGATTTACAACTAAGATGCGTGATGGAAGCCTTCAATACGAGAATCCATGTTATTATTTTAACGGAGACTTGGATAAAAGATGAAAACAAAGCTCTAAGGCAGAAGTTGCCAAACTACACATTATTATAACTTTAGACCGAAGTCAAGAGGCGGCGGTGTATCGATTTACGTCCACAACAACCTAAATCACGATTCTATAACGAGGGATTGTAGTACAGTACAATATCAAGTGAAAAGGCTTCAACATATAAAAAGTGGTTTCCTTCATCATATTGCTCCCTTTTGTAGCGATATACAAACAGCCCACACACCCATCTTTAAATCAGGTGACAGAACAGATCCCGGAAATTATCGCCCGATATCTGTATTGCCCATTCTGTCGAAGGTGTTTGAAAAAGTACTACATAACCGATTAGAACATTATCTTTCTACTACTGATTTCCTTTTCAAAAAGCAATACGGCTTCCGAGCTAAGTCAAATACACTCTCAGCAACTATCTCTAGGGGTCTTTATAGACCTAAAAAGGCCTTTGATACGATTAGCCATAAACTACTTTTAATAAAACTGCGTAACATCGGTATTGTCGAAAAAGCCTATGAAATGTTTGGGTCATACCTCAAAAATAGAAGTCAGATCGTCAAATTACGGGACGAAATAAGTAAGCCCCAATCAATATCATGCGGCGTGCCCCAAGGATCGATTCTTGGACCTTTACTATTTCTAATTTATATTAATAATATACATGAACTCGGTCTTAGGGGAGACGTCACACTCTACTCCGATGACACTATTTTATTTTATTGTGGTCATTCAATTGATTCAGTTATAAATCAATCACAGCAGGACCTGGAAATGCTTCATCTTTGGTTTCAGTCAAATCTATTAACAATCAACGTCAATAAAACAAATTCCATTATATTTTGTACAAAAAGCAAAAAAATTGGCAAACATAACCCACTTACAATTAATAGCGAAACCATAAATCAAGTAAAGGAGGAGAAATATCTTGGGCTTATTTTTGATACTTATTTGACTTGGAAGCCACACATCGAAAGAGTTCGTTCAAAACTGACAGCACTGAGAGATGCATTGCGGGGTATAGTACGCAACCTTCCGAAGCAGGTACGATATAATATTTATTACTCACTTGTGAAGTCTCATTTTAGTTATCTGATTGAGGTATGGGGATCAGCAGCGAAAACCAATTTAATAAAACTACAGACATTGTAAAATAGGATCATTAAAACACTATTACAATATAATTTTAATTAAAATTCGGCAGCCATGTATGTTAGGTTTGAAGTTAGAAGGGTCAAATACCGAATAAAAGTAAGACGAAAACAAGTTACTCATTTCAGTAGGGTCACTAACTTGTCGATGTATTTTTATAATACATTGTTGGTGGAACACTTTTACCGAGACATTTTTACGTTTACTGATGTATGTCCAAAAATATTATACATTAATAGGTATACTGTCCTCAACTAATTTAATGTACTCAGAGTAGCAAAGACAACGCTCTGTCTTTAATACCGTACGATAATTAGAAAAAACCTCATAATCACTAATATGGTTAAAAGTCTTCCATTCAATCCATGCTCTTTCTTTATTTTCTTGCAAAAGGACTATTTCTGTAAGTGGCCATGAGTCATAAAACTATTATGCTGTGTCTGTTGTTCCTCAGGGGTCGCACCTAGGACCGATCCCCTTTTCTGTCTTTATTGATGACGTAGGCGCCACAGTTCAAAACTGTAAATTCCTCTTATTTGCTGTCGCTTAAAATAATTATAAATGATTGGGATCATTTTGTAGATGTAAGGCAAATTCCATCCATACTTACAAACTTTCGCCTTTATAATATTAGTGGGATGGAGATACATGTGTGTGTTCTTATTGCTTCATTACTCTAAAATTTTGATTTAGAGAGTTCGGCCGAACATTCGTATTCGGTTAAACCTACATTCGGCGCATCTCTAGAAAATAGTTTACTAATTACTAAATTATGTATCAGTAAACTCGGCTTGTTTTCTAAACAATATTTAGAATTAGAATTAAGTATATTAGTATCGGATACCGAAATGTGTAAACTTAATATAACTATTTCTTTCAGGTGGTAGACGGCGACGAAGATGCGGAGCTGTACGGCCCCCCACAGGCCTCTTCCTCAAGGATAGCCGTCGTCGTAAGAGCTTTTTCTATTACTAAATACCTGCAACATCGTCTTTGGAGTTTTTTTTTATTTCTTCATTACTCTAAAACTTTGATTATTTTTACCTGTCGTACTTTTATCTCCACCCAAGTATAAAGTAAGGCTTCGGTTTATATACAGGATGGAGATACATGTGTGTTTATAAAGGGTGATCAATCTAAATGGGTCAAAGTCAAAAACTATAAGAGATAGGGAAATCTGTCCTTATCTTTTAAATTTCGATCGGACCCGGTCAATATCTTTGTAACCAATGTTTTGAGATTCTGCAAGTATATTCGTTGTTATTGTTGATGTTATAAATAATAATAACAATTCACATGGAGAACACGTTTTTAATGGAATCTTGTTTAAAATTAAAAACCTACCTAAAAACCTATGAATATTATTTTTAAATGGTAGCCATTTTCCTGTAAACAAAGGTTAATTCTCGTGGGTATGTAACGAATGCAATATTGCGTTTTGTATTTTTATGTTAAGATATTTTTTTTATGTAAATGTGTGTTTTTGTAAATGTGTGTTAATTGCGAAAGCTTATTATAAGATCAATGACTATATTGCAGACAAAAATGCATGGAAATAAGTCTACTCTGTACTAGGTTTAAAGATGATTTATTCTCATAAGAAACAAAAATACATTTCACTTACATGAGAACATAAATTAAACAATATCAACATTACAAATTTCAACGCGCGAGCGAACAACATAAACACGTCAAATCAAAATCCTAAATTGGGTTGTTTGTTTGTATCATACATAACAAGACGAACACTGCAGTCAGTTATTGTGCGCGTGAAGCAACCGGGCTCGCGATAGAAAGAAACTGGTTTCGGCCGGAACACGGATAAGCGCAACTAGATGTGGCACGCAGGGCTAAGTGCGAACAGCATACTTGCATGTGAAACAAGAATATGGAGGTTTTATTCATAATACATTTATTTATGAGATTGATTTGTTATATATATATTGATATTTTAGCCGGATTTATTTTTATTTTATTTTATTATTGATGTTTTGATCGGATTTACTTTATTTTATTTTATTATTGATATTTTAATCGGTATTTTTGTGTTAGGTACTTATTATATTGTATTTTTTACACTTATTAATTATAATTTTATCCCAACAAATGTTTTTTTAAGAGGTTTTTGAATTTTGTTATATTTTTAGCGTTTTTAATACTGTTTGGCAATTTATTATACATCTGTGCACTTTCATATGTAATATTCTTTTTTCCGTAATTAGTTCGAGGGGGGCGCAATATCAAATTATTCGCACTCCTTAGCCGCTTAAGGTGAGCATACTCGTTTTTAGTTTTGAAATTAATAGTGGAATGTATTTCCTTTAAAACAATTTTTCTTATTAAAATGCAGGAATAATATTTGAAAGTAGTTTCAATATTCATTAGTCTTACTTCTTTATATAGTTTCAATGTCGGTGTGAGGTAGTCGTATTGGAATAGTGTTTTGATCAATTTGTTCTGTGATATTTGAACATCCTTGATGTGTGTCGTAGCAGCTGAGCCCCAAATCTCAATAAGATAGTCTATGTGCGGCTTGACCATAGAGTTGTAAATAGTGTAACGTATACTAAGTGGTAGACATCGGGTTATTCCGCGGAGAGCGCCACTAAGAGATCGTAATTTAGCTTTTATTTTTTCAATATGTGGCCTCCATGTCAGACGGTTATCCAGAACTAGACCCAAATATTTCTCGCTTTCTGATTTACTTATGGTAATATTATTGATCTTGAGAGGCTCAAAATCGGGTATATTTTTATTTTTGGCTGAAAATATTACATAATGTGTTTTTGCAACGTTAATTGTTAATAAATTGTACTGAAACCAATTATCAAGCAGATCAAGGTCACTTTGGGCATCCTGAATGATTTGGTCAATTTCGGACCCAAAGTAGAATAAGCATGTGTCATCCGCATAGAGTGACAAGTCGCCTTTTAGTTCGAGATTACTAATACCGTTTATATATATAAGAAATAATAGGGGGCCCAGAATTGACCCCTGAGGGACACCAAACGTTACCGCCGCAGGTGAACTTTGAAAATTGGGAATCACCACCACTTGTGACCTTGCCGTGAGGTAGGACTTTAAGATTTTATGGCCATTGCCTTCGATACCAATATCCCGAAGTTTGTTTAGAAGGATTGTATGGCTTACGGTGTCGAATGCTTTTTTTAGATCTATAAATATCCCCAGACAGATTTTTTTTTCATCAATGCTGTTTTTGATTTTAGTGACTAAGTCAGTTGTTGCCGAAAGGGTGCTTGACTTAGATCTGAAACCGTATTGTTGAGAATAGAGGTAATTTATCGAGTCTAGATATTTCACAAGGCGATTGTAGATAACCCTTTCAAAAATTTTGGATAAAACTGGGAGTACCGATATCGGCCGATAGTTATTCGGATCCAAACGAGAGCCCGATTTGAAAATCGGTGTGACTTTGGGCAGTTTTCAGGCTAGTCGGAAATTCACCTGCATCGAGACATAGATTTATACAATTGCTTAGTTCGCGAGCAATGTGTACACCGACGCATTTGATTGATTTTGTATTCATTTTGTCAAGGCCAGAGCTAGTGTTGGGATCTAAATTGTTTATAATTTTTAATATTTCGTCGGCCGTTACAGGAGCCAAAGAAACAAGACCAAAATAGTTTTGGTTACAGTTAACGATCGCAGCAGTGTTCGTCCTATTATTATGATACTTACTCGGTATAGCCTCCGCCAGACGTAATCCAATCGTGGCAAAATATTTGTTGAAATGTTCACAAATTTCGTGTCCATTAGTGATTGTGCTATCTATATTATGCCCCATCTATCAGCGTCGTTGGTGGTGAGATTTCTTTCACTTTGTTATGAGTCAAGTTGTTAATGAGGCTCCACATTTTTCTTGGATTGTTTTTACAAGTAGAGAATTGTTTGTAGTAGTACTCCTTCTTCATTTTTCGTATTTCGTCAGTCACCAATTTCTTCTTGGTCATAAATTGGTTTTTGAGGTGGTCATTGTATGGATTCTTCTTGTGTTTTCCATATAATAGGTTCTTCTTGTTTATTTTATTTATGATTTTTGCATTCATCCAATCCTGTTTCGGTGGATTAAGAATTTTTGTCTTATAGCTTTTGGATTGTTTGTTTAGTTTTACAGAGAATATCTTCAAAAATATTAAATTTATTTTTGTTGCTGTTGGCCATGTTCATTTTCATCAGTTCGTATAATTTTCCGTAATCTATTGATTCGTATTTAACTTTTTGCTTCAATGGAGGTTGGTATTTTTTAACTTCCAAAAAGATTTGTTTGTGGTCTGACATGCTCGATTCTATGATAGCCATATGGAATTGGTTTTCTTTAAGGTTTGTGTGTACATGATCCAATAAAGATTTTTTATTCATTGTCTCTCTTGTGCAATACTTAAGACTAACTTTGCTGAGTATGTGGAAGCCGTTCTCTTCTAAAGTAGCCTTATAATCATTAACTTCGGTGTCCGGTTCCAAAAGATCATAGTTGAAATCTCCTATCACAACTGCTCGCTTTTTCCGACTTAGCTGCAGCGCATAGGTGTCCAGAAAACGCTTGCTATTAGTCCGACCAGGCTTGTATACCGCACCTATCTCGATAGAAAACTTCTTAAGGTAGATCCAAAGAAAATTGTTATCATCATCATCAGTCATTTCTTCAATTAAACGGTGTTCAAGCAAAAGCAGTCCTCTTACTCCTCTACCATAGTCCACTTTTCACCAAATAGCGACTGCACATGTGCTCAGCGTGGCATATGGTGAGCCCATCGCCGCACTATGCTGTTGGATTTATGTGCAGTCTTTAGTCCGTTAGTTGCCTTTTACGGCACCCAAAATAAGAGAAAGGGTGGTAGTATTATTTTAATAAAGCCGCTAAGCGACACAGCTCGGCACGGTGAATTTCTTAATCTATAAAAAATTATAAATTCTAACCTCATTGCTTTTTGTTCAGGCCGAGATTCCTGACGGCAGCTCGTCCGAAGAGATCGACGCGGAAACCCTCTCTGACTCGTCGCAGGGACGGAACGCGAAGCACAATCAGAACGGGCTGCTCGAGACCAGCGTTGAGGTCAAAGTTGAGGTCAGTAGGTGCACAAGTCTATACTACTAATACTAAACCGGCTGCCCAGCAACTTATTGCAAATTCCGCTACGCCTGCACATTCCCTTAACTGTGCAAATAATTTTTTGTCATCATTGGGAGAAGCCTTGCTGAAAACGCGAATGCAAGTAACATGCAGCCATTTTCCTGTTTCCCGCACCCTCCCAAACAATCAGTTTTACATTATTTTGCTTTATTTGACACTAACGAAGCCAAAGTTGAGCAAATAATTTTGGCTAAGAAATTACTGTGCCACTGGAATAGATAAATACCTTTGTGCTTTCTTAATAAAAATTAAAAGTATACTTATTCCGCCGCTTACGCATCTTTATACTCAATGCTTTCTGAAAGGAATCTTCCTAATGTATTAAAGGACTTATTTGTCATATTCTTAAAAAAAGAGACATACATTGTATAAATAATTATCGTCCCATTGCCATACTTTCGCCTTCCCTTTTCGCCTTCGGATCTTGACCAGTAACGACGTATGTGTCGCATAAAAATATTAGCTAATAAACTATCGCGTGTGAATTAATTCATGTTAAATAATAGGAGTGCATAAGTGCCAAGGAAGTATCGTCTTACGTGTGAGCGAAACATAGTGAGCAAAAAAGGGACAGCTACATAATTTTTTAACCATCTTGAAATCGGCCCGCTCGTTTCGTCCACTCTCAGCTGCCGCGGTCCCCACCTGTACCACAGTCCAACCCCACTAGACGCCACCCTGCGCGAGCGCAAACCCCGCCCACGTGAATCATCGATTATCCAACGGAACATTTAGGCCTACAATCGCGCCCGACGGCTAAATTATAAGGTAATTGCTTAGCATGTCTATCCGAAGGACCCCGCCTAAATCGGACAACCAACTTATAACTCCGCAAATCACCCACCACAGCTCCGATTCTGCACTTAATATATCCTCGAATACGGACCGAGCGGAAGGCCAAATAAACATTACGAAAAGGCTTAAGCGAAACTTTAACACCGTAACCGATAGCTGCTCCTCCGTTTCTCCCGACTTTAAAGATATGATTACCGAGATTCAAACGCAGCAGGATAATACATTTGAGTGCCTAACCATTGCTATGAATACAATAATCTCACAGAATCAAGCTATCAAAAATGTCGTTGAATCCATGAACCAAAAATATGATGTTTTAATGTGCAAAGTAACACATCTAGAAACGGAAAATGTCGAACTAAAAGGTCAGATCGCGAACCTCGAAACCAAGATGGAAAGCAAAGAAAAATACATTTACAGCTCCACAATTGAAGTCAGGAACATACCAACCCAAAAAGAGGAAAATAAACAAAGATTGACCGAAATTATCCAAAACATAGGCTTGTCAGTTGGATTAGAGGCCCCACTAAAAGTCTCTGAAGTAAAAGAAATATTTCGATCCAAACGTGGAGCTATTGTGGTTGACTTTACTAATTCAACCACGAAGCAACAATTCATGAAAGCATACAAAACATCGAATAAGTTGATGAGAGAGAGAAAAGAAGGCCAGCTAAATACTTCCCTTATCAACATCCCGGGACCCAGCCAAAACATTTACATCTCAGAATTCCTTACCAATACCGCACGTCGCATTTCATACTTGGCACGACAACACGTTAAAAATAAGAAACTATTAGCTACTTGGACGTCGTTCGGGAAGGTGTACGTGCGTAAGGAGGATGGTTCTGCGCCAACTTGCATTATGGAAGAAAAGGACTTAATAGAAGTGCTTAAATGACTAATCATGGTATTGTACTCACACTCTTGCATGGTCCCTCAGACATTCACCACAATTACAATTAAACTATTATTTAATTTGTACTGACATAACTCTATACATATACTACTCTCATCTCGCTACACTATACATTTCCAACCTACACTATAACAACATTCTACTCCCATACACAAAGTATAAACACACCCATCTATATACTAAAATTAAAGTATATAATATTGAACCACTTTTTCTCTCATCCAGTTATAAGATTTATTTAAAAATACACATTATAGTAGCTGCAACCGAAAAGCTATATTCCCGACCTGGCCACATAAAAGTATTCATTTCATTCTTTATTCTTTTAGAAAATGGTTAATTTAGACATAAATAACATTCACTCTGGTCTGGATGCTTTATCGGTTGCAAAAACAATTAAATGTGATATTGAAAACATAAAATCTTATTTACCTTACTCTAAAACTTGTCGTGGTGCGATTAATTTGATCACTCAAAATATAAGGAGCATAAATTGCAATATTCATAACGTAGAAACCCTGTTACAAAGATCAAACTTGGACTGGGATATTATCTTATTAACGGAGTGCTGGCTCTCATCAGCCAAACGGATTCCTACTATGGACGGCTATTGCCATGTGTCTACTACTTCCCACCTCACACAGAATGAGGGAGTTGTAATTTATTTTAAAAGAAATCTATCTCCCATCCTCCACTATTGGAGGAACCACCGACTATCGACGCTAATTGTCTAATACTCAAACTAAATAACGAGACGTGTATTATTGCGATTTACCGCCCTCCTAGTCATTCTAATACTAACAACTTTTTTCATTCAATTGACACAATACTAACAAATTTAAGTAAATTTAAAAATATAATATTGTGTGGTGACATTAATATCGATATTTTGCCGGGCACAAGCGATTCTCGATCGTATGAGTATCTCAACATCTTAGCTAGTCATAGCATCCTCCCCGGGCATAACTTAGCCACGCATAGCAAGACATGCCTCGATCATATGATGATTAAAACCAAGCTAGAGGCCACATGCTTTGTGGTGGAATCATCCGTTACAGACCACGATTGCGTCGCTTTGAATCTCAACAAATATTCACTAATGGCTTCTGTTAACAAAACAATGACCCTTATCGATTTCAATAATTTAGATAACGCCGTTCAACTTTTAAACTTTGAGCCTATATTAAACTGTAGCGATCCAAATCTAGCTTCCGACCTATTCATCAGTCTCCTTTCGTCAGCAATAAAGGACAACTCCAAGGTGGTCTCCATCCCTAACAAAAATAGAACTAAAAGGCCCTGGATCACTCAAGGTCTATTACGCTGCTTAAGAAATAGAGACAGTTTGCACAAAAAACTCAAAAAGGACCCTGAAAACGAGGTTCTTTTAGTTACTTTCAAAAGGTATAGAAACTACTGCAAATCAATCCTAAAAAAAGCCAAGAGGGACTTCGATAGGCAGGAGTTGGAGGGTGCTTATGGTAACAAACGGAAACTGTGGGAAGTCATTAATAAGGTTACCAACTTAAGGAAAAAAACGGACGCCTCGTCTAGTCTCCTCTCTACGGGCGACCCACAGACTACCATAAACAGTATTAACAAATACTTTGCCAATGTTGGCATTAATCTGGCTAACAAAAACAGAGACTCTTCTACATCTTCTCAACCAGGGCTTTCTTTAAATTCGCTTGACGCCCCTCTTTGTTCCCTAGTCATGCTCCCCCCGGACGAGACCGATGTCCGGGTAGTAATCGATGGACTAAAAGAGAGCTGTGCTGTAGGAATCGATCAGATATCGGCAAAAATAATTAAAAGATATGCCCTCTTCCTGGTCACCCCGATCACTCATATATGCAAACTAGCTATTAATACTGGTGTCTTTCCCTCATCCTTTAAAACTGCGGTAATTAAACCCATACATAAGGCAGGTGGAAGGGACTCTGTGGAGAATTATCGGCCGATATCTATCCTCTCTTCTCTATCTAAAATATTAGAACGTATTATGAATAAACAATTAATAACATTTTTGGAGTCGAACAACCTTCTTTCTTCATCCAGTATGGTTTTCGTTCAGAAAAATCTACAAGTGCAGCTGTCCATAACCTTACTAACTTAGCTATAACAAACCTTGACAAACGAAAGAAATGCTTGGCTATATTTCTTGATCTAGCACGCGCCTTTGATACGGTCTCTATCTCTCACCTTCTCCTAAAGCTTGAACACTCTGGAGTCAGAGGTATCCCCCTGAAACTCTACGAGGATTACCTTACGAACAGGAAACAAGTAGTCAAGATTGATGGCGTGCTTAGCGAAGAACAAACGACCTCCTATGGCTTGCCGCAAGGCAGCATAAACGGTCCGACCCTGTTTCTCGTATATGTTAATAGTCTCTGTGATATTCAACTACATAACGGCAACATCCTTACGTTTGCTGACGACACGGCCCTTTTCTTCAGCGGGGACACCTGGGAGGATGTTTATACTAGTGCGCAAAGAGGATTAGACATAGTTGTCAATTGGCTGCAAAGTAACATCTTAACGCTAAACGTCTCCAAGACCAAATACGTCGCTTTCGCTCACAGACAAAATTTGCTTCCTCCTGCGAATCTCTTTATATGTCCATCAGTGCAATAAGTACATAGATATTCACTCACAGAATTGCCAATGCCCGCCATTAGATAGAACTGAATCCATCAAATACTTAGGGGTTACCATCGACCAAACTTTAACTTTCAAACCACACATCGAAGCTCTTGTGCCCCGACTACGTAAACTAATTTACGTTTTTAAAAATCTAAAACACGTAGCCAACCGGAAAACAATAAAAATGGTTTATTGTGCTCTTGGTCAGTCATTAGTGGACTATTGCATTACATCGTGGGGCGGCGCAGCCAAAACACACCTCATCCAATTGGAAAGGGCACAGCGAGCTATCCTAAAGGTAGCTGCTGGTTTTCCATTTCGGTTTTCCACAAGCGCATTATACAAGCATTGGGAGGTCCTTACAGTGAGACAATCGTTCATTCTCCAGGCTGCCCTTTACATACACAATTCACTCTCATACGACCCTAACATCAACACTAACAGCCGGAGGAAGGGAAAAGTGTGCAACATACCATATACACAGTCGAGTCACTCTCACAACTTTATCTTTTTCCTTGGACCATTTATGTATAACAAACTAAATTCAAATTTAGGAATATACCACTTTACAATATTTACGTGTAAAAAACTTATTTCTAGATGGCTTCAAACCCTAGAGTATGACGAAACCGAACAGTTCCTATTACCCATATCTTGATGTCTCCTATACCCTTTCATCGTACAGTCAAGAAGCACACACACCCACATTCACCCACATACACATTTACTCACGCTCACACTTACACTCCCCCTCACACACTCATACCTAATGTCAGTTCAAATGTATTGTCAAACTTATCGAATAGTTTTAGACTAAGTACATTTTTATTGTTTTTGTGTTATTTTTATCATGTTTTCTTTTATTTCCTAAATTCTTTTCCAAATATAGTTGTTAGCTTCATAATACAACCAAAGTACTTGTTCACAACTAAAACCGGAGTTGCGGGGGCACTGGTGACCGGTAAAACGGGTTTTATACTAAAACCTTTCTCAGGCTCCATTCTCTCACATAAATAACGGTACCTTATCATGTTGTTACTTTTGTCAAATATTGTACCACCTTTATGTGAAAGAGAAATAAATGACTTCTTATCTTATCTTATCTTATACTGCCTTCAATATCTAAGATAATAGACTTGTAAAATATGTAGAGAAAAACAGACTCTTAGCAGCTACCCAATATGGTTTCAGAATCAGGTCAGGTCCAAAATGGGCGTTGTCCTTTCGTGTCTGGGGGTATTTTCTTTGTGTAATAACTAATAAGTATGTTTATCAGTTATCTAACCCATAAAAACAAAGGACATAATTTTTTTTACCATGGGGTTTGGTACTAAATTCCAAAGTCTTTTAACCTTACGCCATTGTATAAATACTTGAAGAATATATTATTACCAACATATTTATGACCGTTTTAATTAGTTTAAAGACCTCGATTTTTTTTGTAAAAATTAAAAACTAACATTGATTTCTACTCGAAAATGGCAACATTATATTAGGTTACACTTTATGTTAATAAAAATAAAAAAGTGACGCTTGTTTGACATTTTATATGTCAATACGCATCGTAGACATTGTCAGACTGTCTGCCGCCAGACGATTCCCGGCCTTAATCCTTGTTGAAGTTTTTTTATCAGCTTCTAATGATTATGCTTGTTGGGCATCTGGCGCGCACATTCATAATAATTTAAAAACAAAAAGTATCAATGTTTACCATATATGTTTTCGAGCACCAAAGACATTAATGTATATTTTACTCTCTTTGACGAGCACAGATCTTTTATTAAAAGTATACTTATTCCGCCGCTTACGCATCTTTTTACTCAATGCTTTTTGAAAGGAATCTTCCTAATATATTAAAGGACTTATTCGTCATATTCTTAATATATATGACGACCTCCTTGGTCGAGTGGTTTGTACACCGGTTTTCATGGTGTCGCCATCTCTGAGGTCCCGGGTTCGAACCCCGGTCGGGTCATTTAGAAATTATTGTTTTCTAAATTGTCTCGGGTCTGGGTGTTTTCTATGTATAATAAGTATGTATTTAAGTATTTTAAGTATGTTTATCCGTTGTCTAGTAACCATTTAACGAGTTTCTTCGAAGCTTCTCTTGGGCTAGATAATTGGTGTGATTGTACGAAAGATTTATTATTTATTATTTATTATTATTATTGACCGATTTCTTATCGGAGTTCAAGTCGACAAAATAACATCGGCAGCATGGGACTTGTTTTATCACCCCGTAGACATAATCGCTAAAGGAGACCCGGCGTTATAAACTTAAGTTGTATACTTTTTTAATTTTTTTAATCTGTAATTCAATAACTGGCAATCATGAACCCTCAGGACGACTTCGTCATTTTCTTAAACTTGACACTTTCCTAACTTGACTCATTTTTAACTCGGCTCTTTTTTAGTTGGTCTTTTTTGCAAAGTTGACACTTTCATAACTCGTCTCATTTTTAACTCGGCTCTTTCTTAGTTGGTCTCTTTTGCAAAGTTGACACTTTCATAACTCGTCTCATTTTTAACTCGGCTCTTTCTTAGTTGGTCTCTTTTGCAAAGTTGACACTTTCATAATTCGTCTCATTTTTAACTCGGTTTTTTTTCTATGTCTAGTATGATAATAAGGCTAAATATTAATAATGATAATAATCAACCGGACATAGCCAACCGTACCGTTTCTTCCACTTAGGTCAGCTGCCACTTAGGTCAGAAAATTATTTGTTCCATTTAGGTCAACTCTGACCTAATTGGATTTTTCATTGTCGACATAAAACTATCTGACCTACCTGGACGCCAGTATTAACAGCGTGCTGACCTGTAGGTAGGTAGGTTTAGGTTATGCTACTTTTGCTGCAGGCCCTTACGTCGGAACGCTTTAAGATGTATGTAAACTCATTTATTATTGTAGGTACAGTCGAGTTCATAAATATGTATACACTTAAGTACCTTGGCTTCTCTATTTAATGCTGATTAAACTGCCATACATGAATTGTCAAAGCGATTAAAGTGACAAGGTACTAAAGTGTACACATATTTATGAACTCGACTGTACGCATCCAGTCCAGTTTATCTTGAAAAAAAATATGAATACAGGTGTCCCGTAACTACTTTCTTAGAGTTTATAAAAAAATTAAGATTTAGGAAAGTGTCAAGTTAAGAAAGAGACCAACTAAGAAAAAGCCTAGTTAAAAATGAGACCAGTTAGGAAAGTGTCAAGTTTAAGAAAATGACGAAGTTTTCCGGAGGGGAGACGAGTTGGGAAAGTGTCAACTTTGCAAAAGAGACCAACTAAGAAAGAGCCGAGTTAAACATGAGACAAGTTAGGAAAGTGTCAAGGTTAAGAAAATGACGAAGTCGTCCTGAGGGATCATGAAACTATATAATATAGGTTTGTGCTGGCAATATAAGGAATGATACAAAAATATGTTGATATTTCTTAAACTGGATACTGGTTCTTGCTGGCACAGTTACTCCTGACATCCTACAATACACCATACGTAAAGGCGGCACAGACGCCGTAAGTTTGAGCGATTAATTTAAGAATAAGAATAAGAAGTTATTTATTTGACACATAATACATTACATTATAAAAAAGAAAAAGAGTACATACAATAAAAACATCTGTAATTTAAAATAAAGGAGAAAACAAAAAAAAGACGATGGTTATGCAGCGATATATACGTTACACTAGATAGGCCCTTCCGAACACGCACTATGTTCCACTCATCTGCGGAGTCGACTCGGCACCTTGCTTTAGTGTGGCTTTGACATTCGCGCGTGCGGAGCGGCGAAAATATTTTTTTATTCCTTTTCAAAGTGTACACCTAGACGTTTACTACAATTCAGTTGTCAAGTAAGTGAAATTAATTGTTATTCAAGTCATTATTATGTAGTTATATCGTATAGAAAAGATATTTTTTCAATTATTGTTATTGACAATCTATTTGGGACGCCATCTTGATACACACTACGTTGTCTTTGACCGATCTGGCGCTGCAGCGCTGCGATGTCTGTCTGTTGATTAGACGACATTTAAATGTTTGAGCGCTGCAGCGGCTGCAGCCAGTGCCGCAGAGTGCGGCGGCTTTGTTGTTACATAAATAAGATTTAAATTATGAAACAATATTCGATTAAATAAATAAAATTACACAAATAATAAGCATACCTAATTAAAGGAGATAGGTAATTTTGGGCCACAATGGTTCGTTACAGAAATAAAAATGGTATAGAAAATTAGGTCTTCTTATTGCATTATTATTGGTTTCTAAATTAAACCTGTAACACTCCGCAAAACCAAGATAAACAAAAAGAACGGATTTAAGAAAATAACACTTAAACTTACTTGTTAAACACACATCTAGTCAGTAATAAATCGATTTATCATATTCGATATACTTTTGTCTAACTGCATTTGCACTTATTAAAACAGTATTTAATTTAAAACAATGAATATACCAATACGTTAGTTCTTGTATTTTATAGACTATCTGAATTAACAATCATGAATAAATACAAAAAGAAAAGTAAAATATTAATTTTAATCGGTTTTTAAAAACGATTATGGAAATGTCATGTCAGGTCTTTATTATGTCATTTGTCAATACGATTGTCATCCATTCATTCATTCTCTTTTCTCCATGCATTGTAGAATATTTTGTGCCGGCTTATCTTTCTAAATAGTTATTTTCTCACGACATTTTATGTTAAATTATACCCCTGAATACAGAATTTAATCTAGATCAATAAAAAATAAGCTTCAAATTCTTGTAACTACATAAATAACTAAGATATAGTGTAAAAGCAGAACAAGGCATCGAGGCAAGCAACTCAAGTGAATCCTCTATAACTCTAATCTGCAGAGTTTTACATGCAAAATAATGATACATCTGTAATGCTAACATCATTCTCTTCAAAATTCAGTAATTGTTATGTCTGTAGCACAATTTAATATAATGGCCCAAACGTCCGTACAAGCCGCCCTATCTCATTTAATGATATTTAATAACAATGGCATAAATTAAATATAATCCTAAACACGCTAACCTAGAAAAATAAAAAAATGCATCCTTCAACAAACAACAATATATAATGTACAAATATATAATTAACAATGTATAATGCCACCGGCCATGTCACAAAATACTGAACCCGAGAAACTAAATAATAATACTATGACTCAAGAAACAAAATTAGAAAAATGATTATATGATGGTATAAAAAAGCGTAAAAATAAACTGTCACTGTTATTACAGCTGACCTGTCCACGGCAGGAACACTAAGTACATAACCATAACATCTATCACCGTCACACTTTTGCTAAATACCATATGTGCGAAAAAGATAACTGTGCTAACGATATCGTTTCTACATTTCATAGACCTCATAGACTTACCCACTTAATAACCCTGCGTTCGTTAACGTTATAAAAACCGGAACTTTCGTTCAGAAACGTGCAATATTCTACAATGCATGGAGAAACGTGCAAAACGCTTCTGTGGTCTAGTGGCTAAGCCACCGGTTTCAGACCCAGAGGTCCCGGGTTCGATTCCCAGCGGGGGGTACATCTTTGTGTGCTCGGTTTGGTTGGTGGTAGGGCTGTTAAGTCCGCCTGGCTAGCTACCACCATCTTATCTAAGTCTGTCGCCATAACAACGATGTTTATAGCATTGTTGTGTTCCGGCAGTTTGAGATAAGATAGCCAGTTCCTCAGTGGTTGAGGATTCCGGGTGAAGCGCGCTTCCACCTTCGGCCTTATCGTCACTTACCATCAGGTGAGATGAAGGCCAAGCGCTTACACGTTGCCAATAAAAAAAAAAAAAACTTATCAAAGTACATTATTCTACATCGGAGGTAATTCTAAATCTTATAATATACAGAAGACATTTAGTCTCTTGTACAAGGAAGTATATAAATTGTTACAGTTAATTTTTCTTTTATTTTAATACCAAGAAAATTATGTCCTTTCAAAAGAAGCTTAACTTGGGCTAGATACAAATTAAATAAAGTAAAAAAAAATTACAAGCTGGATTCGAACCCTGTATACCATGCAATCCGGGTATACCGTAGATAAGTCCGCAGTAGCTTAACGGCAAGAGCACCTTACCCGGATTGCCAGAAGGGTGCGGGTTCTAATCCAGCTTGTGGATTTTTTTACATTATTCAATTTTTAATTTGTTTGCAACAAAATTTGCGTTAAAATTATTTATGCAATATTTCGAATAAGAATTATATTAGTATCGGATACCGAAATGTGTGAACTTAATATCTATCTTCTTTCAGGTGGTAGACGGCGACGAAGATGCGGAGCTGTACGTCCCCCCACAGGACTCGCCCTTAAGGATAGCCGCCGACGTAAGTGCTTTTTCTATTACCAAATACCTGCAACATCGTGTTTGGAGTTTTTTTATTAGGATAAGATAAAGATAAAATATTTTTTATTCTACACCAAATAAACAACAATAGGACAAACACATTACATTACTTCATTACTCTAAAATTTTGATTATTTTTACTTGTCGTACTTGCATCTCTACCCAGTTATAAAGTAAGGCTGATGCTATGCGGGTTATGAGATTTCAAATGCAGATATCTGTCTTCATCATTATGTACTTCCGGGGAGTGGTAATGACACCGGAGCTAGCTACCCTTTATCCCCCCCCCCCCCCCCCAACCTTTTTTATCCCTCTACAGAACGAATTTCTAAAAATCCTTTTTAATGAAGTAAGTATATCATCTTACAGCCGTGTCGATTAGTCAGAAAGAGAAACTACATTATGAAAGTTCTCGTTTATAAACGCGTGGTCACAGCTACATCTAGTCTGATTGAATCTGATCGTGTCATTTTCTTCTTTATTCATCTTGGACGTATTCTCTTTTGTGGAATTTATTGTTAGCAATATAATGTCTATAGTATAATGTAAGAAGTGAGTTATTTGTATGTCTTTTTAAACTGTAAATATGCCTAAACTAAATAAATCAGTTACACAAAACCGGAGAAACATACAGCCTTGCCGAGTTCCTTGCGGTTCCTCCCGTCACATATTTAAGAATAAGAATAAGAAGTTATTTATTTGACACATAATAAATTACATTATAAAAAAGAAAAAGAGTACATATAATAAAAACATCTGTAATTTAAAATAAAGGAGAAAACTAAAAAAAGACGATGGTTATGCAGTGGTTATGTGCTAAAAAGGCGCCCGCTCAGCATATGTTATGGCCTACCTGATACTCAGGCCGGCCATAACGCTGATTTTCAGCGGATTCCCTTCCTGCACCGCGCATCTGTACCGCAGCTGCTCTCTGGTTTTTTAAAGCATAACAAAAGAGATGCGCAGTGCCGCAGAGTGCGGCGGCTTTGTTGTTACATAAATAAGATTTAAATTGTGAAACAATATTCGATGAAATAAATAAAATTATACAAATAATAAGCATACCTAATTAAATTTAATGATAATTAACAACAATGGCATAAATTAAATATAATCGTAAACACGCTAACTTAAAAAAAATAAAAAAAATCATCCTTCAACAAACAACAATTTATAATGTACAAATATATAATTAACAATGTATAATGCATAATGCCACCGGCCATGTCACAAAATACTGAACTCGAGAAACTAAATAATAATACTATGACTCAAGAAACAAAATTAGAAAAATGATTATAACAAACCATGCCGAGTCAATTTCAATTATGATGGTATAAAAAAGCGTGTATAAAAAACTGTCACTGTTATTACAGCTGACCTGTCAACGGCAGGAACACTAAGTACATAACCATAACATCTATCACTGTCACATTTTTGCTAAATACTATATGTGCGAAAAAGATAACTGTGTTAACGATATCGTTTCTATATTACCATAGACCTCATAGACTTACCCACTAAATAACCCTGCGTTCGTTAACGTTATAAAAACCGGAACTTTTGTTCAGAAACATGCAAAACTTATCAAAATACATTATTCTACATCGGAGGTAATTAAAAAATATTATAATATACAGAAGACATTTAGTCTCT
This sequence comes from Scoparia ambigualis, assembly GCA_963921215.1. Classification (NCBI taxonomy): domain Eukaryota; kingdom Metazoa; phylum Arthropoda; class Insecta; order Lepidoptera; family Crambidae; genus Scoparia; species Scoparia ambigualis. The sequence continues at coordinate 6,881,707 of OY992525.1, read as the reverse complement.
TGGACAAGGAAGTATATAAATTGTTGCAGTTAATTTTTCTTTTATTTTAGTACCAAAAAAAATTATGTCTTTTCAAAAGAAGCTTAACTCGGGCTAGATACAAAGGAAAAAAAGTAAAAAAAAAGTACAAGCTGGATTCGAACCCTGTATACCATGCAATCCGGGTGTACCGTAGATAAGTCCGCTGCAATGTGGGGACCGGGAGAAGCTTTGAGTGAAACGACTGTTTTGTCTTATGTATGATTTATTACTAATCGATTGCCGGTGTGACATGTATTCGAGAGGTGAGGTGAGTCACACACGACACCTCCCTCCTTTTTTGGAAAAAAAAATTTGAAAATTACACATTTGATAAGTTTTTTTTTTCGATACACAATGGTTCTGAGTATGTTATTAAAAGTTAAAACAATAAGTACTATTGAAATACATGCTTTGTTGAAAAGATTTAAGATTGTAACAAAAAGGAATAAGAAAGATGATATCAAATCGCTATACACTTATGATGCTACTATACACCACGATTACATATTATGATAAACAATAAAAATTTAACTACTTATAAACCATAAAGAAAATAAACTAACGCAAAGTTGTTACAGTTTTCACATTGCTAAATATTAAAATATAAAAAAAATACATTTGAAATAGGATATAAAATACCTAGTTATGTAATGAATTTAAAGAAAAAAAATGTAGTTACTCTAAACATTTTTTAGTGTAAATATACGCTTATTATATGACAACGTATGTTATAATATTTAACACGATAAACAACTAAAAAAACATAATGACAATATAATCTACCTATAGCATAGCTTAAGTTGTTATGATTTACCATATTATAATAATACCCAAATACATATCCGGATGTACATACATATTAATAAAACCGAATTTAATGCACTAACTGCTAAACTTTTTTTTTATATCATTAAATACATTTTGAAAATATTATTAGTTAACATTTTATAAAATCATTAAAAATATGAAACAAAACTGAAGTTAATCTTGTTATTTTTCCGGATGACTATTGCTTACATTGCTAGGTACTAAGTATTTTAAACTATGCTTTATTTTAACAACCTATTATTCCCTCATATTATAAACCAATTCTCTTAATAATAATATAAAAAAAATATATATAATTGTTTATTTTACGCAGTCGTTGACGATTTTCAAAACACTTTAGGAAAAAATACTCCTTTTTAACCGACTTCTATTATCTTCTAATATAAATGACACAAAGCTTTATAACTCTTAGCATTTCACCTAATTAGTCATTTCTTATATGTGTTAAAAAACCCACTTATTGTTTCACAACCTTTACATACTTTTTAATAATTTATTTCAATGTCATACATATTATTATTATGACCTACTCGTATAATTCAGCGAACTCTCATTTTACTCGTTGTTTTTATTTTCGACATTTTAACTATAGTTTGGTAAGGTACCTTACATTTTCCACTCATTTTATTCTCTTTACATTACATCGTGTGCACACTTTTATTCATCTCGTACAATATTTTATTTCTTTCATAGACTAGTCATTACATTATTCATCGGTACACCTTTTCATCATTATAACATATTAATATTATTAGGTACTTTTCATTATTGGGCCGGCCGGTCCCTTTTATTTATTTATTATTATTTTAAAACAGTGCATCTTAGTGCCTGTTTGGATTGTGCGCACAACTCATTTATTTTGGAGGTCATGGTTTAAGCCTCTATTGGACTCCAACTTATCTCACAGAGAAACCTCGTTTACACCATGATCGAATGGAAGGATCTGACCCTCCATGTACCATTTTTATAGGGTCATAAATTAAGACATCTTTTGGTCTCCAACAGTTTTCAATCGTTCACATCTAGATAAACCTGAAGGACCTGATCCCTATAGTACCTTTTAATGTGTACCGCATCATCTTTCATCTATCTCTTTCATTTATTTATATGTTATTTTATCTTTCATAACCATTTACATAACAACAATCCAAAATAAGAAAAATTAGGTAAATAAGATTTTTCAATGCTTTTGGGTGGTCAGTCCAATCGCATTTCATCTTCAAGAACCTAATTAATCACAAACTCTTTTATCCTTAAAACATTCCATACCTTACTTATACATTCCAAAACTGTCCTATCTGTACCTAATTGTCAACATATTGTTTCAAAAAGATGTTTAATACAGATTGTGTAGGCAATACACCTACTTTCTATCTTTATCTTATTTTTCTCGTCCTTGTATCTTCTAAATACTAGCCTAGATACTTATTTTACTCCAAATTGGTCTACTTCCTCCTAATATTCCAATAATTTATTCTCTCATAATCCGTTTTAGTTATACAACTTATTTGTCTTTGCATTAAAACTCATAACAATCGGGGGCAACCAGGGTGGCATTGTTTATGAAATCACTCCGAGTTAGTATAGACACCTCTCTCGCTACATCCATATTTAGCGATGATACCTTTATCTATCGTATTGCGCGGTCATACCGGCGTTGGTACAGGAATGTGATAACCAGGGCTCGGAAACCGGTTAAATTTATTAACCGGTTTCGGTCGTTGACCCCATATCGGAATGGTATAAGGTTAAGGTTTCGGTTACCGGTTATTAACCGGTTAGTTATATAAACCGGTTTTTTATTAATTTCAATTCCGTTAACCGAAATTAACCGGTTAATTTGAATTCCAAACAATTTGTAAGCAACGCCATCTGTTGTGTTTTGTTAAAACTAATTGAAACTAATGTAATGAGGCTCCCGCATCATTTCTATGAATACGCAACTAATAGGAGATAGTTTTCGACTGTGTTGCTTTCGAGCTGGGCTGTATAGCAATATTTGCGTGTAAAAATATAAAACGCCGAAGTTTCTTCTGAAACATATAAAACATGAATCCTAATTACCGGGCAGGAGTGTTGCCAGATAGTAAAGTATATAATTATTTTCTATGAAATTGAAAAGAAGTCGTATTCTAATGCAGAGTACGGTAAGTAAAACACAAAGCAAAGTTGTTAAATAAAACAATGATAATATTTTTGTGTGATCTGTAATCAATATATGTACCTAGTTATTATGTGTTTTGGATTACAAATAGTCTCATTCACTGATATCATGAAATTAAAATAAGCGTTACAATATAGTAGGATCACGAGAAGACCATATTGATTATAATACTGAAAGTAAAGTTTTACCTCAACGAGACCTACGGAAAAGTCTACCATTATTTTTAACCGCCTCCGTGGTCTAGCGGCTAAGCCACTGGTTTCAGACCCAGAGGTTCCGGGTTCGATTCCCAGCGGAGGGTACATCTTTGTGTGCTCGGTTTGGTTGGTGGTAGGGCTGTTGAGTCCGCCTGGCTAGCCAACACCATCTTATCTAAGTCTGTCACCATAACAACGATGTTTTATAGCATAGTTGTGTTCCGACAGTTAGAGATAAAATACCCAGTTCCTCAATGGTTGAGGATTCCGGGTGAAGCGCGCTTCCATCTTCGGCCTTATCGTCACTTACCATCAGGTGAGATGAAGGCCAAGCGCTTACCCGCTAGCCGTAAAAATAATAATGTAATGAATATGACAAGGATACTATTTCAGATTCAGAAAAAGGTAAGCAAAATAAATATACTAATAGTGTGCCTTCAGTCGTCATAGTAAGAGAAAGTGGGTACAGTGGAACCATTTTTTTCAATTAGCTGTAACTTCAATTTTTCTACCTCAATTTTGTGAAGTTTTTCGAGTATGAGGCTAGGCTTTGGGTCTAGAGGCCCCCTCAGTGCCGCTACTTGGGGTTGGTGGCACGCAAGTTACGGGTTTGACGGGGCAAACCCAAGTCACCTTCTCAATGGTACATTCCTCTATTTTGAGGATTTCGGTAATAGTCACGGTGATGGATACCATTGTGGGCTGACAGCCCTCTACCGATCTGCCCTCAGGTATAAGGTCATGTACAACGGGTTTAGTCAGTCCGACACACTTTTTTATCATTCGACCCCGGTAGACCTTCTATTGGGCTCGGATGTACTCGGATGGATCCTAATAGGCACCCAGAAGGCTCTGGGTCCCTCTTCATTGGTGGCAGTGTCAACTCTTTTTGGTTTTTCGATTATGGGACCAGTCTTTGACGACTCGATTCCGGATGAGTCTAGGGTCATTATGTCGTCTCTTGCCAAAACGATGCAAAGGTTTCGGGAAATTGAGGAACCTCCCATGGTCTCTAAGGAGGCCTCAGACCGTGAGGAGTGTGAGGCCTTTTGTCAGGCCAGTACGTCACGGTTGACGTCCGGTAAGTTCGTTACTAAGTTCCATTTTATCGCTTCCTCTCCTGTTCTAGGGCAGTCCAGGACATTGGCGGAGAAATGGCTGCTGGCCATGAAACGGCGCATGCGGCGTGATCCCATAATTCGCGATAAATACATAGAGTTTATGCGCGAGTAAGAGGCATTGGGCTACATGTCTCCGGCTCAAGTTAATTAGAGCTCAACTGAGCACTATTTCCTGCCTCACCATGCCGTTGTAAAGGCTTCTTCGATTAAGCTGAGAACCGTGTTTGACGGATCAGCTCCCACGTTGACAGGGGTGCATTGACATTATCCTGAACTTTAGGAGACATGGACAGGTGGTGTTTGAAGCTGACATCCGGATGATATTCAGACAGACGGTCATCCATCCGGATGACAGGCGTTACCAGCTGATACTCTGGCGTGAGCACCCAGATGACCCGGTGACCGTCTACGAGCTCAACACCAATACATATGGGTTGAAGTCCAGCCCATATATTGCAATCCGATCTTTGTTGGAGCTGCCTGAGCGGGACAGTGCCCGCTTTCCCAGTGCGGCCGCCCCGTGCTGATACGTGACCTGTACGAGGACGATGTGTGCACCGGACCGGAAGTGTTGAGGAGGCTCTTACACTGCGGGATGATCTGATTGCACTTCTTGCAGCCGGTGGCTACGAGTTGCGGAAGTGGTTATCTAACGAGCCTGGCTTGTTAAAAGGTGTACCGGAAGATCAGCAACAAAACCCTAACTTGTTTGCGGAGGCGGAGGACCCCAAAATGTTAGCGGTGTTAGGTTTGAACTACCAACCTCAATGACATCTTCACAGGTGGACCTGGAACTCCAGAGGGTCTGAAGTAGGAGGACGGCGCTGTCCACTATTGCCCGCGTGTTTGATCCGAACGGGTGGATCAGTCCAGTGGTCTTCTGCAGCAGCTGTGGATGCTGGGCGTCACGTGGGACGAGCCGCTCATTGGGCCTTCATTGGACACCTGGCTCTAGCAATTTTCTACCATGGAGGAAATCAACCAGGTTGCATTACCTCGTCAAATTTTGCCGCCGGGCAAATCTCAGATACGGGGGTTCGCTGCGGCAGTATATCTACGAACGATTGATTCCGAAGGCCGAGTCAACATCGTATTACTCTTGGCCAAGAGCAAGGTTGCTCCAATTAGAACTCGTCTGACCATCCCTAAATTGGAGTGAGTGGGGCTCATCTATTAGCCAAGTTAAGTCATGTTCGTCGTGAGTTTGCCGCCACTGTTGACGTCCAAGATGTCTTTGCATGGTCAGACAGTCAGGTCGCGCTGGCATGGTTGCGCGCGGTGCCACATACTTTGAAGATCTTCGTGGAAAACCGGGTTTCCCAAATACAAAACATTGGAATTCCTATCATCTGGAGATACATCCCAGGTGATATTAACCTAGCGGACAGTGCTTCCCGGGGCTACACTGCTCCGGAATTGGCGGCTCACCATCTCTAGTGGGGACCAGCGTAGCTGGTGTCGCCCGAAACTTCTTGGTTTGTCCAGCGGCTGGATAGGATGGTCCAATTTTACCTGGGATACGTGTGCCTGTGCATGCCCTGGCCGTGGAGACGGCCCTGGACCCCGACTGGCTGCCTGGGCGGTACAGCTGTCTGGACAAGTTGCTGGTGGTGCCACAACTGTCGACATCCGCGGAATAGATGTTTGTCCCCAGTTGTGACTGCAGAGGAGCGTTGAAGCTCGCTGCTGGGTGCTAGGTCCACTGAGACCGGGTACTGCAGGCGGTCGAACTTTGGGTTCTGTGTGAGGGTCACGCAAAGCTGAAGGGAGGTCGTTCGGTTGAATCCTTTTACAGATGCGGAGGGGTTTCTGTGTGTTGGAGGCAGACTTCGGAAAGCTGATCTGCCTTACGGAAGTCGCTACCCCTTACTTTTACCGAAGGATGGATCTTTGGTTAAGCTCTTGGTGTACGATTAACACATTCGTAATGCGCACGCAGGGTGTGGCACGTTACTTGATTTGTTACATGATGATGGCTTCACTCATGCAGCCGCAGATGGGGGATCTGCCTTTGGACCGAGTCACTCAGTCTTGTCCATTTTCGGGGGTCGCAACGGATTTTGCTGGACCTTTCTCGGTAAAAACTACCACCATTCGCAACGCTCGAGTTGTGAAGGTAAGGTGTTTGTATGCCTGGCCACCAAGGCCATCCACTTGGAAGTGGTTTCGGCGTTGTCCACGGAGGCTTTCGTCGCCGCGTTGAATCGTTTCGTGTCGCGTAGGGGTCTGCCTTGGCTTATTCGCACTAACAATGGCACAAATTACAAAGGTATGGGTAGATTTACCCGGTTCACCTGCTGGTTTGTCTCAGATAACTATCTATCGGAACGTAGGCACGCGACCAGTTCAAAGTGTCGCCTGTTTTAGTACGAATACTTGATTATAAACTCATTTTTCATTGTGACAGCGTAACAAGAAAATTATCAGTGTTTTAAAAACGGGCCCTAAAACATATCGATTTTTATCCATTAAAGACAATGGTAAAATCATTGCTGAATGAATTCTTTAGAGTCTATAAATTTCACTATTACAAATACGGATGAAATAAATTCGTAAGATTTTTGAAACCATATGAAAAACCTGTCTAAGTCTCGAAGTAAAAACAAGTTTATTTTCTTTGCATAAAGCTAATTTAAATTTAATGGTAAATAATATTCCCCCAAACCCCTTGAAACTCAAAAAAGCCGTGGGACTTTATTGAGATCTCACACAGACTTCTTGAGAGAATTTGAAAAGTTATGTAGCACTGTTTTGTTTTATTTGCCAACACCATGCACGTTCACGAATACTTAACAGTAAATAATCCACCATTATTTCACATTAATATCCGACAAAACACAAATTATAGAAAATAAAACAAAACTGCAGACATGACGCTTTACTTTCACGTCAAAAAGTTTGGCTCAATAGATGAATGAAATTGAATGAAATTTCTTTATTAAACTTAAAAAAAAATAGCAATATTCAACGTTCTTTATAATTCGGCAAGACGTATTTTTTTATAATTTGTTCCTTGAAAGAACAGTCTAAGGTCAGAGACCATTGACCATTGACTGCCTAGTCATTAGTTAGTTAAAATCATTTTATTATTATTATAAGCCTATATTTACCCACTGCTGGGAAAAGCCCTCCCTACTTTTTTCGTTGTCTGTTGCTTGTGCTGGCCAATCCTTGAAAGGATAACACAACTAGATAGGTAAGTACTTGTTTCATCCAATTATGTTAGACATAACCTTCAAAACTTTTAATTAGAATATCTTTAATTGTAGACTTACTAGAGAAGTAAAACCAAGACCATGTTGCTCAGGATTAAAAACTATATACCAACATATTTTTTTTCATTTAAAGACGCTTATAAAAGAGTCGACAAAAGTTTGTATGGGAGTTCGCCCATGTCCTTTCGATAGCCGTGAGGTATGTACAATTTTAACGAATGTCCAACGTAATTAATTATGAAGAACATTGTTGAGACTCAAAAAATATAATTAAATGGAATTTTAAAGTCTTTATTTTAATTTAAATTTTAAACTTACATGGTGCTTTTAATACTAAAGCCAAATTTAAAGAATGTGTATAAACAATTTACTTATTTACAGTTCTTTGTTAACTATCTAAATGATGTTTATAAATTTTTAGAAATTAATTTTCTTTTATTTTTTTTATTTAGGAACAAACAGTTATACATAGCTTATAAATATATACTAAAATGAATTATTAAATAAACCTATAGTTCCCTAAAATAACAATTAACAGTACGATACATACAAACATAAAACAAAAAATAACCGACATTCACTTTAACAAACTAAAAAATTCCCACAAAACACCGAATCGACACGCAGAATACAAAAAATAATAATACAAATACAAAATTAAATGCTCGCCAGTCCGAGTCGTCCACCCACAGAGGCAATGCGTTGTGGCCGGAAACAGACGTGTTTGCGCGATTAGTGATTGTGAAGTGAAAATGTAAATTGTGAATCACAAAACATGATTTTAATAAATAGGTAAGCATGACGACAAATAATGATTTACATTGAGTATCTGAAACTAAATACTAAAATAAAAGTAAGCATGTAACGGATTTTAATACACAAAAATTTAAACCATTTCAGATTACAAGAAACATTAAGTTGTCGATAGCGTCAGACTTAAGCAATCAATACACATATCTATACCCAATAAATCCCGACAAAAACGACAACAGGCTAAACAGATTGGTTTAGGTTTCTCCGTCAGAGGAATGGATGGCATGCAGGTCAGAAAACCCAGATATGCAGAAAACATATTTTAACTCCCAATTTGGAATAAGTAGATTGTGCCTGTTTGTTTACTAAGTAATTTATTAGGCATTAACAAAATGTATCTGCCACCCTACAGATCTTCCGACTCCACTCCATCTCGATTGCGGTTAAATCGTCGAACTCAAGATGCCCAAATAAAGTAGATAGTTTAAACCAAATCCTCGCCCGGAAGGGGGTAACTTGGCGGTTCAGTCCCCCAAATTGCCCCCACTGGGGAGGCTTTTGTTGCTTGATCGTAATCGAACACAGAATAAATTTTATTCTCCGTCTTTTGTCCCATAATTTTACGCGATTTACACTTACACGGCGATTTTTAAATAAATTCTAATAACACGAGCGATACACATTACATAACAACTCGACGCAAGAGAATCAATTGGTCTTTGCGAAAACGAACGAACTTGTTACGTACGACGCGTTTCTCACAACTGGGCGTACATGTGAGACAGGGAGTGCATGACACGAAAAAATACGACGGAAGGCGGCGGACGGCGCGTTGGCGGCGGCCGGCGCGGCGGGCGGATCGGCTGCGCCTGGCTGAGTCGAGTGCATATGAGATTAACCGGTTAAATCAGTGCCAAGTATTGGTTTATCCGAGCTTTAAAATTCCGTTCTCTGTATTAACCGGTAACCAATTTTTTTTCGGTTTTTTTGGAACAGTTTACTTTATTAACCGGTTAATCAATGAACTGAATCATACCGGTTAAAAGAACAATATTAACCGCTATTTATTAACCGGTTCAGAGCCCTGGTGATAACAATCCTTATTTATTAGTCGTGTAAATTAATAACTGATGGCACATAAACATAAGCTATCCTAATGAGAAATATTTAGCACTCTGTTTGACCTAATGACCAGAAACCAGAATTAATCAAATCAATGTTTATAAATTTCTATGTCTCATATTTATAATTTAAATCAAACTAATTTTGACCTAAGTACGTCATGTTATGTTTAAATGTCAAAAAAATTAAAACGATTATCTTTCTCGATAGTCTACATAAATAAATACTAAAAAAAAACCTTTTTATTTATTAATATAATTTAAATACAAGACAAGCTAACTAATCAATGCAATGTACCTAATTAACCTAATTGAATTGTATAGATCACCTCAAATAATTAAAAGTTCTTTAATACAGAGCAGTGAACGAAACTCTACCTTATTCCATCAGAAATTGCTAGTAAAATTATTCATTTATTAATTTCTTTTATATACTTACTTAATTTATTTAACAATTTATCGGATAATAATTCATCTCTTTGATATTTTTACTAGTGAAAATGTAATGCTAATAAGTAAGTGTTTGCATTAACGTGTACAAATACTTTAAGTATATTATTATTATGCTCTTTATTTAAAATATGATCTTAAGTAAAATTTTTTACAATATTTTATATAAAAAAATATATTTACAATATAAAATATTTTATAAAACTTAACCTAGGTTGCCACCAGCAGCGGGGATAGACCCAAGTTACCGATGGTTAGGGCTGCAGAGTGAGGAACCTCCTGACAATACGTGCCGTGTCAAGGAGTACTGTTTTCTGTATCTGACCCTTGACCCAACCTTTTAGCGAGAGCCTCTCTAGGTGTTGATCGAGGCTCTTAGCTAAAAGACCGTTTGCCGAAACGACTATCGGTACAATAATGGTTGAATCCACATCCCACATGGCGGTAACCTCGTGAGCCAAGTCAAGGTACTTACTGAGCTTGTCCTTCTCGGCTTTCACGAGGTTCTCATCATGAGGTACGGTGATATCAACCAATATTGCCCGGCGCTGAGATCGGTCGACCACCACGATATCAGGCTTATTGGCGACAATAGTCCTGTCCGTGATGATAGAGCGATCCCAGTAGAGCGTTGCATGACCATTTTCGAGAACTGGCGCAGGTGCGTACTTATAGTACGGCACCTCTGATTCAACAAGGCCATATTGAAGAGCAAGTTGCTGGTGAATTATTCTGGCTACTTGGTTGTGTCTGTGCAAATACTCTCCGTTAGCAAGATGAGAACAACCGGAAATAATATGTCGGAGTGATTCTCCAGGACGGCGGCATGCCCGACAGATGTCGACCGTACCGTCCTTCATAATATATTTCCGGTAGTTATTCGTCTTGATAACTTCATCTTCAATGGCACAGACAAAACCTTCGGTTTCCCCAAAGAGGTCACCGAAACGTAGCCAGTTCACCGAGGCAGGCAAATCTACATCAGGCCCAGTTAAAGCCCGATAGTAGCGCCCGTGTAGCACCTTGCTCTTCCATATGTCCTTGCGATCGAGAGTGCTTAGCACCATTGGTTTGCGCCAGTTTTCTGTTGCCAAGGAGAGCGGCGTAAAGTGTCTATCAACTGCCACGACATCCAAATGCATCCCGCACTCACTGTTAAGGAAATAATCCCTGAGACTGCACACCTCACGGTTATGTAGGTCCTTGGCATTTAAAAAGCCGCGACCCCCACATCTCCGCGGGATGTACAGCCTCATAACAGATGAGCGCGGGTGTAACTGAAGTATGAGGATCGTGAAGGGCAAAAATAAAGGTGTTGTTTCTTTGATGGTCGTGTATTCAGAGAGCAAAACATTACGTTTCTAATTAATATATAATAACTTAAAACTACGTCATGCGCGTGAGGTCGCGTATGTCATCGACCTACATACATTCGTCGATGCACATACCTAGAGTGCGACAAATAATAGATATTAAATTATGCCTTAAATAACTACTTACTATACTACATAACCCCTTTAGAAAAATAAAAAAAAAAATTTAAACTTTAATTTTTTAATTTTTTTTTCTTACACACTATTATATATTATTTATATATTATATATTACTAAAGTAAAAACTTATATAAGTATGTGAAATTATTAAATTAATTTTGAGACAAAATAATAACATAGGTATTACTTATTAATAAACAATTTAGTATTGTTTTTATGAACAATATATTCTTTTCCGTTCTTTAATATTTTTACATTAGGCGAGAGATCTTCTATAACTACATAAGGACCAAGATATGTACATTCTAACTTATTTCCTGTTTGATTTTTCAAAAGTACAAGATCACCTTTTTTATAAAGAATATGATTCATTTTTCTATCATACAATGATTTTCTTTGCAATTTGTTTACAATTAAATTTTCCCTCGCATCTGCCTGAGCTTTCTGTAACCTGTATTTTAATTCTTTGGGGTAACTATCATAATTATAAAGTGGATCTATTATATTACTTTGTAAATTACTTGGCAGCGTACATTGTTTACCAAAAACTAATTCAAATGGGCTGTATTTTGTCTCTGTGTGTACCGTAGTATTGAAAGAAAAACACCAGTACGGTAACCATGTACTCCTATTAGATTTGTTTTGGTGACATTGAATCCTAAGAAAAGCGCCTAATGATTTGTGTGTATTTTCAAGAGAACCAAGAGTTTGGTGGTGATAAGCTGTCGAATGTAACTTATTAATTTTTAGCAAACTACAGACTTCAGATAACACAGAACACATAAATTCTGTTCCCTGATCTGTTAAAATATCCTTGGGAATGCCATAACGTAAAATAAAGTTATTTACGAAGTTTTGAGCTACAGTTACAGAATCTTTCGACTGCAAAGGATAAGCTTCTACGTACTTACTTAAACTACACTGTAAAGTTAATATATACTTATTATTAAAGTCATCTACATCTAGTGGGCCCATAATATCTAAGCTTATTTGTTCAAAAGCCGAAGTGGCTGTATTGGTAATAACCATTGGTTCCTTAACTTGTCTGTTGGCATGTTTGTATAATTGACATTGTTTACATTCCTTTACAAAATCAATGACGTCATTACTCATTCCTGGCCAGTGAAAATACTTTTTTAGGTTATTAAACATTCTATTAATACCAGCGTGTCCACTAGTGGGAAGCAAGTGAAAATCGTTTAACAAAACTCTTTTTTCTTCCGGATCTGTAATTTTCTTTACATTCTTAGTGATAAGAAATTGCGGGAAAGTTACTTTTAACTTTTTCTTCACTCGTACGAGACTTTTTATATCTTTTAAAATGTTATTACATTTAACTATTAATAATTCAGCGATATTTAACCTATGACACAAGGCTTCTAAGTCCCTCGCTAACACCTCTGGGGTCGATAACGATCGGGCACATAGATAAATCGCGGCCTTATTCGGCACATACACACAATAACCCGCATTCGATAATATATTATTTGAACTTGCAAACTCGTTTAAGTTTGCCGTTATAAGTAATTCAACGATATTCTTAGGTTTTTTGAGTACCTCTACCGCTGCAGGTTGATCAGGCCCACATTGACTAGAGTTCTCAGTGGAATCAGTTAGGAGAGGAGTATGATTACTTAATTTCCTACTTTGCGCTCGAGTTAAAACAGAAACTACATTTTCTTGAATTGATTTTAAATCGGAAGACGTCATCGGTAATCGACTCAATGCGTCTGCAGCTGCATTGTCTCGACCCGGGACGTATTCTATTTCAAAATCATATTCCTCGAGATAAAGCCTAAATTTCGTAAGTCGGCTAGATGGGTCTTTTAAACCGAACAAGTAAATGAGTGGTTTATGGTCGGTTTTAATTATAAATTTCCTTCCATACAAATAAGGTCGAAAATGCCTTACGCCCCACACAATAGCTAAAAGTTCTAATTCAATAATTGGGTACCTAGTCTCCGCAGGTTTTAAATTACGGCTCGCGTATGCTATAACTTGACCATTTTTATTCGATAGTACAGCGCCTAAACCTGTCTTACTGGCATCAGTTTGCAATCTAAAAATATTATTGGAAGAAAAATCAGGATACTGCAACACTGGATGGTTCATTAAAGCTAATTTTAATTTTTGAAAAGCTGATTCATGCTGTGAATTCCATTCAAAATTTATATTTTTCTTACACAACTTGTTTAATGGAAATACAATGCTAGCAAAATTCGGTATGAATCTTCTATAATAATTAGCGAAGGCAACAAAACGTTTTACGTCATCGCTGTTGACTGGGGTCGGATAGTTTTGCAATGTTTTGATTTTATCTTCGTCAGGAAAAATTCCGTTCGATGTAATTTTATGGCCCAGATAAACTATTTCAGTACGCAAAAATTCGCATTTAAGCGGATTTAATTTTAAATTGACTTTTCGAAAACGTTCTAATACGGTAATAAGATTTTTATTATGATTTTCCATTGAATTTCCAATAACAACGCAATCATCCAAATATATGAAAGCTTGTTTGTAATTAATACCCGACATAGCAATAGTCATTAAACGAGAAAAAACGCTTGGGGAAGTTTTTAACCCCATGGGGCAGCGCTTCATTTGGTACATTTTGTTGTCAGCTGTGAATGCTGTAAGCTTACGCGACTGCTTGTCTAAAGAAATAGAATACATTTTATCAACACTAAAAGCGGTATATTTTCTTGATTTACTGTCTAAACTTAATTGGTAATAACTTTGAGAAAGATCTAATTTCGAAAAATAAATGCTTCCCGAAAGTGAATCTAAAATATCCGTGATATTAGGTAACGGAAATTTGTCATCTTGAATGCAATTATTTAATCTGCGATAATCGATAACTAATCTCCACTTTTTCTCATTAGACTTGTCTGCCTTTTTCGGGACGAGCAAAACAGGACTGGACCATTCAGACGAGGTCTCCTCTATGATATCGTTAGCGAGCATTTCATCAATTTGTTTTTGAATTTCTGCTCTTTGCGCGTGCGGTAACCTATAAGGTTTGGTATACACTGGCGCAACATTATCTTTAAGAGTTATGCTATGCGACATTAAATTGGTTACGCTTAATTTGTCGCCAGGTAAATGAAATACATCCGCATATTTGGCGCATATATTCACTATACATTCTCGTTCCTCTTTATTTAAATCAGATACGTTAAGTAATTTAAATAATGTCTTAACACGATTAGGTGTATTGTTCTCGTCCATAAAATTACATATATCAAAATTGGACAAAGAGAAAATATTTAAACCAGAAAAATCGAGATTAATTTCCTTATTCGTTGTATTCAAAATCCTAACGGGAATACTACCCTGACTAGGCTTCGAAATTAAACCGGCAACAAAAACACCTTCTTGTACTTCACTAGATAAAACAACACAATCCTCATTTATTGAAGTCGGTATAAACTTAATTACCTCACATCGCGGTGGTATCGAGTGTCTGTACCTACCTTTACAGTTTATGTTTACACTAACTGATCGTGAGTCATTCGTTAATTGCAAAACATTACGCTTATAGTCTATTATAGCCTTATAATATTCTAAGAAATTGTCTCCTAATATCCCGTTTGCTGAGCAAGCTAAGTTCTTGAAAACATAAAATTTTTGCTTAAAAACTACCCCGTTAGATAATAAATCTAAAAAAATATATCCTGTCGACTCTAATTTTCCACTAACTCCTTTAATAGTAATCGTATGAAAATGCAGTTTATTCCTTAAATGTGGATCATTCTGTATCCATTCATATTTAAGTACGCAAAGGCTGGCACCACTATCAACTAAAAGATCAATAGTTTTATTATCTACGCTAAAAGTAACCGTGCTACAATTATTATAATTAAGGACATAATGACAGCTTTCGTCTTTAGGGACGAAAAAACTGGTTCAACACTTCGTCGTCGTCGTAACCATCGCCTTGTGGGTTTGCAGTTTCGTCTTGTGTCACATGACGGACATAGTGTGACCCTTTTTGACGAGGATACGCGGGTTCGCGGCGTGCACGGCTAGCGCCGGCGGCGGCGGCGGCGCCGCGACCATGGCGCACGTGACCGCGTTGACTATGCGATTGCGGCGGTCTCGCGTTGCCTTGCCTACTATTCCGAGGCGAATACGACGGTCTCAAATAACTACCATGATTATTATAATTATTTCTATGATAGTTCCCGCGGTAAAAAATCGAACGTTGTGGAAATGATCTGTTAAAGGACATGACATTATTTTCAGTGGACAACGACTGTTCGTCCTTGGCGGTTCGGATTGCCTCTGGTAAAGATTCGAACTGTCTGGAAGCAATAATAGTACTGAGCCGCGGGTTAGACAACCCATCGGCGAAACGCTTTATAGCGACCTTCTCATTGAGAGGGCGTAAAATGTCATATTTAGTGCTATCATTATCGGCTTGCGCTATTGTTAAGTTTACAAAAATGTCTTCCAATTCTGTACCGAAAGCCTCAATGGAACGACTTCCTTGTTTGCAAGACTGTAGTTTCGACTGCATAGCAACCGGGGACCTCTTGGGTAAAATATACTTATTTAAATCCGAAACTAAATTAGCTACATTATCATAACTTGACCTTAATCGCAACTTAGCACTTGACGATAATCTTGTTTTAAGCACAAAATTAAAAAGTTGTGGGTGCGAATCAACTGATATCATACTACTGTACAGCTCAATACCATCAATTAAACTCTTGGAAATGTGCTCCTGGCCCGTCATTACGGGTAACAGGGAAATGGCTGTTTTAATATCGAATTTTTCAGTTGCCATTTTTAAAGATTTTCCTATACTAACCGTACTTTTTAAATTACTTGAACTGGAGCACGATAAAGTGGTAATTTTATTAAAAATGCAATGAATTTGTGTCACCAAACCATTAATTAAAGTTACGTCACTTGTGCTTATTTCCGACTTTTCTATAAGACTCTTAATATGAGACAAAATACAGTCCAATTTTCCATAAACAGTACACGCTTCCTCGTACTTTTTAATTCCTAAAGCTGACCTCCTCCTTTCCGGTCCTAGCTTACTAATATATTCTCTTATTGCAAATAGACTACTATGTAAATTTGTTAAATCAGTAATTAATTGCATAGTCCATACTACGTAAAAGCATTACAAAATCATACAAAAAAAATGAGAAAAACAAGTGCCAAAAGGATTTTTTTTTTTTAACTAATTACTTAAACATTACAAGAGGTCTGTCTCAATTCCACGATGGGCGCGGCCTTAAGAGCCAGACTATTTAGCTCGCGTCTAAGAGTCTTAAGATTATTTTTCTTGTATTTTTTAATCCCATAAAAGGCAATACACCCCAACACAATTATAATTAACACAATCAGTAATATTTCTATAGTATTAAGACCCTCACTAATTCTTTGGGTTGCTTGTGCGTCACCTGACGCTGTTTGCGCAATGATTACCTCACTATCTTTGGAGTTTTTGTTCCCCATTATGAAAAATAATTTAAATCTAATTACAAAATAATTATATATCAAGTTACTTGTATATAATATATTAAATAGCAAAAATATGTATTTTTACATAATTGGATAAGGAATCGAACCTTAAACCAGACTAAATCTTTACCTATTTTTAAATCCGTCAATATACTAAATAATTATTATTTAAGGACTTACAACTAATTTTTAAATAAAAAGGATATATACATCAGCGTGGCCATGAATATGATGAGCGTCGTCATCACTGCTACGAGCATTCCCGCCTGCATTTCTTCCGCTTGCACAGGAACTGGGCCGTTCTCTGGACTCCTACTGGCTCCTGCTGGCTGGCTGGCTGCTACTGGACACCATCCTTGACTCGTCTGCTTCCTCCTTCCTTGTTCTTGTTTCGAGTCTCTCTCTCTCTTCTTAATGATCCCTCTTCATAAGGATTCTTCCTTCTTCGTAAATGAGGGTTCTTCTTTCTTCATATAGTTTCTTCTGAAGGGTTGTTTTGTTTGGTTCTTACTAACGTTGGCAGTATATTCCAGAATGTCAAAGTGGCAGGGTCGCCATGAAGTATGAGGATCGTGATGGGCAAAAATAAAGGTGTTGTTTCTTTGATGGTCGTGTATTCAGAGAGCAAAACATTACATTTCTAATTAATATATAATAACTTAAAACTACGTCATGCGCGTGAGGTCGCGTATGTCATCGACCTACATACATTCGTCGATGCACATACCTAGAGTGCGACAAATAATAGATATTAAATTATGCCTTAAATAACTACTTACTATACTACATAACATTCTGGAAGTCGTGAGCATTTGACGGACTCTTCTATCCAAGGCGTCCAATTCGGTCTGAGTCCATCTGAGTATGCCAAAGGAGTATGTGAGGAGAGGCATAACCCAGCCATTAAAAGCACGCGTCTTATTGCCACCCGATAAAAGACTGTTAAGTACTTTTCTCAGGCGGCAAAAGTATCGCTCCCGTAATGACTGTTTTATGTCCCTGTCCTCAACACCCAAAGACTGTGACATACCAAGATATTTATATGTTTCAACTTCGGAGAGAGATCTGAGGTTTATCGTTTCGGAGAGTTGTAAATTGGTTGAATTTACTACTCTCCCACGCTGTACATGCATAACCGCACACTTATCCACACCAAACTCCATCTTGATGGCACTGCTGAAAGTCTCAGTAATTTTCAGCAGTTTCACCAAGTCTTGGCGGTTTGGTGCGAACAATTTGAGGTCATCCATGTACAACAAATGCGACATAACTTCACCCCCACTCCGCAGTTGACAGCCTAACTTTGAATTTCTCAACAAAGTACTGAGAGAATTCAAAGCTAGGCAAAACCATAAAGGACTCAGACTGTCGCCCTGGAATATGCCACGCTCTATCCTTATAAGATCCTGCGTGGCAGAAACACTATCTCGACATCCTGGTTGACACACACATTATTATTATTATTATTTAAAACACAAATCTATATAAAATTTCTTTTAAAAAATACGTATGAAATAGTTGTCGAAAGTTGTTTTAAAATATTTATTTAGAGCATAAGAACCAATAGTTACTTATTTTCTTCTACAATAATCTTACTTTATGTATACAAAATTTTAAATTTAACTTGTTTTTCAATTACTATCTCGTGATTCGGCTTAAGCTTATGCTTCCGAAGTAATAAAATGAAATATTGACTAATGATTACCTGGAACAAGATTGTTATTGTAACGTTCTGCAGCATTGCAACGTGTAAAGTTCGAGCGCGTTGCGCTGACTTGACTGAATACAACACCAACTTACAACATTGTGTGGTTTGTCTGATTAATAAGAACTCGTGCATGATTTGAATAATTTGGAATTACTAAAAATTTTTCTAAAACTTCTTTATAACAAATTTCCCAATTTTTGCAACAACTTCTTTCACCAATATTCAACACTATAACAAAACATCAATGTTTAATCTTTTAACAAATTACTACGTAAATTTAGCCAAAAATAACGAAAGTTCATTTCAAGCAGTAATTTAACTTCACTTAATTTTTACGTTACTTTCGATTTAAATAATTTAGAATAAACTGTTTATTACAATATGACATAAAGCGAGAAATGCTAATTAATAAACTTTTATAATTACTAAGTAGATACGGCCATTGCCAACTTTCGATTAAAAAGAAAACTGTATAACTGGATGAACTGGATAACTGTAATATATTTTCGATTAACAAGAAATAGGTTAAAACAAAATACGTTATGTAATTAAAAACTATAAGTAACAGTAATTTTCGTTTTTAAATTATAGGTACTTGTACAATTCACTCTACTGATAGGTACTTACTTACTTCTGAAGACGTGGCTAAAAGATTATTACCAGCAACATAATTACACTGTAAATAAGACAGGTTACAGTTACAACAATAAGAAAACACCGTTTCTAAGACAAATATGAATCTTTTAAATCTCTGAAAGTAAAAGTATTACTAATAACAGAAAACAATTATAATCTTTAGGTAATATTGAAATAAAAAGCAATAAAAAAATGTGTCTTCTAATAAAATCTATAGGTAAGTACAATAAATTTTACTTGTTCAGACCTTTTTTATTATTAAAGTTATTTTCGATTATATTCCTTTCTTATCATTCTGAATGAATTTACCTACATAGGTCACTTAGTTTTTTTATATGTATAAGAACCCTTTATGATAATTTAGAACATTAAAATTTAAGTTAATATGCTTATAGTGCCACTATTATTTAAAGTCGCAAAATATCAATTTATCGTCATATCGTCAACAACTGTTAAACATATCAAGTGCTTATTATTCTATATAATCTAATCTATCGATTACATTTAATTTTATAGCTATATTAAAACGCACAAAACACACAAAATATTCGCTAAAAAACATACAATTCATACAGAAGTCAGATTGCTTTCACAAAACAAATATGAACGCATCTACAGACTGACACGTGTCTGCAAAACTTTATAGTAGTAAAAATAAGTCACATTAAAATTAAAAAAATAATGAATTTAGCATTAGAGATCTCTAATATTCATTATAAAAATAATCTAGTAATCATAAAAAAACTCATATATTATCGTGAGCTGTACTAAATAAATTCTTTTACAACCCAATTAATAAGTGCTTTTACTCGATTTATACTGATTTTTTTTAAAACCTTTTACAATTAAAATGTTACTTGAAAACTTACTATATTACCAATGAATTTAATTACGTTTGAGAATAGTTACTTTTATAAAAGTAAATGTAAGTTATAAAACTGTTACGCAATAAATAAAATGTGGAATTAAATTTTTTACTGTGTTTTTGGAAAAACTGGCCTGATTCTCGCGGCTGGTCCACATCCGACTCCTGCTTCACCCAGCGCCCAGCAATTTCTTCCACCACTCTCAGCAGTCATCTCTCGACAGCAGCACCAAATCATTTTCTTTGTTTTAAATGTATTTGCAGCAACAACATTTTCAGTATTCTATAAAAACTTTTACTGTTTACATCTTCATAATAATTATAATTCTTGATTTCTCCGAAGCACTTACGTAGTTTAAATTTTGATGACATTATTTATTTAGTCAGTATTCACAGCATTCAACAGTCACAGTTATTATTATTATTATATTGTCTTTTTTTAATACATTATGTATTTTTATTTATATTGTTTCTTCACTTTTTTTTGCACCATGTATTGTTTATATTATACACTTTCACTTTACACTCTTCTTTTCTAATAAACCATCTGGCCCAGCGCCGCCAATAGGCAGCACTAGCAGGGTCGCCATGCAATGTGGGGACCGGGAGAAGCTTTGAGTGAAACGACTGTTTCGTCTTATGTATGATTTATTACTAATCGATTGCCGGTGTGACATGTATTCGAGAGGTGAGGTGAGTCACACACTACATCCGCAGTAGCTTAACTGCAAGAGCACCTTACCCGGATTGCCAGAAGGGTGCGGGTTCAAATCCAGCTTGTGGATTTTTTTACATTATTCAATTTTTCATTTGTTCGCAACATAATTTGCGTTAAAATTATTTATGCAATATTTCGAATAAGAATTATGTTAGTATCGGATACCGAAATGTGTGAACTTAATATCTATCTTCTTTCAGGTGGTAGACGGCGACGAAGATGCGGAGCTGTACGTCCCCCCACAGGACTCGCCCTCAAGGATAGCCGCCGACGTAAGTGCTTTTTCTATTACCAAATACCTGCAACATCGTCTTTGGAGTTTTTTCTATTAAGATAAGATAAAGCTAAAATATTCTTTATTCTACACCAAATAAACAACAATAGGACAAACACATTACATTACTTCATTACTCTAAAATTTTGATTATTTTTACTTGTCGTACTTGCATCTCTACCCAGTTATAAAGTAAGGCTTAGGTGGTTTATATAGACCTTTTCACACATTTTAAAGTTACTTTTTATGAGATTTCAAATGCAGATATCTGTCTCCATGACTATGTACTTCCAGCTAGTGGTAGTGACACCGGAGCTAGCTACCCTTTACCCCCCCCCCCCCCAACCCTTTTTATCCCCCTACAGAACGAATTTCTAAAAATCCATTTTAATGAAGTAAGTATATCATCTTACAGCAGTGTCGATTAGTCAGAAAGAGAAACTACATTATGAAAGTTCTTGTTTATAAACGCGTGGTCACAGCTACATCTAGTCTGATTGAATCTGATCGTGTCATTATTTTAATTTATTTTATTAAATTATCTGTATTTTTTCTTCTTTATTCATCTTGGAAGTATTCTCTTTTGTAGAATTTATTGTTAGAAATATGATGTCTATAGTATAATGTAAGAAGTGAGTTATTTGTCTGTGTCTTCGTGTTTGTTTCAACTGTAAATATGCCTAAACTAAATAAATCAGTTACACAAAACCGGAGAAAGATACAGCCTTGCCGAGTTCCTTGCGGTTCCTCACGTCACAAATTTAAGAATAAGAATAAGAAGTTATTTATTTGACACATAATAAATTACATTATAAAAAAGAAAAAGAGTACATATAATAAAAACATCTGTAATTTAAAATAAAGGAGAAAACTAAAAAATGACGATGGTTATGCAGTGGTTATGTGCTAGAAAGGCGCCCGCTCAGCATATGTTATGGCCTACCTGATACTCAGACCGGCCATAACGCTGATTTTCAGCGGATTCCCTTCCTGCACCGCGCATCTGTACCGCAGCTCTGCCGCGCTTATGATAAACGCATTAACTAGAATCTGACACTTTCCAAGAAAAAGGCGCCTAAAGTTTTTATTTTTATTTTGCCTGTATCTTCAAAACTACTTGAGATACGAATATGAAATTTGTACCAAAGTAAAGAAGAAATTGTCAAAAATGTATATATACCAACATATATTAAATATATACTAAGTGTTTGCGCCACAGCGCAACGAATAATCGGCCAATCAGAGGGAAGTGACAAGTATACCAGACGAACCTCCTAGACCGCGGGATCACGCGGTCGCCCACGCAGTGTGCTAAGAGCGTTCAAGGCGAACCCACGCGTCGCGCGCGCAAGGACTCAGCCCATGATCATCGTCATATGTGTTCAGTGTGTGTGTGCAGTGAGAGCGCTCCGTTTACCAGCTCAACTACCCCTAAAACGCCACCGACCAGTGCCCTGAGTGAACTGTGTTGTGTGTTGCCGCCCTCAAGCCTGCGCCCCCGCGCCTAGAGCGCCAGCCGCCTTCAGCTCCAGCACGATCCTGTGACCACAGCTCGGACCCCGGTAAGTTCCTTCCCACCTCCCGCCTAACAATCTTTACTCTGCCTTCTTTACTCTGCTGTATTTGGCGGTCCTTCTGACCCGCGAATACAATTTGGTCCTTCGAGCCGGATACATACAGTCCACTAGTTTTAAACCCTACCCTACACATTTCATTTTTTGCCTCGACTCGTGCCGCCACCCATACACGCCTACACAACTGCACATAACACCCACACAATGCACGCGCGGGCCGGGCCCAGCCCAAACACCCCTTACTGCCCTTACTGCAGGACTAGGGGGCATAGATTGATAGCGTGCGCCCGCTACAATGCCCAACCGACACAAGGTCGATGGGACTTTATAAAGGCGCGCGAGCGGTGCCAGAAGTGCCTGGGCCCACATTACCCACAGGAGTGTAAGTCGGTGAAGGGTTGTAGAGTGTGTGGCAACGCCGAGCACCACACGTCCCTTCACCGCCCGGACGACGCCACGCAGCACTACCAGCCGGAATCGGCGGCGCGGTGGCTCCCGCCCCATCTGCGGGACACTCCGGCACAACGACCCACCGACAGCCCGCTGCATGCGTCCGCGCACGCACAGCAGCCGTCGCAGCAGTAGGTACACGTCACCTTAGGTATTCAGCCCACATTATTTATACAGTCCACTATTATATATATAGGATAACTATTTCAGCCCATTAACTATTTCACAGCCCGTATTTTCACCATAATTTGGTAACCCATTCCATCTGCTCGTACAATAGATTACAGTCCGCTAAAAATAATATTTCCTCATATTTCGTAGTTATCACGTAACTTAATTTTAATTTCTTATTTTTAAATTTCATCTCGTAACATTCCTAATTTCATTACCTTACATGACCCTTTCTGCACGATAGACGTTGCAAAGTGCATTGCGAAATATTATTAACCTACCTACAAAAATAAAATAAGAACGTGTTCCAAGAACAGTGTTCGATTCGTGTTAATTTTTTACTTACTAATTAAGTTGCACATTGTTTATGTTGGTTTGATGCATTAGCACACACTGACCAATTTTGTCCTGACTAAGCGCGCTTGTGTAAATGATTGTTGCCTAATATTACTTTGAGTCTGTAGTTAAATTATTACGTTACGTATGGTATTATGACGAGAGATTGCATTGTTATTTTCCCCGTTTTATTTTTTAATGTTCTTGTCGTGTTAAATCGGCTCAAATCTCGTGCGTGCTCACCACAAGAGCATAGTACTTCTACACACGTGCACCCACACATCAGCCTGCAGCACATACACACATGCAGTCTGCTTTTTATTTGCTTCTATTGCGGTCGCTTTTTATTGCGCCTTTGCTCTTTGCGCCACAGCGCGCATTGCGCTTTTCTGTGCCTACATGGTACCTGCCCAGCGCACGCTTTTGCGCTTTGCGCCACAGCGCGCATTGCGCTTTTCTGTGCCTACATGGTACCTGCCCAGTGTACAGCCTTTTTTGTTGTTGTTTTTGTACCTATATGCTATCATGCTCAGTGCACGACTCACTTCATGGTAGCATGCCCCGTGTACAGCCTTTTTTGTTGTTGTTTTTGTGTCTATATGCTATCATGCTCAGTGCACGACTCACTACATGGTAGCATGCCCCGTGTACAGCCTTTTTTGTTGTTGTTTTTGTGCCTATATGCTATCATGCTCAGTGCACGACTCACTACATGGTAGCATGCCCCGTGTACAGCCTTTTTTGTTGTTGTTTTTGTGCCTATATGCTATCATGCTCAGTGCACGACTCACTACATGGTAGCATGCCCAGTGTACAGCCTTTTTTGTTGTTGTTTTTGTGCCTATATGCTATCATGCTCAGTGCACGACTCGCGTGACTACATGGTGGCATGCCCAGTGTACAGCCCTTTTTTGTTGTTGTTTTTGTGCCTATTTGTTGCTGTGCTCAGTGCACGATCTTACTCATACAGTCACACACGTGCATTCCTCTCAGCTCATCATATACACACCCACTCGACATTAACTCGACACAGCACGAATCGAGGCTGTAAAATCCTGTTACTCCGTTCCTTCCCCCCCCCCCCCCCCTCCTACCCCCTGGGGCCCGGGAAGATGTTTGCGCCACAGCGCAACGAATAATCGGCCAATCAGAGGGAAGTGACAAGTATACCAGACGAACCTCCTAGACCGCGGGATCACGCGGTCGCCCACGCAGTGTGCTAAGAGCGTTCAAGGCGAACCCACGCGTCGCGCGCGCAAGGACTCAGCCCATGATCATCGTCATATGTGTTCAGTGTGTGTGTGCAGTGAGAGCGCTCCGTTTACCAGCTCAACTACCCCTAAAACGCCACCGACCAGTGCCCTGAGTGAACTGTGTTGTGTGTTGCCGCCCTCAAGCCTGCGCCCCCGCGCCTAGAGCGCCAGCCGCCTTCAGCTCCAGCACGATCCTGTGACCACAGCTCGGACCCCGGTAAGTTCCTTCCCACCTCCCGCCTAACAATCTTTACTCTGCCTTCTTTACTCTGCTGTATTTGGCGGTCCTTCTGACCCGCGAATACACTAAGGTATAACATATAATTGGAAAAAGGTACTTATCGTTAGCAGCCCCATATACGATGAACTCACGTTAACTAGTCAAAAACGCATTAACTAACCGACTTGATGCATTTATGCTTAGTAAAACAATATTATACGATTTTGTGTAGTCATTGTTACCCTAATACTTCATTATTACATACTATAAGCGCATCAACTTTATCACATGATGCGTTTATGTTATGCATAGTTTCTGAATTTGACGAGATAATATAAATATGTATGTTGTTCTACTGCAGAAATAGTAAGTATAGATAATAAAATACAATCAAAATTGTAAGGTAAAGTAAATACGTTACCTATTTTTCAAATAAATATTTCAGAATACTTTGTATGTATCTAGTAATAAATATCTTTTGACTTTTATAATAAAATAATAAAAGTCGAAAAATGCACTACTTTGCAAAAAATATAAAACAAAAATAAAATAAAAAAACCTTTTTTAAAATAAAACTGTAACTAGTATCTTATCTATTTAAGAATAACAAATACAATTAAAAGGCACATTAATAGTTTATACGTTAAACTATGGCACAGTTTATTTAATATAAAATAACAGAAATGACTCGAGTTTGAGGAAAACAAATGCACATCAGGCATAACAGCATGAATTTAAAAAATCATAACCTTTTTAAGGTTTTAATTTGTTTACCTAAATGAGGAACTTACTTATCTTTGTGTAACAAAGTAGTTAGGTTAAACTACAGTGACCTGCAAAAATAAGTAACACACTTTTAATTTTTTTTTCTTAAATATAGAAGTTAGAGATTTAAAATAAAAAAAGGTTTTAAGCAATTTTTATCAGCTTTCTTTGAAACTATAGTAATTTATTCATTTGTAACGTTTTTAAGTCTTGTGTGTCTTGTTAATCTTGTGTACTTAAAAAGTTATTGCAATTTTAAAAGTGTGATACTTATTTTAGCAGGCCCGTGTATATGAGATCTCAGTTATTGAACACTAAATCAGTCAGAAACACTAAACTTAGTTCTTATAATTAATAAATGAGATTAAAAATTAACTTTATTGTGATAAGATCACAATTCTACGTTATTATCATGAAAATCATCACAGTTACGTCATTGAGCAGTCCGTTCTCAGCTTTGACCGACATCACATCTTATATATCCTGGGCACTGTGTTTTTTTATCTTATGTTGCGACGACACGTCGATAAAATTGAAAAAATCAGAAATATTTAAAGCTTTTACAATATTATTTTTAGCATTGGATCTTTTCACGGCATCTATGAAATCATCATAGTCATAAATCTTCTTGTTTTTCATAGCCATTTCCACCTGATGGTGAAAGTGATCCGTCGACATGAAGCTGTGTCCCGGACCCCAGTTTAAAGTATTTTATTGTAATTGTTTCTATGGCAATGATCTCACTATTAACCATGTTTACAAGAAAGCACATGAACGCCCAGTTTTTATTTTGAGCAACGCAATTATCAGCCCATATATTTATATTCTTTACATCTCGTTTGCTCATTAAAAAAGCTTTGTATGCGGACATGATAGCTTCTTGGTGGCGTCCAGAAATAGTTTTATTCCATAATACCGCAAATGGAATATTATAGCTAGAAAAATGTCCCTCCTCTCCCCCGGTAACACCCGACGCGACACACCAAGTGCTGACATAAACGTACTAACACCCGACGCGCCGTACTTGATACTTAACATAAACGCACTATTTTGTAAATTTAGTGCGCTTTATTATGTACGGGATTTAAATCACGTCGTGTAATTCTAATAATAAATGCATTATCTCAAGTTGGTGCTATTATTATAAGCATGGCGCCAACATTGACCCTTAAGTTGCCAACAATAAAGGCATCAACTCAAAATAATGCATTCTTCATAAGTAAAACAGCTATTGAAGTCTTAGTTAGTGCGTTTATAATATCTGGAAAACCGTGTTACTGGTAGAATATACCAAACGTTACTTTGAAAAGTTGGTAGATCTCATTTTCCTGATTTCAGATATGTATATAACTTAAATCACTCAAAAAATCGAGATGATGCGTTTATTATAAGCGCGGCAGAGCTGCTCTCTGGTTTTTTAAAGCATAACAAAAGAGATGCGCAGTGCCGCAGAGTGCGGCGGCTTTGTTGTTACATAAATAAGATTTAAATTATGAAACAATATTCGATTAAATAAATAAAATTATACTAATAATAAGCATACCTAATTAAATTTAATGATAATTAACAACAATGGCATAAATTAAATATAATCCTAAACATGCTAACCCAGAAAAATAAAAAAATGCATCCTTCAACAAACAACAATATATAATTTACAAATATATAATTAACCCGTCGAGCGCAAAGTGTACTCAGGTTTGATACATGATTTTCTGGTTGCACGTGCGCAAAGTGTTCTTAAGGTAGAACAGATTTACAGCTCGCCACTGGCGTTCAAATTTTAGCTTTTCGATTGGTACTAATGGTGTTTCCGTTTAGCTTAAATTATTATTTGGTTTGTATGGAGTAACTTTTATTTAGGAACCATTTGACTACAATTTGGAACGGAAGTCAGAAAAATTATATAAAAAAGTCGAACGTTTGGTTTTTTTGTTAGTTGTTGCGTCACTCACTTTGTAGTAGGTAGGTCAAAATGAATTCTCGACGAAAACGGCGAGTATTCTTATATAAAGTATATATTTAATTACTTGGAAAAGAGTGTAGATTGTGTTAAAATAATGGTTATTGTAGAATCAGTGTTTATCTTTGTAAAAAAAAGTCATGAACTTTTGAAGTGTGATTTTGTCGTAAGCGTGTATGGCGAGTAGATTTTTTCCTCAGTAAGAAATATAAATAATAGTTTGTAAGTTTGTCGATTACATACACAGTTATTGATAAAATAAGATTTCATTACCAAATAACTAATGTAACTAATAACAATGAAAACCACAAAAAAACGAGATTTCGCGGACTCAGTTCGGTGATGGCCGCTGTTAGGTATTTGCCTATGCGGTGCATATTATTGTGAATAACTAAGTTAATATGTGACTTCAAAGCCTGAAATTTTAAATGTGAATACTTGAATAAGTGAACTTTGTGGTGTTAGTGTTGTTTTGAGTGAAAGTGTATGGGAAATATGTGTATTAAGGTGTGAAAGTGTAGGTACGCTGCGATGATAACATTCATCATAATTCAATCATCACCTCAGACCCTCATGTAAGTTTATTTTTTTACTAAGCTTATGATATTTCGATAGGAAATTTCATGCAGATTACATTGATACATAACACTTATGGATACATTATACAGGAATTACGTAATTAGGTTATTTCTGATGATAAACAAAAAAAAAATATTTTTATATAGCGGCGCGCTCGATTCGCTTTTTTTTCTAGGCATCGTGCGCTTGACGGGTTAACAATGTATAATGCATAATGCCACCGGCTATGTCACAAAATACTGAACCCGAGAAACTAAATAATAATACTATGACTCAAGAAACAAAATTAGAAAAATGATTATAACAAACCATGCCGTGTCAATTTCAATTATGAATCGTTCAGAAACGTGCAAAACTTATCAAAATACATTATTCTACATCGGAGGTAATTAAAAATCTTATAATATACAGAAGACATTTAGTCTCTTGTACAAGGAAGTATATAAATTATTACAGTTAATTTTTCTTTTATTTTAATACCAAAAAAAAATATGTCCTTTCAAAAGAAGCTTAACTTGGGCTAGATACAAATTAAATAAAGTAAAAAAAAATTACAAGCTGGATTCGGACCCTGTATACCATGCAGTCCGGGTATACAAGTCCGCAGTAGCTTAACGGCAAGAGCTCCTTACCCGGATTGCCAGAAGGGTGCGGGTTCTAATCCAGCTTGTGGATTTTATTACATTATTCAATTTTTAATTTGTTCGCAACAAAATTTGCGTTTCAATTATTTATGCAATATTTCGAATAAGAATTATATTAGTATCGGATACCGAAAAGTGTGAACTTAGTAGTAAAAAACGGTCATCAATGGAAGGTTTTACCCGAGGTCTCGGAATTCTCCATTCCTGGTATTTTTGAGTGTTGTGCAATCGAATTAACATGCTATAAGATAGTAATTGTATGTATTTATAGAGTTCCGAATGTTGCATACAAAAATTTATTCAAAAATGGACCAGGTACTGTTACATTTAAGTAAAAAATGGCTAAATAATATTATATTAACAGGAGATTTTAATATTGATGTAATGAAAACTAATAATGTCACATTAGAATTAGAGTGTCTTCTTTTAAACTACAACTTAAAATTAGCACTAAGAGAGCCAACTAGATTGAAAAGTCAAACATGTATAGATAACTTTGCTCACAATTTCCAAAAAAAATGCAGGGCGTAGGTGATGGAATTTGCTTTATCGGACCACACCGCCCAACTCTTAAGGTGTCCCGTAATGAATTTACCATCGTTTAAATACTGGCGGAAAAAACAAAAAGATTATAGCCTTGATAATGTTTCAAAGTTTAGAGACTCCCTAGTGCAGCTATCTTTCTCGGAAATCTACGCTACGGATGATCCTGATATAGCGTTTAATTTGTTTATGGAGAATTTCAAGTTATTTTATGAATTATGTTTTCCTTTCAAGTTTACTATCATACCCGTTATCAAAAAACCGAAATGGGTTTCACGAGGGATAAAAATTTGCAGTAAAAGGAAAAGACATCTTCTTTGGAATTATAGACTCAAACCAACAAAAATAAAGTAACTTTAGCTAAATATACAAAATTGTGTAAGAAAATTATCAGACTTACACAACGTGCCCAAAATGATTATTTTATAAAGAAATCTGACAATAAAGCTAAATCAACTTGGGCAATTATAAATAATTCTAAGCTTAGTATTCCTAAGGACCATATCTCACAAATATGTATTAATAACAACATTTTGACTAATCCAGAATCGATAGCCAATAGTTTTAACAATTATTTTATTAGTAAAGTTATACCAATATCTGGTTCCGGAAATGAAGTAATATCTAATTTGAAAACTAGACGAGATTCTATGTTTATGTCCCCAAGCTTACCAAACGATATTTTAATGATAATAAAACAATTAAAACAGACTAATGCTGAGGGATACGACGGCATATCCACTAAAATTGTCAAATCAGTTGCCGATATAATTTGTAGTCATTTAAGTTTTATTATAAATCTTTGCATTAGTGCTGGGAAGTATCCAGAAAAGCTCAAAACAGCTATAATTAAACCATTGTTTAAAAAAGGCAATAAGCAATTAATGCAAAATTATAGACCAATTGCTTTGATACCTATTATGTCTAAGATTTTTGAAAAATATTTTTATAATGAATTATATAGGTATTTAGAGAAAAATAATATTTTATGTGAAGAGCAAAATGGTTTAGGCAAAAAAGGAATATCAATATGGCTGTATTTCAATTTCTCAAGAACGTCATGCTGAATGTAGATAAGAGAAACCCCGTCTGTGCTGTTTTTTGTGACATGACGCAAGCCTTTGACTACGTCAAGCATGACATATTAATAAAAAAACTTGAGGCATATGGAATTAGAGGAAACATTTTAGAATTAATTGGTAATTACTTGACGAATAGAAAGCAGTACACTGCAATATCACAAATTAATCCTGGCACGAAATTGGAAGAAATGTATTTATCTAAAACAAGAAATATCAAATATGGAGTACCCCAAGGCAGTATATTAGGGCCGCTGCTTTTCTTAATTTATATTAATGACTTACCTAAATTATTAAATCATCCTTTTACTCTTTTTGCAGACGATAGTACAATGACCATTGCGTGCAAGGAACCCGATTTTTATGAACATGACATTAATGAATCTTTGACATCGATTGTTACTTGGTTAGATAACAACAACTTAAAAATTAATCTTAGTAAGACGCAAATAATGAAATTCTACCAAAGAGAGTATACAGGACCGCCATTTAAGGCAATTTATCAGACCACAGAAGTCAGTGAGGTTAATAATGCTAAATTCCTAGGACTTATAATTAATGGTAGACTGGACTGGAAGGCACACATAGAATTTCTTTGTAAGAGAATCAGTGGCTGTGCTTACGCATTATATAGGCTATCTTCGGTACTAAATGTAGATGCTCTGCTTACAGCGTATCATGGATTAGTGGCGGCGACTCTGAGATATGGTATTATTTTCTGGGGTAACTCGACTAATAAAGATATAGCATTTAAAATGCAAAAACAGTGCTTAAGAGCTATGTTTGGGCTAAAAACCACAGAAAGTTGCCAACCTTATTTTTTAAAACATAGGCTTCTAACGCTTCCGTCTATGTATATTTTGGAAGTTGCTCTTTTTGTCAAATCGAATCCTGAATTTTTCGTGCGTATGACGGATATTGTCGAACGTAGCCGTCGCGACAACAATCGTCTTTGTATGCCTCGGGCGATAACTGCTTTAATGAGTAAAAGCATATTTTGTATGGCCCCTAGAGTTTACAACAAATTACCTGTGAAGTTTAAAGAATTGAATTTTAGTCAATTTAGAAATAGAATAAAAAAATTACTCTGCGAAAAATGTTATTACACCATATCAGATTTTTTTAACGATACTTTGTGACATAGTGAAATTTTATTGTTGTTATATCTTTTATTTTCTATTATTTATTAATTTTATACAATTAAATATTATTGACATATCTATTATTTAACATTAATTTAATATTGTTTAAAAAATGTAATTATAATGTATTAATATTTTGATTTTATTATGAAGCATGGATTTATTAAAGTTTTTATTTAATTTGTACACCGATTATGGTATGGCATGTTGAACAAACGATTAATTTTAATATCTTTTTATACACGTGTCCAAACAAATAAAGTATCTTTATCTTTATCTTAATATCTATCTTCTTTCAGGTGGTAGACGGCGACGAAGATGCGGAGCTGTACGTCCCCCCACAGGACTCGCCCTCAAGGATAGCCGCCGACGTAAGTGCTTTTTCTATTACCAAATACCTGCAACATCGTGTTTGGAGTTTTTTTATTAAGATAAGATAAAGATAAAATATTCTTTATTCTACACCAAATAAACAACAATAGGACAAACACATTACATTACTTTATTACTCTAAAATTTTAATTATTTTTACTTGTCGTACTTGCATCTCTACCCAGTTATAAAGTAAGGCTTAGGTTTATATAGACCTTTTCACACATTTTAAAGTTACTTTTAATGAGATTTCAAATGTAGATTTCTGTCTCCATGACTATGTACTTCCTGCGAGTGGTAATGAAGCCGGAGCTAGATACCCTTTATCCCCCCCCCCTAACCTTTTTTATCCTTCTACAGAACGAATTTCTGAAAATCCTTTTTAATGAAGTAAGTATATCATCTTACAGCAGTGTCGATTAGTCAGAAAGAGAAACTACATTATGAAAGTTCTCGTTTATAAACGCGTGGTCACAGCTACATCTAGTCTGATTGAATCTGATCGTGTCATTATTTTAATTTATTTTATTAAATTATCTGTATTTTTTCTTCTTTATTCATCTTGTTAGCAATATGATGTCTATAGTATAATGTAAGAAGTGAGTTATTTGTATGTGTCTTTTTAAACTGTAAATATGCCTAAACTAAATAAATCAGTTACACAAAACCGGAGAAACATACAGCCTTGCCGTGTTCCTTGCGGTTCCTCCCGTCACAAATTTAAGAATAAGAATAAGAAGTTATTTATTTGACACATAATAAATTACATTATAAAAAAGAAAAGAGTACATATAATAAAAACATCTGTAATTTAAAATAAAGGAGAAAACTAAAAAAAGACGATGGTTATGCAGTGGTTATGTGCTAAAAAGGCGCCCGCTTAGCATATGTTATGGCGTACCTGATACTCAGGCCGGCCATAACGCTGATTTTCAGCGGATTCCCTTCCTGCACTGCGCATCTGTACCGCAGGTGCTCTCTGGTTTTTTAAAGCATAACAAAACAGATGCGCAGTGCCGCAGAGTGCGGCGGCTTTGTTGTTACATAAATAAGATTTAAATTGTGAAACAATATTCGATGAAATAAATAAAATTATACAAATAATAAGCATACCTAATTAAATTTAATGATAATTAACAACAATGGCATAAATTAAATATAATCGTAAACACGCTAACCCAGAAAAATAAAAAAAATCATCCTTCAACAAACAACAATATATAATGTACAAATATATTATTAACAATGTATAATGCATAATGCCACCGGCCATGTCACAAAATACTGAACCCGAGAAACTAAATAATAATACTATGACTCAAGAAACAAAATTAGAAAAATGATTATAACAAACCATGCCGAGTCAATTTCAATTATGATGGTATAAAAAAGCGTGTATAAAAAAACTGTCACTGTTATTACAGCTGACCTGTCAACGGCAGGAACACTAAGTACATAACCATAACATCTATCACTGTCACACTTTTGTTAAATACTATTTGTGCGAAAAAGATAACTGTGTTAACGATATCGTTTCTATATTACCATAGACCTCATAGACTTACCCACTAAATAACCCTGCGTTCGTTAACGTTATAAAAACCGGAACTTTTGTTCAGAAACATGCAAAACTTATCAAAATACATTATTCTACATCGGAGGTAATTAAAAAATATTATAATATACAGAAGACATTTAGTCTCTTGGACAAGGAAGTATATAAATTGTTGCAGTTAATTTTTCTTTTATTTTAGTACCAAAAAAAATTATGTCCTTTTAAAAGAAGCTTAACTTGGGCTAGATACAAATTAAAAAAAGTAAAAAAAAAGAACAAGCTGGATTCGAACCCTCTATACCATGCAATCCGGGTGTACCGTAGATAAGTCCGCAGTAACTTAACTGCAAGAGCACCTTACCCGGATTGCCAGAAGGGTGCGGGTTCAAATCCCGCTTGTTGATTTTTTTTACATTATTCAATTTTTCATTTGTTCGCGACAAAATTTGCGTTAAAATTATTTATGCAATATTTCGAATAAGAATTATGTTAGTATCGGATACTGAAATGAGTGAACTTAATATCTATCTTCTTTCAGGTGGTAGACGGCGACGAAGATGCGGAGTTGTACGTCCCCCTACAGGACTCGCCCTCAAGGATAGCCGCCGACGTAAGTGCTTTTTCTATTACCAAATACCTGCAACATCGTCTTTGGAGTTTTTATTATTAAGATAAGATAAAGATAAAATAAAATATTCTTTATTCTACACCAAATAATAAAAAAATTAAATAAACAACAATAGGAAAAACACATTACATTACTTCATTACTCTAAAATTTTGATTATTTTTACTTGTCGTACTTGCATCTCTACCCAGTTATAAAGTAAGGCTTAGGTTTATATAGACCTTTTCACACATTTTAAAGTTACTTTTAATGAGATTTCAAATGCAGATATCTGTCTCCATGACCATGTACTTCCAGCGAGTGGTAATGACACCGGAGCTAGCTACCCTTTACCCTCCCACCCCCCAACCCTTTTTATCCCCCTACAGAACGAATTTCTAAAAATCCTTTTTAATGAAGTAAGTATATCATCTTACAGCAGTGTCGATTAGTCAGAAAGAGAAACTACATTATGAAAGTTCTTGTTTATAAACGCGTGGTCACAGCTACATCTAGTCTGATTGAATCTGATCGTGTCATTATTTTAATTTATTTTATTAAATTATCTGTATTTTTTCTTCTTTATTCATCTTGGAAGTATTCTCTTTTGTAGAATTTATTGTTAGAAATATGATGTCTATAGTATAATGTAAGAAGTGAGTTATTTGTCTGTGTCTTCGTGTTTGTTTAAACTGTAAATATGCCTAAACTAAATAAATCAGTTACACAAAACCGGAGAAAGATACAGCATTGCCAAATTCCTTGCGGTTCCTCCCGTCACAAATTTAAGAATAAGAATAAGAAGTTGTTTATTTGACATATTATAAATTACAATATAAAGAAGAAAAAGGGACACATAATAAATTACATTATAAAAAAGAAAAAGAGTACATGTAACTAAAAAATCTGTAATTTAAAATAAATGAGAAAATTAAAAAAATACGATGGTTATGCAGTGGTTATGTGCCAAAAAGGCCGCTCAGCATATGTTATGGCCTACCTGATACTCAGGCCGGCCATAACGCTGATTTTCAGCGGATTCCCTTCCTGCACTGCGCATCTGTACCGCAGCTGCTCTCTGGTTTTTTAAAGCATAACAAAACAGATGCGCAGTGCCGCAGAGTGCGGCGGCTTTGTTGTTACATAAATAAGATTTAAATTATGAAACAATATTCGATTAAATAAATAAAATTATACAAATAATAAGCATACCTAATAAAATTTAATGATAATTAATAACAATGGCATAAATTTAATATAATCCTAAACACGCTAACCTAGAAATATAAAAAAATGCATCCTTCAAGAAACAACAATATATAATGTACAAATATATAACTAACAATGTATAATGCATAATGCCACCGGCTATGTCACAAAATACTGAACCCGAGAAACTAAATAATAATACTATGACTCAAAAAACAAAATTAGAAAAATGATTATAACAAATCATGCCGAGTTAATTTCAATAATGATGGTATAAAAAAGTGTAAAAATAAACTATCACTGTTATTACAGCTGACGACGTAAGTGCTTTTTCTATTACTAAATACCTGCAACATCGTCTTTGGAGTTTTTTTTATTAAGATAAGATAAAGATAAAATATTCTTTATTCTACACCAAATAATAAAAAAATTAAATAAACAACAATAGGACAAACACATTACATTACTTCATTACTCTAAAATTTGATTATTTTTACTTGTCGTACTTGCATCTCTACCCAGTTATAAAGTAAGGCTTAGGTTTATATAGACCTTTTCACACATTTTAAAGTTACTTTTAATGAGATTTCAAATGCAGATATCTGTCTCCATGACCATGTACTTCCAGCGAGTGGTAATGACACCGGAGCTAGCTACCCTTTATCCCTTCCCCCCCGCCCAACCCTTTTTATCCCCCTACAGAACGAATTTTTAAAAATCTTTTTTAATGAAGTAAGTATATCATCTTACAGCAGTGTCGAATAGTCAGAAAGAGAAACTACATTATGAAAGTTCTTGTTTATAAACGCGTGGTCACAGCTACATCTAGTCTGATTGAATCTGATCGTGTCATTATTTTAATTTATTTTATTAAATTATCTGTATTTTTTCTTCTTTATTCATCTTGGAAGTATTCTCTTTTGTAGAATTTATTGTTAGAAATATGATGTCTATAGTATAATGTAAGAAGTGAGTTATTTGTCTGTGTCTTCGTGTTTGTTTAAACTGTAAATATGCCTAAACTAAATAAATCAGTTACACAAAACCGGAGAAAGATACAGCATTGCCAAATTCCTTGCGGTTCCTCCCGTCACAAATTTAAGAATAAGAATAAGAAGTTATTTATTTGACATACTATAAATTACAATATAAAGAAGAAAAAGAGACACATAATAAATTACATTATAAAAAAGAAAAAGAGTACATGTAACTAAAACATCTGTAATTTAAAATAAATGTTAAAACTAAAAAAAGACGATGGTTATGCAGTGGTTATGTGCCAAAAAGGCGCCCGCTCAGCATATGTTATGGCCTACCTGATACTCAGGCCGGCCATAACGCTGATTTTCAGCGGATTCCCTTCCTGCACTGCGCATCTGTACCGCAGCTGCTCTCTGGTTTTTTAAAGCATAACAAAACAGATGCGCAGTGCCGCAGAGTGCGGCGGCTTTGTTGTTACATAAATAAGATTTAAATTATGAAACAATATTCGATTAAATAAATAAAATTATACAAATAATAAGCATACCTAATAAAATTTAATGATAATTAATAACAATGGCATAAATTTAATATAATCCTAAACACGCTAACCTAGAAAAATAAAAAAAAATGCATCCTTCAAGAAACAACAATATATAATGTACAAATATATAACTAACAATGTATAATGCATAATGCCACCGGCTATGTCACAAAATACTGAACCCGAGAAACTAAATAATAATACTATGACTCAAAAAACAAAATTAGAAAAATGATTATAACAAACCATGCCGAGTTAATTTCAATAATGATGATATAAAAAAGTGTTAAAATAAACTATCACTGTTATTACAGCTGACCTGTCCACGGCAGGAACACTAAGTACATAACCATAACATCTATCACCGTCACACTTTTGCTGAATACTATATGTGCGAAAAAGATAACTGTGTTATCGATATCGTTTCTACATTACCATAGACCTCATAGACTTACCCACTTAATAACCCTGCGTTCGTTAACGTTATAAAAACCGGAACTTTCGTTCAGAAACGTGCAAAACTTATCAAAATACATTATTCTACATCGGAGGTAATTAAAAATCTTATAATATACAGAAGACATTTAGTCTCTTGGACAAGGAAGTATATAAATTGTTGCAATTAATTTTTCTCTTATTTTAGTACCAAAAAAAAATTATGTCCTTTCAAAAGAAGCTTAACTTGGGCTAGATACAAATTAAAAAAAGTAAAAAAAAAGTACAAGCTGGATTCGAACCCTCTATACCATGCAATCCGGGTGTACCGTAGATAAGTCCGCAGTAGCTTAACTGCAAGAGCACCTTACCCGGATTGCCAGAAGGGTGCGGGTTCGAATCCAGCTTGTGGATTTTTTTACATTATTCAATTTTTAATTTGTTCGCAACAAAATGTACGTTAAAATTATTTATGCAATATTTCGAATAAGAATTATATTAGTATCGGATACCGAAATGTGTGAACTTAATATCTATCTTCTTTCAGGTGGCAGACGGCGACGAAGATTCGGAGCTGTACGTCCCCCCACAGGACTCGCCCTCAAGGATAGCCGCCGACGTAAGTGCTTTTTCTATTACCAAATACCTGCAACATCGTGTTTGGAGTTTTTTTATTAAGATGAGATAAAGATAAAATATTCTTTATTCTACACCAAATAAACAACAATAGGACAAACACATTACATTACTTCATTACTCTAAAATTTTGATTATTTTTACTTGTCGTACTTGCATCTCTACCCAGTTATAAAGTAATTAATAACAATGGCATAAATGAAATATAATCCTAAACACGCTAACCCAGAAAAATAAAAAAATGCATCCTTCAACAAACAACAATATATAACTTACAAATATATAATTAACAATGTATAATGCAAAGTGCCACCGGCCATGTCACAAAATACTGAACCCGAGAAACTAAATAATAATACTATGACTCAAGAAACAAAATTAGAAAAATGATTATAACAAACCATGCCGAGTCAATTTCAATTATGATGGTATAAAAAACTGTCACTGTTATTACAGCTGACCTATCAACGGCAGGAACACTAAGTACATAACCATAACATCTATTACTGTCACACTTTTGTTAAATACTATATGTGCGAAAAAGATAACTGTGTTAACGATATCGTTTCTATATTACCATAGACCTCATAGACTTACCCACTAAATAACCCTGCGTTCGTTAACGTTATAAAAACCGGAACTTTTGTTCAGAAACATGCAAAACTTATCAAAATACATTATTCTACATCGGAGGTAATTAAAAAATATTATAATATACAGAAGACATTTAGTCTCTTGGACAAGGAAGTATATAAATGGTTGCAGTTAATTTTTCTTTTATTTTAGTACCAAAAAAAATTATGTCCTTTCAAAAGAAGCTTAACTTGGGCTAGATACAATTTAAAAAAAGTAAAAAAAAAGTACAAGCTGGATTCGAACCCTCTATACCATGCAATCCGGGTGTACCGTAGATAAGTCCGCAGTAGCTTAACTACAAGAGCACCTTACCCGGATTGCCAGAAGGGTGCGGGTTCAAATCCAACTTGTTGATTTTTTTACATTATTCATTTGTTCGCAGCAAAATTTGCGTTAAAATTATTTATGCAATATTTCGAATAAGAATTATGTTAGTATCGGATACCGAAATGTGTTAACTTAATATCTATCTTCTTTCAGGTGGTAGACGGCGACGAAGATGCGGAGCTGTACGTCCCCCCACAGGACTCGCCCTCAAGGATAGCCGCCGACGTAAGTGCTTTTTCTATTTCCAAATACCTGCAACATCGTCTTTGGAGTTTTTTTTAATAAGATAAGATAAAGATAAAATATTCTTTATTCTACACCAAATAATAAAAAAATTAAATAAACAACAATAGGACAAACACATTACATTACTTCATTACTCTAAAATTTTGATTATTTTTACTTGTCGTACTTGCATCTCTACCAAGTTATAAAGTAAGGCTTAGGTTTATATAGACCTTTTCACACATTTTAAAGTTACTTTTAATGAGATTTCAAATGCAGATATCTGTCTCCATGACTATGTACTTCCAGCTAGTGGTAATGACACCGGAGCTAGCTACCCTTTATCCCTCCCCCCCCCCAACCCTTTTTATCCCCCTACAGAACGAATTTCTGAAAATCCATTTTAATGAAGTAAGTATATCATCTTACAGCAGTGTCGATTAGTCAGAAAGAGAAACTACATTATGAAAGTTCTTGTTTATAAACGCGTGGTCACAGCTACATCTAGTCTGATTGAATCTGATCGTGTCATTATTTTAATTTATTTTATTAAATTATCTGTATTTTTTCTTCTTTATTCATCTTGGAAGTATTCTCTTTTGTAGAATTTATTGTTAGAAATATGATGTCTATAGTATAATGTAAGAAGTGAGTTATTTGTCTGTGTCTTTGTGTTTGTTTCAACTGTAAATATGCCTAAACTAAATAAATCAGTTCACAAAACCGGAGAAAGATACAGCATTGCCAAATTCCTTGCGGTTCCTCCCGTCACAAATTTAAGAATAAGAATAAGAAGTTATTTATTTGACATATTATAAATTACAATATAATAAAGAAAAAGAGACACATAATAAATTACATTATAAAAAAGAAAAAGAGTACATATAATTAAAACATCTGTAATTTAAAATAAAGGAGAAAACTAAAAAAAGACGATGGTTATGCAGTGGTTATGTGCCAAAAAGGCGCCCGCTCAGCATATGTTATGGCCTACCCGATACTCAGGCCGGCCATAACGCTGATTTTCAGCGGATTCCCTTCCTGCACCGCGCATCTGTACCGCAGCTGCTCTCTGGTTTTTTAAAGCATAACAAAAGAGATGCGCAGTGCCGCAGAGTGCGGCGGCTTTGTTGTTACATAAATAAGATTTAAATTATGAAACAATATTCGATTAAATAAATAAAATTATACAAATAATAAGCATACCTAATAAAATTTAATGATAATTAATAACAATGGCATAAATTTAATATAATCCTAAACACGCTAACCTAGAAATATAAAAAAATGCATCCTTCAAGAAATAACAATATATAATGTACAAATATATAACTAACAATGTATAATGCATAAAGCCACCGGCTATGTCACAAAATACTGAACCCGAGAAACTAAATAATAATACTATGACTCAAAAAACAAAATTAGAAAAATGATTATAACAAACCTTGCCGAGTTAATTTCAATAATGATGGTATAAAAAAGTGTAAAAATAAACTATTACTGTTATTACAGCTGACCTGTCCACGGCAGGAACACTAAGTACATAACCATAACATCTATCACCGTCACACTTTTGCTGAATACTATATGTGCGAAAAAGATAACTGTGTTATCGATATCGTTTCTACATTACCATAGACCTCATAGACTTACCCACTTAATAACCCTGCGTTCGTTAACGTTATAAAAACCGGAACTTTCGTTCAGAAACGTGCAAAACTTATCAAAATACATTATTCTACATCGGAGGTAATTAAAAATCTTATAATATACAGAAGACATTTAGGCTGAGATCTATAGATCGTACTTACACTTTACTCAGACTTATCTAGCGAGCTAAGACAAAATTGGAATTTGTAATCAACGCTTCGACGCTGGCTCAGCACAGGCTTAGCACAGGTTAAGTCACCGAAATCGGTGACATACGAAAAACTCAGGATATTAACCGAACGTGAATAATAGCACACTACGTCAACAGCTCTACGGCGTTTCCGTGCCTTTTTAAATTTTACGGGTTATCTTTCTGTCAAAACAAGATATCTTTCTGTCAAAACAGTATCTCTTCAATTAATTGATTTTAAGTTAAGGATAGTTGTTGTATTTCATAGCAAATTGATTTAATTATACGAGACAATTGACTAAACATTCGTTATGGATCGTACGGATCGTAAAAAACAACGCCCAAAAGCCAATTTATTTGACTTGACAGACTGCAGTTGTCATGTCACTGTCAGAGGGGCCAGTGCGTTCCGTTTCAAAAAATATGTTAGTTAACACCGACAAAAAGTTTTTGACTTATTTTGCTTAAGTTTATGAAAATATTGTAATTTATAATATAATGATTCAAATTAATGATTAAATTTAGTACAAGTTAAAAGTACTTTTTAAATCATTTTATTTTCTTTTAAGTTCAAAGAACAATTAAGAAGGTTATGCTTGAAATGGAACACTAAGCTCAGCCTAGTCTCAACTTT
This sequence comes from Scoparia ambigualis, assembly GCA_963921215.1. Lineage (NCBI taxonomy): Eukaryota > Metazoa > Arthropoda > Insecta > Lepidoptera > Crambidae > Scoparia > Scoparia ambigualis. The sequence goes on along the minus strand of OY992525.1, from coordinate 6,839,943 downwards.
TGTATGACTATCAATTCGAAATCAAAGCTCGTACTTAGTATGCACTGAGCCAAGTTCGTCATAAGTAAAGTCAAAGTTTCTCGTAAGCACGCTCTATAAATCTCACCCTTAGTCTCTTGGACAAGGAAGTATATAAATTGTTGCAATTAATTCTTCTCTTATTTTAGTACCAAAAAAAATTTGTCCTTTCAAAAGAAGCTTAACTTGGGCTAGATACAAATTAAAAAAAGTAAAAAAGAAATACAAGCAGGATTCGAACCCTGTATACCATGCAATCCGGGTATACCGTAGATAAGTCCGCAGTAGCTTAATGGCAAGAGCACCTTACCCGGATTGCCAGAAGGGTGCGGGTTCGAATCCAGCTTGTGGATTTTTTTACATTATTCAATTTTTAATTTGTTCGCAACAAAATGTACGTTAAAATTGTTTATGCAATATTTCGAATAAGAATTATATTAGTATCCGATACCGAAATGTGTGAACTTAATATCTATCTTCTTTCAGGTGGCAGACGGCGACGAAGATGCGGAGCTGTACGTCCCCCCACAGGACTCGCCCTCAAGGATAGCCGCCGACGTAAGTGCTTTTTCTATTACCAAATACCTGCAACATCGTGTTTGGAGTTTTTTTATTAAGATGACATAGAGATAAAATATTCTTTATTCTACACCAAATAAACAACAATAGGACAAACACATTACATTACTTCATAGACTATCACACATTTTAAAGTTACTTTTAATGAGATTTCAAATGCAGATATCTGTCTCCATGACTATGTACTTCTTGCGAGTGGTAATGACACCCGTGCTAGCTACCCTTTATCCCCCCCCCCCCCAACCCTTTTTATCCCTCTACAGAACGAATTTCTAAAAATCCTTTTTAATGAAGTAAGTATATCATCTTGCAGCCGTGTCGATTAGTCAGACAGAAAAACTACATTATGAAAGTTCTCGTTTATAAACCCGTAGTCACAGCTACATCTTAGTCTGATTGAATCTGATCGTGTCATTATTTTAATTTATTTTATTAAATTATCTGTATTTTTTCTTCTTTATTCTTCTTGGAAGTATTCTCTTTTGTGGAATTTATTGTTAGCAATATGATGTCTATAGTATAATGTAAGAAGTGAGTTATTTGTCTGTGTCTTTGTGTTTGTTTAAACTGTAAATATGCCTAAACTAAATAAATCAGTTAAACAAAACCGGAGAAAGATACAGCCTTGCCGAGTTCCTTGCGGTTCCTCACGTCACAAATTTAAGAATAAGACTAAGAAGTTATTTATTTGACACATAATAAATTACATTATAAAAAAGAAAAAGAATACATATAATAAAAACATCTGTAATTTAAAATAAAGGAGAAAACTAAAAAAAGACGATGGTTATGCAGTGGTTATGTGCTAAAAAGGCGCCCGCTCAGCATATATTATGGCCTACCTGATACTCAGGCCGGCCACAACGCTGATTTTCAGCGGATTCCCTTCCTGCACCGCGCATCTGTACCGCAGGTGCTCTCTGGTTTTTTAAAGCATAACAAAAGAGATGCGCAGTGCCGCAGAGTGCGGCGGCTTTGTTGTTACATAAATAAGATTTAAATTATGAAACAATATTCGATAAAATAAATAAAATTATACAAACAATAAGCATACCTTAATTAAATTTAATGATAATTAATAACAATGGCATAAATGAAATATAATCCTAAACACGCTAACCCAGAAAAATAAAAAAAATGCATCCTTCAACAAACAACAATATATAACTTACAAATATATAATTAACAATGTATAATGCATAATGCCACCGGCCATGTCACAAAATACTGAACTCGAGAAACTAAATAATAATACTATGACTCAAGAAACAAAATTAGAAAAATAATTATAACAAACCATGCCGAGTCAATTTCAATTATGATGGTATAAAAAAGCGTGTATAAAAAACTGTCACTGTTATTACAGCTGACCTGTCAACGGCAGCAACACTAAGTACATAACCATAATCAAATCAAATCAAATCAAATCAATATCTCTTTATTCAGTAAACTTAGAATAAGCATTTTGAATCGTCAAAAGTTAAAGGATGGACGGGCACCCGCCCACCCACCCCGCCCATTCAGGAAGTCTTTTAACTGTGGAGAAGAACGGGCGCAAGAAACTCCACAGGTTTATAATAATATAGAAGTAACGACATTTACAAAACAATATGTCGTTACCAAATCATACAACATCCAATTAAACAAATTATGAGCGTCAATACAAGTTGGAACATGCCCTCCCTGTCATAGAAGGACATTTTCCATTACAACAAAAAAAAAACATTTGATACGATTACAAAAAACAGGTATTGCTCGATTTTAAATAAAACGAACAACGTCTTACAGTATTTTTGAAATAAAAAGAAAAACTATTAAATACTACCAATAAAAAAAATAAGATTGCAAGAGCAGACCAGCCTCCACAGGCGGCACCCGTTCACGAGTATGACATGTGAATCAGCCATCGCTTCGCTCAACCATGTTTTAGGGAACGTAACGACCCGACGCACATGCCACCACCGCAGAGACACTTTAAGAGAGCATGACACACTCGAGCAACTCCAACGAAAGCAAGAGAACAATAAGACAACTTTAAACGCAACATAAATTTTGAGTGGGTACCTTTGTCTGTAAGACACTGCTGTTAAAGGCTATCATACCAGCGTAAAATTAATTATTAAAAAAAAATATTGCTAAGAAAATAAAATGTGAAAATATTATTATAACCAGGCTGTTTTGTCTTCTAAATATTCTTTGACTGTATAATAACCTTTCTTATGTAAACAAGATTTTACATGATTCTTAAACTTATCTAAAGGTAAATCTTGTACAGTACTTGGTATTTTATTATAATAGTGTATACCTTGCCCCAAGAAAGAGCCAAGAACCTTTTGTAACCTAAACAGTGGCATTACTAGTTTTGACTTACTTCTAGTATTGAAATTGTGTACATCACCGTGTTTAGAAAAAGAGTTAATATTGCACCGCACAAAAACTATACAATTATAAATATATTGCGATGCAACAGTAAGAACACCAACTTCCTTAAAAATATTTCTCAGAGAAGTTTGTGATCCCAGTCTATAAATGGTTCTTATTGCTCGTTTCTGTAAAATAAATATAGTTTTAATATCAGCCGCTGTTTCCCACAAAAGGACGCCATACGACATGACACTGTGAAAATAACTAAAGTAAACAGTCCTAGCAGTTTCAACATCTGTTAATTGTCTAATTTTTCTAATGGCGTAAGCTGCTGAACTGAGTTTGCCGGCCAAATTCGATATATGCGGATTCCATTGGAGTTTTGAGTCCAGGGTTATCCCTAGGAAAACTGTCGAATCTACCAAATCTAATTTATCACCATTCATTCTAACATCGGTTTGTTCGGTCTTGACATTTGGTAGTGTAAATTTAATACATTTCGTTTTTTTAGCGTTTAGCTGTAAATTGTTAGCAGTAAACCAACTAAGTACCTCTGAGAGAGCATTGTTTACATCGTCAAAATAATTCTTATTCCTAGTCACATTAAAAATGAGTGAAGTATCATCTGCAAACAATACAATATCACAGAAGTTTTCTACAAAGAATGGCAAGTCATTGATATATATCAAAAATAAGAAAGGGCCAAGAATTGACCCTTGTGGAACTCCCATTTTTACATGAGAACCGGATGACTTAATTCCATTAACATCGACAGTTTGTGTTCTAGAACTAAGATAAGACTGTATCAATTTAAGCGCAAAACCTTTGAGACCATAATAATTTTAACTTCATCGCCAGTGTTCGGTGCTCAACGCAATCGAAAGCCTTGGACAGGTCGCAGAAAACTCCAAGAGCGTTCTGAGACCCCTCCCAGGCATCAAATATATGTTTTATTAGAGCAACACCTGCATCAGTAGTGGAACGACCCTTTGTAAAACCAAATTGCTTACTATGTAAAAGATTATTTAAGTTAAAGTATTCTACTAACTGTTCGAGAATAATTTTTTCATAAATCTTACTAAGTGCTGGTAGTATTGAAATTGGTCGATAGTTACTGGGGTCTTCTTTATTTCCCGATTTAAATAAAGGTATAACCTTACTAAACTTCATAAGATCAGGAAAGATTCCCTTATCAATACAGTTATTAAATATGTCAGCATGATAGGGTGCAATAGAATATATAATATTCTTAATTATCTTTATAGACATGCCCCACAAATCACCTGTGTTTTTCATTTTTAGTGATTTGAAACTTTTAATAATATTATTAGAGTTAATATATTGAAAATTAAAAGAAAAATTACATTTGGGTACATGTTCTTCGAGAAAAGATTGTGCCGCCACTGGTGATGAATTTAAATTAGAGGTTGTTACCACAGGTATATTTATGAAGAAATCATCAAAAATATTAGCAATTTGTGCATCCGAATTGACAAGGTTGTCATTAACTTTTAGAGTAAAAGTGTTGTCCCGTGGTTTTAATTTACCAGTTTCACGGTTGATGATATCCCAAGTGGCTTTTATTTTATTATTAGACTTTTTAATTTTATCTTTAATGAAATTTGATTTTGCTAGTATGCACACTTTCTTAAACAATTTAGAGTATTTTTTTACATATTCTGTAAAATTTAAATTATGGTTATATTGTCTTAGATTATATAGCTCAAACAGTTTATTTCTACTTTTATAAATACCAGGCGTGGCCCAGTCACAGAACTTATGTTTTTGTGAAAACTTTATTGTTTTAGAGGTAAACACCTGGTTGTATTCTGTCTTTATTAAATCAAAGAGATTACTATATAGTTCATCCGGATCATCTTGTACAAAGAGCAAAGTATCAATTTTACAAGCTACATTGTTTTTAAAATACTCCATTCGCTTTTTTGTAACTGGTTTACATGTTACAGTTTTAGGCTCCTCCTTAACATCAATATCATAGCTCACCTTCAAACCGCAATGGTCAGATGTAAGACTACTAATAACTGACTTAGATACAGGGTCATAGTCTGTAAAAATATTATCGAGACAAGTGGCCGAATGTGAAGTTATTCTAGTGGGTTCAAGAAATAGATTTTTTAAATTAAAACATTTAAATAAAGCTAGAAGCCTAACACTCACTGAAGTGTTTTCTAAAATATTTACATTAAAATCCCCACATACTAAAACAAATTTATTTGTTAATTTTATTTTATTAAGTACATCTTCCATTACCGATTCAAAAACATCGAAATTGCCCGAGGGGGGTCGGTATACACACACTATTATAAACCTATTTAAACCCATAACATCTATCACTGTCACACTTTTGTTAAATACTATATGTGCGAAAAAGATAACTGTGTTAACGATATCGTTTCTATATTACCATAGACCTCATAGACTTACCCACTAAATAACCCTGCGTTCGTTAACGTTATAAAAACCGAAACTTTTGTTCAGAAACATGCAAAACTTATCAAAATACATTATTCTACATCGGAGGTAATTAAAAAATATTATAATATACAGAAGACATTTAGTCTCTTGGACAAGGAAGTATATAAATTGTTGCAGTTAATTTTTCTTTTATTTTAGTACCAAAAAAAATTATGTCCTTTCAAAAGAAGCTTAACTTGGGCTAGATACAAATTAAAAAAAGTAAAAAAAAAGTACAAGCTGGATTCGAACCCTCTATACCATGCAATCCGGGTGTACCGTAGATAAGTCCGCAGTAGCTTAACTGCAAGAGCACCTTACCCGGATTGCCAGAAGGGTGCGGGTTCAAATCCAGCTTGTTGATTTTTTTACATTATTCATTTGTTCGCAACAAAATTTGCGTTAAAATTATTTATGCAATATTTCGAATAAGAATTATGTTAGTATCGGATACCGAAATGTGTTAACTTAATATCTATCTTCTTTCAGGTGGTAGACGGCGACGAAGATGCGGAGCTGTACGTCCCCCCACAGGACTCGCCCTCAAGGATAGCCGCCGACGTAAGTGCTTTTTCTATTACCAAATACCTGCAACATCGTCTTTGGAGTTTTTTTATTAAGATAAGATAAAGATAAAATATTCTTTATTCTACACCAAATAAACAACAATAGGACAAACACATTACATTACTTCATTACTCTAAAATTTTGATTATTTTTACTTGTCGTACTTGCATCTCTACCCAGTTATATTAAAGTAAGGCTTAGGTTTATATAGACCTTTTCACACATTTTAAAGTTACTTTTAATGAGATTTCAAATGCAGATATCTGTCTCCATGACTATGTACTTCCAGCTAGTGGTAATGACACCGGAGCTAGCTACCCTTTATCCTTTCCCCCCCCCCCCAACCCTTTTTATCCCCCTACAGAACGAATTTCTAAAAATCCATTTTAATGAAGTAAGTATATCATCTTACAGCAGTGTCGATTAGTCAGAAAGAGAAACTACATTATGAAAGTTCTTGTTTATAAACGCGTGGTCACAGCTACATCTAGTCTGATTGATACTGATCGTGTCATTATTTTAATTTATTTTATTAAATTATCTGTATTTTTTCTTCTTTATTCATCTTGGAAGTATTCTCTTTTGTAGAATTTATTGTTAGAAATATGATGTCTATAGTATAATGTAAGAAGTGAGTTATTTGTCTGTGTCTTTGTGTTTGTTTCAACTGTAAATATGCCTAAACTAAATAAATCAGTTACACAAAACCGGAGAAAGATTCAGCATTGCCAAATTCCTTGCGGTTCCTCCCGTCACAAATTTAAGAATAAGAATAAGAAGTTATTTATTTGACATATTATAAATTACAATATAATGAAGAAAAAGAGACACATAATAAATTACATTATAAAAAAGAAAAAGAGTACATATAATTAAAACATCTGTAATTTAAAATAAAGGAGAAAACTAAAAAAAAGACGTTGGTTATGCAGTGGTTATGTACCAAAAAGGCGCCCGCTCAGCATATGTTATGGCCTACCTGATACTCAGGCCGGCCATAACGCTGATTTTCAGCGGATTCCCTTCCTGCACCGCGCATCTGTACCGCAGCTGCTCTCTGGTTTTTTAAAGCATAACAAAAGAGATGCGCAGTGCCGCAGAGTGCGGCGGCTTTGTTGTTACATAAATAAGATTTAAATTATGAAACAATATTCGATTAAATAAATAAAATTATACAAATAATAAGCATACCTAATAAAATTTAATGATAATTAATAACAATGGCATAAATCCTAAACACGCTAACTTAGAAATATAAAAAAATGCATCCTTCAAGAAATAACAATATATAATGTACAAATATATAACTAACAATGTATAATGCATAATGCCACCGGCTATGTCACAAAATACTGAACCCGAGAAACTAAATAATAATACTATGACTCAAAAAACAAAATTAGAAAAATGATTATAACAAACCTTGCCGAGTTAATTTCAATAATGATGGTATAAAAAAGTGTAAAAATAAACTATCACTGTTATTACAGCTGACCTGTCCACGGCAGGAACACTAAGTACATAACCATAACATCTATCACCGTCACACTTTTGCTAAATACTATATGTGCGAAAAAGATATACTACATTATAATACATTACCATAGACCTCATAGACTTACCCACTTAATAACCCTGCGTTCGTTAACGTTATAAAAACCGGAACTTTCGTGTTTCCGTTTAGCTTAAATTATTATTTGGTTTGTATGGAGTAACTTTTATTTAGGAACCATATGACTACAATTTGGAACGGAAGTCAGAAAAATTATATAAAAAAGTCGAACGTTTGTTTTTTTGTTAGTTGTTGCGTCACTCACTTTGTAGTAGGTAGGTCAAAATGAATTCTCGACGAAAACGGCGAGTATTCTTATATAAAGTATATATTTAATTACTTGGAAAAGAGTGTAGATTGTGTTAAAATAATGGTTATTGTAGAATCAGTGTTTATCTTTGTAAAAAAATGTCATGAACTTTTGAAGTGTGATTTTGTCGTAAGCGTGTATGGCGAGTAGATTTTTTCGTCAGTAAGAAATATAAATAATAGTTTGTAAGTTTGTCGATTACATACACAGTTATTGATATGTGGGAGATTAAGAAAAGAGAGTAATGATTTTGATCAATTTATATTCATAAAAACCAGATTAATTGGCAGACAGTAATAAAATACACACATTTATTATTAATAATAATTACAGCAATATCAATTTATTAAAATAATAAGTCATTTGGAATTTTACATGATGAAAATTAGTACTTACTACTATTTCTTGTAACGTACACAGTTATGTACTAAAATACATAATTTAGTTACATTATCATAGCATACCTCAATACTATGTCGACAATCAGAGCTCCGTCATGCTCCGCAGTTGAATACAGAATGCCCGGAAGGCGCTAGCGCATGACCTTTTTATACTGAAGCACAAACAAGTCGCTTATGACGCATGGCGTGGGGAGCGTGGCAATGGGCAAGCACTTGTTTTCTTATTCGTATTAATTACTGCGGTGAATTTGCTTTCTTCAAACATTTGTTTTTAATGCTAACATTAATAGTAATCTACATTTAAATGCCAATCTCCCACACGGCCATTCTGACGAGCAGCAGGTCACCGGCTCGCGGATAATGTAAATAATAAACTTCAGATTTTGTTTAGACAGCAACAAAAACAAAATAAAAACTATCTTATAGGCCCTCAGTCTTAAATATGAGACAAAAACAATTATATTCCATACAATATTATACTTATAACGTAAGTCGTATATACATTTTACCTTTTTTTTTATCATACATTTTTTAAATGTTTACATTATTTTTCTCTTTATTATCTGTACATCTTTTGAGAAAATTTGTCTTGCTTGAAAAAAATTTGAAGAAAGCGAAAAGCATAATCGCATTCTACCAAAAGAAATGCGCAACCAAACAATTCGCATTCTTAGTAAAACATAAACCAAACTCAAAATCTTGATATCAGAAATATCGACGAATTTAAAATGCAAGGTTTACAGCTTACTTTAAAAACGTGAATAAAAAAAACTTTGTGTCTTATCGAACCTCTTACAATTTACATCCTTACAGATCTGAATGAAAATATTTTACAATATTTAAAGATTTAGGTAAGATAAGGCTTGAGGTAAACACATTTGTAAGACCTGAGGTAAACACACTTTTTTTTAACGCCTCGATTAACGCAAATAATAAAATATTGCGAATCGGGGCCCAAGCTATCGGTAGCTATAATAATTATTTAAACATGTGTGTTTGTGTCTGCGCGCGCGCATGTGTGTTGGTCGTATTATTAAAATAAATATTAGTTTTATTAACAATTTATATCAATGATCACATAAATAGCCTCGGTAGAAAGCCATCGAGTAGCGCGATTACATCATTAGTCACAAAAGTGACCAGGCCTCTGTATAAAGCCATCTAGTGGCGCGGCCAAAAATAAATGAATACATAGTAGCCTCGGTAAAAAGCCAAACAAGTGGCGCGGTCAAATAAAAATGATCACATAGTAGCCTCGGTAAAAATAAGCCATCATGTGGCACGGCCAAATAAAAATGATAACATAGTAGCCTCGGTAAAAATAAGCCATCATGTGGCGCGGCTAAATAAAAGTGATCTCTAGCCTCGGTAAAAAGCCATAATTTGGCGCGGCAAACTAAAAGTCCTTATTACTCAATGTACAGCAAAACATCTGGCCAGGAGTTCACAGTACAAAAAGAAATAAAAACACAAAAATATCAAATATTTATTCTTGCTTTTCTAATGAAAACAAAGAATATGACAAGATATCTTAAGATATCAGACAGCTCAGTACCTCTTTCAGAGGAAAATGCCATAAATGATAATGCGGACATTATGTTTCAGCATTTTACTGTATTGTCACAGTATACCTGTCACAACAGTCACAACAATGTGACTTTAACAGACCCATAATCTATAGTATAGTCAACGTAAAGGTATGCATAATGTATTTGTTGTTTGGGTTTCACGGCATTAAACCGGCACTAAACCGACCGAGACGCAAAACCAATTCCTTTAGCAAAATAATTGGGTATTTATTTAAAGAAATTATAGTTAATTTAAGCGTCTCACAACAATCGACTGCAACTAAATTATTTAGAGGGTCATTATCAATAAGCTTCGGTCATCTAAACACCAGACACACAACCAGCGCTCTCAAAGTGTCGCCTCGAACTAACTCTCCGACCAAGAGGGAGCATTGGATTGCTATTAGTTATTTTAAAAAAAAAATTAAAATATCTTTGTCTAAAACCTATTGTTGGGATGATAGGTATGAGTATCAAAACTAGTTGTGATTAATCGAAAACGAAATTGTGTAGAATAATTGGAAACACCTTTTCGAACGCATTTTATATGCGATTGTGCATCTAGTACGCAGATGACCGAAGTCAATAAGGTAACGAATAATAATCGTATTTGCTACTGTAAGACTTGGCATAAATTTGAGCGGTTAACAGCAAATTAGAAGAAGTTGATTTCAGTTCGCTATTTAGCACAAACGACAACAAAGGATTACTATCCTGTTAGTTGTCGTAAACCAGACAACATTCAATCGTTAGTAACTGATTTAAGGTCTTTTCACAGTCTATGCGAATATTAACTTATTGGACCCATCAACACATGAATAAAAAAATTACTCATGTCATCATCTGCCATTAATGCGCGACCCAGGGGTGTCAGGTGCAGCTGTGCAACAATGTCACAAAATACTGAACCCGAGAAACTAAATAATAATACTATGACTCAAGAAACAAAATTAGAAAAATGATTATAACAAACCATGCCGTGTCAATTTCAATTATGATGGTATAAAAAAGCGTAAAAATAAACTGTCACTGTTATTACAGCTGACCTGTCCACGGCAGGAACACTAAGTACATAACCATAACATCTATCACCGTCACACTTTTGCTAAATACTATATGTGCGAAAAAGATAACTGTGTTAACGATATCGTTTCTACATTACCATAGACCTCATGGACTTACCCACTTAATAACCCTGCGTTCGTTAACGTTATAAAAACCGGAACTTTCGTTCAGAAACGTGTAAAACTTATCAAAATACATTATTCTACATCGGAGGTAATTAAAAATCTTATAATATACAGAAGACATTTAGTCTCTTGGACAAGGAAGTATATAAATTGTTGCAGTTAATTTTTCTCTTATTTTAGTACCAAAAAAGAATTATGTGCTTTCAAAAGAAGCTTAACTTGGGCTAGATACAAATTTAAAAAAGTAAAAAAAAAATACAAGCAGGATTCGAACCCTGTATACCATGCAATCCAGGTATACCGTAGATAAGTCCGCAGTAGCTTAACTGCAAGAGCACCTTACCCGGATTGCCAGAAGGGTGCGGGTTCGAATCCAGCTTGTGGATTTTTTTACATTATTCAATTTTTAATTTGTTCGCAATCAAAATTTACGTTAAAATTATTTATGCAATATTTCGAATAAGAATTTTATTAGTATCGGATACCGAAATGTGTGAACTTAATATCTATCTTCTTTCAGGTGGTAGACGGCGACGAAGATGCGGAGCTGTACGTCCCCCCACAGGACTCGCCCTCAAGGATAGCCGCCGACGTAAGTGCTTTTTCTATTACCAAATACCTGCAACATCGTGTTTGGAGTTTTTTTATTAAGATATGATAAAGATAAAATATTCTTTATTCTACACCAAATAAACAACATTAGGTACATTACTTCATTACTCTAAAATTTTGATTATTTTTACTTGTCGTACTTGCATCTCTACAAGTAAGGCTTAGGTTTATATAGACTATCACACATTTTAAAGTTACTTTTAATGAGATTTCAAATGCAAATATCTGTCTCCATGACTATGTACTTCCTGCGAGTGGTAATGACACCGGAGCTAGCTACCCTTTATCCCCCCCCCCCCAACCCTTTTTATCCCTCTACAGAACGAATTTCAAAAAATCCTTTTTAAGAAGTAAGTATATCATCTTGCAGCCGTGTCGATTAGTCAGACAGAGAAACTACATTATGAAAGTTCTCGTTTATAAACGCGTAGTCACAGCTACATCTTAGTCTGATTGAATCTGATCGTGTCATTATTTTAATTTATTTTATTAAATTATCTGTATTTTTTCTTCTTTATTCATCTTGGAAGTATTCTCTTTTGTGGAATTTATTGTTAGCAATATGATGTCTATAGTATAATGTAAGAAGTGAGTTATTTGTCTGTGTCTTTGTGTTTGTTTAAACTGTAAATATGCCTAAACCAAATAAATCAGTTACACAAAACCGGAGAAAGATACAGCCTTGCCGAGTTCCTTGCGGTTCCTCACGTCACAAATTTAAGAATAAGAATAAGAAGTTATTTATTTGACACATAATAAATTACATTATAAAAAAGAAAAAGAGTACATACAATAAAAACATCTGTAATTTAAAATAAAGGAGAAAACTAAAAAAAGACGATGGTTATGCAGTGGTTATGTGCTAAAAAGGCGCCCGCTCAGCATATGTTATGGCCTACCTGATACTCAGGCCGGCCACAACGCTGGTTTTCAGCGGATTCCCTTCCTGCACCGCGCATCTGTACCGCAGCTGCTCTCTGGTTTTTTAAAGCATAACAAAAGAGATGCGCAGTGCCGCAGAGTGCGGCGGCTTTGTTGTTACATAAATAAGATTTAAATTATGAAACAATATTCGATAAAATAAATAAAATTATACAAATAATAAGCATACCTTAATTAAATTTAATGATAATTAATAACAATGGCATAAATGAAATATAATCCTAAACACGCTAACCCAGAAAAATAAAAAAAATGCATCCTTCAACAAACAACAATATATAACTTACAAATATATAATTAACAATGTATAATGCATAATGCCACCGGCCATGTCACAAAATACTGAACCCGAGAAACTAAATAATAATACTATGACTCAAGAAACAAAATTAGAAAAATGATTATAACAAACCATGCCGTGTCAATTTCAATTATGATGGTATAAAAAAGCGTAAAAATAAACTATCACTGTTATTACAGCTGACCTGTCCACGGCAGGAACACTAAGTACATAACCATAACATCTATCACCGTCACACTTTTGCTGAATACTATATGTGCGAAAAAGATAACTGTGTTATCGATATCGTTTCTACATTACCATAGACCTCATAGACTTACCCACTTAATAACCCTGCGTTCGTTAACGTTATAAAAACCGTAACTCTCGATCAGAAACGTGCAAAACTTATCAAAATACATTATTCTACATCGGAGGTAATTAAAAATCTTATAATATACAGAAGACATTTAGTCTCTTGTACAAGGAAGTATATAAATTGTTACAGTTAATTTTTCTTTTATTTTAATACCAAAAAAAAATTATGTCCTTTCAAAAGAAGCTTAACTTGGGCTAGATACAAATTAAAAAAAGTAAAAAAAAAATACAAGCTGGATTCGGACCCTGTATACCATGCAATCCGGGTATACCGTAGATAAGTCCGCAGTAGCTTAACGGCAAGAGCACCTTACCCGGATTGCCAGAAGAGTGCGGGTTCTAATCCAGCTTGTGGATTTTTTTACATTATTCAATTTTTAATTTGTGTGCAACAAAATTTGCGTTAAAATTATTTATGCAATATTTCGAATAAGAATTATATTAGTATCGGATACCGAAATGTGTGAACTTAATATCTATCTTCTTTCAGGTGGTAGACGGCGACGAAGATGCGGAGCTGTACGTCCCCCCACAGGACTCGCCCTCAAGGATAGCCGCCGACGTAAGTGCTTTTTCTATTACCAAATACCTGCAACATCGTGTTTGGAGTTTTTTTTATTAAGATAAGATAAAGATAAAATATTCTTTATTCTACACCAAATAAACAACAATAGGACAAACACATTACATTACTTCATTACTCTAAAATTTTGATTATTTTTACTTGTCGTACTTGCATCTCTACCCAGTTATAAAGTAAGGCTTAGGTTTATATAGACTATTTCACAGATTTTAAAGTTACTTTTAATGAGATTTCAAATGCATATATCTGTCTCCATGACTATGTACTTCCTGCGAGTGGGAATGACACCGAAGCTACCCTTTACCCCTAAACCCCTTATTCGTTCGTGCACCATTACTGTAGATTTTTACCAGTACATGTATGCTTTTTGAATATTATGTCTTCTGAACATTATGGCAAACAATAAAATATGCCTTTTGTTCCTTAGGCTTATCGAAATTATGCCTTTCTATGGTTATGCCTGTTAAATTTTGGCCATTGATATTATGCGTTATGAAGTTATGGTAAGTGACGATTATGCCCACTGAAATTATGCATTGTCAGTTTCTGAAGTCCTGAACACGTCATGCTTTATTCTGCAACCAAATAGCAAAATACCAATTTTTATCGATTAAGCCGACGATTTTTTTTTAACTTTCTTGGCGTGATTGGCTATTTCGCTGTATTCATTTTAGGTCCACGACGGCAACAACAAATGGTCGCTCGTGGTGGACGCAGCAGACGCGAACGCATCCAACCTCGCGGCGCCCCAGCACCAGGCGTCAGAGCAAGTAAAATTGTAAATGCTGAGTTTTATTGCTAAAATTTATTGTTAATCCTGTTTAAAACTATCTGTTTAAAGCTCTAAATTAGAGGCTAAATCCTGCTAAAATAGCAGGATTCCGCTAAACCTGGTCACACTGCGAGCCGTCGCGTCGTGGTCGTGCCTCTGTTTTCGCTTGTCCCTCGTCCGCTCGCGCCCGTGCTTCCTTTCTGTATGTTCTGCATTAGGGCGCGGACGAGTTAGCGTTGTGTCTACGCCCTGTCCTTATTACGTTTTGCGTTGCGTCGCTTCAATACATTTTGTATGCAAGAGACGCGGAAGAGACATATGTCCGCGCCCCGTCGTACGTCTTTCTGTGTGTCCAGCGCCCAAGGGCAGAGGCGGCCGGTAGTATTCTCTAAAGGGGCCGCCACCACACAGCTCCATTTATTAACAATAATAAGCCATTTTAATGAAACTTAGGAAACTTATTTAGTTGGTACCTAAAGAGAAGGTTAAGGCAGTTTCAGAATTGGTTATTAATTTTTTTAAGTTTAAACTTTGAGTGTAAATGCTAAATATATATTTTTATTCAGGATCCACCGTTTCACGGAGCAACGGTTCAACGGCGGCGAGTACGCGCGTCTGTTGGACGGTGAGAGTCTATCCATCTATCTATAAAACGTGCTCTTGCGTGGATAGAAATTGCTAGATTGTTAGCCTATGTATAAGGTGACTGCTAAAAACCGCAAGAAACTTCAAGGGCTGGTTATATCAAATGTTTTAAACAGGACAAAAAAGGAATTCGTGTTTTTTTACATTTTTAATTACTTAAATAATTTATTTCGTGAATTTTAATTTATTTTAACACAATAACATAAGAAAAATAAAATGAAAAACAATTAAAAATAACGATTATTTACAACGCGCGGGCAACCGGCCGGCCGGCCGACCGTCTGGTGACCTGTTTGCGTCAGCTGCGCGATAAATACCTACGTCTTATAAACGGGGCGTGAAACGGCATTTATGCAGGCCTTCATGAATGGGTGCGCTTGTTACCGTGCTTGTTCCACAGTGAGGAGCGCTCTCATTATTTTGGACCCCATCGGTTGCCTACGCCTACCATCAGGCAGGGTGTAGTCACTATGGCGTGTCACATAAAAAAAGAAAAGTTAGTCTGCAATGACACCATTTTTGTCATGTTTAAAACACTTGACCTGACCAGCCCTTAAAGTTTCTTGCGGTTTCTAGCAGTCGCCTTATATTATTGATCGTCTTTCGTACATTTATCTCTTTCATTACGGAATTGTTCTCCCAGAACTTTCGCCCAGAAAACAGACCAAACCTCTTACTGCCGGAACACAGCAATACTCCTGTAGTTTTGGCTTTTATCATGGTGACAAACGTAGATAACATGGTGCTAGCTGGCCAGGCGGAGTTGAAACAACCCCGATCGGTAATCGAACCTGTGACCTCTGCGTCTGAGATTAACCACTGGAGTAGGTACTAGACCACAGAATTAAGGTTTCGCCAATCTAGATTTTATACATTCCCAATGGAGCGCGACTTTTTCACAAATGAGTAACAAGTAATAGTGGCGAGCTTGTTAAACCAATTCGTGACTGCTTTGATGCCAAACAGTTAATTCTAGTTTAGCTAAATAAGTCGGATTGTGAATATAATTTGTATCTAATATGCACTGTGGTGGAATAGCAATAAAAAACCAACCTTCATCTAAAATCATGTATTTTATGAAATTTTTATAATAATGAATAAAGCATAGCATAGCATATGAATAAAGCAGAATAATCTGAATTTGATAAATAAATCTTTAAAAACTACAAAAAAGTCCTTTTTTTTTTTTTTGACTCGTCATAGTGACTGCATCCTGCCTGATAGTAAGCAGCTGATGCCGTGCAAAATAATGAGAGCGCTCCCCACCGTGGAATAAGCACGATAATGAGCGCACCCATTTATGACGGCCTGCATAAATGCCGTTTCACACCCCGCTTAAAAGACCCGGGACTGTAGAAGCTGGGAAACACATGCGCCGGCAAAGAATTCCAAAGCCGAATGGTGTTACAGAGGAACGACTTGCCAAATTTTTTGGTACGAGTACTGATAGTCTGTACAGTATGATGGTGGTTCCTAAGACCAGCACGTGTAGTCCGGAAGAGGAAAGGAGAGGGCGGGATAAGATCAAAAAGTTCTTCAGAACACTCTCCGTAGTAATTTTGGTAGAAGACACTGAGAGAAGCAATGTCTCTACGCAGCTGGAGGTCCTCAAGGGAGGCTGTAACCTCAGCATCTCCAATAATGCGTACCGCTCGCCTTTGCAGTCTATCAAGTGCATCTAGGAGGTATTTAGCGGAGCCGTCCCATAGATAGGAACAATACTCCATACTCGATCGCACCTGAGTCTTGTACAGCAAACAGCGCTGCTCGTGAAAAACCGCCTCACGTTATTGAGAATACCCAACTTACAGGAGGCAGTTAAGATAGCACTCTCGATGTAGCAATTTGGATTCAGTTCTCGGCCGATGTCCATGCCAAGAATGCTGAGGTTCACCGACATAGGTAACGGAGAGTTCAGAAGAGAGGGAGGCGTAAGGAAGGGAGTTACCTTGGACGAGAATGCACAAACCTGGGTTTTGCTAGCATTAAACTCGACCAGGTTTTTAGATCCCCACTTAGAGACACACAATCGAGAGTCAGGTTCAGTTTGGCAACCAGTTCTTACCTTTTCACCACGATATCGGCTTGCTTTGCCGCAGGATGTCCTATGTACCGCTCATGCACCGTACTGTCATCCGCATAACAATGAATATTGCCCAAGGACAACATGTCATTAATATGCAGAAGAAATAGAGTAATTGAGAGCACAAAACCCTGCGGCACTCCGGCATTGACTTTGAAGAACGCGGAGGAACTACCCTCACGAAGGACACGAATCATCCGCTCTTCTAGAAAGTCTGCAACCCAGGCGCACAAACGGGGCGGCACACCGAAGGCCGGCAACTTGGAAAGAAGGGAACGATGCCACACTATCGAGAGCTTTGGCGATATCAAGGTTAACTGCTAGGGATTCGCCATGCTTGTCCATCGCTTTACCCCACGCGTGAGAAACGTACGCTAGAAGATCACCCGTTGATCGCTATGGCCTGAACCCATACTGGCGATCATGGAGCAGCGAGTGATCCTCTAGGTAGTGAATGAGCTGGGAATTAATTACCGCTCAAACTCCTTGCACAGCACAGAAGTTACAGCGATGGGTCGATAGTTAGCTGAATCCGAGCGATTTTTTGGGGATGGGTTGTATGTTCGCCTCCTTCCAAGACACCGGCACAATACCGGTATCGTAAGACTCCCTATACAATCAACAAGAGACAACTCAGCCGCGCATTTGTGCAGCACAATCGCTGGAACACTATCCGCCCCGCTAGCCTTCCGCACGTTGAGCTACCGCAGCACGGCACGTACATCACACTGCCTGATACGAATATCAGGCATAGTGGCCCCACAATGTGCTATAATAGGTGGAGCGGCGCTACAATCGTCGACCCGCGAATTGGCTGCGAAAAGTTCAGCAAACAAATTCGCCCTCTCAACCGGCTGGTAATGTAACGAGCCATCTGGATGTTTCAACGGGGGCAGCGAGGGAGAGCAGAATTTGACCTGCACGGTCTTAGCGAGCCGCCAATAGCTACGGCTACCCGTAGGGTGCGAGATCAACTCCCGCCCCACCCTTGTCACTCTTTGTGCATCCGCTCCTGCGAGAGCCCTTTTGTTAGATTTAGAGGCCTTGTTGTAAGCCGCCTTCAAGGAGCTGGTACTGGGGTCATTCAGTTCGCAAGCCCTCGTCCAAGCACGATACGCCGCCTGCTTGCATTCAGCAGCTTTGGCGCATTCGCGATTGAACCAAGGCCGTTGTCTACCAACGGCAACGCTGGCAAGATCTGTGAAAGGAATATAATATTCCATACCCAGCAATGGCAGAAGCGCACTCCGATGGGTTCTTTCCAAGAAATCGGCTCTGGCCCCCTGAGACAGATGCAAAGTAATCCGCCGACGAGTAGTGCCACAGACGACGCTTGGTCTCCACCGTTTTCGGTGGACCAACGCTGTGCGGTGCTGCGGCAATTACCAAGCAGTGGTCTGACGAGCCTAGAGGTGCAAGCACCGACACTCTATATCCTGCAGGGCGACTCGTCAACAATAGGTCCAACAAGTAGGGCGCGTGACCTACGATATCTGGCATCCTGGGGGGCTGGTCTACCAGTTGCGTCAGAGCGAAGGCATGAGCGACTCTACCAGCGTGATCAGTTTTGGAGGAGCCCAACCATGTTTCATGGTGGGCGTTGAAGTCCCCCCAAACCAACACCTCGTCGTTTGGGAATCCCTCCGGACATCAGTCACTCGGACGAGGTGGTCAAAAAGGCTGCTTGTGTTAGCATCTACTGTGTGGGACCGATATAAACACGCAAAGACACGGCAACGGGAGCTGAATTTAATGCGCACCCAAAGGATGGGAAAGGAGGGTCTTCCAAACAGTGCAGATGACGACAACAAATGTCAGCCCTCACGTACAGACATACTCCGGCTTTCGCGAGGAATTGCTCCTCAAGCTGATAGCCGGGTTACCTTAAATAAGACGTGTCAGCAGGGCGACGAATTTGAGTCTCCGTCAGAAAAAGCAATGCAGGCTGCGCCGTCTCGAAGTGTTGGTGGACGGCGTTGAGGTTAGAATGGAGCCCACGGATGTTAATGAACTCCACCTCAAACAGGGAATTGGTGGTGGGAGAGGAGGAAGCCGCTGTATTACCTGCATTCTTTTTAGGCACTGTCATTGAAAAAGGGAACGATGGGACGTGAACAAGGAGCCACTACTGCACAAAGAAATGAACAAAGCGACAGTTTTCCGCTTCACCATTGGAAGAGCGTAGCAACCACAGCCAACACGCTGGACGGAATGGCCCCCATACCCTCCCGGAAGTGGTCGCCGTGTCCCACCATTTCCGGTCACCAACCGGCATGACGAACCACTCCGAGATTATGCACGACCTGTTGAGGCAGCCTCCCGAGGTGATTAGCCCCGGCCGGGCCCCTGTACTATGCCGCGGGCGGCCAGCGGCACCACCGTTTCTACGGGTCTCTCTTGCAACAATAGCCACTCCCCTAGCTCCGGTAGTGCGGCGCTGTTCCCGGAACGCGACCTGCGACGAGCACAGATCACTTGGCGGGCGTACACTGCCGCATGGTGGTCGATAAGCGGGCGAGCTGGGTTCTACCACCAAATGCTCAATTAGCACCACCCAGGGGCCACATGTAGGATCTTAAGGGTACAAGGGGATGTGAGCATTGTTAACCCCCTTGCAAAATAATCTATTTAATATTAAACACACAGGGACTTAATCCTGACAGCAATCAAAGTGCTGCGTGGTAGCATCCAGTGCCCCGAGCTCCTTCAGCAGCTATATTAAAGTGCTGCGTGGTAGCATCCAGTGCCCCGAGCTCCTTGAGCAGCTATATTAAAGTGCTGCGTGGTAGCATCCAGGACCCCGAGCTCCATGAGCAGCTATATTAAAATGCTTCGTGGTAGCATCCAGTGCCCCGAGCTCCTTCAGCAGCTATATTAAAGTCTGCGTGGTAGCATCCAGTGCCCCGAGCTCCTTGAGCAGCTATATTAAAGTGCTGCGTGGTAGCATCCAGTGTCCCGATCTTCTTCAGCAGCTATATTAAAGTGCTGCGTGGTATCATCCAGGACCCCGAGCTACATGAGCAGCTATATTAAAATGCTTCGTGGTAGCATCCAGTGCCCTGAGCTCCTTCAGCAGCTATATTAAAGTTCTGCGTGGTAGCATCCAGTGCCCCGAGCTCCTTGAGCAGCTATATTAAAGTGCTGCGTGGTAGCATCCAGTGTCCCGAGCTTCTTCAGCAGATATATTAAAGTGCTGCGTGGTAGCATCCAGTGCCCCGAGTTCCTTGAGCAGCTATATTAAAGTGCTGCATGTTAGCATCCAGTACCCCGAGCTCCTTGAGCAGCTATATTAAAGTGCTGCGTGGTAGCATCCAGTGCCCCGAGCTCCTTGAGCAGCTATATTAAAGTGCTGCGTGGTAGCATCCAGTGCCCCGAGCTCCTTGAGCAGCTATATTAAAGTGCTGCGTGGTAGCATCCAGGACCCCGAGCTTCTTCAGCAGCTATATTAAAGTGCTGCGTGGTATCATCCAGTGCCCCGAGCTCCTTCAGCAGTTATATTAAAGTGCTGCGTGGTAGCATCCAGTACCCCGAGCTCCTTGAGCAGCTATCGCGTCTGAGCCGGACAACTACATTCGGCGCCGCGCTTGTCGCCAACGCCGCCTGTTCGCGCCACCCACCGGTCCTACTATCTCGCACAACCACTCACCCCTTGTTCAGATGCATATTGGTCTCAATCTCAATGCGCTCCTGTGTCAGCAACCTGACTGTGATATATTTGTAGACGGCTGGCTAGTCAAAGTGTTTGTGTTTGTGAAAACTGAATGCCCTTTGTAGCGTTGTTTTGTATTGTATGAATGCCCTTTGTAGCGTTGTTTTGTATTGTATCTGCTTTTTTATTGTTAATAATTTTATATGCTGTAAGTAAGTTAGTTATGTAACTGGGTTCTGCCCGTGTAAATAATAATAATAAAAAAATAATTAAATAATCAATCTACTCAAATTAACTCCATTAACAACAAGTTTTAATTACTTCGGTGTATAAATTAACATAAAATATAATATTTTTACAGGTGCTACAGTTCAGATGACTGACATTGGCAATGGAGTAAATCAGACGTCTCAGGCATCTGAAGAAGGAAAAACGAATTATGAAGATATCGAGAAAACATCACCACAAAACACTTATAAAAAAACTGTATTTACCAAAACTAATAACAGTAATGAAGATAGTACTATAAGCAAAGATAATATGCAATACGATCAAAACAAACAAGAAAACTGTTTAATTGTTAAAAAAAATGTTAGAAATAAGCAGAAACGTATATACACCTATACATGTGACGTTTGCAAAATACATTTTAATTCTAAAAATATGATAAAATGTCACATGAATTCACATTATACGGTATTAAACCAAAAACTTAATACGTTAGACATAAAACATAAAAAAGTTGATGTAAACATTGGCATCGTTAAAAACAATCAACAAATCTTAAAAGGCACAGTACGTAATTTTTGTAATAAGTCTTTTGTACATAAAAGTGACTTGACTTTACATATTAGGACCCATACGGGCGGGAAACCATATCAGTGTAATGTTTGTAATAAGTATTTTTCACTAAAACCTCATTTGACAAGACATATAAGGACTCACACGGGCGAGAAACCATATCAGTGTAATTTTTGTAATAAGTATTTCTCACAAAAAATTAATTTGACTGTACATGAAAGGACTCACACGAGCGAGAAACCACATCAGTGTAATGTTTGTAATAAGTATTTTGTTCGACAATCTAATTTGATTAGACATGAAAGGACTCACACGGGCAAGAAACCATATCAGTATAATTTTTGTAATAAGTCTTTCTCAGATAAAAGTGATTTGCGTGAACATATTAGGACTCACACGGGCGAGAAACCATATCAGTGTAATGTTTGTAATAAGTATTTTGTTCGACAATCTAATTTGATTAGACATGAAAGGACTCACACGGGCGAGAAACCATATCAGTGTAATGTTTGTAATAAATCTTTCTCAATTAAAAGTGCTTTGCTTGAACATATTAGGACTCACACGGGCGAGAAACCATATCAGTGTAATGTTTGTCAAAAGTATTTTTCATTAAAACCTAATTTGACTGTACATGAAAGGACTCACACGGGCGAAAAACCACATAAGTGTTATGTTTGTAATAAATATTTTTCACAAAAACCTCATTTGACAAGACATATAAGGACTCACACGGGCGAGAAACCATATCAGTGTAATTTTTGTAATAAGTCTTTCTCAGATAAAAGTGATTTGCGTGAACATATTAGAACTCACACTGGCAAGAAACCATATCAGTGTAATGTTTGTAATAAATATTTTTCACAAAAACCTAATTTGACTATGCATGTAAGGACTCACACGGGCGAGAAACTATATCAGTGTAATGTTTGTAATAAGTATTTTGTTAGTCGATCTCTTTTGACTGTACATACTAGGACTCACACGGGCGAGAAACCATATCAGTGTAATGATTGTAATAAATGTTTTTCACAAAAACATCATTTGATTACACATTTAAGGACTCACACGGGCGAGAAACCACATCAGTGTAATTTTTGTAATAAGTATTTTTCATTTATAAGTGCTTTGCGTAGACATTTTAAGACTCACACAGGCGAGAAACCATATCAGTGTAATAGTTGCCATAAGGATTTTGCACGAAAAACACATTTGATTTCACATTTAAGGACTCACACGGGCGAGAAACCATGTCAGTGTAATGTTTGTAATAAGTCTTTCTTAGATAAAAGTGATTTGCGTGAACATATTAGGACTCACACGAGCGAGAAACCACATCAGTGTAATGTTTGTAATAAGTATTTTGTTCGGCAATCTAATTTGATTAGACATGAAAGGACTCACACGGGCAAGAAACCATATCAGTGTAATTTTTGTAATAAGTCTTTCTCAGATAAAAGTGATTTGCGTGAACATATTAGGACTCACACGGGCGAGAAACCATATCAATGTAATGTTTGTAATAAGTATTTTTCACAAAAAATTAATTTGACTGTACATAAAAGGACTCATACGAGCGAGAAACCACATCAGTGTAATGTTTGTAATAAGTATTTTGTTCGACAATCTAACTTGATTATACATGAAAGGACTCACACGGGCAAGAAACCATATCATTGTAATGTTTGTAATAAATACTTTTCACTAAAACCTCATTTGACAAGACATATAAGGACTCACACGGGCGAGAAACCATATGAGTGTAATTTTTGTATTAAGTCTTTCCCAGATAAAAGTGATTTGCGTGAACATATTAGGACTCACACTGGCAAGAAGCCATATCAGTGTAATGTTTGTAATAAATATTTTTCACAAAAACCTAATTTGACTATGCATGTAAGGACTCACACGGGCGAGAAACTATATCAGTGTAATGTTTGTAATAAGTATTTTGTTTGTCAATCTCTTTTGACTGTACATACTAGGACTCACACGGGCGAGAAACCATATCAGTGTAATGTTTGTAATAAGTGTTTTACACAAAAACATCATTTGACTACACATTTAAGGACTCACACGGGCGAGAAACCACATCAGTGTAATGTTTGTAATAAGTATTTTTCATTTATAAGTGCTTTGCGTAGGCATATTAGGACTCACACAGGCGAGAAACCATATCAGTGTAATGGTTGCCATAAGGATTTTGCACGAAAAACACATTTGATTTCACATTTAAGGACTCACACGGGCGAGAAACCATATCAGTGTAATGTTTGTAATAAGTCTTTCTCAGAAAAAAGTACTTTGCGTACACATATTAGCACTCACACGGGCGAGAAACCATATAAGTGTAATGTTTGTAATAAGTATTTTGCACGCCAAGCTTCTTTGACTAGACATTTATGGACTCACACGGGAGAGAAACCATTTCAGTGTAATTATTGTAGCTCATATTTTGCACGTAAATATGGGCTTATCGTACATATTAGAGATCACCTTAAAAACCTAGAGACCTAAAAACATGTACCAATTGCTTATAAAAAATATATTTCCCATAAATACTTGAACACTTTTTGACTGCCATTACCAAAATATGAACCATTATTAAATCCGCGTTTACGAAATGTTATAAAAAAGTTCGATAGCCCAAGTTTTTGACTTCCGAATGCATTTTCGGTAGTCAAGAATTAGATAGATGCCTATTCATTGCCAGCACAAAAAAAAAGTCTATTCCAAGCAACAAAAAATCGATAAGAGAAATGGACCACAGAACGATTACTTACTGCCGTACTCAGAGACGTCAATTAAGTTTTAATGTCAATTAAATTCTTTCCTTCTCTATATAACACTCTTTAAATTAAAGTGACAGCAAGAGACTTAACTGACGTCTCTGAGTACGGCAGTTAGACGATTAAAATGATTTTGTATTCGTTAGAAGGCATTATGATAGTGAATATAAAAAAAATATGTTCTTTGTGATATTTTGAATACAAAGAGGTACATCGATTTGGCTGCTTAACTTGATTTCAGACTTTGAATAATCAATTTATTCATTTATCTTCATTTTTATGCTTCTACTTGTTCTGTTGCGGTTACTGGTGCCACTAATAGTGTCAGTGCGACTTCTGGTCCCAGTGATGGTACCGTTGCAAATACTGGCGCCGTTGTTGGTGCTACCATGAATGAAAAAAAATCCTCAAACTGTCTTTATCATGTTTTTTCTCCGCTGATCAGATTCTAAGACATCTCACTTCTATTGATCGTAATAAGGGAGCCGGCATAGACGGTATACCTTGTATTTTCGTATGGAGGTGTGCCAAGCAATTGTCACTTCCTCTCACACTGATTTTTAATATGTCGTTATCATCCGGTACTTTTCCTTCATATTGGAAAACGGCCCTAATCATGCCTATTCATAAATCAGGTGTTAAACTGTCAGCTACAAATTACAGGCCCATTTCTAATTTACCTGTGTTTGCTAAAACATTAGAAGCTATGTTGTATCCCATAATCATCTGGCATATAAAACGTCTACTCACAGACAACCAACATGGTTTCATCAGTTCACGCTCCACTAATACAAACCTAGTAAATTTCGTTGACGATGTGACTCAATCCATTGATGCTCGTGTACCTGTAGATGTGATTTACACAGACCTATCAAAAGCTTTTGATAGGGTTAGTCATAGCATATTGTTAAATAAACTATCCAGATATGGCTTTGCTGGTAGTATCCTCAGATGGTGCTCTTCTTATGTCTCTTACCGTACCTCAAAAGTCGTTGTTGAAGGCTTTACATCTGAGGCGTTTTCAAATCCTCTGGCGTGCCACAGAGCTCACATTTGGGGCCCGTCTTTTTTAATCTCTTTATTAACGACATCACCGATTGTATCAAGCATTGCCGCACATACCTGTACGCTGATGACCTAGAACTTATGAAAACAATTGAAAGCCAGCATGATTGTATCTTATTGCAAGATCAGGCACAAACATCATAAGAGTGACCAGCATCAGGGACCTGGGAGTAGTTATGGACTCAAAATTGTCATTTGTTAACCACATAGACCACATACTAGGTACTGCATTCCGTAATCTTGGGTTCATATTAAGGATAAGCAAACCCTTTAATAAAACAATAACGTTAAAAATACTTTACTTTGCTTTTGTTCGATCAATTCTTGATTTTTGTAGCACGGTTTGGAGTCCTTGTTATCAATTACACATAAAACAAATAGAAAAAGTACAAAAAAAACTCATTAAGTCCCTAAACTATCGTAATAACGTTGTGGATGAACCGTACAGTGACTCATTACATAGGTACAAATTATTATCCCTCTGCAATAGACGCAAAATGTTTGACATTGTATTCTTATATAAAGTTTTAAATAATCTAATCGACTCCTCTACACTCCTCAACAAAATAACCTTCATGTCCCGTGTTCGACTCCCAGTGCGCTCCTCACGAACACCTACACTTTTTGTTCCTCCAAAATTAAGAAAGAATTATACGCGTAACTCTTTTGTCTACCGTTCCACCAACATTTACAATAAAGAATTTTATGAAATTGACATATTCTTTTTGTCGCTTTCATCATTAAAACAGAAATTGAATGAAAAACTAAATTAATTGTAATCCAGCCACAATAGTTTTATTTAGTGATATGTTTTTTTTTGCTTGTGTTTTGTTGAGAGATTTATTTATTTTTGATTTGTGTTAAGTTAACTTTATAACTTCTCTATCTGAGAATTTAAGTCTAACCATACTCATAATGTTATGTTATTTGTTTTAAACTTTTAGGCACTGTAGGTCTGTATTGTTAAGTATGTCTGTATTTTATATTTTTTTGTATTAATGACTGTTTGTTGCCAGAATAAAAGAAAAAAAAATGACATAAATAGTCTAGAGCAGTGGTGTGTCAGAAATGGGATGGTTTTAAATGTTGACAAATGTTATTTTATTAGTTTTTAAACTGGTTAATGGTATTTTTGATTGTCCCCAATTGCTTAATAAATTAAAATTTAATACCCCACATAAACTTACACGTTTGTCCAGATATGCCTTGTTCTCGCCTAAACTATCAAAAAGTAACCTGGGTTACCATTCCCCACTGAATAGGTTACACACCCAATACAATACTCTTTCTAAAAATAATTTCGGCATTGACATCTTTTGGTTGAAATTATCAAATTTTAAGAAAAATCTTACCGATGTTTTTCCCTAAATGCAATCTCTATTCCAAGGTCTATCGTCGCTTTTATTGTTTATGCTTCTGATCTATAGCTTCTGGGTCTTTTATGTGAAATGTTATTTAAAAATGGGTGTTTGATCTGTTTTTTGTCTTAAACTTCATTGTAGCATGTAAGAAATGTAAAATCATATTTAGCTATATTAAGTCGAAATTACTAGATTTAGTTTTTATTGTTTTATTTTCTTTTTCGTCATCGGATTCCGATACTCATAATAATTTGAATTATATCCTTATGCATGCCGTGGCAACCTATAATTAAGGCAACACCTAGCTTAGAAAATGTTAAATGTAAGTTACTAGCATGTTTAGTGTTAGATCTTGTTGGTTGTTCAAATAAATAAATTTATCGATTATTTTATAGGCGATATCGATTTTAGACATAATTTAATCAAGATAGCAACACTCCTAAACAACTCATAAGGTTTGCATTTTATTTAAATAATATCCTTCTTATTAATCTGTTAATGTATAGACACCTGTAGTTTTCAACATTACCTACTTCATAAGGTAGGGATCACCACAAACTCTTAGATGACCACTTCAGTGCAGAATATATTATTATATCATAAAAGTATTCTGATTACTTACATACCTATGCTGAAATTTTTTATCAATGGGTACTAGGTATATTTTTTTAAAACCCGCCTAACATTAATGGTAGTTTTTACCTCTTATGTGTTCTTTATTTGGTATCTCTTGAAAATATACCTAACTACGATTTTAGGTAAGTAATCTATCTTTTTGCAGGTACCTAGCTATATTGCGTTGCTGATGGTTTATTTATGCATTGAAACTGTTATAAAGACTTGGAAATCGAAACGTATTCCCCTTAAATAGTGAATGGTATCTTTGCAATATTTTAGGCGGATTTTTAAAAAATATAGTTATAAGGAAAAAACTCAGCACTGCGGATTCGAAAACAAAAACGCTGGTTGTCAACGGTAATATTAAACTGTTATAAGAACTTATGTTATTAAAAACATTTTTTTTATAAAAAAAAATGTTTTCTGTAATAATGAATACGGTCTTAGCACACGCACGGCCTACGTACGAAGTGCGTTAGCTACGCGCATGAGACCTCCAGCGGTCTGCTTGTCCTATATAATAATATGTTCCGGGTGCTGCTGGGACTGCCGAGGGTCTGCAGGCATCTGGCATGTTTGCCAACGCTCACATAGACGGGTTCCATGCCCTAATTAGAAAAAAAATTACTTCCATAAGAAACAGGCTCGGCAGTCCGAACAGTATTTTAAAGGTTTCAGTGGGAAGGTGGGACAGTGCACTGATGAGGTACTGGACCACCGCCTTAATGAACCCTAATGCGGAGCAAATTTATTTCTTAAATTAATTGAAGTATTGTATTTCGATGTGTACTATTTCTACTAACATAGATGTAAGAACTGTTACTAACAAATGGATCAAGTTATCTGAATAAATAAATAGTGTTATTGTTTTCTGAGGTTTAAGCGAGCACTATACATTGAAATGAAACACTTTTTACGGATTAACTCGCGTTTAATTTACTATTTACATAGTTTTTATATTATCCTGACGTTTCGAACCCTTTACAGGGTCCGTGGTCACAGGGAGACTGAGGTGTTGGTCGTCTCATAGTTAGAAGTTATTTGCCTACCGTCAATAATTTTTATATTTTACCGGGTGCGTTCAAGTTTACACAATACGACAAGCTAACAATATTTTTAGGTCTGGCAATGTGTTGCTGTTGGGGCTGGGATTTGATGACCTGTATGATGGGGTCCCAGGCAGGTGGTAAATTCCAACCATCCTCTCTATTGAAATTACGATGTTTTTTAATTTCAATAGCCTCGCGTATCATCCCAGGGATGAATCGTTGTTCCTTGGCGAGTATTGGAGGTTTGTCAAATCTGATGTAATGGTTGGGTCCCTCGAGAGCATGTTCACACACTGCAGACTTATTTTCGCGCCTATACTTGACGTCGGCTATATGTTCTTTTACGCGGGTTCCTACACTTCTCTTTGTTTGCCCGATGTATGAGAGCCCACAGTCGCAGTCCAGTTTGTACACGCCTGCATCTTGAAGGGGTATATTACACTTGACAGGTCGTAAGAACTGGTTGATCTTCTTTGGCGGCTTAAAGTAAGTATTGATTGAAGCTCGCTTCAAGATGTGACCAATCTTGTCAGTGACGCCCCTCATATATGGAAGTACTGCAGGTTGGCGCTCGACTGTGGTTGGTTTTTTGCGTTTTTTGTGACGAAGCCGCGATACTTGCAGTTTGTTATCGTACATAGTACATGCTTGACATGCTGAAGTTCAGCAGCCAGGTGTTGGGTGTCACAGATGCCGCGTGCTCTCTGAAACAAAGATTTCCCTACAGTAGCCAACTGTCTAGGATGGTGGTGAGAATCACCATTGAGGTACCTATCTGTATGGGTTACTTTACGAAACACAGTGTGGCTCAAACTATGGTCAGGATTCCTGATGATTAAAGTGTCCAAGAAAGCTAACTTGTTGTCTGCCTCTAACTCCATTGTGAACTGTATTTTAGGGTGTATGGAGTTAAGATGACTTAGAAAAGCAGATACTTTATCAGTTGGTAAGATAAAGAACCGAACCCCATATGGGGTCCCCTGTATCACCCGTTGTTGCCGATATTTTCATGGAAGACTTCGAGGAGCGGGCCCTAAGCACAGCACCCGTAACCCCAAGGTTCTATAAGCGGTACGTAGATGACACTTTCACTATCTTACCAACTGATAAAGTATCTGCTTTTCTAAGTCATCTTAACTCCATACACCCTAAAATACAGTTCACAATGGAGTTAGAGGCAGACAACAAGTTAGCTTTCTTGGACACTTTAATCATCAGGAATCCTGACCATAGTTTGAGCCACACTGTGTTTCGTAAAGTAACCCATACAGATAGGTACCTCAATGGTGATTCTCACCACCATCCTAGACAGTTGGCTACTGTAGGGAAATCTTTGTTTCAGAGAGCACGCGGCATCTGTGACACCCAACACCTGGCTGCTGAACTTCAGCATGTCAAGCATGTACTATGTACGATAACAAACTGCAAGTACCGCGGCTTCGTCACAAAAAACGCAAAAAACCAACCACAGTCGAGAGCCAACCTGCAGTACTTCCATATATGAGGGGCGTCACTGACAAGATTGGTCACATCTTGAAGCGAGCTTCAATCAATACTTACTTTAAGCCGCCAAAAAAGATCAACCAGTTCTTACGACCTGTCAAGTGCAATATACCCCTTCAAGATGCAGGCGTGTACAAACTGGACTGCGACTGTGGGCTCTCATACATCGGGCAAACAAAGAGAAGTGTAGGAACCCGCGTAAAAGAACACATAGCCGACGTCAAGTATAGGCGCGAAAATAAGTCTGCAGTGTGTGAACATGCTCTCGAGGGACCCAACCATTACATCAGATTTGACAAACCTCAAATACTCGCCAAGGAACAACGATTCATCCCTAGGATGATACGCGAGGCTATTGAAATTAAAAAAACATCGTAATTTCAATAGAGAGGATGGTTGGAATTTACCACCTGCCTGGGACCCCATCATACAGGTCATCAAATCCCAGCCCCAACAGCAACACATTGCCAGACCTAAAAATATTGTTAGCTCGTATTGTGTAAACTTGAACGCACCCGGTAAAATATAAAAATTATTGACGGTAGGCAAATAACTTCTAACTATGAGACGACCAACACCTCAGTCTCCCTGTGACCACGGACCCTGTAAAGGGTTCGAAACGTCAGGATAATATAAAAACTATGTAAATAGTAAATTAAACGCGAGTTAATCCGTAAAAAGTGTTTCATTTCAAAATAGTGTTATTACAACAACACTGTTAATAGCTTGCCATGCTAGACGATGCTGCCCGTCCTGACTGCCTTTCACATTTCGCGAGGTCGCTGTGGGCGAGGTTAAGAAGAGCATCCTATCCATAACTTCCAAAGCTGTAGGTGAGGATGGCATTTGCCGTGACATGCTTATACCTATCCTTGACGACGTGGTGCCAATTATCACTCACATTTTAAACTCTTCGCTAGCAACCAGCGTCTTCCCTAGTGAGTGGAAATTGGCCCATGTTATCCTAAGACCTCCTCCCCAAACACCTTTTCTCAATTCCGTCTGTGACGGTACAGAATGAATGGTGAACACTACGATAGCTCAGAATTAGGTGCAAAATGGCTTGTAGGGAAATAAAACCAAACTTAATGTGTCACTCCTTCGGCTGTGTATTTGCGACTACTCTTTGATGCACGCATACAATGATTTTAGTTATAATTTGAACGCAACATATACCGCCCACCTAAAGGGGTTATTAATTTACTAAACAAAAATTTAAAAATTTAAGAATTAAATAAATTCACACTAATCAACAAAAGAACTAACACAATCAGCGGTAAGCAACGGATTTTACTATTAAGTAATTTCAAACTTCTTTAGAGTTTATCAAAGGACACAATTTAGACACACATCTTTTAGTAACACTATCACCAGATTTCACACTGTACACACGCGTAGCACCATCAGGACCAAGGTGCTTTTTAACGATACGGCCCAAAGACCATTTCCCAGGAGGGAGATGTTCATTTTTAATCAATATTATGTCATTCACTTCAAATTCGGATTGCTTTCTAAGCCATTTGGGTCTTTGTTGTAATCGGGTCAAATATTCTATTTGCCAAGTTTTCCAAAAGGTTTGTAACAACTTTTGAGTGTATTGCCATCTTGCCAAATAATTAGGGTTTAGTTTTGTTAAATCCGGAGTAGGTACTAATGCAGCAGAATCTCCTATTAAAAAATGTGCGGGTGTAAGTGGGTTCAAGTTATCTACATCTGTGTCATCGATTGGACTCAAGGGTCGAGAGTTTAGACAAGATTCTATCTGGCATAAAAGTGTTGTCATCTCCTCAAATGTCAAATTGTTTGTGAGGACCTTCTTTAGGTGTGACTTCACAGATTTTACACCCGCTTCCCATAATCCACCGAAATTGGGGCTATAAGGGGGAATGAAATGCCATTGAGTGCCATCAAGGGCTAATTTTTGGGCAATGTCGTCTTTAAATTCAAGCTGTGCAGTCTTCCAAGCTTCGACTAATTCTTTGTTTGCACCTATAAAGTTGCGACCTTGATCACTCCACATGTGTGCACATCGTCCTCTTCTGGCGACGAATCGACGATAAGCCCCAATGAAAGCAGCTGAGGTAAGGTCTCCAACCAATTCTAAGTACATGGCCTTAGTGCACATACAAACAAAGATGCATATATAACCCTTTACTGCTTTTGCGCCTCGACCTTTCGACATTAGCACATTGAAGGGTCCGGCGAAATCTACACCGCTGTACAGAAATGGGCGTGATGCGTTCACTCTCATATTAGGTAAGTCACCCATTATCTGACATCTTGCTTTAGCATTAGCTTTAGAGCAAATTAAGCATTTATGTATGTACTTTTTAACTATATTTTTAGCTTTCAGGATCCAGAACCTTGCACGAAGGTGACATAGCATCAACTGAAGTCCACCGTGAAGTGTCTTCTGGTGCGCGTCGGCGACTATCAACAAGGTAAGTGAATTTTTATTATTTAAAATAATTGGATGTTTTGTTTCTCTTTTTAGATTTGCATGCCGCAGCCTGCCGCCCACCCTGAGAATACTGTCTTCGTCCAGGTAAGGGTTTAATGATTTTAAGTGACTATTTCTCTTAACGCCTTTATATTTTCTGATGTCTTTAATTTCTTCTACAGAATCATCTTTTTGTGCCTTTCTTTTGCCAATTTTCAAAGCTTCATCCAAATATTTTGTAGTTACTATAGGTTCATTGTTCTTTGTCCGTTTAAAATTTAAAAATCTTTTCATAAATGCTACTACCAATTGAAATTCTTTTAAAGTATCATAATTTTCAAAATTCAATGTTTTATTTTCTTGTACTTCATTATCTAACATCATCATGTTGATTCCAATAACCTTTCTCTTTCTTTTCTCTAGGTCAGTCGGTGCAATGCTAAGTCTCGAAACTGTGATTTTATCATTCAGTAGATGGTGAGGTCCAGACCACCAAAGTTCAAACCTTTTAAGTTCAGAAACTTTTATACCGCGCGAGGCCACGTCTGCTGGGTTGTTTTCTGATTCAACATAATACCATTGAGTGTTAGGAATGTTTTCCAAAATCTCAACAACTCTATTAGCTACAAACTGCTTCCAGCGGTTGGGCTCTCCGAACAGCCAGGCTAATACTACTGAAGAATCAGTGTAAGCATAGACCTTGTCAGTCATTACTCTCATTGCTAGAGCTGTTTGACGTAAAAGTTTTGATAGAAGTACAGCAGCGCAAAGTTCAAGACGGGGTATTGAAACAGTCTTTAAAGGGGCAACTTTTGTTCTTGCTGCAACAATCTTTGTTTTTATCGTACCGTCAGGTTCAATTACTCTGCAATATACGACTGCTGCAATAGCGTGCATAGATGCATCACTATACCCATGTAAGGATATATTCTCCTTTAAATAGTTGAACGTATTTAGCCATCGTGGTTTTTTTATGTCGTTAACATTTTGCAAATCTTCTCTTATAGCCGTCCATTCGGCTTGTAATTCATCATTGACATATTCATCCCATCCGACGCCTTGTAACCACAGCTTTTGAACAAATATTTTTGCTAAAATAATAGATGGAGCAATCCATCCTAATGGATCGAATAACTTTTGCAAGTCAGATAGAACATCTCTTTTAGTAATTCGAGTTGACGTAGGGGACAAATTAAAGTTATATTCAAACTCGTCCGTTTTCAAGTCCCATGAAACGCCGAGAGCTTTGACTGTGCCCTCCAGCTTCAGATCTACTTGTGCTTTCACTGATCTGTCTTTTTTATCGATAGATTTCAGAAACTCAGAATCATTGGAACACCATTTTTGCAGTCGAAATTTACCTTTCTCTAGTAAAGTTTGTAGTTCTTTACTGGCGTCTACGGCTTGCTGTACAGAGTCAAATCCTGACATCACGTCGTCTACATAGCAATCTTCGCGTATTATTCTAGCAGCTGTAGGATAGTCTTGACCTTCGTCATCAGCTAGTTGCATAAGAGATTTTATAGCGAGATATGGCGCCGATGCGGTGCCAAAAGTGACAGTCAGCATTCGGTAGTGTTTCACTTCATCAGATTTTGAAGTATTCTGTCGCCATAATACTCTCTGGAAGTCAGTGTCTTCTCGATTTAGAAGAATCATTCTGTACATTTTTTCTATGTCACTAACAAAGCAGACCTTGTGCATTCTCCACCTCATAATGATACTTCTGAGGTCTTCTTGTAATAAAGGTCCATTCAACAGCTCATCATTTAGTGACACACCGTTTGTGCCTCTGCAGGATGCATCAAAGACTACACGGGTTTTTGTTGTTTCCTTATCAGATCTTACAACTGCATGATGCGGTAAATAGACAGATTTTTTATTCATTTCTTCCGATGGTACTTCTTCCATATGATTCATTTTTATGTACTCTTCCATAACTTCTGTGTACCTTTTCTTTAAATCTGGTTGTCGTTCAAATCTTCGTTCAAGCATTTGTAGTCTTTTCATAGCGATTTCTTGTGTGTTTCCTTCTGTTGCTTTTAAAGCGTTTGTTTTAAATGGTAATCTAACAATGTATCTTCCTTCTCTGTTTCTTGTATAAGTTTCTTTGTATATTCTCTCACATGTTTCTTCATCTTTTGTTAATTTTCTTCCAGTGTCTGTATCTATCTCCCATAGTGTCTTTAACATATCTTCAATTTCCATATGGTGATGCATAACTATCATTGACGCTTCTGCTTGTGACTGATCAGTAACTTCTCCAAACAAAATCCAGCCCAGGGTTGTCTTTTGTGCACATGGGGACCCCGGCGAACCTTTGACTATATCCTTTTCTATTATTTGTGAATATTCGTTAACGCCAAGAAGTCAATCAATGTTTCCACACTGGTTGAAACTTGGATCGGCTAAGGTTAGCCCTTGCAAATGTTCCCAATTGTTTGCTTTGATTGTTCGCGACGGTAACTGAGTGGTGAGTTGTTTTGATATTACATATGCTTTTAATCTCATACTAAATTGTTGACATCTTGATTTCATCTCAATATGAATTTCTTGATTTATCTTTGTTTTAACCTCGCCCACTCCTACAATACTTCCTTTTACTGTATACCGTCGTGCTCTTATGTTTTGTGCCGCTCTCTCACTAATAAAACATCCTTGTGATCCGGGATCTATGAGGGCTCGCAGAACTGTGGTGTAACCTTCTTCACTTTTACATTCCACCAAGGCCGTAGCTAGCAAAGCAACGGTTGTACTGTGAGCTGTATTTGCTTGTGACGTCATCACTGTTACTTCTATTTCTTCTTCTGTGGTTTCGGTATCTTCTTCTACATTTGAATGTAAAACCTTAGGTTGTATTGTACTCTTCTCTTGTTGACCAAAGGCACCTGTTGACTTTGTTGTGGTATGTAGAAGAGAGTGGTGACGCTTGTGGCACAATCTACACGTGATAGGCAGTCGACATACTTTTACTCTGTGACCAGGAACCAAACAGTTGTAACAAATGTAGTTTGACTTGACAAAGTTTGTTCTTTCTTCTGGTTCCATTTTACCGAAGGACTTACAATGACAAAGCGTATGCTTTTCTTTGCATAATGGACATGTTCTTTCCGGTGCAGATGCAGAAATGTGATGTGTACGTACTATTCTTTCTTTTGACGAAGACGGTTGTTGTATAAGTTCAAGTGTTCTAAATTTTGATTCCAAAAACATTTTTAATTTCTCAAAAGTAGGCAGTTCATCATTTTGTTCTTTTCCAACATATTCTTCCCAATCTTTATGCGTCTCGCTGTCTAATTTTTGTACACAAGGAAATTAATAAGCGGATCCCAATTTTCGGTTTTTATTTGCATATTTATTAAACTGTTTAAACACTCTGTAGTTGTATCTAGGATCGCTTTAATCTGATTGGAATTTTGGCTAGTTATTTTTCTCTGGTTGAACATTCGCTTAATCAAAGATGAAACAATTAATCGTCTGTTACTGTACCGCCTTTTAAGTGTATCCCATGCTTGAAAATAATTTGCTTCATTTATTTGAACATATCGTAATAATATTTCCGCTTCACCAGTAACACTCGACTTCAAATAATGTAATTTCTGCACGTTACTTATCGTACTATTGCTGTGTACGAGAGAATTAAATAAGTCTTGAAACGTCGGCCATTCCTCGTAGCTGCCAGAAAATTTAGGTAATTCAATACGTGGTAATTTCACTGCCGGGACTACTGTTTGCTGAGGGTCTGATGTGTTCAATCCTCTCGGGCTAGACATGATGTAGAATATGTTGGCTGTGGCTCGTTTGCAAATAAAATATCTTGCATGTCGGTTTTTGTTTGCATTACCATGTCTTCACAAGTGAAATAGTGTTCTTTTACAAAATATGGAAGCAATTTACGTTGTTCCTTATTTACGTTTTTTAATAGTAATGTATGTGCAGCACGATACTGAGTCCAATATTCATCTAAGGTCTTTAGTTTCACAGTAATGTAACCACGTGTCAACCGCGCCTTTGGGCATTTCTTGAAGTTATCATGCGTCTTTGTAATTATGTGGTACAAATCTTCTAACTCACTTATTATTTGGTCGATGATTTCCATGCTTGTTTATTAATCCTTACGCGTAAATTTAGGTTCACTGTGTAGCTTACACCTTCAGCAACAATGTTCAAAAAATATTTTTTCGAAATTCCGACGTTAAACTGTCCAAAATGCCGTTTACAGTTAAGTTTTCACTTCGTTATAAGTTCCGATTATTATTACGCACTGTCTATGCACAAAAAAATGCAGTTCGTCGTCACAGGTGCGAGTCGCTATTGTTCTCTTATCGGAGACTCGACCGCTCAAGATTCGGCTCGGTTAGGCCACTATGAACACTACGATAGCTCAGAATTAGGTGCAAAATGGCTTGTAGGGAAATAAAACCAAACTTAATGTGTCACTCCTTCGGCTGTGTATTTGCGACTACTCTTTGATGCACGCATACAATGATTTTAGTTATAATTTGAACGCAACAAATGGTATCCGTCCGTTAGTAAGGAATATATGGGAGTAGCACTAAAATTAATATTAATGCGTTGCACCATTAATGTAATAAGCATGAAAAGGGAAAAATAAACTAGTTTAAAATAATGGACATGTGGACAAGTGGCTTTGCGTTAAAGGTAGTAAGAATGTGTCAATAGACTAGAGGCTTATCATTATTTTGAATTTCGCGGGGACTGTTCCGTGTGTCCCTTGCGACATAGGCGACGTCTACTGTGCGTTATTTACTTGAGTTTCGCGTAGGATTGTTAGGTTGGCAATGGCTTCGAGTGATGTGATAGGCTAACGCGTCCCTTGCGACATAGGCGTAGGTTGGCAAGACCGGTTCACATACAGGCGGGCGCCACCTATGTTCTGAATACGGAACCTTTTATAATTTTACTAAATACGGGATTATTAGCTTGAGTGGGTGTTTATTAAGAGGGAATTGTTGATCGAAGGCTACATCTAGATGTTCAAACATGTAATATTGGCTATCTAAAGAGATTTGGTTGGATTATGGGGCGGCGGCAATGAGCGAGCG
The DNA here is from genome assembly GCA_963921215.1 of Scoparia ambigualis. Taxonomy (NCBI): domain Eukaryota; kingdom Metazoa; phylum Arthropoda; class Insecta; order Lepidoptera; family Crambidae; genus Scoparia; species Scoparia ambigualis. Next base: position 6,802,283 of record OY992525.1, on the reverse strand, counting down.
AGAAGTTGAGAAAAAGATAGAAAGAGAGGGGAGATGTTATCTCCACGTGGAACGACACGAAGTTTGCATGTAACGAAAGATAAGACACGTGAAGTTGATGTGCATAGGCGAGAGGGCTAGCGGTTGGCTGAAGGGTAGGGAAATGGATTTGCGCGGGCGAATGTCGGGCGAAGTGGCGCGACTTTGGAAGATGTTGGCGTCAGGGTAGGGAAGACGGGCATTCGATTCAAGGTCGCCGGGCGGTAACGATCTCATACGTGAAAACGAGCGTCCGAGCCTTTAAAGCGCGCAAAGTGTTATTCGAGCTGCGATATTAACTAAAATTGTTTGTGAAATAGAAAGTGATCATTAAAGTAAAATTATTGTTATCGCAACTCGAATTGTTAACAGAATGAAGTATTCTGGGTCATATTAGCGGATACGCATAACCTTGGCAACGAACCTAATATTTTAACTGACCTCGGTCAGGATGACTTTTGACTGTATTTAATAAGGTCGGCGTTATCTATTACAACGCTAAATAATACACTATCTTCGAGAGAGTAATGGGGGAGAGACAGTTGTCTCCCTAGTGAAAATCGAAGATAGGTCAGACACCAATTAGCTGGAGATAGGCACGTATAACCAAATCCAATTTCGAGCCTATCTTCGTACACACAGTGTAGTGTTAGGTGGACACAATGGGTTTACTGGCCCGTCTTGCTAGTTCATTTAGAAGTCTGTTGCTTGCAGGGGCGACTCGACTTACACAACTCACCACGAAATTAAGTTAAGGCCTTAAGAGGGGTGAAATGCTTAAATATTTGCATGTTTGAAACAAAATATCCAAATAACTGTCTATTTAACTCGATTAAAAAAATTGTCAATGTCGAATGAATGTCTAATAAACATTTTTAATTGAATGAAATTGTATTTTCATTAACCACTTTTTAGAAAAAAAAATCCCTAACGAATCCCTATTTCAGTCATAAATTGCAAAATTTCTCTAAATCGGCTCAAGCTTTTTAATTAGTTTTTACACTAAACGAAAGGTCTTAACGATGCAAATAATTTTAATTGAGAGTTTTATTTTTATTCCGTATTTCACTGGTAAAAAGTAATTAAAACACGAAAATTTAAGTTTATCGGCGCGAGAGTGCCGCCCCGTCTCCCTGTCCCCCGCTAGCCCTGCCGGCAGTCCGTTTCCGTATTTCATCGAGAGTGGACTGCGCGCCGGTTTCGGAGCGACTTCAGATAACATTTTATAGATTTTGAAGAGTTTACACTCAATTGTACACATACATATTAATAGAAATACTTAGTTCAGTTGATACCTCTATGTTAACAGCTGTAAATACTGCTTTTATGCTAAATTATTGTTTGTAGTAATCATAGAATAAATAAGATCAGACGTTTTAAAACTGTAAAGTGCTGTGCTGCCATGGGTACACCTATGTAATGTATCTTAAAAAGTCTCATTTTTAGTAAAACGACTTTAAAGTTTGGAAAAAGTTTTTGATCGTAACTAAAAAAATAATAGATTAATTACGCATTTTGTTTTTTAACTAGATACCAAATTGTTTTTCAAAGCGGTCAGCAGTAATATTACAATTACCTACTTTAGTGAGTTTTTTTTATATTCGGACCATTTAAATTTTTATGCAACTTAATGAGGTGAAATATAGTTCCCGCGGTAAGAGTGGACTACTTTTTGAAATGGTAAATTTCTTGTATCTATAGTTACAGAAAATAGGCAAATCTACCCCGCCTATAGCGGGGGCGCCAATAGTATTATTCTGTGCCAAAATAGTTCGAGGGACTAAATAAGTCTTTCACAAGAGGTAAAGACTGCTTTTCATTACGAATACAAGGAAAGTAACTAAAAATAAAAACATAAACAATAAGAATAAAATATGTGAATTTTATTTTCCATAAATCAACATTGAAATATTTTTTTAAAGTTTATGGTAAAATTAGTCATCATTTGAATCTATGGACAACACCGACCACGCCCACACAGTCCACGCTTCAGCAAGAAACAAAATGCACAGACTGCACATACGCTTAGGTGGTGAGCTCATTTTTGCGTACCTTCTAATGAAATATTGTGAACCTTATTTATATTTAAGACCACTTATGTATATAATATCATTGCTTATGTACCATATTTCAAGCGTAATAAAAATCTTTGTTTTTGTCTTTGTCTTTGAGCCTTTAGCCCGTTAGTCGCTTTTACGACACCCAAGGAAAGAGTGCGGTTGGTAGTATTATTTTGATGAGCCCATTGCCGCTCTATGTTTTTTGATGTATGTGCAGTCTTTAGTCCGTTAGTCGCTTTTACGACACCGAAGGAAAAAGAGGGGTTGGTAGTATTATTTTGATGAGACCGTCGCCGCTCTATGCTGTTGGATGTATGTGCAGTCTTTAGTTCGTTAGTCGCCTTTCACGACACCTAAGGGAAGAAAGGGGTTGGTAGTATTATTTCAATGAGCCCATCTCCGCTCTGTGCTGTAGTATGTATGTACAGTCTTTAGTCCGTTAGTCGCCTTTTATGACACCGAAGGAAAGAGAGGGGTTGGTAGTATTATTTTGATGAGCCCATACTGCTCTATGCAGTTGGATGTATGTGCAGTCTTTAGTCCGTTAGTCGCTTTTTATGACACCAAAGGAAAGAGAGGGGTTAGTCATATTATTTTGATGAGCCCATCGCCGCTCTATGCTGTTGGATGTATGAGCAGTCTTTAGTCCGTTAGTCGCCTTTTACAACACTCAAGGGAAGGAACGGGTTGGTAGTAATATTTTGATGAGCCCATCGCCGTTCTATGATGTTGAATGTATGTGCAGTCTTAAGTCCATTAGTCGCCTTTTACGAAACCCAAGGGAAGAGAGGTGTTGGTAGGATTATTTTAATGAGCTCATCGCCGCTCTATGCTGTTGGATGTATGTGCAGTCTTTAGTCCGTTAGTCGCCTTTTACGACACTCAAGTAAAGAAAGGGGTTGATAGTATTATTTTCATGAGCCCATCGCTGCTCTATGCTGTTGGACGTATGTGCAGTCTTTAGTCCGTTAGTCGCCTTTAACGACACTCAAGGGAATAAAAGGGTTCGTAGTATTATTTTAATGAGCCCATCGCCGCACTATGCTGTTGAATGTATGTGCTGTCTTTAGTCCATTAGTCGCCTTTTACGAAACGTAAGGGAAGAGAGGTGCTGGTAGTATTATTTTGATGAGCCCATCGCCGTTCTATGATGTTGAATGTATGTGCAGTCTTAAGTCCATTAGTCGCCTTTTACGACACCCAAGGGAAGAAAGGGGTTGGTAGTATTATTTCAATGAGCCCATCTCCGCTCTATGCTGTTGGATGTATGTGCAGTCTTTAGTCCGTTAATCGCCTTTTACGACACCCAAGTGAAGAAAGGGGTTGAAATTATTTCCAAGTCAGGTCAAATTATTTATTCAATGTAAACCTTTACAGGCACTTATTGACGTCAATAATAATTATAATAAAAAACAGTTAACTAACTTATAGTCAAGACTTAAAAAGTAATCTAACGAGCTATAGTCTGTGCCAGACAAATGCGCATCGCTACCCCCAGTACCACTGCAAGTCGAAATAGAATCGCGTCGAACCGAAATATAGGCCGTGGTCATAGAATTGTGCAAACAAACGTATCCTGGTACGAGACAAAAATATTATTTTCATTAGCCCATCGCTGCTCTATGCTTTTGGACGTATGTGCAGTCTTTAGTCCGTTAGTCGTCTTTAACGACACTCAAGGGAATAAAAGAATTGGTAGTATTATTTTGATGAGCCCATCGCCGCTCTATGCTGTTGGATGTATGTGCAGTCTTTAGTCCGTTAGTCGTCTTTTACGACACCTAAGGGAATAAAGGCGTTGGTAGTATTATTTCAATGAGCACATCTCTGCTCAGTGCTGTAGTATGTATGTGCAGTCTTTAGTCCGTTAGTCGCCTTTTATGACACCAATGGAAAGAGAGGGGTTAGTCATATTATTTTGATGAGCTCATCGTCTTACTATGCTGTTGGATGTATGTGCAGTCTTTAGTCCGTTAGTCGCCTTTTACGACACCCAAGGGAAGAAAGAGGTTGGTTGTATTATTTTAATGAGCGCATCTCCACTCTGTGCTGTAGGATGTATGTGCATTCTTTAGTCCGTTAGTCGCCTTTTACGACACCCAAGGGAAGAAAGGGGTTGGTAGTATTACTGCACATTTATTCAACAGCATAGAGCGGCGATGGGCTCATCAAAATAATACTACCAATCCCTGTCTTTGCTTTGGTGTCTTAAAAGCGACTAACGGACTAAAGACTGCACGTCATAGAACCTACAGCATAGAGCGGCGATGGGCTCATCAAAATAATACTACCAATCCGTCTCTTCCCTTCGGTGTCGTAAAAGGCGACTAATGGACTAAAGACTGCTCATACAACCAACAGTATAGAGCGGCGATGGGCTCTACAAAATAATACTACCAACCCCTCTCTTCTCTTCGGTGTCGTAAAAGGCGACTAACGGACTAAATACTGCACATACATTCAACAGCATAGAGCGGCGATGGGCTCATCAAAATAATACTACCAATCCCTCTCTTCCCTTTGGTGCCTTAAAAGCGACTAACGGACTAAAGACTGCATGTCATAGAACCAACAGTATAGAGCGGCGATGGGGTCATCAAACTAATACTACAAAAAGTGCGCGGCAAAGATAAATGCGGCGCACAAACTCATTACTGCCCGCTAAAAATTAAAGGCGAACCAAGTCTTCCTTTTCGAATAGATGGGATGAAAAAGCTTGTATGTACCTAAAATGAATTTCGGCTGACGACTGTCTTGGCATCCACCTAAAGAGATACAGAAGTTTTATTGAGTGGTTATACCTAAATGAAATAAACACACACACACAAGACACACGCGCACACCCCCCCCCCCCCCCCCCCCACACACACGCACACCCCCCCACACACACACATTATATACGCATTTACGCACTCTTTCGTTATTTCCATACTTACATAGCATATTATACAGTGTAACGCCATAATAAATGAAATTAATAAGATAAGATTGCTTTTCTAACATATAAGCTCAAAGTTTTAGATTTATATACAAAAATTCTTTTATTAGTTACTTTATTTATAATCATTTTACGCAGCAGGACAGCAAACTATGATGTAATCTTGTGTTAAAACTGTTTGGCATACTGTCCACGAAAATGTTAACAACGCACACAAAATAGTTGAAAGGTTAATGTTTATACAGTTAAATTCTTTATAGCCCCAAAAGACAGGATTACCTAGTATGGGCGCTATAGGTAATTTGTTATTGTTGTATGTATTATGTATTTTTGGTAATAATGAATAAATAAAGTAAACAACTCACCGTAGACGCGCATGACTCGGTGATTCTCATATAAAATAGGCAATATTCCAGAACATAATACTTATTCCCTCTGCAATTCACTAGTCTTTGAACTATTCTTAGCAGTACCGTATATTTCCGCTAGACGGCGGCACCATCGGCAAAAGAATATGCGAGCTTCGAATCGTCAAGGTCACCCAGGCCTGTTAAGGCCTTAAATGCGGCTTGGGCCTAGATTGCAAAGGTATACAAGTAGGGACGTAAGTTCGACAAAATATAGGTATTTCAAGTGAGGCAGGCTGTAGGAATCTATAGGTAGGCATTTCTATATATGTTATTAGGTAGTTGGGGACAGCACGGTGTGTACACGCTGTGCGTACATACGAGGGGCGTTCAAATTATTCTCGGTATGTGGATAAAAACAAACAAGTACGAAAAGTTTGATATTTTTATTTTTCAATATACTCCCCCCCTATGTTCATACACTTATAAGATCGATCAATTATTTTTTTTAATCCTTCATAAAAATATTTTTTATCTTTGGTGTAAAAATGCTCCTCCACGGCCGTCTTCAACGCTTCATCGTCAGAAAATTTATTTCCACGCAGATCCTTTTTAAGATTGGGGAACAAAAAGAAGTCGCTTGGGGCTAAGTCCGGACTATAGGGTGGATGAGTAACAGTTTCAAACCCACATTCAACAATAGCTGCCTTGGCAATATGAGCAGTATGGCAGGGGCGTTGTCATGCAGAAGCAGAACACCTTTGGTTAACTTTCCTCGCCTCTTTTCTTTGATCGCATCTCTTAATTGACGTATAACGTTAGCGTAGTACTGCCCTGTGATATTTACACCTTTTTCTTTATAATCGATAAGCAAAACTCCTTCACAATCCCAAAATATTGTGGCCATGACCTTGCCAGCTGACGGGATTACCTTGAACTTCTTGGGATGAGCTGAACCCTTAATGTGCCACTGCATGGACTCCTGTTTGCTCTCTGGGTCATAATGATGAACCAAGGTTTCATCTCCAGTAACTATTTTTTGCAGCACCTCATCGGGATTTTCACCACACAGGTCGATAAAATCTGAACAGCAAGCCACACGCATATCCTTTTGAAGAAGCGTCAGCATTCGCGGAACCCATCTTGCACTTACTTTTGACATATTAAGATGGTCATGTATAATGTCATGTACGGTACCAATAGAGAGATTGGTTACTTGAGCTATAGATTTTACCTTCACTCGGCCGTCTTCCAATATAAGTTTTTCCACTTTATCAATATTTTCTTGTGAGGTAGCCACTACAGGCCGGCCAGGTCTAGGGTCATCTTCAATACTCTCCCTTCTACGCTTAAATTCGCTTGACCATTTTTGAATAGTAGATAAAGAAGGAGCAGACTCACGGTAAACACAATCCATTTCCTCTTTTATGGTTTTTTGATTTTTACCCTGTTTTGTCAAGAATTTTATGACGGATCGGTGCTCTAATTTCGTTAAAATTGTTAATTCGCTCATGGTGTTCATGTTTGTTCGGCAATTGCAGAAAAACAAAAGAACATCTCGGTTCCAATTTTACTTTTTTTTAATGTCAATGGATGAATCTTAGCGGCCAGTAACAAATATATATATAAAAGAGGTTGTAACGTATCAATACCGAGAATATTTTGAACGCCCCTCGTAAACTAGGTACGTAGGCCGCGAAGCCGGGGCTGGATTAATTCCGACTAATAAAGGTAGGGATAATTAAGTTATGGTGCCTAAATAGAAATTACTCTGAAGTGACGTGGATTATGAGCGCTGAAAGGACCTATCTAGGCATGTGATCTGTTACCGTAGGCCAATAGGATTCTAATTGTTTTCCTAAAAGTTGTTAGCAATTAACTATTCATTTTAAATAATTAGCTGAAGTGTGGTAATATTGAACCATCATTACTTTGGAGTACCTAAGAGTCTAGACTGATTTCCTATTACAAGAAAAATACTAAAATGTTATAGCAAGTAAGCATAACTGTACTGTGATGTTTGATTTCTAATACTGAAATGACCAAACAGGCATTTTTAGCTTTCCTTGGGGTACAATACGGCCTTAATATTGCTACTCTCCAATGTATCATAAATAGACATCCCGATACCTATTGGTAAAATTTAAGCTGATACTAAACAACTAAAACCAGTTTGGAACCTAGGTTATTTCGTTGAAGCTGCGAATTCACCTTAATGGTCAAAGACCTTACAAGCTATGAGCTCCTAATATTATGAAACATAGAAAGAATTGATTGATAACAACCTACTAATTAGCCTAATAGTACAGTCTACTTTATACCATTTGAATTCACTTTAATGGTCAAAGACCTTATAAGTTATGTACTTACTTCTAATAATATGAAACATAGAAATATTTGATGGGAACAACCTAAACCAATTAGACTAATAGTACAGTCTGCTTTATACCTATTAAACGATCGCCCAAATGACGCTTTTTTACTTGTCGGCGATTTTAATGTGTCTGATGCGGTTTGGCAAGAAACTAGTACCCACAGTAAATTACTGCAAAAGGGCGGAGACTGTATGGTAAAATCTTTACGAGATTTTTTAGCGTTTACAGGTCTACAACAGTTTAATGGTATTTACAATGCCAATAATCGAATCTTGGACCTATATTAAATGTCTAGTAATAAATTGTTCTCAACCTTTAACCCAAGAAGATATCCATCATAAGTCTATTGAAATTAATTTGAATATTGAAAATTTTGTTTCCATGAAATCAGTTCCCACATACAATTATAATTTATTTGCGGCTGATTTCGATTCTATTAATAATGAGCTTAACAACGTGAACGGGCATACGATATTTATAAATTAAAATTTAGAAGAATGTATGTCTAGATTTTACGATATTTTAAAGAATATTATTTCAAAGTTTGTTCCACGTAAAATAATAAGATCAACACGATCGTTTCCTGTATGGCATACTAAATCCCTAAGAAAACTTTTAAATGAAAAAAAGAAATACCCTTAAAGTTACTATACCTAACGGATAGTAACTTTATGGAAATACCATAAACTATGGAAATTGTATAGAAATCCCTTGGACTATCAAAGCTTCAATGTTTTGAGGAGGAGGGCTAAGCGTATGGAGGTCGAGTGTCATAGTAATTACGTGCAATTTAGAGAAGATAAACTTAAAAGTAACCCAAAATACTTTTGGACCTATGTCAAAGCCATCAAGGCAAGTAATGGACTACCTCAAACTATGTCCTATAAGGAGCAGAGTAGTAGTGACGGGAAACAAATTTGTGACTTTTTAATGACTATTTTCATTCAGTATTTGTGAGTGGTTCAAGACATTCTTTTAATAATCAGTGGGAACCTCCTGGCTTTACGCTATTAGATTTAAGTTCGGTCGAAATCACCACTGAGCTTGTTAATAAGTATTTAAAGAAAAATAATACGAATAAGGGTGCAGGGCCCGATGGCATACATCCGTTATTCATCAATAAGTGCGCTGATGCACTAACTTATCCCCGCGTACATATTTTTAAATTATCTTTTAGCAGTGGTAGTGTGCCTCTAGCTTGGAAAAGTGCTTGGATAACACCTATTCCCAAAGGCAATAGCAGTGATAATGTTGCCAACTATAGGCCGATCTCCAAACTCTGCCAATTTGCTAAAATACAGGAAAAGATTGTTACAGATCAGATATTTGAGGTGGTACAGCGCGTCATTGTCCCGAACCAACACGGTTTCTGTAAAAAACGGGGTGTGGATAGCGAATTTGCTAAGTTTTACTGAAACTATTTTGTCTGCAATGGATGATAATGCACAAGTAGATGCAATATATGCCGATTTTGCAAAAGTTTTTAACAAAATTTGTCACGATACACTGCTTCTTAAGCTCTGGCAGCTCGGAATTCATGGTGACCTGCTTCGATGGATTGGGTCATACATAGAAAATCGTAGTCAGGCTGTTGTATTATGTGGTTAATGTTCTGCGTATAAAAATATACCGTCTGGAGTTCCGCAAGGATCACATTTGGGACCTCTACTTTCTACCACCGGACCACTAGACGCCGGGAGGGCTTCCATCCCCATGTTGTTGACTTTCCAACAATCCGTACCCAGCGGTTTGCTGCATCTTTTCTAGTACGCACCGCTAAGGAGTGGAACGCTCTCCCTGCGTCTGTGTTTACGGATACTTACAACCTTAGTATCTTCAAGGCCAGAGTGAATAGGCATTTTCTGGGTAAGCGTGTACCACCGTCGGCCTCGTCATCGCTTACCACCAGGCGAGACTGAGGCCAAACGCAAACCCATTTTAAATATTTAAAAAAAAAACCTTTATACTCTTCATTATTTATGTCAATGACTTGACCAAGTCTATCAATCACTCAAACGTATTGCTATATACGGATGATACGAAATTATTCAGAGTAATAAAAGAACCAGGAGATGCTAAGTTACTGCAAAGTGATCTGAGTAATTTTGTTCACTTCTGTAAGAGTAATAGCTTATTCCTGAATTTAGACAAATGTTTTTCAATCTCCTTCACAAGAAAAAAAAAAAAGCAATAAATTACGGTTATAAAATCTACGGAAAGGAACTTGAACGCGTAACGGAAATGAGGGACCTAGGCGTCACAATGGATTTCAAACTCTCGTTTATTCCTCATATAGATAAAATGGTTAATAAATCATACAAGCTTATGGGATTTTTATTGCGTGTAGGAAAAAAAATTAAAACCGCATTAACCTATAAGCTATTATTTAATAGTTTCGTGCGAAGTAGACTGGAATTTGCGAGCTCTGTTTGGAATCCATATCAGCAAGTTCATCAAGATAAAATTGAGAGGTTACAAAGAAAATTTGTGAAGTCTTTGGACTACAGAACCGGTCACCTTCACAAAATTAATTTAAATTGTAAACATATTGTTTTGTAAATGTCTTTACCTCTATATTATTATAAAGCTGTGGAGTTTGTTGTGCCCGTTCTTCTCCACAGCTAAAAGACTTCCTGAATGGGTGGGGTGGGTGGGTGGGTTCCTGTGCCTATCCATCCATCCATATAAAAAAATTTAGACGATTCAAAACGCTTAATTTAAGCTTACTGAATAAAGTTATTTTGATTTTGATTTAATTTCGTAGTACTCTGAGGTAGAATGCCAGAAGCGTGGCATGAAAGTGTGTTAGAAGTGTGAAAGTTGCTTAGTTGATTTTATGTTGATCTCATGTAACGCACCGAACCATGGTCCCTTAGGGACGTTCATTAACCAAGTAATGTGCTGACCAGCAAGCTTGTGCGCAATCGTGACATTATTCGAGGCAAGAAAGTTTTGTACTTCGATGAGCTGATTTCTAGCGCCTACATAATTTGTACCGCAGTCCGAGCGGATGAGAACCGGGGCACCGCGGCGTGCTATAAAACGCTGTAATGCCGCGAGGAACGCTTCCGTGCTGAGGTCCGAGACCGGTTCCAAATGAACCGCCTTAGTGGAGAGGCACATGAATACACAAAAGTACGCTTTTAAGAGTTTAACATTACGTAGGGTACTAGATTTAACGAGGAATGGGCCGGCAAAATCGGTCGTGACTTGATTAAATACTGGCTGAGGCGTAACTCTATTAAGACTTCAATATTGGGCGCAGACTTCTTACGTTACGACAACCTATTGGTAGACTTGCACGAGAAGAAGCTAAGAGACGGAATAACCAACCTATCAATAAACTCCGTAGACGTTGCCTGCATTATGGAAACTGTAAATATCATCAGCAGCGACCAAACCTACTACGGCATCTTGAAGAAGTTTCCACAAGTTTTTCGCCCCATGTCATTGAAGAGTCCTACAAAGCATAATGTAACTCATCACATCGAGACCAACGGCCCGCCACTTTTTGCTAGGCCCCGCCCACTACCGCCTGACAAACACAAAGCCGCAAAAGAGGAGTTCGAACGAATGATGCAAATGGGGATTTGTCAACCATCAAATATCCCCTGGGCGAGCCCGGTGCATGTTAATAAGAAGAAAAATGGCGGCCTACGTGTTTGTGGAGACTACCGTCGACTAAATGCAGTCATGCAACCAGACAGATACCCCATTCCACGCGTCCAAGACTTCACATACCAACTAAATGGCATGAAGATCTTCTCGAAGCTCGATTTAAAAATGGCGTATTTTTCTATTCCAATGGCAAAAGCGGACGCACAGAAAACTGCCATCATCACGCCGTTTGGCCTCTTCGAATTCAAGTGCATGACCTTTGGCCTACGTAACGCAAGCCAGACCTTTCAAAGGTTCATGCATGAAGTATTACGAGGCATTGAAGGCTATTGCTTCGTAGACGATATTCTTCTGTATACAAGAGACGAGAAGAGTCATAAGGCCCTACTTCACGAAGTCCTACAGCGACTTGACAAGTATGGAGTCACCTTAAACGTCGACAAATGCGAATTCAGCAAGAACAATATAAATTTTCTGGGCTATCAAGTTACAGGCGAAGGAATAACGCCCACAAGAGAGAAAATCGAAACAATTTCCAATTATCTGAAGCCAACGAATATCGTTGAGCTGCGAAGGTTTTTGGGATTGCTCAATTTTTATCGTGACTGCCTGCCTCATCAAGCCACCTTCCAAACGCATCTGAACGCCTACTTAATAATAATAATACAAAGAAGAATGACAAAACTCTAATCAAGTGGACAAGTGAAGCAGACTAAGCTTTTGAGAAATGCAGACAAAGCATATTAGAAGCCACCATGCTAACACACCCCGTTCCTAGCACGCAACTGAGCATCATGAGCGATGCGTCCGACCACAGCGTCGGAGCTGTACTTCATCAACTCGTAGAAGGCACTTGGAAGCCCATGTCTTTCTTCTCCAAAGCCATGAGTCCAACGCAGCAACGTTACAGCGTGTATGATCGCGAGCTCCTAGCGATATACATGGCTGTAAAGCACTTTCGCCGCTTAATAGAAGGCAATGACGTCATCGTGTTCACCGACCACAAGCCGCTAACCCACGCTTTAGCAAGGTTACAAAACAGCACCGACACCACGGCAAGAGCGGCAGCTACACCAGTGGCGTGCCTAGGGCTTCAGATTGGGGCAAGCCACGAAACCTGAAGTTCCTAATCTTGCTACCTAGGTACAATGTTGGTACCCATTTGTGTCATAGGCCGTGGCATTCCAAACGTTCTTGTCGTTTGTAAAAAAACAGCCTATTACCTTCTCATCTTAATTGTGATTTCTGTGAGAAATTTTTGAAAATAAAAATTACTGCGGTCAATTTTGGCGTTCTTTATCTCAGAAACAAAAATACATTAACAGTATTTACTTATTGAATAGTGTAGAATAGCTATTGGCATAGTACGTAGCGGCCTAGCTTTTTCTAAATTTTGCTTAACTTTTTATTTAAACCCAAAATTGCAGAGAAAGATTTTCATAAATTGCGCGAGAGCACTTTTTTGAGCTCCTGGATTGAACTACTGTTCTAAACAAATGAAATAAAAAAATGAGAATGTTATCTCGTCGTATTATGCGTAGCGGCCACGGAATTTTTAAATATTATTGATTTTATATAGAAAAAAATAGTTATTCAAAACCAAAAAACTTCGAAAATCGCGTTATGTTAACTGTGAATTTCTCTTATCTACGATAATATTATTGAGTAAATAAATTTTAGAATAATTGTTACTTCATGAGGAATAAAAATGTTATAATGAATTTATTATCCTATTTCGATGAAAACTATAAATACATCTAAGTACAAAATTACTAAGTACAAAATTACTAAGTACAAAATGCAATGCGCCGGCCGGGCCGTCCGAACTCAGCTTATTCTCGCAGAGTGGAGATTCGTAATACCTATTAAGCATGCATTTATTATCCTATTTCGATAAAAACGATAAATACAACTGGAAAATTACTACAAAATGCGAAAATGGGCATTTTGCGCGGGAATCACAGTCGATATGTAGGCAGGCCTCTACACTTAATTTATTAATTATTACTTAATTTTTTTTGATGGAAGCAACCAACAATCCAAAGAGTTTTTTACATAGACCTATTTAATTAATGCCCTAGATGACTTTTAATAGTTTGCGAAATACATAAATCATGTATGATGTTCAAAGAATTTATTTACTTACCTCTGCCTTTCGTATGCCAATCATCAACACGTTTAAGTACACATTTTTTTTGCAACACATCACATGCCCAACACATCTAAGTTCGTCACAGAGACCACTAAAGCGACAAAATGAACTGAAAGAACACATTTTTTTATCATAAATTACGAAAACACTTGTTACTTAAAAACAATCGCTCAAACAAAGTGAAGTGTGACAATAACAAAGAATAAAAAATGGCTGGCTGCAGCCTGCGGCTGCTGCACAGCACAATCGCGTATTGACGATCGCCTCTGATTGGTTCGCCCGAGCTCGAGCTGTCGTCGGTCGCCTCTGATTGGTTCGCCCGCGTTGAAGTTGCACGTGATTCGGTAGAAATAAAGCCTGACTTGGAGAAGGCCTTACTTGCGAACTTCATAACGCAAGCTGGCTTTGACGAAGAGTATCAATTTCTCATAGAATCTATACATACTTATGCAGTATTATGTTTATAGAGTAGTAATTTTGTTAAAGTAAGAAGAGAGCGGATATACTTTAAATCCGAAGCCCGGTTGCAAGCCAACTTGTGCGAGAGAGATGTAAAGCATCGCACGATTTATAAGCAGCTTTATGCGATTTGTTTGGTGATTCTTAATATGAGAAACTTATAAAATTGATAATTTGAATACTGATGAAAGAAAATTAACAATGGGAAAAAATATTAAGTGATTTTAATAATTGCGTTTTACCAGTAGTGATATTGAGTTTTTGTTAGGGCAAGCCGGGCTTTTCGGCTTGTATGAAGATACCGCCACTGAGCTACACTTCATAAGCCAGTTCTGCACAGCAATCAAATATATACAAGGGCATGAGAACTCAGTCGCCGACGCTTTATCTTGGATCGAAGAGATACAGTGTCCTACGTATATTGACTACGCGAAGCTTGCGACGGGACAAGAAAGCGACGATGAACTACGAACACTAAAGCAACAAACAAATTTGAAATTCAGCAACGTCACACTGCCCGGACTAACCCGGCCGATCACCTGCGAGATGTCCACCGGCACACCCAGGCCATACTTACCGACAACGTATCGTTATGAAGCGTACAAAGCACAACACGATATGTGTCACCCAGGCGTGAGAACTACAAGAAAACACGTAGCCTCAAAATACTTTTGGCCAGCAATGAATAAGCAAGTCGGCGAATGGACTAAAGCATGCAATGACTGTCAGCGTGCTAAGATACATAAGCATGTTACTACAGCGATCGGCGAGCTTCCTTCCTTCCTTCCTTCCGTCTTCTTCCTTCCGTCACAAAGATTCGAACATTTAAATTTTGATTTGATCGGGCCCCTTCAAATATCAAACGAATATCGCTATTGCGTAACAATGATCGACAGATGTACCAAGTGGCCGGAAGCTATGCCTGTACGTGATATCACTGCCGAGACCGTGGCAAAGGCTCTGTATGAAACCTGGATATCAAGATTTGGCTGTCCACTACGCATAACCACTGATCAAGGTAGACAGTTTGAGTCTTCGTTGTTCAACGCGCTGCTAAAAAGATTCGGAATAACTCGAATATGAACTACTGCATTTCACCCACAGTCGAACGGACAAATAGAAAGATGGCATCGAACGCTGAAAGCGGCATTAATGGCAAGAGGAACAACAACAACATGGACAGACGAACTACCTACTGTGTTGCTTGGGCTACGCACTACATTACGCCACAATTATGTGAGTCCAGCTATGATGTCGTATGGTTCTACACTCCGCATCCCATCTGACTTTTTCGTGCCTGCAGATCCAAACGTAAATGACGCGGACTACGTACCTACGTCACCTAACTATGACTATGACGTCACTGTCACCGAGCACTAGAAAATGCACATCACAATTGAAGCCATTCATCTATAAGGACCTCGCAACCTGCACGCACGTCTATGTGAGCAACGATACCGTCCGCAAGCCACTTATACCGCCCTACGACGGACCATATGAAGTTGTAAAACGATACGAAAAATTTTACAAGATACAACTACCAAATCGCACTGCCGTTGTAACCGTTGAAAGGTTGAAACCCGCATTTTCACTTCACGAAGACTGCAGCACACCCAAGACGATCACAACCTCGCATGAAAACACTGGCGAATCAAAATCATCCTATATCACAAGATCGGGTCGCGTATCGAAGCCGACCGTACGATTTGCTTGAGAGGGAGTGATATGGAGGCATGAGGCATACGTCAGTTGAGCCAGCCGAGACCGAGCGCCGCGCAATATATATAGTGTGCGAGCAGGACAGCATAACGCAAATGTTAAAGTGCATGGCAAAGCAAAGCAAAGCAAGATATCATCACCGCTTGCGGGCTGGTTCGGGCCTCGAGGCTGGGCCTCATTACCCGGGCTTCTTCTAGGCCCTTTTGGCGGGCCTGGTCAGTGAGGTGGTTGGTAGGGGCGTTATTTATTTTTTTATTTTTTTTATTTTTTTTGTGTAGTGCATGGCGGTAACGCCGGTAACATGCGAACAGAGAAGAGGACAGATGAATATGCTGTCTCGTTCCTCCTTACTTAATTGAAGGTAGAACAACGTACGGCACCATGGTTCTGGACAGATTGTGGAGTCTTCGGTGGTGCCCTTAGAATATATTTATAGTGTGCGAGTAGGATAGAATATATGTGTTGTTCCTTTCTGTTTTGTGTAAATTGTATATAAGAAAATGGTGTCCTGTAATAAATGTCTATTGCAATCCTTCTGCCTTTCACTACAACCGCTGCAGCCCGCAACAGTCTTACAGAGGAACGACTTACCAAACTCTACCTACTCTACTCGTACCTTTGGTACTCGTACCTTTGGTACGAGTACTGATAGTCTGTACAGTATGATGGTGGTTCCTAAGACCAGCACGGGTAGTCCGGGAGAGGAAAGGAGAGGGCGGGATACGATCAAAAAGTTCTTCAGAACACTCTCCGTAGTAATTCCGGTAGAAGACACTGAGAGAAGCAATGTCTCTACGCAGCTGGAGGTCCTCAATGGAGGCTGTAACCTCAGCATCTACAATAAAGCGTACGAACGCCTTTGCAGTCTATCAAGTGCATCGAGGAGGTATTTAGCGGAGCCGTTCCATAGATGGAAACAATACTCCATACTCGATCGCACCTGAGTTTTATACAGCAAACAGCGCTGCTCGGGAGTGAGAAACCGCCTCACCTTATTGAGAATACCCAACTTCCGGGAGGCAGTTAAAATAGCACTCTCGATGTAGCATTTCGGATTCAGTCCCTGGCCGATGTCCATGCCGAAAATGCTTAGGGTCACCAAAGTGGGTAACGGAGATGGAAGGGAGTTACTTTGGACGAGAATGCACAAACCTGGGTTTTGCTAGCATTAAACTCGACTAGGTTTTTAGATCCCCACTTAGAGACACGGTCGAGAGTCAGGTTCAGTTTGGCAACCGGTTCTTGCCTTTTCACTATGATATCGGCTTGCTTTGCCGCTGGATGTCCCAAGTACCACTCATGCACCGTACTTTCATCCGCATAACAATGAATATTGCCCAAGGACAACATGCCATTAATATGCAGAAAAAATAGAGTAGGTGAGAGCACAGAACCCTGCGGCACTCCGGCATTGACTTTGTAGAACGCGGAGGAACTACCCTTACAAAGGACACGAATCCTCCGCCCTTCTAGAAAGTCTGCAACCCAGGCGCACAAACGGGGCGGCACACCGAAGGCCGGCAACTTGGAAAGAAGGGAACGATGCCACACTCTATCGAAAGCTTTGGCGATATCAAGGCTAACTGCCAGGGATTCGCCATGCTTGTCCATCGCTTCACCCCACGCGTGAGAAACGTACGCTAGAAGATGTAACGGTGCAGAATGGATGGTATCTGTCCGTTAATAAAGAATGTATGAGTATTGCACTAAAATCAATATTAATGCGTTGCACCATTATCGTGATAAGCATAAAAGGGGAAAATAAACTAGTTTAAAATAATTGCCGTGTGGACGAGTAGCTTTATGTTTAAAAAGTTACAAGAATTAGTCAATAGACCACTAGCTTTATTTATTTGAATTTCGCGGGGATTGTTCCGCGCGTCCCTTACAAAATAGACGCTATCTATTAGCTTTGATTATTTGAATTTCGCGGGGATTGTTCCGCGCGTCCATCACAAAATAGACGCTATCTATTAGCTTTGATTATTTGAATTTCACGGGGATTGTTCCGCGCGTCCTCATTAATTCATGTGGGCACTAAAATTCACGCGGGGAAATCTGTCATGCGCGGGCGGAAGTTTAGATTGAAAGATAGAAAGAGAGAGGAGATTTTGTATCCACGTGAAAGGTCTTGAAGTTAGGCACGTAAGCTTTGTAAGCGAATCTGAAACCGAGGTGAGTGGGCTGTATTGCTAGCGATTGGATGACGGAAAGCGCGGGCGGAAGTCGGGCGAGCGGGGGGGCGAGCGAGGGGTAGGGCTCGGGAAAAAAGCCGCGAATTAGGGACTCTTTGGCATCGCGGTGGAAAAATAGCGGGCATTCAATTCAAGATTGTCGGACGAGCGATCCAATTTACGAGTGGCGGTAACGATCTCATACGCGGGAAAAGAGCGTCCTAGCTTTTAAAGCGCGCTAAGTTAAATTCGAGCTGCGATATTAACTAGAATTGTTTTGTGAAATTAAAGTAAAGTTATTGCTGTCGCAACTCGAATCTGTTAACGAAATGAAATATTTCGGGTTATATGGTGGACACGCGTAACGGTGGCAATAAAGCCATATAACTTTCAACTGGGAAACCAGGGGCATTTGATTGTATTCTATAATGCCAGCGTTATATATTACAACGCTAAAGAATACCCTATATTCGACAGAGTAACGGAGGAGCGGCAAGTTTTCCTCCTTAGTGAAAATCGAAGATAGGTCAGACACCAATTAGCTGGAGGTAGACACGTATGACAAAGCCCAATTTCGAGTCTACCTTCGAAAACACAGAGTAGTGTTGGGTTTTACACATTGGGTATACTGGCCCGATTTATAGTCCGTTTAGAGATCGGTTGCTTGCAGGGGCGACTCCACTTACACAACACACCCACACAATTAAATTTAAATGTGGCCTTGGCCCTAGATTGCAAAGGTATTACAAGTAAGGACTGTTAGTTAGACAAAATGTAGGGAGATTTCGGGTAGTGTTTGGAACCTCGTCAGAGGAGGGCAGTCTCCTTCTCGGGTCAATCTCCATACCTTGATGAAGGTAAAGCCGGAACTAACTGGATGTGCCATGGTGAAGATAGTGCGAAAGCCGATCTAATGCCAGGTGGAGATTGTCTGTTGAGAGTGGAATTTGTCTAGATTGGCAAGGGGACAGACGCTGGTCGAAAACTTACTGTAGGTTAGGTAGGCGGCTGTTAGGTGGTTATTTACCTTCTTGGTGAGTAGGTGCTTATAGGTCATCATATTTCAAGTGAGGCAGGCTGAAGGAATCTATAGGTAGGCGTCTCTATATGTTATTAGGTAATTGGGGATAAAACAGTATGTTACATACTTAGGTCAACATACGCTAGGTACGTAGGCACGCGAAGCTAGGGCTGGATTAACTTCAACTAATAAAATTAAGAATAATTAAGATATAGTAAATAGACATAACTATGAAGTGATGTTGAATATGAGCACTGAAATGACCAATCTAGGCATTTAAGCTGTTACAAGAGGACAATAAGACTCTAATTGCTTTCTTCAAGGTGTTACTAATTAACTATTCATCTGAAATAATTAGCAAAAATTAAGTTATATTGAACCATCATTAGAATGGATTACCTAAGAGTCTAGACTGGTTTCCTATTACAACAAAAATATTATTAAGTTATAGCAAATAAGCATAACTGTACTGTGATGTTTGATTTCTGATACTGAAATGACCAAACAGGCATTTTTAGCTTTCCCTGAGGTACGATACGGCCTTAAATTGCACTCTTCAATGTGTTATAAATTAACCATCCAGATACCTATTAATAAAAATTAAGCTAATATTAAACAACTAGGAAACAGTTTAGAACATGGGTTACCCTGCCTGAAGATATGAATGCACCTTAATGGTCAAAGACCTTGCAAGTTATGTACCTACTTACTAATATTATGAAAACATAGAAATATTTGACTAATAGTACAGTCTACTTTATACCTATTAAAGTGAGTAAAGAATAACTTCTAAATATAATTGACTTAATTATCAACAAGGACAACTGTGGACAATAACATGGTACCTACCTACTTAAAGTATACTGGCAAGGATTTAGTAGGCTATTAAATAATCACCCAGTCTGAGAGACAGGGATAGAAGTTAATGAAAATAATTAACTTAAGTTCACTTCCTTTAGGAAGTTCCTAATTCACTCTACATCCTTTAACCTTTTAAGGTTAAAGGATGTAGAGTGAATTAGGCATCTTTAATAAACTTAAGATGTGATATTCTGCCTAGGCGACTAATACAATCTAGTTATATTGGTAATTTATGAGAACTGTATAATAAACACTAAGAGTAAATAAAAGTAGGTAATTTTACTTTAAATGATAGCATTCTATTTAAGTTCACCTCCTAAAAGGAGTAGGATATTGAATAAATCAAACATCTTTTAATAAACTTAAGATGTAATAATCTGCCAAGGCGACAGATACAATCTAGTTATATTGGTAATTTATGAGATCTGTATAATAAATACTAAGAGTAAATAAAAGTAATTTTACTTTAAATAATAGCATTCTATTTTAGTTCACTGCCTGAAGGTGGGTTTGAATAAATTATTCACCATTTATGGAACTGAAGGTTAATATTCTGATAAGGCAATAAACACAGTCAGTTAATAATATTACATTGTAATATATTTATAATAAACACAATAATCAGGGAAGTAAGTAAGTTCTGTTGAATGCTAGCTTTCTACCTCTGTTCAATAAGTGCCTAAAGACATAGTTTGTTGCATTGAATAATTAAGTTTTGAATGTGATCAAGATATAGGGATAGCAGCAAGCCCTAAGGTAAATTCTATTGATTTTATAAGAAATAATAGAGTATAGAACCTAATAAATAGTCATTTTCATAATGTAAGATGAATTTAAAGTTGAGGAATTATGTAAATTCTCAGTTAATGGAAATAAAGTATTAAATTAGATTTCTATTTGGTCGGGGCCAATATAAACAATGAGTTGTTTGGCACGCTAATAGCGGAGCGGGGCTATTAAATTACCGTATAGAACCTAATAAATAGTAATTTTTATAATGTAAGATGAGATTAACTTTGAAGAGTGATGTAAATTCTCAGTTTAATAGAATTTTAAGCCACTGGCTAGTATACAGTGTGTTACCGGCATGCGGGCATTTATTAAAATTGTTTGCAAGTATTATTAATTAAAAAATAATTAAAATAAATTCACAAATAATTTTCTTAGATACTGTACATTTTTAATGTAGTGCATGTGCTGCGTGTTCATCGTTATCTGTATCGCTGTTGCTTAGTACAAGGCATGTCGTGGTACGGCGGGAAAAAACTATGACAACTAGCACAAAATTTACCGTCGTCCTTCTCATTACGTTTATGTATGGAGGTTTTAAATTACTTTTTAAATTGTTATGTCAAAAATTTATGAAAAAACTCTTTGATTAATAATTAATCAAAGAGTTTTTTCATAAATTTTTAACATAACCATTTAAAAAGTGTTTACGTCGGATTGTCAAATTATACGTGAAAATATCAAAACTCATATTAATTAATCTGTAAAATGAATTTCGATGCACGAGAATTGTCTGATATGCTTTTAATTTACGGCGAAACACCCGGAAATGCAGCTCATGCCTTAAGACTTTATCGCGAACGATTCCCTACTAGACAACATCCGCACAATGCTCGAGTGATAACAGCGGCTCTACAGCGAGTGCGTGAAAATAGGCCGATAGTCCCTGGCCAGCCTGAAGGGGCTATGAACAGGATCGTGCCAGTGCAAGATGAAGAAAGGATTCTCCGGCACTTTAGGCGGGTCCCAACCTCAAGTACTCGTGTTGCTGGTCGAATGTTCGGTACTAGCAACAAAACAGTGCACAAGATTTTAAAAAGGAATCGCAAACATCCTTTCAAGTTTTTAAAGGTGCAAAAGTTACTCCCCAGGGATTTGCCAATAAGGCACTATTACTGCGATTGGTTTTTACAAAAATGTGAAGAGGAAAATGACTTTCAACAAAAAATAATATGGACCGACGAATCTACTTTTTCTAAAAACGGAATGTGGAACCGCAGAAATACTCATTACTGGGATGACAAAGAAAACAATCCCCATGTGTTCCGAGAGACTGCTCATCAGTACCGGTGGACAGTTAACGTGTGGGCAGCTATTCACAACAACAGGATCATCGGGCCCATTTTTATTGAACACGCAAAGGTTCTTAGATTTGATAAATGGTCCACTCGTGGACTATTTAAATACTCTTCCTGAAGAGAACCGTCGCGAAACGTGGTATCAGCTGGACGGTGCTCCTGCACATTCAACCATAGTTGTACGGGAAAGGTTGAACCAGATTTTTGGCCACCGTTTTATCGGACGCTTTGGGCACACTCACTGGCCCCCCAGAAGCCCTGATCTCACACCTTTGGATTTTTTTTTGTGGGGTGCTGTCAAAAATGAAGTGTATGCTACCGATAGTGAAACTATAGACATTATGAAAGACAAAATTACAGCTGCTTTTCGTAAACTGGAAGAAAGTACTGACTTTGAAACATTTCGTAATTCGATTACAAGACGTTATGAATTGTACCGTAGTCAGGGTGGCCAACATATTGAACACAGAGTTTAGCTGAAATAAATAAAATGCGGGGTTTGTATTTAAGTTTTATTTAGTTTGTAGGAAATAAAGTTTTTATCAAATGTGACAAGTCCTTTTACTTAGCCATTGTTATCTTAAGTGCAGTAATATTAGTATTGTTAACTCTTGAAATAGGTACTCTTGATTAATCATAATAATCAAAGTATCCGTCGACTGTCATTTGCACTTGTCAAATTGCTGTGCTTTATACATTGCTGGCAATTAAAATTTTGTTAGAAAGTTAACAAAGCCTAAAAAATTGTTATTTAATTAAATTAATGTTATGGTTACGTTACAAATATACGTTATGTTAACCGCCTTTAAAAAAAGCCAGGGTGCTGGTAACACACTGTTTATATATAAATGGACATTAGATTTCTATTTGGTCGGGGCCAATATAAACAATGAGTTGTTTGGCACGCTAATAGCGGGGCGGGGCTATTAAATAACCAAAACCCTCTTATGTGTTATAATCTCATTTATAAATAATAATAATACCTGCAAGCTATGCTGTTTTCCTATTATCGTTGAGTGGTTAAGCATTTCTTTCCCGCGGCTGCTGTGATGGATTTAGGTTGTAGTTCTGACGAAGACACTGATAGGCTTATGCACATCTAGGATGTTGGGTATTGATGGTTAGGTTAATAGGTTGGTAGGAAATAATTTACCACAGGGATAAGCCAATTACTAAACTTTCACGGAAAAGACTTGGGTTACTTAGACACGGTTATCAACGTTGGTTCCATTAGACGATCTGGCCAAAATATTATCATATTATTTTATTACATCGCTTGACTGAAGTTTATCACTAGTAGGTTTAAGTTATGTTAGGTCTAGATTAAGGTTGCATTATCATACAACAACAACACACTTTACCACACATCAACTACATTAGCATTAGATATAGTTCACATAGCCTTTAGTTAAGCTAAGAGTTAGTATAATATAATTTAAGTTGAGAGGTAGAATTTAGTTGATGGTAATCTCGCATGGCGGTACGTTGCAGGTTAATTAGTTTTAAGAAGTAAAATAGTCATATAAGTTAAGGCAACGGCGGTGATGTATGTATGTAGTTAGGTCAGCATTTGATCAGGTAAAGCTGGAATGTTACAAAGAACACCCGTTGATCGCTTTGGTCTGAACCCATACTGGACTGGCGATCATGGAGCAGCGAGTGATCCTCTAGGTAGTGAATGAGCTGGGAATTAATTATCCGCTCAAACACCTTGCACAGCACAGAAGTTACAGCGATAGGTCGATAGTTGGCCGGATCCGAGTGATCCCCTTTTTTGGAGATCGGTTGTATGTTCGCCTCCTTCCAAGACACCGGCACAATAACAGTATCGTAAGACTCTCTAAACAACCGTGTCAATACAGGAGACAACTAAGCCGCGTATGTGAGCAGCACAATCGCCGGAACACCATTCGGCCCGCTAGCCTTCCGCACGTCGAGCGAACGCAACACGGCACGTACATCACACTGCCTGATACGAATATCAGGCATGGTGGCCCCACAATGTGCTATAATAGGTGGAGCGGCGCCACAATCGTCGACGCGCGTATTGGCCGCGAAAAGTTCAGCCAACAAGTTCGCCTTCTCAAGCGGTTGGTAAGCTTACTAGCCATCTGGATGTTTCCTGTTTTCCCCCTGCTTTCAGAAGCTCAGCCGTAATTCTGTCAGCACAGCACCCGATGCCTTGCTGTTCTTAAGCTGCTGGAGAGCCACACCAATCTCGTACAGACTGATGTCCGGGATATTTTCGGTGTAGTGTTGTTCTGGTGTTGTGTTGGGGTTAGCTTAGCTCTAGTCTCTAGGTAAGCTTTGAACTGGTAAGTCAGGTGGCCGCGTTGATGTGTATAGCTGTCCATAGAACTTTTCGACCTCTCCCATAACTTTGGACCTGGACGTGACAGTTCTGCCGTCATCCTTTTGCAGCGTCGTCAGTTGGCTGTGCCCAATACCCAAATCTCTTGCAAACACTTTTGAACCTTTGTTACGCTCGATAGCCTCTCTAATACGTTCGGTATTAAATCGGCGAGTGTCGCGAGTCAAAGATTAAAGTTAACTTTGTGGTTAAGTTTAGCCAACATTACCAGTCAAATAAATCTGTAAACCCTACAATGGCGATACTAAACGCTTATTATACAATTAAAAAAGTATTTCTAAAATTTAACACATCCTTCAGCGCCAGTGGAGAAACTTTTTTCATATGGTGGGATGATAATGAGACCTCGCAGAAGAAAAATGAATGATGTATTCGAACAACTGGTAGGTATTGTTAAAAAGTGTATTAAATAAAAATAAAGAGAATTGAATTGGACTAAAGGTATTTGTATTTTGAAAATACCTATTTTGCATTTAGTATTTAAAACACAAAACTATTTAGTATTTTTCATTTGAAATAGTAAATCGAAAAAGTATTTGCATTTTGTATTTAAATACAATTCTTAAACTATGTTGTACATCTCTGGTTACGAAAACCGCTAGCTATAAGAGAAACTCATGTTTCTCGCATACTTTTCTTTTCGAACATAGCGAACACCTTCGCAAAGCAATTTCCTCAACATAAGCACTTACGACTACGAATTGTAATTCATGTCCAGAACCCGCCGGAAGTGGTGCCTTGAGTATCAAGCACTTTAGTACCTAATTGTGTTCTGTGATCAAGCAGCCCGACCCTTTAGTTCTGCTACTGCAAAACCGAACCTACAAGAGTAATATAGGGTCAAAAATGGAACAGTGAAATAAAACACAACGGTATTAATGTCACATGTGTATGAATATTTATTTGCAAATAAAACAAACGCATTATTACTGCCCTTTAAAAAAAATCTGTATTGATTGTCCTTTTTCATAAAAGCTACTAATGCGGGTATTCACATCAGTACTTATTTTACTTCATTAAACATTAAGTTTTTGTGGCTTAAAGAATTTACCTACCTTAAAAAATTGCCTTGCAACTTTCACGTCTTTCAATATTTTGTTCTAATTGAGGTAGGTATCTGAAGAGTTTATGAACTGCTTAGTTGTTGAAATTAGCATATTAAAAAACTGGATGTCGCTAGGTCCAGTTTCGAAGCAAGTAGGTAGGTAGGGACCTACTTATTATGTTAAAACAAAATTAAACGTTACATGCAACTCACTTCTCTAACAACACAGGACACAGAGACAAGCCAACTAAAAACAACAAAGAAAGATAACTAAAATTAAGATTTTATACACTTTTAAATTTCGCGTTCCATTACAAACAAACATTTAGACGGGGATTAACGCTAACTACTTATTAAAGGGAAACTTACTACGCATAATATCATCATTGCAATCACAGCATCGCACAGTGTGAGATTTTGGATGAGTTGCGGACATCCTTGTTTAAGATTTGGTTTTTATACTTTGTATTATAATAAAGCCGTAAATTCAGTTACCGATTAAATATTTTGTTGAATTTAGGAGATATGATTTTTTTATGAGGTCACTCACTACCCGCTTTTATGTTTTATTTTTTTCATGTCCAAAATAATAGGTAAAACCGTCTGTAAATTATAATTATAGTCAAATAACATAAAAACTATGATAATAAAAAAAAAAGCTTAATAGGTTTACAATGCAATAAGATATCCATTATTTACAATTTTTTGGTTTTTATTATTTTAATAATTTGATTGATGGTATTAGCATTTTATTTAGCTAACATATTACGTAATATATCTGTATAAAGAACACCCTAAAATATCACGACATTATCCCGAAAGATCTCGGAACTATAGCAGTTCTAAGTTTTTTTTTCATTTTCTATGGAAATAGGGTTGACACTTCCTAAAGTAAAAAATAATGTTCTTTCAATTAAAAAATGAAGTAATTTTATGCTTAAATGATTATGCAAAAACAAAATGTCAGTCAATAAAAATAAAGATTTTTAATAATAACTATAATCATCCTCATCATTATCTGAGTGAATCAAAATTTTATTTGATTCGAGCTCGATATTTGTCATTTCTGTGGTCTCTTCGTCATGGATTGCGACATACGGTTTCAAAAGAGAAAAGCACCTTTTCAGGAATAGGTAAGTTTTTGGTTTTTTGTTGACGATTGCTGAGAGACAAAGACGAAAGGAACGGATCTGATGATTCTAGTGCTCGGCGAAATAATAAGTCAAGAATTGTTGTTTTGCGATCTAATTTCCTTGTGTGATGCTCGCTCGACCCCATCTGATGAAGTAGCGTGAGAAATGAAAACTCTCTTAATAACTACTCCCATATACATCTTGTTGGAGAATTCATTTTTCCTTAATAGACTGTTACGACATGCACGGGATGATAGATAGCAGCTGAATATATTCAATGTTTTTTATTTATACCCAGTCCAGCTAAGAAGTAGTGAAGAGAAGAAAACAAATTTAAAAGTTATGCCTGCTATAAGTTAATGTGTAAATATTGTACGAAGGCACACTCGTAATATAATTGACAACCCTAACTTATAATTTTGAAAATTCATATCTCGGAGATCCTGAGGCTCTAACGTTTGGTTTTTTTTGTATTGTTATTTATCATTATTAGGCATCATTTGGTTTTAGAAATAAATGCTAATTTAATAGGGATTTCGAGAAAAAAATATTTTATCATATTTGAGAAAAATAGATATTTCTTTGCCTAGGAGTGTCCGAATTCATTTTTTTTTTCATGTGCTGGTACTTAAAAAGATTGTCTATAATACTATGCCACAATTGTAAATAATAGATATACAATTACAGATAAAATGCATTTCTATGGTTTCTATGGAATTTTCTCGAGATTTAAAATATCTTCTAAACTAAACGGAACAAGCACATGGTTTCTTCGTGAAAGTTTTACTTCTTACTTAGATCCATCAAATGGGAATATAACATGAAGACGTCCGGAACCAAGGCTTAATCTCACACTGTGCATCGCTGCAAATGATGGGTATTGGCTTTTAAACCACGCTTGCGCAATGCGGGTCGGTGATCACAACGGATGAGAAAATAACTGTTCTGTGGTGATCACAAACCCGGGCTATGAATCGAAAACTCCGAAACACACCTTGCCTGAACCCGGACCTTCAGATATCGTGTCGGGCGCTTGACCGCTCGGCCACCGAGGCGTTGGGGTTATTTTTATTTAATAAATCTTTATTCAATGCTAGCGATTGACTAGAGTTAGCATTCGCCAAGTATCTGTAAACCTGTTTACCAATTTACTATTAACAAACGTCAACGAATGGACTTGCAGCGTCTACCACTTGTCTATGAAGGCTGCATTTGAATATTAATCTTCGTACATTTGTATATATTTGCATTTTAAAACTATTGACAATCTTTTTAGGTCTCTAGGTTTTTATGGTGATCTCTAATATGAACGGTAAGCCTGTAATTACGTGCAAAATATGAGTTACAATATTAACACTGATATGGTTTCTCGCCCGAGTGCGTCCTTTGATGTACAGTCAAATTAGGTTTTAGTGAAAAATACTTGTTACAAACATTACACTGATATAGTTTCTCGCCCGTGTGAGTCCTAATATGTGCAAGCAAGACACTTTTAACTGAGAAAGACTTGTTACAAACATTACACTGATATGGTTTCTCGCCCGTGTAAGTCTTTACATGTAGAGTCAAATTAGGTTTAAGTGAAAAATATTTATTACAAACATTACACTGATATGGTTTCTCGCCCGTGTGAGTCCTAATATGTACATGCAAAGCACTTTCATCTGAGAAAGACTTATTACAACATTACACTTATGTGGTTTTTCGCCCGTGTGAGTCCTTTCATGTACAGTCAAATTAGGTTTTAATGAAAAATACTTTTTACAAACATTACACTGATATGGTTTCTCGCCCGTGTGAGTCCTAATATGTGCAAGCAAAGCCTTTTTAATTGAGAAAGACTTATTACAAACATTACACTGATATGGTTTCTCGCCCGTGTGAGTCCTTTTATGTATGTCTAGTCAAATTAGGTTTTAGTGAAAAATACTTATTACAAACATTACATTGATATGGTTTCTCGCCCGTGTGAGTCCTAATATGTGCACGCAAAACACTTTTATCTGAGAAAGACTTATTACAAACATCACACTGATATGGTTTCTCGCCCGTGTGAGTCGTAATTTGTGCAGGCAGAACACTTTTATCTGAGAAAGACTTATTACAAACATTACACTGGTATGGTTTTTCGTCCGTGTGAGCCCCTATATGTTCAATCAAGTGACATTTTTGTCTAAAATATTTATTACAAACTTTACACTGACATAGTTTCTCGCCCTCGTGAGTCCTTAAATGTGTAAGCAAAACACTTTTAAATGAGAAAGACTTCTTACAAAAACTACACTGATATGGTTTCCCGCTCGTGTGAGTCCTAATCTGTAAAGTCAAGTCACTTTTATGTACAAAAGACATATTACAAAAAATACATACTTTGCCTTTTAAGATTTGTTCACCGATTGTGTTGAGTTGTTGTAACGATGTTTGCATATTTTTTTATGTTTTATGTCATGATTAGAACTTAGCGTATTATGTTTTTGCCATAATACTGAATATCGTGAATTCATGTGACTTTCTAAAATGTTTTTGCAATTAAAATTTATTTTGCAAACGTCACAATCATATAGGTGGATATACGTTTCCGCTTATTTCTAATATTGTTTTTAAAAATTATAAATTTTTCATGTTTGTTTTGATCGTATCCCATATTATCATTATGTATAGGTAGTACTATCCTCATTACTATTATTGATTTTGGTAAACACTGTCGATATCTTCATAATTGGTTTTTCCTTTTTAAAATAGTGTCCGTTTACATCAAAACATCGCTGCATCCGGTGGAACCACTGAGAAAAGCAATTTGCCCACTCCTCCTTAGGGGTCCCTTCAACGGCCTTTTGAAACGCAGCCACTGCTTCCTCGGCGTCCATAAAACGTTTTCCTCGAAGTTTTTCTTTTGTTTTTAGGAATAAATAAAAATCGCAAGGTGCGAGGTCAGGGCTATACGGCGGGTGACCAAATAATTCCACGTCTGACGAGGTCAAATAGTCGATTGTTTGCCTGGCGGTGTGCGACGAGGCGTTGTCGTGGTGAAGGAGGATCCTACTGCGAGGGCGTATTCTCCCGAACTTTTTCCAAGACAAGTGGCAAACAATTGTTGGTGTACCATTTGGCAGTTATAATTTTTTGATCTTCTAAAACAATTGTCGCGTAATGACCTGTCTTTCCGAAGAACGAAGCCACCATCTTTTTTCCCACGCTTCGACCTCTCTTCACTTTAGTTGGCAACTCATCGGAAGGAAACACCCACTGAGCAGACTGTCTTTTGGTTTCGGGATCATAACAGTAAATCAAGCTTTCGTCACCCGTAACTATGTCGAACACAGCTTTCGAGTCACCTCCGTTAAATCTTTGAAGCATTTCACGGCACCAATCAACACGACGGAGTTTTTGGGCCTCGATCAAATTGTGAGGTATCCACCGGGCGCAAAGCTTCCTGACAGCTAAATGTTCGTGGAGGATTTTGTGCACTTGACTCATACTGATGCCTAAGCTTGCCCGAATCTGCTGATAGGTCACTCGTTTGTCAGTCTCTATCATACGCCGCACAACACTGATGTTATCTTCAGTCGTTGCCGTAGAAGGCCGTCCCTCACGCAGATCATCGGTGAGATTAGTGCGACCACGCTTAAATTCATTGAACCAGTTGTAGACAGTGGCACGAGATGGGGCTTCATCGTGAAAGGCCAATCGAAGTCTATCGTAACTTTCTTGTTGACTTAATTGACATCGGAAGTCATAGAAAATCATTGCACGTAAATTTTCCCGGCTTAGATTCATGCTGACGTCACACAGGCAATTTTCAATTTCCCTCCAAATCGAAGACAAATGACAAACTAATGAAATTTAAACTGAATAATATTGACAAAGAGTTCCATTTACAAAATTCAAACTTTATTTTTAATTATATTGTTTACAAGTGGCCAGTTCTAAACACTTTCAGTGTCACCCTCGTATATTATTAAACACTCAACCGTCTCAAGTAATATCTATCTTGTTTCTGTGTGATGATGTAACAGATAGATCTTAGTGACTCACTACCTACTGCTTAAACATTCAACCTTCTATTATAATATCTATTTTGTTTTTGTGTGATATAACAGATAGATCTAAGTGACTACTACATAAACACTCTACCTTCAATCTTAATATCTATTTTATTTCTGTGTGTTATAAATTAGATAGATCTAAGTGACTAGGTACTTTATAAAAACTTTACCTGCTTTTATAATATCTATTCTGTTTCTGTATAATAAAACAGATGGATCTATGTGACTTGAAGCAACATACTTTAAAACAAAATCTCTTTAATAGGTATGTAATTTAATATTGGTACCAGAAAGATCTATGCAACTGCACAATCTCAAGTAATTAAACAACCAGATGTGACAGTACTATAACATAGGTACCATCTTAGGGAAAGCTCGCTCGGTTCAAATAAAACAAATAATAATATACTGTGTAAGCAAAATTTTATTTCAGGTGCCTGCGCCGACCGGTATAAAAGCAGACCAGAGAAGCCGTGAGAAGCAACGGCAGTCGCTAATTAGCGCCAATTCTCTAAATTAATTATCGATTACATTCATGCCGATTAATATCTTAATTTTAATAGATTATTGTTATTTGATCAACAAGTAAATAAATATGTTGCTAAATAATGATACTTAAATTAATGCTTGATAATTACACTTCCATTCCATAGACTATGGTTATATGTTTTAATAAGAACCTAAAATCCTTCTTCACTACCTACTTTGAATGTAAATGAAACATTAATTTAGAAAATCTATTTGTATTAAATTTGTGCAGTATTAATAATTTGATTAAATTACGTTGGAATCATAGACAATTAGGATAATGTTAGAATGTCTTTATGACGGCGTCGTCCATTTTGAATCTTGATTATTAAAACTGCCTTCGAGCTGACAACTACACTTACGTCGTGTTATTTCTCCAGTTTGAATTGCTCCTTTTACAGTAGTGAGAGGCAAGTTTACCATCGAGCTGTAGAGAATTGATATCTATTCCATACGTCATTTTATGCCACTTGCCTAATACCACAGCTTTCCTCAGAGGGCTATCAAGTGGCATGAGCGCACGTTATGTATGTAGTACATTGAAGTATTAAACTTAGCTTTTTACATCAATGATGTAGTATCACTTAATTGAAAATTTTAAAACTTTTAACAGTAATTTGTGTATCATACATTTTTATGTAAGTAAAGTACAGCCTGTATAGGTACCTACTATCCCACTGCTGGGCAAAGGCTTCCATCATTGAAATTAAGTCATCGCTACAAGTGGTGAGTATAGGCTTAATCAACACGCTTGCCCAATGCGTATTGGTGATCATCATGGAATAAATAACTGTTCTGTGGTGATCCTGAACCCGGGCTAAGAATCGAAAAATCCGAAACACACCTTGCCCGAACTGGGAATTGAACCCTGACCTCCAGATATCGTGTCGAGCGCTTGACCACTTGGCCACCGAAGCGTTAGGGTTATTTTTTATTTAATAAATCTTTGTTCAATACTATCGAACGACTAGACTTAGCATTCGCCAGGTATCTGTAAACTTGTCTACCGATTTAATAATAACAAACGTCAACGAATGGACTTGCAGCGTTTGCCACACAGACATATAATAGAAGCAGACCAAACATTATTTCACAACTACATAGATGAGAATAAAACAATATTTCTACTGCTTTCTCTCCAACCACAAATTAATGAGACTATCTCGTTTCTTTTTAATGTCGCAACACTTCCACACACATAGACAAACTGGACCGTGAGGCAAAACGCCATCTTGACAAGCTACAATTAAGCTACAAATGTCTTCCTAGACTTGTCAACAAAGGACGTACAGGAGATTGTTTTCGCTTATTTTTTGTGATCTAATAAAGTTTATGAGCCAAAAGTACTAAAATAAAATGGTGAAGTGTAGTGCGCTATTGTGCGGCAACTCCTCATATAGAAAAACACCTGAAAAAACGTTCCATTGGTAAGTTTTGTTGTGCCATCTAATCTCATAATGTTTTTTTAGTAATTGTGTGATTATTATTAATCTTTCGGCATTGTAGAAGTAGTGAATAATTGTCATAAGTGCAAATCTCGTAAAATCTTAACGTAAAGTAGTTTCTGAAAGGTTCTTGTGGTAACAATAATCAATTATATAGTAACTCTAATCTCGTTTGACGTTTCATATACTTGTATAATTTTACGGGGCCGTATTTAGGCTCCAGTTTTGTTTAATAGGTATATTTTTGAATATTGATTAGATTTAAGTAAGTATGTAATATATTATTCATTAGGGATACATTAAATATGAGTAAAATTTTTTTATAATATTGTTAACTTAAACCATACCATAACCTACCCCCCATAACCTA
Source organism: Scoparia ambigualis (assembly GCA_963921215.1). NCBI lineage: Eukaryota > Metazoa > Arthropoda > Insecta > Lepidoptera > Crambidae > Scoparia > Scoparia ambigualis. The sequence goes on along the minus strand of OY992525.1, from coordinate 6,769,516 downwards.
CCCCTTTAACCCTATGGTAGTGGTAGGGATGTATTCTTGTATGAAAATGTGCATAAAATAATAAGTTTTTTCATTTGTTTTTCAGAATTCATCTAAATTTTTACTAAAAGGTCCGGTAAGAAGCAATGCCAGTGGAGTCATGTTTTGAGGAATTTGCAAAATTTACAGCCGAGTACCTCAAGTGCTGTAATAACTACATAAGTGAGTTAACGTAAGTATTATATTGTTGTACAGTATTCTAGGGTATGACATGAAGAAGATGGGTCTGAGCAGTCTCTCAACTCTGTTACTTTGAAATATACAGAAAATGATAAATTTATTTGTTTTCAGAAACCTTCATCATTACTTCCTGAACAGACTCAGTAAAAAGTATACCGGATATCAATTTTTCGGGACTTGCAAAATATACAGTTACCCGCAGTCAGGGTCGCTGACTACTCGACCACCCGGCGGTCTTATCACTAGTTTTAATAAAAATTGTGACATTCTTTATTGTAATTTTTATTTTTATTTAAAAAATACCAGCAGAGTATGTATGTATGCTGTTTTTAATTACTTATTTCATTTTATTTTATTTTACCTAACGGTTCTACTACGAGTATTTCATGCATTTTATTAAGCGATCTATTACATCTCAAATAAAATTGTTGCGTAAAATGCGCATTTTTGCATTTTGTAGTAACTTTTTAGTTGTATTTATCGTAATTATCGAAGTAGGATAATGAAATCATGCTTAATATTACAAATCTCCACTCTGCGAGAATAAGCTGAGTTCGGACGGCCGGCGCATCGTATTTTGTAGTAATTTTGCAGTTATACGAGGGGCGTTCAAAATATTCTCGGTATTGATACGTTACAACCTCTTTTATATATATATTTGTTACTGGCCGCTAAGATTCATCCATTGACATTAAAAAAAAGTAAAATTGGAACCGAGATGTTCTTTTGTTTTTCTGCAATTGCCGAACAAACATGAACACCATGAGCGAATTAACAATTTTAACGAAATTAGAGCACCGATCCGTCATAAAATTCTTGACAAAACAGGGTAAAAATCAAAAAACCATAAAAGAGGAAATGGATTGTGTTTACCGTGAGTCTGCTCCTTCTTTATCTACTATTCAAAAATGGTCAAGCGAATTTAAGCGTGGAAGGGAGAGTATTGAAGATGACCCTAGACCTGGCCGGCCTGCAGTGGCTACCTCACAAGAAAATATTGATAAAGTGGAAAAACTTATATTGGAAGACGGCCGAGTGAAGGTAAAATCTATAGCTCAAGTAACCAATCTCTCTATTGGTACCGTACATGACATTATACATGACCATCTTAATATGTCAAAAGTAAGTGCAAGATGGGTTCCGCGAATGCTGACGCTTCTTCAAAAGGATATGCGTGTGGCTTGCTGTTCAGATTTTATCGACCTGTGTGGTGAAAATCCCGATGAGGTGCTGCAAAAAATAGTTACTGGAGATGAAACCTGGGTTCATCATTATGACCCAGAGAGCAAACAGGAGTCCATGCAGTGGCACATTAAGGGTTCAGCTCATCCCAAGAAGTTCAAGGTAATCCCGTCAGCTGGCAAGGTCATGGCCACAATATTTTGGGATTGTGAAGGAGTTTTGCTTATCGATTATAAAGAAAAAGGTGTAAATATCACAGGGCAGTACTACGCTAACGTTATACGTCAATTAAGAGATGCGATCAAAGAAAAGAGGCGAGGAAAGTTAACCAAAGGTGTTCTGCTTCTGCATGACAACGCCCCTGCCATACTGCTCATATTGCCAAGGCAGCTATTGTTGAATGTGGGTTTGAAACTGTTACTCATCCACCCTATAGTCCGGACTTAGCCCCAAGCGACTTCTTTTTGTTCCCCAATCTTAAAAAGGATCTGCGTGGAAATAAATTTTCTGACGATGAAGCGTTGAAGACGGCCGTGGAGGAGCATTATTACACCAAAGATAAAAAATATTTTTATGAGGAATACGAACGAATAGAATTATAATTTATTAAACGAATCTACTTCTGTCTATAGACAGCAATACATGGTCAGAAAAAAAAAAAAAAAACTTTACCTTTAGCATAACCTTACCAAATACCAACCTTACCAACCGTACCAAGTATAACTTTACCATTACCTCAGCTACCACATACTTGTATGTAAACTTAGTATGTGATAGCCTACCTTTAAAGGATTTGGGATGGGTTGTATTGTATTTATTAATTATTTTATATAAATATTAGTCATACAAACATTCATAAAATATAAATTTTTATCTTTTCTTCAACGAGACACGCCGATAGCAGGTTCATCCATCAACATCTGAAAAAAAAAAAACATTTTTAATTATGTAATTAAATATGTCTGATATTGTTCAATATTTATTTATTCAAAAACTTACAAATTATAAGATGAGCTTCCACTTGGTTGAAATATTTGCACATAGGTTGAAAAGATTCCACTCTCCAGGACCTTAAAATAAAACATGGACATTAAAATCATTTGTGACGGACACAAAAATATGGTAAGTACTGTAAAATTAAACTTCCTAAAAGATTTAAATACATTTTATGGGTTTTTACAACAATTTAACTTCAAAAAGCTTGGTAGGAAAATACTATCAATGCCAGTGAATTTTCTCCTTAGATGAGAATTTTATTATGAGAAATTATTCTTGTACATTATAGATACTTCAATCATTGAAACATCGAGTAAAAGTGAAAAGTAAAAACCATTTTTATATTAAAATTACTAACAAGGCAACGAAAATTATTAGCTTTGCATAATACTGCGACTCGAAGCATTCATTCTGTGAGATTTTTCTAGATTCAATGAATAAACAAAAGTGTTTAAACAATATTTTTGATATGTTAAACATTTTTTAAGACGAAAAAAATTATCTTATTATGTATGTACTTACATGATTTTCTTCTTTTTACAATTCATATAGTTCTAGTTGAATTAAGACACTTTCTATATTAATTATAGATTTATAAACACATGCACTTGGAGAGGCATATGTCCCGCAGTGGACTAGTATAGGCTGATGATGATGATGATGAAACACACGTAACGTAGCGTAGCGTGTCGGTGCCTTGCGCGTCGCATAATGGTTCAAAACGTGGGAAGCAAATGAAACGAATATGAACCCCACGCATTGCACTAGAGCTGCTTATATCACTGATCATACATCCGAGTAATCGATGCTCAAACATAAATCGATGTTGTGTAATCTATATTTCAAATTTGAAGTATCAATCAATTAGTATGAAATTTAAAAATAATAACAAAACTAGTCTACATAAAAAGGAGAATCAGTGCCTATCAAAATATAGTATCTTTCTTGTTATTTCTATTTCGTTTGGATAAGATAAAATGATAGATACTTACCTTACCTAAAAAAGAACACAATTTCATGAACTTATAGAACTGTTTAATAATAAATAACACATAATAATATGTAAGTATATAAAATTATCGGCGCTATATTTTGAAGTTAACTCCGATATATAACTCAATTAAAAACAAGTATTAGTATGAAAAGTAAATAGGTATGACCTACATACAAATCGATGTTTATTATCGAAAACTCGTAGGAACACGTCTCTACTAGTTATACTGCAAAGACAGCAATTACACAAACAGCGGCTGCGATAATATTACAAAGACGATTGTTTGATCGAATAATATTGCAAAGTAGTAAAAAATGTGAAGCATTTAAAATGTCAATTATGTATATTTTAATTTCAATATAATAATATTTCCAAGGTTTGCTTCTCTTGTCTATTTGTTCCAGCTAATCTCTGAAACGGTTGGACTGATTTTGATGACACTTTAACTAGCAGATAGCTGATATTATATTATAAGGCTTAATCTAGACTACATTTTTAGAAAGTTTTATGTAGTAGGTACCTACATAGTTACTTAATGTCTACGCGAACGAAGTCACAGTCAACAGCAAGTCATAAATATAATTAAGTTTAATAGAATAATGTGAAGCATTTAAATTGTTAATTATGTATATTTCATTTCAATATAATAATTTTCCAGGGTTTGCTTCTCTTGTCTATTAGTTTCAGCTAATCTCTGAAACGGTTGGACTGATTTTGATGAAACTTTGACTAGCAGATAGCTGATATTATATTATAAGGCTTATTCTAGATTACATTTTTAGAAAGTTTTATGTAGTACCTACATAGTCACATAGTTTCTACGCGAACGAAGTCACAGTCAACAACAAGTCATAAATATATTTTTAATTTATAATAATGACTAAGTGCTGTCTTATTTCTTAGGATAAAAATACACATTTTAAAAATACAATAAATATTATTTTTACGTCATTAGAACTCACGCTTGACCACTTTTTGCTGACAATGGACTTTTTTCTGCATAAAACCACTGGCATCGAAAAAAAATCATTATAATTTTCATGAATTTGGGTGTGCTTGTTACACAGTTATAATTTTAATTCGATTTTAGTGATAAATATAAAGTCTATTTTTTAAACGGTTCAACAGTGTGTTTAAGTGTTATTCTGCGAATATCTTCATCAATTTAACAATGTGCGTAAGTAAAATAAAACCTTTAAATATTTATATTTTTACAGCGAGTTGTGTTTGCGTATAAGTTTGTGTTTTCGATAGTCAATTTGCATTAATTATCAAATACGAAAACTTGTATACCAACCAGTTAGCCAACGAAAACACTTTGTTGTTACGTTTATCCGTTTGAATAGGTGTACCACGCGAAATAAGCTTACAGGTTCGAGTGTAGTCTAAAACATAATTTATTTATTTCATAGGTCTGACTCCGAGTACGAAGCATCTTCTGTGATTTCGGAGGTACCTCCTCCTAAAAAGAAGAGCAAGTCTTCGCCAGCCACAACCAAACGCAAAACTGTTAAAACCTGTGAGACTTCGCCTCATGAGACTGTCTCTGGCTCCCGCAGGTAAATTTGTTATTACTTATCATTATTAACTCCAAGTCTGGTTTAGTAGTAACTTATGAAAACAACTCAACTGTGTTCTTTATAATTTATTTATTTATTTAATTAAAACAGTAAAAACCAATTACTTTAATTAACAAAAAAAATAACATTAGCTACATTCAAAAGAATTCATAAAAATAAAAAATAATACAACTTTAATAAGTCCAAATTATATATATATATATTTAGTACCTTGCCACAGTACAGTGTTATGAAATTAAATGTTTCTAGAACAATGCTTTCGTCAACACATCAGTGGTTGAGTGGCAAAGCGCTCGGTTCGATACCTGAATGTTCCGGGTTCAATTCCCAGGTCGGACAAAGTGTGTTTCGGATTTTTCGATGCATAGCTGGGTTTGTGATCACCAACCCACATTTGACAAGCATGCTGATTAAGCCATTACTCATCAATTGTAGTGATGACTTGAGTTTAATGATGAAGGCCTTTGCCTAGCAGTGGGTCATAGACCTCTTCAAGTACATGTCCTTGTCGTCGCTGTCTGACACCGGGCTGAACAATACTTTACTTATATCTAATATACTCATATAATAATTTACAGAAAACAGCCGAAGCGTGACCTCTTCAATATTTTGCGGTCGGAGGAAACTGCTAGTAGCCGACCGAAGCCGAGTGCTGGAACAGCGACATCATCGTTTGCCAGCCGGGTCTCGACAGGAACTTCTCGTCGCACCGCAGTGAGCAGCGGTGAATTTTTTGTAGACCTGAAGGTCTACAAAACGAATGACTACGTGTCAAACCCCGTCGAGGTTCGATACAAGACAGCGCTAGCGTCGGTAAGGTTGCAGTGTGACGACACCTCTCCGTCTTGGGAAGCACTGCAGGGCTTCCTGGCACAAGCCTGGGAGGTATTTGAGAATTCGGAACCGGTTTACTATTCTGATAAAATTAATTTTAAATAATATTATAATTTTTATAGGTTATAGGTACTTATTTATTATTATTATTAGGTCCGAACTCTGAATGTAGCACATACTATATTTAAGTAATATATTCATTTGGTTAAGACATTGATTGATCATTTAACTCATCCGTTAAAATATATTTTAATCGTAATTAAAATGCCTTTCTGTACGACATGTAACACGTCAATCCATAGTAAATCGTGGGTGGGTCATTTGAGAAGTAATTTGCATAAGCAAAATTGTGAGTCAATAAAACATAGTGAAGGTATTGAAATAGTTACATCCGCATTTCGCAATCGTATCGTAACATATAAAATAGTAGCCATACAATATTTTCAGTTAACGTCAGTGGATAGGTTTTTAGATGGAATACGTAACAAATTAAAGTCGCTCTTAGATGAATTTCTTATAAAACATACATGTGCGAAAATAAATTTTGAATTATTTGCAACATTTTTACAATTTAAAGATAATTCACAATCAATTAAATCGTTCGGAACGAAAAATAAAATATTATACTACAATTACGACTTTGAAAATATGTTCTCTGAGGTAGTTAATTACCTAAAAAAACGCATTGAAGAATTTGAAGATCGTGATAGTGGATGGACATTTTTAAACAATTTGCATATTGAGGTCAATCTTAACAAATATCAGCCACTTGGAGGCTCAAGTTACATTCCATTGCCTAAATCAATTCAATTAAAAAAGGCATGTCTTAATATTGCTAATAAAGATCAGTGTTGTTTTTTATGGTGCGTGACAGCTGCTCTCCACCCAGCTAGGACACATGCAGAAAGAGTTTCATCTTATCCTCATTATCGTGAGTTGTTTAATATTTCTGGAATGTGTTTTCCGGTTACTTTTCGCGATATAAAGATCTTTGAAAATAATAATCCAAATATAAAGTTTATAATTTATGGCTTAAAAAATAATAAAACAATTATAGGTCCTCTATATAAATCAGACATTGATATGAAATGCAAAAACAAAATTATACATTTATTGTTTCTCGAAGATGGTAGTAACACTCATTACTGTTTGATTAAAGACCGTTCCAGACTTTTTAGAAGTCAAATCACTTCCCACCACAACAAGTTATACTTCTGTGATTTGTGTCTTATATTTTTCAATACTTCAGAAGAAGTCGATAGCCATTTGTGTAGCGGTGTAGTGACAGTATTACCCGATAAAGGTTCGGTTATTAAATTTAAAAACTATAACCGTAAACAAAATATACCATTTTGTATCTATGCTGATTTTGAATCAATGTTGCAAACTAATTCTGATACCACTTGTTCTACTAGTAACACGACAACGTTACATCACCATGTACCTGTAGCGTTTGCATATTATATTGTTTGTTGTGATGATTCGAGTTATAATCGTTACGTATCACATCGAGGACCTGATTGTGTTATGCGATTTGTAGAGTTAGTACTAAAAGATGTTAAAAAAATATATGAAATAGTAAGTTCAAACGCTCCGATGATATTTACCGACAAGGACCAATCCGATTTTAAAGAAGCAACACGATGCCACATTTGTCAAAATTTTGTGTTTTCTGATAAAGTTCGCGATCACTGCCACGTGACTGGTCGATTTCGCGGAGCAGCCCATCCTTTTTGCAATTTGCAATATAAACGACCTTCATTTGTTCCTATATTTTTTCACAATTTAGCTGGATACGACTGCCATTTATTTATTAAAGCGTTAGGTGAGGCTCCTGGAAGCATAAAAATAATTCCAAAAACTAAAGAAAATTATATTTCATTTACAAAGTTTGTGCCAGTTTCAAATAACGAGTTTTTTCAACTTCGTTTTGTAGATTCATTCAAGTTTTTGGGAACCAGCTTAAGCAAATTAGCAGATACTTTGGAACCAGAAGACTTCAAATATTTAAAAAAAAACTTTCCTTGTGAACTTAAATTAAAGCTGCTCACTCGTAAGGGCATATATCCATATGAATATATGAACTCGTGGGAACGATATCAAGAACAGTCACTTCCAGAAAAAAAATATTTTTATAGTTCACTCATTGATCAAGATATTTCTGAAGATGATTACCGTCATGCACATTTAATTTGGTCAACATTTAATATTTCAGATTTAGGAAGTTACACGGATTTATATTTGAAAACTGATGTGCTTTTATTAGCAGATATTTTCGAAAAGTTTAGACGGACTTGCAAACGTCACTATCAATTAGATCCAGCTTTCTACTTAACCGCGCCGAGTTTATCCTTTGACGCGATGTTATTAAAGACAGGGATACAGCTCGAACTTATTGATAATTAAGCTATGGTCCGAATGTTACAGAGTGGTATCAGAGGTGGTGTTTGTTTATGCTCTCATAGATATGCTAAAGCAAATAATGTATTTTTACCAGATTATGACAATTCTGTACCTAGTTCTTATATAACATATATTGATTGCAATAATTTGTATGGTCATAGTATGTCTCAATACTTACCATTGAACAGTTTTCGGTTTCTAGATCAACATGAGATTGATAATTTAGATGTTTGTCAAATTTCAACAGAGGCAGAGTATGGTTTTATACTTGAAGTGGATTTAGAATATCCAAAGCATTTACATAATTTACATAACGATTTACCATTTTGTCCAGAAAAATGCATTCCACCAGGAGGAAAAAATCATAAACTCGTTCCTAATTTATATGACAAATTTTTATATGTTATACATTATATTCATTTAAAAACTTATTTAAAACATGGATTGATACTGAAGAAAATTCATCGGGTTATCACTTTCAGACAAAGTCCGTATCTGAAACAATACATTGATTTAAATACAACACTAAGGCAAAATAGTTCATCAACTTTTGAACAAGATTTTTTCAAACTTTTGAATAATAGTGTGTTTGGAAAAACATTAGAAAATACTGAAAAACGTGTCAAAGTTCATTTAGTTAATCAGTGGTTAGATCAGGACAATGTTACTAAAAAACGAAAAAGTGCACAACAGCTTATTGCACGTCCAAATTTTCATAGCTCCTCGGTATTTACAGAAAATTTAGTAGCAGTGCAGTTAAAACCCGAGCAAATATTTATGAATAAACCAATATACATTGGCTTCACTGTTTTAGAATTATCAAAAAGCCTTATGTATAATTTCCATTATTCTATTATTAAACCTTTTTACAACACCAATGTGCGGATGTGTTACACGGACACCGACAGTTTTGTTTACCACATACAAACAGATGATTTTTATAAAGATTTAAAAAATAATTTTTTACCTTACTTTGAAACAAGTAATTATTGTAAAACGAATCAATTTGCCTTACCAATTCAAAATAAAAAGTTCCAGGTTTATTTAAAGATGAAATGGGAGGAAAAATTATATCTGAATTTGTAGGGCTTCGCTCAAAGCTATACTGCATTAAAACTACAGACAGCACAATTAAGAAAGCAAAGGGTATTAAAAAAAACATCGTACGTAAGTTCAATGTCACGGATTATGAAAAAACACTTTTTAATGGAGACATTGTTCGTAGAACAAATATTCTGTTTAAAACAATTAAACACGAAATTTTTACATGTGCTGTGAATAAAATTGCCCTATCTAACGATGATGATAAGCGGTTAATATCAAATGACAAAGTTTCTACTAAAGCATGGGGACATACAAGTATATTGAATTTTTAACATTTTTCTTGTTATAAATTTTTTAATTGTTGAGTTATATTTAATATTTGTAAATTTAAAAAAGATATGTTATGTCTTAGATTAGTAAATCCAAAGTGCGAGTATATCTTCAATGATATGTTAATATGTGCTACATGCTTTAATAAAGTTTATAAATTATTAATAGAATAATAATGTTTGTCTTGCATAAAATATAATGTAATTATGCTACATCATACGTACCTACTAAAGTTCATAAAATATTAATAGAACATAAGTTTGTCTTGTATGGTAAATATCGCTTTCCCCGAGTGGTGAAACCTGGAAATAGACAAGCGCTGTTTAATGATTGTTTAACGGCATAATAGTTTTTCATATGTGTACTTATCTGTACTGTTTAGACCTATTTCAAGTATTTTTAAGGGTATTTATGTATTTCACTTACTGGAAATGTCCACCGTTTCGTAACACGTTGTTGCTAGCTTCACCAAGTTTTTAACAACATAAAACCAAGGAACGAGTGAGCAATTATGTAGAATTGTTATTTTTGGCTTGTGTATGGAACGCATTGATTTCTGACCACTAATTGTGAGGATGTAATCATTACATTACGTAATAAATGTTAAGCTTAGAGTCCATGGACAAGAAAACAAAATGACATAACAGTATTTTTCAAACTACAGTTCATATAGGTTAAGGAATCTGGTACATTCTGCCAATGGTTGTTTTGATTGTCTGTTAGTTTTCTCTATGTATACTTTTATTATTATGTGTTTTATGTAAATCTGTACCTATGTTTTTTATATTAATTAAATTTAAGTTTGCCTTGTATAAAATATAATGTAATTGTGCTACATCAATATTACGTACCTAATAAAATTCATGTAATATTAATATTTGTTTTCTTTATAAAACCTTAATACTTCATCATCATCAGCTCATTTTATGTCCCCACTGCTGGGACATGATTCTTCCCTATGGATGGATAGGGAAAACGGGTCAAACCACCACGCGGGTCAATTGTGGATTGGTGGTTGCTGATTATTGCTAATGCAGCCGGGACCAGCGGCTTAACAAGCCTTCCGAAGCACGGCGGAGCTCGAGATTATAAGTTTTTGGTCACCCATCAGACGACCTACTTTGCAAAGTTGCTTAACCTTTCTACTTACCTTATAAAATTTAGGTTCTAATCATCATCTACACAATTATTGTTTTTTCATGATATCAAGAATGCTATAAAGACAAGTGCGAACGTGAATTGCACAGCGACACAAACATGCATCATTGTAATAAGAACCACACCAATAAATCTGTAATGATGTGTGAGTCAATAGCTAACAAAACTGCATATTGTACAATTAAATTACGATATCAATAATTCACTCTGTAGTTGAAAATAGGTAACGAGTTCGTGTCCTGACAAGTTTGTGTTTCATGGCATGCGTTTGCTGCTGCCTCAGCAATAGGAATTATTTTACATACACACTCACACCTAAGTCAATGCCTATATAAGTACTTACTTAGAGTATAAAATAGCATCATATTGAAATACAAATTTATTTACATAAAAACATCGGAGTAAACAGCAACAAAGCAGCGTTTCAATAACATGGTAAGTTATTTTAAAAAGTTCAACGTGATGATTAAAATGTTATTCTTCTCTATAGTAGATTTACAGTAAATAACTCATTTTTATTTTTTATTTTTTCAGAATTCCCAAGGCAATAGTACCCAAGACATCGTGCCAAGCCAAAGCTTGCTCCATGTGACAAGCAAAGGCCTTGAACGATCACCTTCTCCGGTTTTGCAAGATGCGCAAGACCCGCTAGAGGGATTCAGCCAAATGTTCCCGCCTTGGTTGGTAGAACGACCGGATTCGCCGTTACTTCATAAGATTCGCAAACAACAAACGGCTTCCAAAAGGCAACCGAAGAAAAGAAGCTTTTTGAAGAATTTTCATGGGCAGCAGCAAACGTTTGTTTTAAAAAGTGATAAAACTAAAGGACGGCGGCTGATAAAGATCCAAATAATAGACTTAGAATCACAAGTGTCTAGTGAGTCGGACGATAATAATACTCTCCTTAGTCCACAATATGTGGTAACCGATGACGTGGACCAAATTATGGACCAAACGGAGAGTGTTATAAACAATATCTCAAAAAAGTTGTGTGGGTATAGCTATAGTTTTTAAAACTATCACTAGACAATTATTTGTAAATTAAATTTCTCAAGTAAACGTTATGCGTAACAATTTTGTTACGTATAAGTCTACAGAGATACATTTTATTAATAGAGTTATGATATATCACAAAATAGATAATAAAAGTCGGCTATAATTATGTTTAATGTATTACTTTAGTAAGTTTTCATGTATTTCTTATTTTTCAGTAATAAATCTAATTAAATAAGATTGTATTGTTTCATTAATGATTACCTATTTAAGTTTAAAAATAAAACACAAAAACAAAATTAGTATTTTTTATTTAAATTATTATTTATTACAATTTTTCAAACGATAACTGTGAAAAGGTACATTTTGCATTTTAAAATTAAATTAGTCTTATCCTATGATTTAAAAAATACTTTTTTATTTTTATAAAAGCAAATTTTATTTAAACTTATAATTACATTTTAAAGAACATTATAGTTATGAGAATACCACATTTTTAGACACAACACATTTTTTAATGCACAAATTTTTTTATGATGGACACAATTCAAAGTTTTATTTTCCTTTTCACAATAATCATTAAATAACGTTAAAAACTTGGGACAACCTTTTTCTCCTAGTTCTATTATTTCACAATCTTGACATAGCTCTCGAATCCACTCAATTTTTTCCAATCCTTTGATTAACACTTTTTTTCTACTTAAATACGGAACAATTAGCCTTCGAAATTCATAATAATCGATGAATCCTTCCCTCCAAGTGAGTCCACGATTTTTTTCCAACCATCTTACTTGCTTTTTTTCTTCAACTATGAGTTTTTTAAAAGTATAGGGAGGTTTGATTAAGAATGTCTGTGTATGATCTTTAGTTGCTATTGCTAACTCTTTAATAATAAATTTATTTTTAAAATCTTTAAATCCTTGCAAATCCACGATTATCGTATTACCGTTCATGATATCTTCTTCACAATATTGCTTAAAGGTTTGTATTCAAATATACAATCGTTCAATATCAGACAATATGCTGCGGTCTGATCAGGAATCTCTTGATCTGCTTCGATTTCAACTCTCACATCAATTGATCCTTTTAGCGTTTCGTGTTGGCGAGAACAGTCAACAACAAATAAGGGTGCAATATCTTTAAATTCTTTTGGGCTCATCAACGGTTCTGGCCGACGTCCGTGATAAGAATGCTGGAATCTAGCATACTGTTCATATATTAATGAAAACTTATTGTCTGCAAAATTGATATTCAGTCCTTCATAAGGGTAATATGATGAATTTAAAAATACTCTTACATCACGTATTAAGCAATGATCAAACTCTGCCAACGACATTACCGCATTATGTTTACGGTTCGTTTGTAAAGCGATAATAACAAATCGTGGTTTCTCTATTTGTGACGAAGTTTTAATAGACCAAGTGTGTTTACGGGTTTTGGGAAGTAATGGATACTCATACAAGTCCCAATTACGAAATGCTACGGTTATAGGACGATCTTTTTCTAAATACTGTAATAGATTTATTCTTTCACGATCTGACACCTTAATGTGAGGAACTCGCCAAACGATTTTACTTATTACAATATCCTCCACAACTTCACCTGCATTTAATTTTAAAACATTAAGATTTGTATTGCTTCTCAAAAGTACTAACTCATGTTTACAGTTCATTACAATTTTGTCATAATCTTCTGCAAAACCTAATATTTTATTCAATGGTATAGATGTGGAAAATACTCCATTGTTGTCAGTGTTTGTACCTGTAGTAGACCATCCCCAAACTTTTGCACATTTGGACTCATTTTCATTCAACGAAAGATAAGACTTGATAGTTGTAGTAATTCCTGCATTTTTAACTTTATCTATTTCTACTCCGTTGAGTTCATATCGGATGTCTTGAAAAAGAAATAACGCTGGGTTATTCACAAAATGCACACTCGTCGCACTTTCTTTTTCTTTAGTAGTGCTGTTGTATTTGTAAACATCCGCTCTGCCCTCAATATACAAACTGCTGAGTGCAGGCAGAACGTATAAATCTTGCTGATTAATGGGTATTCGTATTTCATCGTTCTTGTTGAAACTTGTCACGTATGGTTTGTACGAATGGTACTCAAAACTTTCAATACGGTTATCATATGACGCTGGTTGACAAATATTTAAAATATTCATTTTAACAAGCCTATTAATTTAAGGAATTCCTTATTACTTTTAGTTAGCTTCTTTTTTATACGGAGCGTTGTTCCTTTAGGAGATGACCTCTTAGAACTGACTTGAACAGTAGATGGAGGTAAGTTTATATTAAAATTTATCATTTTTTTTTTAAATGTAAATACAACTGTACTTCTTCACCACGCAAATTGATTGGCTTATTTTCAGCGTCTAACAACCTTATATTAATTGCACTTATTGTACTTTGGTTGACTGGAAAATAAATTAAGTTTTTAGGTATTTCAATAATTCTATAACCTGGTGGTACGTTTGGTATAAATTCATAAATTATATGACTTGCTTTTCCGTTCAGAAATGATCCACTGATTACATCGCATTCGATGCGCACGATAGTTGTTGATAAAATGCTGACAGGATACCGAGAATCAGTACTTATATTAGCCTTTACTGTTTCCATACCAAATCCCAAAATTTTGCTTAGGGAGTCATTTTTATCGAAGCGAACATCTTCAGTACAATAAATTCTTGTTTTTAATGTATTGTTATTGCAAGTTAATTTTAATACAGCATTCTTGATGTTACTTTTAAGAAAATCACAAATATCTTGAAGTTCATATGATCCTTCAGGTATTTCAATAACTCCATCTTTACCATAATAAAATTTATTATTTCTTTCATCAATATTAGGAATGGAGTTAAAAGTAGAAAAATACAAGAGTCCACACTCATATTCTCCTTGTAATTGTAAAGTAGGGGAGTAGTTTGTTATCAAGGATTCTCCTCTACCAGTTATTGACACAGTGAAAGACATTTTTGTACTGACAAAGTTTTTTATTTCATACTTATTATAAATGATTTTTCCAAAAGTTTCTTAAAAATTTTAAACAAAGGTGACCACAGTTTACTGTATCAAATGTTTGATACTGTACATAATTATAGTTCATAGACATGTTTCTTAAGTAATTTATCAATTCTAATGGTGGCTTTAAATTACCAAAACTATCATAATATTCACAATAGTCATTTTGTTTAACGTAGGCTACCCAATGAGTTCCAGGATTATCAGATCTATCTAAATTTATTATAGCACACTCTATTTTTCTTGGTTTCAAAGGTAATTTATCTCTCATAAAAACTCCTCGAAAGTATGGAATGTCGGTAGCATGTTCTAAAATATCTAAATTAGTGAGAGCTCGTTTAGGTAGCCGATGAATTAGTTTTTTGAAGGATTAAGGTATAAACCAGCTCCTTTTTTATGAGACTTGATATACAGTCCTTTTCCGAGAGCAACAGCTTCCATCATCTTGTTATGTCGTTCAGATTCTTGAAGGTTTTTTTGAGCAACCTTGTAATCATTGACAGCTTTTGCTATACCTGCCGCACCTCCAGCAAGTGAACCAAGGGCTGATAATCCAGCGAAAATTGGAATAAGAGACAAAATGCCTCCCCTTTTCGGAATAGGAATACATCGCGGCAAGCGTGTACTTTTTTTATTAGTGAATAGTTTTTTTGCAGCAGCATATGCGAAGTTTATAGCGATATGGTTGTCTTTAGATTTGATTTTTTTTAACTGATTTTTTATTTTTTTCACCTTTGACATAAACGACCGTACTCCAGAACCAGCTTTAAGTTTTGCTTTCATCGCATTTTTTACAATCCATGATGCAACTTTTTCTCCTTTTCCAGCATTCTTTGATTTCAATCTTTTCTTAGCCATATTTAAAAGTTCTAAATCTGCTTTATGTCGAATATTCAAATCGTTGTTATTGTAGGCAATGTCGTGGTGCATACAAGCTTGATCCAACTTATTTACACCCCGATCACCTCTCAGTAAGCGTTTCTGAAGTTTTGTGCCAGGACCACAAAATTGGTATCCCGGTAGATGTAACTCAAACGGTAGATTATTTATGAGGTTATTAATAATACCACTTCCTTCCTTCATCGATTTTTTCAAACTGATTGCATACAGATAGAATGCATAATTTATATCATAAAACCAATTCATTCTTGTTAATCCAACTATTCTCTTTGTCACTAAGACCCAACCATTTCACAAAAAGCTTATTTCCTTTTCTCTTTATTACTTTTTCGATCAAATAAAGATCTGGAAAATTTGTTCTCTGTAATTCATATTCGTAAAAAGATCCCAAGATTTTCTGTTTATGTGTATCTTCTAAATGATAAGTCGATGGGTTCGTATGATTCACTCTCACTATCCTAAATATTTCTGTGGACCAGTTAGGAGTGTAACCTTTGTAAAAATCTCCTTTGTATTTACTAACACGCACATGATCACCAATTTGAAATTTCGGTTTCTTATTTATCTTATGTCTTTGTGATTTAATAATATTAGATTTAACAACCATCTGGTTTGCTCTATTAACATCAATAGGTTTAAATTTTGTGATACGATGAATAGTATTATTATAACATTGCACCACATGATTCAAATTTTTTTCAATCCATTGATATCGACCACATAAACTAAATAGTTTGTAAATGTTACATTTCAATGTCCTTATTACTCGTTCTACTATAGATGCTTTTTTTGTAGAATAACTGGAATAGTGATTAATATTATAATTTCTCATTAATTGTTCAAAGATAACATTGTAAAACTCTTTGCCTTGATCTGTTTGTAAATTTTTAGGTTTTCGAGATGAATTAGTTAATATATTTTGCATTGCATTCGAAACACAATTCATCGCTTTTGATTTCAGAGGATACACCCACACATACTTTGACAATGCATCAATTACTACTAAAATGTACTTGTATCCTTTATTGAAATGTGAATATTTTTGGAAATCTATAAGATCAGCTTGCCATAAATCATCTATTCCTTTTATTATTGTACATCGACGACTAAAATTCTTTCTTGCCGCTCTGTGGAGTTCGTCGACTATATCCTTTTTACTCATTTTTACTTTGTTTTGTCTTAATCATGTAATCTATTTCAGACTTTGTATAAAACGTAGTAAACAAACGTTCTGAACTTGCTGTTTCTAAGTTCTTTATGTAGACTTGAACAAGACTATGAACCTTATTTATTTCATTTCTGAGCTCTTAAACAGTTTTATCCATATATGCTTTATTTACGGCTTCATCGTCCTTCTCTGGTGACGTCAGACCTTTCAATTTTGAAGATTTCAAATCGTAATGACCCGTTTCTGATTTTTTTAACGCATCATTCAAAGTATCAATGTATTCTGTTAGTCGTAAACGCTTGTGAACGTGATGGCCAAATTTGTCTAAATTCATTACCGTGTTTATACGCTGTGTACTGTAATTCAACTGCTGAAATTTAAAGTTGCATGCTACTTATATTTTTTTTTTGTTAATGATGCCAGCTTCATAAAGCTCTTCGATTATTGCAATAACTTCATTATCCAAACCAGTGTTACCTGCATTTCGTGATGCAAATAATAGTTTTAACCGGTCAACTAGCTCATTTGGATCATCCCAATAAACATAATCAGTGTCTTTCATAACTTTTTTTAAAAGCTTAATACCTTTTCCCTGTGAAAGACTTTCGAGACTAGTAGCTGCATTTCGTGAGAATTTAAACATTGGCTTAATAATATTCATGTTTTTAAATCCTTTGTTGCTAATTAATTGTTTTGATGGATCAAAATTACGTCTGTGTGCATTGGTATCGATTAGTAGCATTTTGTAATTTTGTAAGTCATTGTCTGTGATAACATCTAAATTAGGTTTCTTTTTGTACAATAATTCTTTTAAGCCAGGAGTTTTCTTAAAGCTTTGGTTCCCAATTTTCAAAATGTCGCCATCGTCGTAAACGCGATTTTTTCCAAGCATCAGTTTTCCTCGATCGTTTTTAATCCCATAAGGTACGTCTTTCATTACTTCAGATGATGTAGACCATGACAGCGATTGATTTTTATCGTTCGGTGATGACTGAAGAGATTTAAACGATCCTTCGCTTACATTGTGTTCATCACAAGGTACACTTAGGGTTTTGTTAGATTTTTGATACAATTCATTATCAGTATCATCTTCTTCTTCAGTGCTAATTTCATTAAAATCATCGCTAGAATAGTGTAATGCCTCGCTTTCATTACTTTTACTTTTTTTGGAACAATTTCATTATTCAAACCTTCTTCATGATGCTGCTCATTGTTTTTGTTTGCTAACAGGTTAAGCGGTTCAACGATGGGTTTCAATATTGTTTTCAAGGTCATGTCACTTGTATTTTTTAAATCCTTTATCATTTTAACCTTTCTTTTTACAGCCTTTGCAGATTTTACAATTTTTTGTTTAAGATCTCTTTCCATTTTAGTAGGATTCCACTCGGTTCCAAATCATGAATGAAAGTGGTGCAATATCAGTACAACAGCCATTTATGTATTTTAATCTGGCACAATAAATGTATCAAAAGCCATTCTGTAACATCCATTATTTCGTACGCAGTCCTTATTGATTACAAGATAACTGAAAGGTTTATTCCAAACAGTTGAGCACATTTTACGGAATTGAGACCATGTCATGTCTGACCCTACATGTTCATCATAAACATGTTTTAAGTTAATATCGTCTTGTTTAAATAATATTATTAGGTTAGAATTGTCCCTTACCAGTTGCTTCGGTATTTTGGTATAAGTTTGGTTAATATAGAAACAATCAATGTTCTGGTGACGCCCCATCGCAAAATAATCTCTAATATTATTTTGATTTTCACAAGCAACATCGTCGAATAAAATAATTGAATTTGGCATAGCTTCGTGTGGACTCAAAATGTCGTTGTTATTACTGTATTTGTTATAAGATGTGCCTGCAACCATACCCAACACCTTTTCTAGGTATATGTATTTAGGTTGATATAAAGATTTTGAATACACGTAAAGGTTACGAAAGCGTGGACCATCTTCATGTAATAGCAAACTTATAACTAAGTTGGTCTTCCCACAGTTTGATGGACCACAAACAATACAACGTATAGTGTTTGGTAATAAATTACCATGACGCTTTGGCTTATTTGAAACCGGAGGACATATACACTCTAATTTTAATGATTCCTTTTGTTTCACAAATTTCATTACAAAGTATGAAACCGACCGCAGTGTTTAGTGTGTTTCAATAAAATGAGCTTAAAGTATATTTCTACAATATTTAAACAGTCCAGTATATAAGAAAGGGATCACCAATATGAGTTATTGGGTATTCTACCCCGCCGCAGTGAGTGAGGGCTCGGCACGAGCCCGAACGAATGAAGGTGGGGTAGAATGCCCAATAACTACCTACTGACTATATAATAGATAACAATCTAAATTTTTTTTTCATTTCTTTCAAACAGTAGTTCAATCTAGTCGGTGCCAGCCAAGGTAAACATTAAAAGACATACTATATTATTTACTATATTAGCCCATATTGACCTAATGCTGGGCAAAGGCCTCCCCCCCCCCCCCCCCCCTTCCAGTATTCGCGGTATTTTGCGTGTGTTGGACAATCCTTCGCGTAAGCATCAAACTCATCTCTCCACCTCCGTCTGGATCGGCCTTGCTGCTGTTTAACCCCATTGTCTTGGCACCGACTCCAAAAATATTTTTTAAGATTATAAGATTGAGTAAAATAAAGGTTAATATTGCAAGTAAATTGAACAAACTAAACTACGCCATTATTTTTTACGTTTTAGTGCATTTATTTCAGTAAAATTTTTTGGAGTCCGTTTTTTTTTGTTAAAATTTTTGTTTATTTCTCGCTTTTTAGTGAATCGTTCCGATCTATTTATCGAAAGTGAATATTAGTAAACCTACAAAACGCGCTACTTGTATGAGACAGCGCCGTTTAAATGCGACAAGCGAAGAAAACGAGAAACGCCTATCACAAAGTAGGAAATCAACATCCAAAACAGACGGCAAGTTACCGAATTTACTCGTGAATGCTGTATAGACCACCCTACGATGATGACTTGCGAGTTACTAGGGTTCACTGTTAGGGAAACTAGAGGAACGTTTTTGACTTGCTCCAGACGTAGATCGTAGTAAAGTCACCTTTGATCTGCTCAATCGCTTCTCAGAGGTTCTCAGCTGAAGCCTGAGAGTAAATTTGTAAGTCATCGGCATAAAGATGTTAAAAAGAATTTAGACAAGAAGTGACAGAATTAATAGTGTGAATAGTGTATTTTTAAATCCTAATAGAAATGTTTCGGAAGGAGTGATAAAAAGTGGCCTATGTCACTATTGTTCTTCAGCTATCTATGTGCAAAATCAGGTCGATGCGCAAGTGAGAGACGGACAAACAAACAAACACGCTTTCGCAGTTACAATATTAGTCAGGAAGGATTTATTGCCGGAGTGGATCTCATTTGACCTATGGCTGAAAATACCAAAATTGCTATAGGTACAATATTTGAGAAGTTCCCTCAATTCCTCAAGGATTTCACCATCAGAACTGAGTTCCGGTACCTGCCTTCTTTTAATTCGTCATAGTCGCTTATCTATCTTAATCGAGATATCTTATCGCCACTCGTGAAATACTTATCATTGAGAAGTTCCAATGACATTCTGTGGTCTTCTTCATCAGTTCTACTTCATCAAATGATACTTTCTCAATGCATATTCTTGACTTATTGCTGAAAATATCAAAATCGCTATAGGTATGCCTACATTATTAGAGGAGTTCCCTCAATTCCTGAGGATTCCATCATCAGAACTGGATTTTGATAAAATGGGACCAATCTGGAAGTATATCCTTTCAAATAAAAAAAGAATTTTCCAAATCGGTGTATAAATGACTGAGACTTTTTGAAGTCGGTTAAAAAGTGCCTTCGCGCATTTTATGAAAACCTTCATCAATTTTGGGTTTCATAAAAAAGTTAAGCAAAATTAACATAAAGCGAGGCCGCTACGAACTATGCCAATAGCTATTCTACATTATACAATAAGTCAAAACTGGTGATGTATTTTTTTTCTTGGATCAAGAACGCCAAAATTGGCCATTTTACGCAAAAATCACAGTCGAGATGTAATAGGCCTATTAAGTTAATGAGGTGGCATCGCAGCCAGATACAGATACAGACATAGCCTGCCTGGCACTCAATGATAGATAACTTAGCATTCTACTGGTGATTTTTTTTTAATTTAATGAGTATCTTCAAAGGTCTATAAAATATAAAATTATCCTCTTTACGTAGGTATAACATTATTATAGATGTAGGTACTTGAGGTCCCTTGCGTGCCTGAGTTCAGCCCCTTTTATTGTAAATGTGTGCATGAAATTTGTCTGTAGGCGTAATGGGCACGTTTTTTTGTTGTAATGTTTGGTCTGCTTCTATTATGTCTGTGGTTTGCCACTAGTCTATGAGGGCTGCTTTTGATTATTAATATTCGTACATTTGTATATTTTTACATTTTAAAACTACCGAGATGCTTTTTACTAGCTATAGTTAGCCACTGGCTTAGAGAGAATCTCCTTACTCTTAACACCCAAAAAACGAATTTTGTGTGCTTTGCTCCGTACATTAGTTCGCAGCCCTCACCGGACTTTGAAATCAAAATACATTCCTGCTGTACACCCTTACCTGACACCTGTGATTGCCCAAATATAGAAAAAGCTACTAGCGTTAAATACCTCGGAATCATCGTGGATCAGAGATTAAGTTGGTATCCACTCCTGGAACTAACAATGGGGAGGGTTCGGAAGCTCCTGTGGGTGTTCAAATCTCTGAGACACGTAATGAGTGCTGAATTCCTTAATGAAGTATATATTGCTCTGGCCCAATCCGTGATAATTTTCTGTATCTCGGTATGGGGAGGTGCAGCTAAGTCATACTTTCTAAATCTAGAGCGGGCACAAAGATCCCTGATCAAGGTAATGTATTGTAGGCCGCGAAGGTTTTCGACTAAAACACTATACGCTGAAGCTGAACTGCTCTCCGTTAGGAAACTTTATATCTTACACATGATACTGAGATATCATAAAACATTATCACTTGACCATACCAAACTTAGAAAGAGACGGTGCGACATTGTAGCCCCAGCCTACCCAGCACGAACAACTTTTGCTAGTAATCAATATATAGCTCAAGCCCCTTACACTTACAACAAAATAAATCGAAAACTTAATATCTATCCTTTGCAACTGTTTGTATGTAAAAAAACTCTGACTGAATGGCTCTCTACTCTTAACTATGATGAAGTAGAAGATATATTGGTAAGACTGAAATAGTAGGTATATCTAACTCATTCATACTCTCGCTCACACTCACATGCATGCACGCACATACACGTATCTGAGCACACACTCACCCCCCCCCACCCACAGACACACCCCCCCCCCCCACACACACACACACCCCTACACTCACACCTACACACTTTTAGCGATATTTTTTTTTTTTTGGCTTAATTTAGCACAGCTAAATTGTAATAGAATGTTTTTAATCTAAAATATTATGTACACCTAGGAAGAGCGAGGCTTTCCCAACACAGGTATCGTTTGATTACTTTTTGGAAAGCCCCGGCAACTAATTTGTTAAAGATTTTCTGAAATAAAACACATTTTCATTTTCATTTTCATTTTCATTTTTAGGTCTTTAGGTTTTTATGGTGATCTCTAATGTGAACGGTAAGCCTGTATTTACGTGCAAAATATGTATTACAATATTTACACTGATATGGTTTCTCGCCCGAGTGCGTCCTTAAAATATGAGTAGATAAATTGTTTTTTTGTGAAAAATACTTATTACAAACATTACACTGATATGGTTTCTCGCCCGTGTGAGTCCTAATATGTAAAGTCAAATGAGATTGTCGTGCAAAATACTTATTACAAACATTACACTTATATGGTTTCTCGCCAGTGTGGGTCCTAATATGTTTTCGCAAAGTACTTTTATCTGAAAAAGGCTTATTACAAAAATTACACTGATATGGTTTCTCGCCCGTGTGAGTCCTTACATGTGTAGTTAATTTTATTTTTTGTGAAAAATACTTATTACAAACATTACACTGATATGGTTTCTCGCCCGTGTGAGTCCTTACATGTTGAGTCAAACTAGAGTTTTGTGAAAAATACATTTTACAAACATTACACTGATATGGTTTCTCGCCCGTGTGAGTCCTAATATGTACGTTTAAAGCACTTCTATCTGAGAAAGACTTATTACAAACATTACACTGATGTGGTTTCTCGCCCGTGTGAGTCCTTTCATGTACAGTCAAATTAGGTTTTAGTGAAAAATACTTATTACAAACATTACACTGATATGGTTTCTCGCCCGTGTGAGTCCTCATATGTTTACGCGAATCATTTATATCTGAGAAAGACTTATTACAAACATTACACTGGTATGGTTTCTCGCCGGTGTGAGTCCTTTTATGTAAAGTCAAATTATGTTTTAGTGAAAAACACTTATTACAAACATTACAATGATATGGTTTCTCGCCCGTGTGAGTCCTTACATGTAAAGTCAAAGAACACTGGCGTGCAAAATACTTATCACAAATATTACATTGATATGGTTTCTCGCCCGTGTGAGTCCTAATATGTGCAGGCAAAACACTTTTATCTGAGAAAGACTTATTACAAACATCACACTGATATGGTTTCTCGCCCGTGTGAGTCTTTTCATGTACAGTCAAATTACATTTTTGTGAAAAATACATTTTACAAACATTACACTGATATGGTTTCTCGCCCGAGTGAGTCCTTACATGTACAGTCAAATGATATTGTCGTCTAAAATATTTATTACAAACATTACACAAATATGGTTTCTCGCCCGTGTGAGTGCTAATATGTTTAGTCAGATGAAATTTCTTTGTAAAATACTTATTACAAACATTACACTGATATGGTTTCTCGCCCGTGTGAGTCCTAACATGTGCAATCAAAGCACTTTTAACTGGGAAAGACTGAGAACAATTATTACACTGATGTGGTTTCTCGCCCGAGTGAGTCCTTACATGTAAAGTCAAATGATATTGTAGTCTAAAATTTTTATTACAAACATTACACTGATATGGTTTCTCGGCCGTGTGAGTCCTTATATGTAAAGTCAAGTCACTTTTATGTATAAAAGACTTATTACAAAAACTACAGACTTTGCCTTTCAAGATTTGTTCATGGTTTTTAATTTTTTCATGTTTTAAGTCATGATTAGAACTTAGCGTATGCGGTTTTTGCCATAATACTGAATAATGTGAATTCATGTGACGTTCTAAAATATTTTTGCAATTAACATTTATTTTGCAAACGTCACATGTATAAGTTTTTATACGTTTCTGTTTATTTTTAATATTGTTTTTAACAATTATACATTGTTCTTGTTTGTTTTGATCGTATCCCATATTAGCATTGCTTATAGTACTAGCTTTATTACTATTGTCGGTTTTGGTAAATACAGTTTTTTGATTAGCGTTTTGTGGTGATGTTTTTCTCGATTTCTTCATAATTGCTTTTTCCTTCTTCAGTTGCCTGAGACGTCTGATTTACTCCATTGCCAGTATCAGTACTTAGTTTACGTATTTTTCTGTACCTACTGTAGCGCCTGTAAAAATATAATTTTTATAGTTAATTTACATAATTAAAACTTGTAGTTTATGATTCAATTTAAGTAGAATTTGCAAGCACTTTTTCATAGTTTTCACAGTTTCATTGATCAATTTAAGAATAAGCTTTATTCATTATTATTATTTTTTAAATACATGATTTTAGATGAAGGTTGGTTTTTATTGCTATTTCTACACCACAGTGCGTGCATATTAGATACAAATTATATTCACAATTCGACCTATTAGGTTAAACTAGAATTAATTGTTTGGCATCGAAGCAGTCACGAATTGGTTCCACAAGCTCGCCACTTTTACCCCTTGGCCACGTAGACGGGCTAGGCTTAGCGCGGGCGCGGGTGACTTCTGCGGGCGCAGGTGTCATGCCACGTACATTCAGTAGCGGCTACAGCGGCTGGCTAAGTGGACGTTTTGAGGATGGCTGTAACTAAAGTGACGCGTAGTTGCCTTGACAGCAGTTCGTATTTTATGCACGACATTTTAAATTTAAGAGACGGAGTGTATGAATTAAATAAAGATCGTAATAAATGTGGAGAATTTTTGAATATTTATGCAGATTATCGGAAGTATCCGGACAAATTTTATGAGTACACCAGAGTATTGAAACTTTTCATTAATTATACTTCAACATATTGAAGTAGTCCATAATTGTCCATAATAAAATCCCACCGCTCGCATTTCATCTAAAAAAAATTGTTTCGCTCGATCCGTCCCGCGCTAGCCCTTTTCAACCGCCCGACAAACCGCTGTGCACCGTGGCCAGGCCCAAACTAGCCCATAGCATTGTTTCCACCCGCCCATAGCATTGTTTCCACCCGCCCGCCTCGCCCGCCACCGCTGCCGCCGACCGCCGCCGCCAGCCGCAGCCGCTCTAGCCCGCCGCGCGCGCGTCGCGGCATGCTTTATACATTCTCATACATTAGTTAAATTAGCCACCCGCAACCGCGCCTAACCCGTCTCCGTGGCCAAGCACTTACTCGTTACTCGTTTGTGAAAAACTCGCGCTCCATTGGGAATTTATAAAATCGTGGTCTAGTACCTACTCCAGTGGTTCATCTCAAACACAGAGGTCACAGGTTCGATTCCCGAACGGGGCTGTTTCAAATCTGCCTGGCAAGCTACCACCATGTTATCTATTTTTGTCGCCATGATAACAGCGATGACTCTAGGAGTATTGCTGTGTTTCGACAGTTAGAAGTAAGATTCTGGTCGAAGGTTCTGGGAGAACGATTTCGTAATGAAAGAGATAAATGAACGAAAGACGATCAATTATATAGGCTCGCAATCTAGCAATTTCTATCCACGCTAGAGCACGTTTTATAGATAGATAGATAGACTCTCACACTCCTCCAATAGAAGCGCGTACTCGCCGCCGTAGAACCGTTGCTCCGTGAAACGGTGGATTTTATTACGTTTCCTAAATAAAAATATATGTCGCAGCGTCAGTGCTCCTAGCTCTAGGCTGTAGTATTATTCTTCCCACTTTATCACGCTATTTATTGAGCTATGTCAGATTTTATTAAATGGAAACGGCAAGTGTCAAATACAAATCATTTATTTGCCAGATTACAGGTAATGTACAATATAATTGAGATTAACATTTGTTTCACTGTAGTCAGCCTGCGTGCAGACGTGCAAAATATTAATATAAGTGATTAAAATTATATAAAAAAGTAATAATATGAATGAAATTAATTATTAAAATTCACAATAAAATTTACAATCAAATAAGATTAAATCAAGTATGTCGAATTTTAAAATCCAGAAATTCCTTAACACTATAAAAACAATCTGAGATTGAGCCATTCAGTCAATTTTCTTTTAAAACTATTTTTCCGCTGCTCTTTTATTTCATTTGGAATCTTATTATAAATTATTATGCACATATTAACAATATTTTTCTTATAAATATCTTTATGACAAGGTGGTTGACACAGTAAATTTTTAAACTTAGCTTCCTTCTGCCTTGTGATAACGTCGCATCGTTTCTTAAAATATTCTGAATTATTTGCCACAAAAAGACAAATATCCCTTACGTACAGACATGGCAGAGGCAGAATATTACATTTTTTAAATAGTGGCTTACATGAGTCTAAATACCAGGCCTTGTTTATCGCTCTAACACATCTTTTCTGCAGTTTAAATACTCGATCGGATTCGACGGAGTTTCCTCAAATAATAAGCCCATAACTGAGGACTGATGAGACATAACCATGGTATGCTGTCAAAGCAGCGTCCACAGAAACAGTCTGTCGTAGTTTCCTGATAGCAAATACAAAACGATCAAGTTTCTTACTAGTCTTATCGACGTGAGCCTTCCAGTTTAGGTGTCTGTCCAAGCATATTCCTAAATACTCAATGGTATCAGCTTCGGTAACTTTTTCATTATTATGTTTTATGTCAAGTGATAATAGATTTGTATTATAAGAATTAAATTGAATTAACTTTGTTTTGTTTAAATTTAAAGTTAGATTATGCCTTTCCATCCACTCAGAAATATTTGTCAGTGCTTTGTTTACGATGGATTGTGATTTTTTCTTGTCGCTACATTTAATAACCACCTTGCATCATCAGCAAACAGTAAACATCTGTGCGGTGTCGCCTCTGGTAGACTATTGATGTAAAGGAGAAAAAGCAGCGGGCCAAGGACCTTGCGAAACTCCAGTATTATTTACGACCGCCTTAGATCGAAAATTTTGCTTTTGAAAGCCGCGTCCTGTTATAGAAACGACCCTTGTTACTTCTGTGCATTGCTTTCTATTACGCAAATAACTAGTGATCCATTGAAGTGCCCTACCCCAAATACCATAAAAATCCAATTTATAAATAAGTTTTAAATGATTTACGTAATCGAAAGCCTTACTCATATCTAGGAATAGCGTGATTACCAGAGTGCTATCGTTAATGCTCTCAGTGACTAATTTAATTAGATTATAACACGCCTTAGCAGTTGAACTCCCCTTACGAAACCCAAATTGATCATCGTGTAATATGCGATGCTTACTCAAAAAACTATTTAATCTACTGAGCATTGCTTTTTCAAAAACTTTGGACAAAATGGGAACCAAGGCAATGGGGCGGTAATTATTGATGTCTTGTTTATCACCCTTTTTAAAAAGAGGCTTCACAATTGACATCTTTAGTTGTTCAGGAAAGGCTCCTTCGACAAATGACAGATTAACAATATGTGCTAGTGGAATACAGATCCAAGCAGCACTGCATTTCAGAACTCTTGTTGCAATGTCATCATACCCACTAGCCCGGCTATTGTTAAGTGACATGATAATTTTAAAAATCTCTCCAGGTTCAACAGGATTAAGGAAAATTGTATTGAGATTATGGTTTCTGTCATACAATTTAGTTTGTGTATGATTAATATTTTGAATTAATTAATTGATAAAATGATTATTAAATATTTCGCAAATGTCAGAAGGATTATTAAATAATGTATCATTTTGATTTATTATTTCGATGTCATTTTTATATAAACTATTATTACGTGTAGCGGAAGAAATAATATTCCATGTGGCTTTACACTTGTTTTTATCCCTACTTATGCGCCTAATATTGGTGATTTTTTGAAAATTTTGTACACATTTATTAAATATATAAGAAATTATTTTAAATATTTTTTTATTTTTCATTTTAATGTTTTATATTTTAGCGTTTTTAACGCTTAAATATACTTAAGAAAAATTTTAAACACTGAAAAAAGACGACAACCTCAGGCGGGAATCGAACCACGCACCTTCCGCATTCCGGGCGGCTGCCTTAACCACGGTTGTCGTCTTTTTTCAAGTGTTTAAAAAAAATATATTTTACATTTTATTATTTTTCATATGTCTGTACTTCAAATATAAATGACGTTTTCTTAAACTAGATTTTATTAAACCCTTTGTTAACCAGTTACATTTAGTTGGTCTGTTATTAACTTTGACTCTAACCAATGGGAAGCACAGACGATAAATCAAGCAATACAACTCGTAAAAATTATCAAAAGCTTTCACCAGTGTGTTCGAAACCATTACTTCCCTGAATGTAAGAGACAAATATTTACAAAACTTATTTATATTTTCAATACTGTAGTCACATTTAAATTCTGTCCAATTACAAATAGCTTTTTGCACATTTGCTTTTATGGTGATTGTCTGAGCTACATCATGATCAGAGAGCCCAAGGTGATGTAATTCCGAGCGAACATTTTTTATATTACTCGCGATCTGGTCCAAACATGAATTCAAACGGGTCGGTGAGTTTATGTGTGTTTGGAAATTGTAACTCTGCAGTAGACTAACAAGTTTTGTCGTTATTGAATTATCTTTAAGTATGTCTATGTTCCAGTCACCACAAATTTACAGCCCTCTTTCTCTTTAATTCATCCCCCAAGAAGCTAAGAAGTTTGTCGAGTTTATTAAGAAATATACCTAATCCAGACTTGGATTGTTCTGGTATTCTATATATATTAAAAACGACGAGATTAAGGCCTAATACTTCAATACCGCAGCATTCAAAGTAAAATTTAGTAGCCAGTTTTAATGGAATATTTATTGGCTTGGTATTGAGAGTTTTTTTTACTAGAATGCACGTACCCCCCTGGCATTGTCTCTACAGAAAGAAGAGGCCAATTTATATTCACATAAATTTATAT
Organism: Scoparia ambigualis; assembly: GCA_963921215.1. Taxonomy (NCBI): domain Eukaryota; kingdom Metazoa; phylum Arthropoda; class Insecta; order Lepidoptera; family Crambidae; genus Scoparia; species Scoparia ambigualis. Next base: position 6,740,433 of record OY992525.1, on the reverse strand, counting down.
TAGACTCCGCGCCTTTCTTTACAAACGTTTCACTGAAACAAAGATGACAATATCATCCTCCGATACACTATTGACCATACTCTCAATATCACGTAAGATCTTGCTTGACGGTGCATAGGGATGGACGATGGATTCCCTGGATGACATAATTATCATTCCATTTTCCAAACTTTGCGTCAATAAGGCGCTCCGCTAGCCCCTTCACTTGTTAATCTCCTATGATAAAAAAATTTTGTTTTTTAATGTTTGCTGTGTGAATGACATGATCTTCTGAGATGTTTGCTGGTTTGGTTTGTTTGTTGTTTGCGTTTTATAGTGCGTTGACCTCACTATTTTCTTTTTGCTTATCTAGTGACTGAGGCGAGTGAAAAAGGTGAATGTCGTCCCCTGGATTAGTGGAAAAATCTAGTTTCGCTCCACTGAGGCTGCTTGTACTTTTTCTACCTTGCGAACCAATTTTAGGAGTCGATTTACAGATATCCTTCATATAGGTTACACGAGAATCAAATGACGATATTTGCTTTTTAAGACAGTAATTCTCAGATATAAGATTGGCGATTTCATTCTCTGCGATTTCTAATTTCTCTGTGGTCTCCTGCAATTTTTTCTCTAACTGTTCTATTCTATCCAAATTATCAGTTGCTATATTTGGACAATTTGTACGTGTTGTCATTTTGGAGAAAAACGAAATAACGATTCCTGCTGCAGTAACGCTGTTCCAGCAGGAAAATTCTAAACGAATGATCGGAGAGAGAAAAATTGTGCATGGGCAAAGAGCTTACATTAGTGCAAGAATGGGCGCCGAAAATAAAATTTGTGCTTCTTTAGGTTTTCGAGATATTGCATTTCCTGCTGGAGTAACGTTTTGCAGAATCGTGTATGTCTAAAGCCATTGTATGTGTGCCTGTAGAATAAACATACACGAGTAGCTCTTAATTTGTGCGTATTTGTGACAGAATTAGATTAACGAAAATATTCATAAATTTCATGTAATCGCGCCTTTTTTAAATCCGTAAAAAATTCGCAGCGCCTCAACTAGAAAACTTATAAGCTCACTGAAAACTGTATTCGATCCTTCTTGACACATATAATAACCATAAAAAGTTTCAAAAGTGTACATACCTACATGCGTTAATGAATAAAATTTTTAAAAGTCAAAACGACGGTGTCATAACATTGACGTAAACATACAAGAAACCGGCTCAACCCGAGATAAGCGGCATGAAACCAAACATTAGTGCGTGCGTGTTAAGTCAAATAACTTAGTAAAAATTTTCAACCCTGAATGTTTCGCATTTATATAGATCTGTACAAAAACCAAAACATGTAAACAACGGGTGGTTATCCGACCAAATTCGAATGACTACAAAAAAGCGACGGATTCATAAATATCAATGACCTTCTTAACTTTACTCATGAACCGGTTGAAAAACGTGTTGTGCTTAAGTACACTGAAGTAGAAAAAAACAAGTAAAAAAAACTTGTTGTTGGATTATATTCTACTAGCTGTTTCCATAACCTTGCAGATGATTAAGTAGGTACGTAATTTTTTAAATAGGTATAAAACATTTTCAGGTTCAATTTTTTTAATTTACGCAACAAATCGATTCACGGTGTAACAAGGCAGCTAAAGCCTTGTTAGTTTTTCTGACCTTTCCGATAAACATTATTTTATAAGTAGTTTTAAATATTACTTACATTCTCTGTCTAGCCTCTGTGTTCATGTAAATTCAGTTCAGATTCATCCGCGGAGCTAGACAGAGCTATTTCTATTTATTGTTATTATTACAAAATGCTATTATTAGTGAATAGTGAATTATTATTATAAATAGACAGTTACTGTTTCGGACATACGTCCTGATAATAATATATAACCTAAACCTACATATACCTAGTCTCAGTGTATAGTGTATTAACGCTTAAATTGTGCTTCATAAATAACCTTTAAAGTCAAAGTCTAAATATATTGATTCAATAAACTCAATTAATAATTACTTTGAATCGTCTAAATCTTTTTTGAACCTACCACCCATTCAGGACGTTATTTTTTAACTGTGGCAAAGAACGGGCGCATGAAACCACAGCGCACAGAAGCAACGACATTTACAAAAAAAAAGAATATGTCGTTCCCAGGTCATAAAATACAAAATATGAATTTAAAAAATAATAAATGATTTTTTATGTTTGCTTCTGTGCGCTGTGGTTTTTTGCGTCCGTTCTTTGCCACAGTTAAAAAGTAACGTCCTGAATGGGTGGTAGGTTAAAAAAGATTTAAAAAATAATAAATCATTTATTATTTTTTAAATTCATAGTTTGTATTTTATGACCTGGTACGACATGTTCTTTTTTTTGTGAACAATCTTTGAGATCGCATTATTCACATCGTCATAATTTGGGTGTCGTCGTTTCACTTTGAATAAAAGTGAAGTATCATCAGCAAACAATACTATCTCATGACTGTCTTTTACAAAATAAGGTAAGTCATTGTCACGCGATATACATATGCATGCAAAATTTCAGCTCAATCGAAAAGCAGGAAGTGGGTCAAAATTAAGTTGCAAGATTTCATTACAGACACCGGACGGACAGGTGAAAGTAAATAAAAGCTTGTATAAATAATTATTTCCATATCAACAAGCTCTTTCATTTGATATGGTCACAAGGTGCATTAAATTTTTTTTTATTAGGCCACAAAATTAGGTCTTGTTATTGTCAACAAACGTTTGAACGCGACTGTACGGACAAGAGCTTAGGTTTAATACGTTCAATATAGAAGGTCATTCATCATCATCATCATCATCAGCCTATAAACGTCCCACTGCTGGGCACAGGCCTCCCACGTGGATAATGCACGAGGGGACATGTATGAATCCGTCGCTTTTTTGTAGTCATTCGAATTTGGTCGGATAACCAGCCGCTGTTACATGTTTACATGTTTTAGTTTTTGTTTATATCTATTTATATACAAAACATTCCAAGCTGAAAATTTTCACTATGTTGTTTGACTAAACGCACTAATTTTTGGTCTAACCCCGCTCATCTTCGGTTGAGCCGGTTTCTTGTATGTTGACGTCAAAGTTATAAACACCGTCGTTTTGACTTTTAGTAATATTATTCAATAACACATGTATGTACACTTATTGAACTTTTTATGGTTATTATATGTGTCAAGAAGGATCGAATACAGTTTTCAGTGAGCTTATAAGTTTTCTAGTTTAGGCGCTGCGAATTTTTTACGGATTTAAAAGAAAAGCGCGATTACTTGAAATTTATGAATATTTTCGTAAATCTAATTCTGTCACAAATACGCACACATTAAGAGCTACTCGTGTATGTTTATTCTACAGGCGCACATACAATGGTTTTAGAGATAGATACACGATTCTGCAAAACGTTACTCCAGCAGGAAATGCAATATCTCGAAAACCTAAAGAAGCACAAATTTAATTTTCGGCGTACATTTTTGCACTAATGTAAGCTCTCTGCCCATGCACAATTTTTCTCTCTCCGATCATTCGTTTAGAATTTTCCTGCTGGAACAGCGTTACTGCAGCAGGAATCGTTTTTTTCGTTTTTCTCCGAAATGACAACACGCACAAATTTTTTATTCAGCGCACATGCACAGCAGATTGAGCACTAATTATACATTCCACCTATAACACTCTAGGAGCTACTTTCCTGCTGGGGTAACGCACACGGAGGCAGAGGTCTACTGATTCACCAATCGCGTGGCTTCGCGCGCTCGATGCGATACCCCCCGCAATTGCGTCCCGCAACCCACCACCAAAGAGACCTAAAATTCGCTTCTGCGCATTCAAGATCAAATACTTCAATCAAGATCAAGAAGTTTCCCGGCTACTGTACTCAAAATTTATCTTGTGTATAACGTTGTCTAGATGTTTTCTTGCTTTCGTTGGAGTAGCTCGAGTGGGCTTATTCGTCTTAGGACAGATTCTGGTTACGATAGATTCTTGTTACGGCAGATTCTTGTTAAGGCAGAAGTAACATTGCCAACAAAAGTAAAAACCACACAATTTATGTTTGCTATATTTAATAAATTAGAACTTAAAATATTGTAATGTAATGTTATATTAAAAAAAAACAATATCAAACTAAAAACCCACAACAATACTGACTGGTGAAAGTCTTAGCCACTTATTTTTTTAGGGTTGCCAAACGTTGAAGTCATTCTAGTAAGTACACTGATTTCGTTATACTCAGTTTTTTTTTATTATTTCTATAATACATTTCTTTTTTAATATAGTTTTCATGGTCCGCCTATTACTTGTGCAAGACATTTCATATTTTTTTATATTTCTATCCTGCACTGTAGCTTCTTTTTCTAACAAGTATGAAATGATAAATAGTTGGCTTGCGAGGAAATTTCAAATTTACTCTTCGATGCCACCCCTCAATGGAGTAGTTAGTGGTCCTTACGTTTTCATTATAACAGCTAAAAGTCTCGCTTGTAATTAGATTCATCCACTGTTTGACAAAATAATTATCAAATTTTAACCATTCGTCGCAAAGAAGGCTCATTTCATACTTTCATTAAATACTTTGGCTATCCAACCTAGAATTTCTAAAAATATTTTTAAGCGCGACAGTACTAATTCTGCCATAACAAGAATCTGCCGTAACAAGAATCTGTCGTAACCAGAATCTGTCCAAACCAGAATCTGTCCTAAGACGAATACGCCCTCGAGTGTGTCATGCTCTCTAAGTCTCTGCGGTGGTGGCATGTGCGTCGGGTCGTTACGTTCCCAAAAAAATGGTTGAGCGAAGCGATCACTATGTCATACTCGTGAACAGGTGCCGCCTATGGAGGCTGGTCTGCTCTTGCAATTTTATATTTATTGGTAGAGTCATTTGTGCAGTGCAGTCAACAGTGCAGTGCGTGTAACTCCGAAATGGGGAGCGGGGTAGGGGTAGTTTGTTTGGGTCGAACAACGGCGCTTGAGTGGCCAACTAGTCTCAACGTGTCACAGTGGCGTGCGGGCGTTCCATAACGTTTTTTTCGTACAAAACTGTATTTGGTGATTTCATACGCAGTTTTTTGCATTTTGGAAAACAGTGCACCATCAACGTTATTGATTTCACAAAGGTTAGTTTTTTTTATAATAAGAACATATTTACGCTTAAATAATATTTTGAATTTTAAACACTGAAAAAAGACGACAACCTCAGGCGGGAATCGAACCACGCACCTTCCGCATTCCGGGCGGCTGCCTTAACCACTTAGCAACCGAGGTCTGGCTTTCAACCGTCGAAATTTGTCAGTGCTTGATGCTTATGTTTTTTAGTCAACATTTTTCGATTCCCGCCTAAGGTTGTCGTCTTTTTTCAGTGTTTAAAATTTTACTTAAGTATATTTAAGCGTTAATAAAACATTAATAATATTTTGAGTTTATTGGGTTCAATTATTTTACGAGGCTATTAGCAATTTTGTATTTTGAAGAAAGTGTCCGCGGGTAAGTGTGCGCATGCATACACTTGTCCCTATAGTGTTAGGAGGGCACCGCGCGGAGCCACGCGATCGCAAAAACTGACATAAGTCTCTTATTGAACTTCAAAGCAAAATCAATCATATTAATATTTTAAAATTAGAACAATTCTGCTTTGAAGTTTCAGACATAGTAATTTGATTAGAGCAATGTTTTTGTTCTGCGAAATGTACAAGACAATCACGCGCTAGTGTTAAAAAAAAATATTTTTTTTAAGAATTATTGTTTCATGCGTAAAATTAAGAAAGTTGCCGAAGAAAAAAGTTTTTAGGAGTCATTAGATTTATGTATAGTTTGTTATTGTTTAAACAATTTGTTTGAAATTTCAAGAAGGCCACGACCTTGTGCAATAATCAGGCTAACTTACGTAAGTTCTCTTAATTTATTTAACTAATTCAGCGCATAGTACAAGTGACTTAAAAATACGTAATTTTTCACAATTTCAAAAGGCATCTCTTTTCTGTATGGTTGACTGTATAAACGAGAGAATCGCTAAAGGTGATGTGATCTTGGCTGACACACTGTCATGTGACTTTGGAGCCCGCCGCACAACCCCACCGACGCACACTGGTCCACTTTTGCAAAATACGGGACATTCGCATCAAAGTCCATATTAGTAGTTTAAATTTTTTATGCGTGCTCATCTTTTGATTGCAAATCACTTTTACTGGTTACAATTTTTTAAATAAACTTATAATTTTCGAGAAAAAACATATCGATAATTTTTTTGTATGAAGAAAAAGTGATTGACGCATATAACTCCGTAATGAGCTGGGAATTTGCGTTGGATCTTGGTGGGTTTAAAGATCTTATCATTCTCTACGATAAATGTTAAAAACTTTTTTTTGTATCCTTGTAGTCTTCGAAGCTACAGGCGCTTAAACATTTGAAATAGAACAATATGTTTTTATATATAAAAAAGCTTTTAATATCGCCCGGAATGAATGAAACTTAAAATAATGAGCACGTTGCAGCACCGAACATTTATTGAACTTATTACTTATACATTTAAGTAGTAGTAAATTCTGAATTCCTAGGTTATCCCTTACGCTCATTCACCATTTCGCTGGCACACACTTAACGAACACACAGATGGCGATCCCCGGTGTCTGCCTGCTCCTATTAGTAGGCCGGCCATGGGCAGAAAATACAAAATCTCATATTTAAGTTTTGTAAATGCCTACAACAGGTATGGATGTGTTCAGGGTGTCCTCCAGATATCGAAACTGCTTGTTGTATAGTTCTAAAGTGGTGGAGGGGGCAGCAGTGACGTCATAAAGATGGCCGTCGACGGTTTTGTTTTTCTTCAATTGTGGCACACCTATGCGGTTAATTTGCTTGTACCAGGTGTTATTTGCATTAAACGTACTTTAATCACCTCATAGACATCTATAACAAAAACATGGTATTTACAAAAATATTTTGAATTAATTGAATTTTCGTTGCCCAACATGAACTGTTACTTAATTTTTCTCGGAAACGAGTAACTTTTTCTGAATAATATAGTTTTCTTAAACATGCAGAATTTCATCAGCTATCCACAAATATAAAGTTCATCAAAATACGACTTCAAACGACTGCGCTGTGTTCAATAATCTGGAGCGAGGAGCACTATCACGACGAGTCCATACGTGCGTGCGTGCGTCGCACACTGGTACAGTTTGGCAAAATACGGGACTTTCGCATCAAAGTCAATATTTTTAGTTTATATTTTTTATGCGTGCTCCTCTTTTGATTGCAAATCACTTTTACTGACTACAGTTTTTCAAATAAACTTATAATTATCGAGATAAAAAATATCGAATATTTTTTTGTATGGAGGAAAAGTGATTGACGCATATAACTCCGTAATGAGCAGGGGATTTGCGTTGGATCTTGGTGGGTTTAAAGATCTTATCATTCTCTACGATAAATGTTAACAACTTTTTTTTGTATCCTTGCAGTCTTCGAAGCTACAGGCGCTTAAACATTTGAAATAGAACAATATGTTTTTATATATAAAAAAAGCTTTTAATATCGCCCGAAATGAACAAAACTTAAAATAATGAGTACGTTGCAACAGTTGCAGCACCCAACATTTAATTAAATTATTACTTATACATTTAAGTAGTAGTAAATTCTAAATTCCTAGGTTATCCTTGCTCTCATTTACCATCTCGCTTGCACACAGGCAACGATACCAAGCCACAGTTTACAGTCTCAGACAGTTTTTGCTCATCACCATAATCAGCATGTGTTAGTCTACTGCTGGACTTAGCCTCTCCCAATGCATGCCACTGATCGCGATCTTCGGCTGTTCTGCTGCCAGCCACCCTACGTATGTCGTCGCACCACCTAGCCGGAGGGCGCCCCACACTACGTTTGCTGAGTCGCGCTCTCCACTCTAGAACACGTCTACCCAGCGGTTGTCGGTCCTGCGGCTAATATGACCAGCCCATTCCCACTTCAGCTTGCTAATTCTTTGAGTTGTCGGTCACTTTGGTTCTCGTGTTTGTGCTCACTGGAGCACAAACTGTCTGAGACCGTTTGTTTGTGCACGTCAACACTGGTTGGCAGTAAAACAGAATTGATCTATTTATGCGTTTTAATTTAAATATTGATCCTGTTTTACTGACACACAATTGAATGTAAAGATAATTGACTTTTTTAAAACAAAAAAAACAAAATTAATCAAAATCGAGTAACAAACCAGCAACAACGAGAAAATCAATAGAGAAAACCACAAATGAAAAATCAAAATCATCAAAATTAAGAATCGAACAAGACAATCAAAAGAAACAAAAAAATATTTGAAATTCAACAAAATCGAGTAACCATCAAACAATACGAAAAAATTAACAAATATGAAAGATACTTTAGCTAGCGCAATCGTATAATAAGAAAGCATGTCAACTAGTGTTGACGTACACAAACAAACAGTCTTAAGACAATTTGTGCTCCAGTGAGCACAAACACGAGAACCAAAGTGACCGACAACTCAAAGAATTAGCAAGCTGAAGTGGGAATGGGCTGGTCATATTAGCCGCAGGACCGACAACCGCTGGGTAGACGTGTTCTAGAGTGGAGAGCGCGACTCAGCAAACGTAGTGTGGGGCGCCCTCCGGCTAGGTGGTGCGACGACATACGTAGGGTGGCTGGCAGCAGAACAGCCGAAGATCGCGATCAGTGGCATGCATTGGGAGAGGCTAAGTCCAGCAGTAGACTAACACATGCTGATTATGGTGATGAGCAAAAACTGTCTGAGACTGTAAACTGTGGCTTGGTATCGTTGCCTGTGTGCAAGCGAGATGGTAAATGAGAGTAAAGGATAACCTAGGAATTTAGAATTTACTACTACTTAAATGTATAAGTAATAATTTCAATAAATGTTCGGTGCTGCAACGTGCTCATTATTTTAAGTTTCATTAATTCCGGGCAATATTAAAAGCTTTTTTATATATAAAAACATATTGTTATATTTCCAATGTTTAAGCGCCTGTAGCTTCGAAGACTGCAAGGATACAAAAAAAAGTTGTTAACATTTATCGTAGAGAATGATAAGATCTTTAAACCCACCAAGATCCAACGCTAATTCCCAGCTCATTACGGAGTTATATGCGTCAATCACTTTTTCTTCATACAAAAAAATTATCGATATTTTTTTGTAAGTAGTAGTAAATTCTGAATTCCTAGGTTATCCCTTACGCTTATTCACCATTTCGCTGGCACACAGGTAACGAACTAAAAACTGTAACTGTAAACTGTGCCTTGGTATACAAGCCAAAGTTTACCACAGTTAGCCACAGTATATATAAAAAAGCTTTTAATATCGCCCGCCCATAAAACAGGATCAATATTTAAATTAAAACGCATAAATAGATCAATTCTGTTTTACTGTCAACCAGTGTTGACGTGCACAAACAAACGGTCTCAGACAGTTTGTGCTTCAGTGAGCACAAACACGAGAACCAAAGTGACCGACAACTCAAAGAATTAGCAAGCTGAAGTGGGAATGGGCTGGTCATATTAGCCGCAGGACCGACAACCGCTGGGTAGACGTGTTCTAGAGTGGAGAGCGCGACTCAGCAAACGTAGTGTGGGGCGCCCTCCGGCTAGGTGGTGCGACGACATACGTAGGGTAGCTGGCAGCAGAAGAGCCGAAGATCGCGATCAGTGGCATGCATTGGGAGAGGCTAAGTCCAGCAGTAGACTAACACATGCTGATTATGGTGATGAGCAAAAACTGTCTGAGACTGTAAACTGTGGCTTGGTATCGTTGCCTGTGTGCAAGCGAGATGGTAAATGAGAGCAAGGATAACCTAGGAATTTAGAATTTACTACTACTTAAATGTATAAGTAATAATTTAATTAAATGTTGGGTGCTGCAACTGTTGCAACATACTCATTATTTTAAGTTTTGTTCATTTCGGGCCATATTAAAAGCTTTTTTTATATATAAAAACATATTGTTCTATTTCAAATGTTTAAGCGCCTGTAGCTTCGAAGACTGCAAGGATACAAAAAAATGTTGTTGACATTTATTATAGAGAATGATAAGATCTTTAAACATACCAAGATCCAACGCAAATCTCCTGCTCATTACGGAGTTATATGCGTCAATCACTTTTCCTCCATACAAAAAAATATTCGATATTTTTTATCTCGATAATTACAAGTTTATTTGAAAAACTGTAGTCAGTAAAAGTGATTTGCAATCAAAAGAGGAGCACGCATAAAAAATATAAACTAAAAATATTGACTTTGATGCGAAAGTCCCGTATTTTGCCAAACTGTACCAGTGTGCGACGCACGCACGCACGTATGGACTCGTCGTGATAGTGCTCCTCGCTCCAGATTATTGAACGCAGCGCAGTCGTTTGAAGTCGTATTTTGATGAACTTTATATTTGTGGATAGCTCATGAAATTCTGCATGTTTAAGAAAACAATATTATTCAGAAAAAGTTACTCGTTTCCGAGAAAAATTAAGTAACAGTTCATGTTGGGCAACGAAAATTCAATGAATTCAAAATATTTTTGAAAATACCATGTTTTTGTTATAGATGTCTATGAAGTGATTAAAGTACGTTTAATGCAAATGACACCTGGCACAAGCAAATTGACCGCATAGGTGTGCCACAATTGAAGAAAAACAAAACCGTCGACGGCCATCTTTATGACGTCACTGCTGCCCCCTCCACCACTTTAGAACTATACAACAAGCAGTTTCGATATCTGGAGGACACCCTGAACACATCCATACCTGTTGTAGGTATTTACAAAACTTAAATATGAGATTTTGTATTTTCTGCCCATGGCCGGCCTACTAATAGGGGTAGGCAGACACCGGGGATCGCCATCTGCTACGGTAAGTAATACAATGCAGCAAAAACTTACCTGGTATAATGGAGGGTGTGATGTATTGAAACCCTTTTGTATGGTGAGTGCGGCATGCGGCACAATCAATGGATAATTTGTTTGCTGGTACCTGAACAACGAGAAGTAAAATACGACATCATCATCAGCACTCAAAAGTCCCACTGCTGGGCACAGGCCTTCATGGACAACATCACATGCGGAGATTGGATAACCCACCACACTGGCCTAATGTGAGTTGGTGGGCTTTATCGAGAATGGAGGAGCTCTAGATTATTTTTACTTAATAGCAAGTTAATTACACTATACCAGTGAGCAATCTTTGAGACTGCATTATTCACATCGTCATTGTTTGGGTGTAAGTATTTGTTTCACTTCGAATAAAATCAAGTGAAGAATCATCAGCAAAGAATACTATCTCATGACTGTCTTTTGCAAAACAAAGTAGAAGTAAACCAAAAACAAGAATGGACCAAGTATTTAACCCTGCAGAACTCCCATTGTAATCACTGATCCCAGAGATCTTTTACTGAAGTACCTATGAGATTAGAAGACTCAAAATAGCATCTCTATTCCATAGTGGTGAAGCTTCCTAACCAATATTTCATACAAAAATACCCCTAAGGCATAGTATGAGTCCTCACAGTCATCAAATATTTGAATTAAAGCTCAACACTATCGTCAGTTGTTGAGCAAAACAATACTTTAAAACAATACTGCTTTAACGATGTAATTTTTTTTTATAAAAATGAATTTGGTCTAGTCTAGCACCAATTTGACATTGGGCTCTGATGACGATGTATTCTAATGTGAGGAACCTAGGGCTACCTTTATTTCAATCCAAATTTTATATTTATTTTTCTCATTTATTTTTATGATATCCATCAAAAGATTTAATAGGTAGGTATATTAAAATAATGTCCCAAGACATTGTATTGATGGTCACCCACATGGGTGACTTATTGTCAACGTCAGTCTACATAGGTCAGCCTGATGAAAGGGACTCACTCACGGTCACGGCTCTCGAAAGCGGTATCTCCTTATGACCGTGAATCGGCAGCTCGTTCACATTCCAGATTATCCAGATTAGGTAGGTACCTTTAGGTTCCTTGGTGGAAACGGCATCTAAGTTAAGAGAGACTAGTCACGCCCTTGATTGCTCATATATTTAACTTATTAATAACTTACGCCCGCCCAATTACAGTTAATTAAAATCACAACAATTTAGACAAAATAATTTAAAATTAACACGCCTGTGTGACAGGTGTCAATTTTTTTTTATAACTTTATTTTTTTTTAAATATTTGTTCCATGAAGGAACAGGCTAAGGTCTGAGCCATACTGCCTAGTCATTAGTTTTTTATTTGTTTTTTTCCCTTGATGATAATGAGTGGTGATTAAGATGAATGATAAATGATGTTCCCCAAACCCCTTGAGTCCTCAGTAAAGATGTGGGACTTTACTGAGGTCTCACGCGGACTACTTGAGAGAATTTGAAAAGTGATGTTGCACTGTTTTGTTTCATTTGCCAACACTCATGCACGTTCACAAACACTTAACGGTTAATAATCCACTATTATCTCTCATTAATGTTCGAAAAAACATAAATTTAATGGCGGCACTTCACTTGGCGTATCGTGTTCGTGCGGCGATATCGTTGTGTTTGCCCAAATAATCTGGCACATCGCTTGGCGTCAAACAAGCCATCCACACATGGTCTATACGGACAAACAACGCAAATATTCACCATATTTGCTTGTTCAGAAACAAATTGAATGCAACAGTGATGGACGTGTCAGTGGCAGCAGCTTATTATATTTATCTAAATGCGGCTAGCCAACACCTGTTTTTTTTATTGTGCAGGGTTCTCCTAAGTTATTTTGAATATCGATTAATGCAACGTGTTCGGTTTTTGTTTTTATGGGAGGCATTTTTGGGGTCCCAAACACTAGGATGCATTTGGTATAATTCCAAAAAACGCAATACGGTTTCGTTTTTCCAATCCATTTTACTATGTTTACGTATAAAAAACTGAACACGTCTGAACAGGACAGCCGCACGCGCGCTTCTGAACAGAACCAAGTGTGGACGGCCTAGGGATGTTGGAAATGAAATAAAATATCGATATATCGATACATCGATATTTAAAAAAATATCAATATCGACCTCGATATATCGCGAAAAAAATATCGATATATCGGTCAAATTTTTAACCGACTTTTAAAAAAAAGAAGAACCTCTTGGTTTTTTTTAAAGTCGATTAAAAAATTAATTTAGGTCAGCCTAGCCCGGTAATAAAAATAGATTTTTTATTTTAAATTAATATTTTATTTATGAAAATTGCACTTACAACAAAGGAATCAATCAGTCAAGCCAGTATTTGTCCCGCAGTGAGAGTAAAAAACTCTGTTTTTGACGTGTTTCGCCGTCAGCCATCTCCTGTTGTTAGGAACCGCCAGATTTACGGCAGAAGCCACTCTCTCTGATGGCACGAAGGAAGACATAGGTGTTAAATATTTCCGTTGCGTAGACGCAGCACACATGCACGCATGACATGACTTGATTGAAGCAATGCACTGACAGTGACAGTTACGCACTCACTACCACAGATTAGATTAATGGAATTCAGCACGACTATATATTTTTTTAAATCTCTTACGGCTTTGAAATCTAGCGAATTTATTTAGATCGTGATGAGATGATAATATTAAAAAATATATCGATTTTGATACGAATTTCGATATTGGTTATTTAGTATCGATGTATCGATATATCGGGAAAAACAATATCGCCCAAAAATATCGATATATCGAACAAAAAATATCGATATATCGATGTATCGATATTTTTTCAACAAGCCTAGGACGGCCGACGCAAATATTTGCCGTATTTGATTCCTTTGATGTGTGATCAAAAACCGACAAGTGGACGGAAACGCATATTCGCTATTTGCGTTGTTTGCCTTATTCGTGCAAATAAAGCAAATATATTCAAATAGGCCGTCTACACATTGCCGTGTTCGGACAAATAATGCAAATACGCGAACCCGATACGCCATGTGAAGTGCCGGCATTAGAAAATAATACAAAACTGCAGACATGACGCTACACTTTCCCGCCAAGAAGTCCCCGTGTTATGTGTCAAATGGTCATGTCTAGGGTTGAGACATTACCGACGTAATTTAATCAAATCATATTTGATGTTATCAATTGAATATCATTATCTGTCGTTAATCGTTTATTGCTTCATATTATCATTTTGGATGCTATTTAGATCACTTCATTTTTAGAAATACTTATTTAATACGTAAATAAAAATACGTGAAAAGATATTGAATGTTTTAATAATGTACAAATACTTAATAATATATTGGTGCACAACACAGTAATTACTTGAGTCACTAGAACAGTCCTTGTCAAATTTTACTACACGCTCAAAATCACCTTTTAGTTCTTTAATTTTATAAACCACTTTTTTTCCAATCATCAGGGGAAACATGTTTACATGCATCATGTAGTAATGTTAGCCTTTTATTTGCTGTAAAAGGCGGCTGGGTGTTATGTCGAGCCGCTTGACCTGAACAATATAATATCGTAATTTTTATTAGCTATCCCTATATGTATTAACATCATTCATTACTTGCAACTGTTTCTCAACTCTACACAAAGAAAATTCTATACAGTTATAAATAATAAAAATAAATTTCACGTCTAGGACATAGATGCCTGCTGGTATACCGAAATACCGATATGCAGATATTTTTACGCAAGTTAGGACGCGTTGTGTTTTCTTCATTATCAATTTGATTTTGTTTTAACAATACGTTTGATTCAGACAAACCATGGACCACCAGGTCACCGATCATGGGTTGCCTGAAGTTAGCTGCGCTTCGCAGCGTTTAAGCCTTATAGCTAAAATTACTTATTCTGTATACTCACCGAATGATCCCATCTAGCTAACTATAAGTAGGTATGTAGCGCATAAATTGTTATTTACAATGTATATTTTAAGTTATATAAGGTTTACTTAGTTCTGTTAAAAGTAAATAATGTAGCGCATAAATTGTTATTTACAATGTATATTTTAAGTCATATAAGGTTTGCTTAGTTCTGTTAAAAGTAATTTTTATGAAAATAAACTTTATTAATGAAATGTTTAAATTGCGCAGGCAAAGCCGGGGCGGGCGTACAGCTATATCACGAAAAACGCTCGAACTTGATACTTTTCCTTATCTGGTCTTTTGTTCTCTGGCGAGCGCCCGCGCACGGAGCTGCCATTCGATCGCGACACTCCGCAGTCCGCAGCAGTCTCGATCCAGACCCGACGACCGGATGCACGCCCAAACTTTGCCTCGCGCGCGCACTTAGGTTCATAACGTAACGTAGGCTAGTTCCGAATTTGTACCTAGTTTTAATAATTTAGTAGGACAGCATAAGTATATATTTCTGTCCTTATTTTACCGTATTTTATAGATATTCATTTATTCTTAATTGTTTCTATCTTTATATGCACCTACTACCCTATTATTCTTTACTATTTTTCTTTACTCTTCACCCAAGGTTGCCTGAAAGAGATTGCTATAAAGCAATAAGGCCGCCTACTTGTACTCTCTTCTCTGCCTTTTGTCCTGTTTTGTAACTGTTAATTTCTTAGTGTGCAAATAAAGTGTTATTTTATATTATTATACTCTTTATTTAACATATATCTTAAGAAAATTATTTTACAATATTTTATATAAAAACATATTTACATTATAAAATATTATAAAAAACTTAACCTAGGTTGCCACCGGCAGCGGGGATAGACCCAAGCTATCGGTAGTTAGGGCTGCAGAGTGAGGAACCTCCTCACAATACGTGCCGTGTCAAGGAGTACTGCCTTCTGTATCTGGCCCTTGACCCAACCTTTTAGCGAAAGCCTCTTTAGATGTTGATCGAGGCTCTTAGCTATAAGACCGTGTGCCGAAACGACTATCGGTACAATAATAGTTGAATCCCATCCCACATGGCGGCAACCTCGTGAGCCAAGTCAAGGTACTTACTGAGCTTGTCCTTCTCGGCTTTCACGAGGTTCTCGTCATGAGGTATGGTGATATCAACCAATATTGCTTGGCGCTGAGATCGGTCGATCACCACGATATCAGGCTTATTGGCGACAATAGTCCTATCCGTGATGATAGAGCGATCCCAGTAGAGCGTTGCATGACCATTTTCGAGAACTGGCGCAGGTGCGTACTTATAGTACGGCACCTCTGATTCAACAAGGCCATATTGAAGAGCAAGTTGCTGGTGAATTATTCTGACTACTTGGTTGTGTCTGTGCAAATACTCTCCGTTAGCAAGATGAGAACAACCGGAAATAATATGTCGGAGTGATTCTCCAGGACGGCGGCATGCCCGACAGATGTCGACCGTACCGTCCTTCATAATATATTTCCGGTAGTTATTCGTCTTGATAACTTCATCTTCAATGGCACAGACAAAACCTTCGGTTTCCCCAAAGAGGTCACCGAAACGTAGCCAGTTCACCGAGGCAGGCAAATCTACATCAGGCCCAGTTAGAGCCCGATAGTAGCGCCCGTGTAGCACCTTGCTCTTCCATATGTCCTTGCGATCGAGAGTGCTTAGCACCACTGGTTTGCGCCAGTTTTCTGTTGCCAAGGAGAGCGGCGTAAAGTGTCTATCAACTCCAAGACATCCAAATGCATCCCACACTCACTGTTTAGGAAATAATCCCTGAGACTGCACATCTCACGGTTATGTAGGTCCTTGGCATTTAAAAAGCCGCGACCCCCACATCTCCGCGGGATGTACAGCCTCATAACAGATGAGCGCGGGTGTCACATTCTGGAAGTCGTGAGCATTTGACGGACTCTTCTATCCAAGGCGTCCAATTCGGTCTGAGTCCATCTTAGTATGCCAAAGGAGTATGTGAGCAGAGGCATAACCCAGCCATTAAAAGCACGCGACTTATTGCCACCCGATAAAAGACTGTTAAGTACTTTTCTCAGGCGGCAAAAGAATCGCTCCAGTAATGACTGTTTTATGTCCCTGTCCTCAACACCCAAAGACTGTGACATACCAAGATATTTATAAGTTTCAACTTCAGAGAGAGATCTGAAGTTTATCGTTTCGGAGAGTTGTAAATTGGTTGAATTTACTACTCTCCCACGCTGTACATGCATAACCGCACACTTATCCACACCAAACTCCATCCTGATGGCACTGCTGAAAGTCTCAGTAATTTTCAGCAGTTTCACCAAGTCTTGGCGGTTTGGTGCGAACAACTTGAGGTCATCCATGTATAACAAATGTGACATAACTTCACCCCCTCTCCGCAGTCGACATCCTAACCTTGAATTTCTCAACAAGGTACTGAGAGAATTCAAAGCTAGGCAAAACCATAAAGGACTCAGACTGTCGCCCTGGAATATGCCACGCTCTATCCTTATAAGATCCTGCGTGGCAAAAACACTATCTCGACATGCTGGTTGACGCAAAACCGTGGTCCACTGCCGCATACATGACATCAAAACGGATTTTAAAGTTATATCAATTTTATATAACTCTAAAATCCTCACCAACCATGTATGCGGCACCGAATCATAGGCCTTCTTATAGTCAATCCAGGCTGTGGAGAGAGTCCCTCTGCCACGCCGAACCTTCTGGCATATGGTCATGTCAATGAGGAGAAGCTCCTTAGTACCACGGGACCCAACCCGACCCAACCCGATGTAAGGAGCTTGTATAAAGTAGGTAAGCACGTGATGGGTCTATAATTTTTCGGTTCCGTGGTACTACCTCATTTATGGAGCAGAAAAGTGACACCAGTAGTCAACAAACTTGGGAGTGAGCCGAGCTCTATGGCTTCTTGGAATTGTGTTGCCAGTAACTCGTGTGAACATCGAAACCATTTGATCCAGAAGTTGTGCAATCCGTCCGGTCCTGGGCATTTCCAACTTTGGGCCGTACGGATTGCACAACTTACGTCAGCTGTACTAATATTAATAGGCTGCATGGTCTCAATATGTTCACACGCCTCACTGACAACACTCATCCATTCACCTTCCGTGTGCTCGACGGGCACCGACCAAATGTTGCGCCAGAAATTAGTCATGGCATCAACATCCGGTAGCTGCCCGTCGCTCACACGTTGATCAGCTCCTTCCCAACGTCTGTATACTTTTCTTTGGTCACTTTGAAAGAGGCGATTTTGTTGGTATCGGTCCACACGCACTCTGTAGCGACGTATACGGTTTGCCCATGCATAGACTTTTTGCTTCAGAAAGTCAATACGTTCCGTCACACAAGCCATATAGTTTTCTGGTCGGACATCAGTCCCGACAAAGGCTTGTGTGACGAACCGCATGACGCGAGGCCGATTATTGCCATTTCTGAAGCAAATTAGCTTTGCAATGAGTGTCCTGAACCTATTGATACGCCCCTCGATCCTCAATTGCCAAGCAGGGGCAGTCCCGGTTCGCCGCGGTACTCGGTCAGAATCCTGGAATTTGACACGAGCAACGCGACACACCGCGATGGCCCCACAATAAAGGATCGAGTGGGTATCAATTAAATTTTCACTGGTTCCAAGATAAGGAGGACCAGTAAATCGTTCAAGGCACTCATTAACGCCAAATTATGCCTATTCGTGGGCAAACAAGGTATACGCGGCCTAGAGTTACGCGTGTCACGATACTGTAGAATTGCATCGTTCAAAGCGCTCCTCATTTGCTCATTCGCCCGTGTACTTACATTCGTATTTATGAAATCTTCATCGTCGGGTACCGGATCTACTCGCGCCACCGAAACCGGCGTCAGGGCCGGTGATTGTGGGGCAGGGCGATCCTGCACCGAAGAAGAAGCCGCACAAATACGCAGTGACTCCAGGCGTAGCCGATCAAGTGCTGACTGATCCAGCAAGTTGTTACGCTGGATCACCCGCACTTGATCCGACAATCGTTGGGCAGACACGTCGATGGTCGGTTCAATGGCCTGAAACAAAGATAGCAACCTAACACGATACGCAGTGAGGTTAGTTCCTCCCTCTGTTGCCCTGTAGTAGGCGCGCATGCAGTTCTCATTTATAGTCTGAGTCCATCGCATGCGGCGCACTACACCACCGGTAGCGGGGGTCGTACGCGGGGCAAATTGTCCCACTGATCCCAAGCGTGCCGGCAGCGGTGGTCGTCCACGTCGCGCAGGTCGTTGTGGCGGCGGAGACGGCGATCGCCCGCTCACGCTGCTCGACTCGTCTCTGGTGAAATCATCAGACGAGGAGCTGGAGGTCGGCGGAGCAGTCGATGATGAAGGGCGTGCGCTTCGTTTGGCTCTTGTTTGCATCAAATAATCATTTTCTCTTCATCGTGTTGACGTGGAAACGTCACAAATTTTCTATGATGTTCTTCTATTTTGGTGTTTTTCCAACATTTTACTGATATTATGGTTGATTAACTGTGGTGAATTATAATTTCTATTTCGTATTGTTATTTATATATCGGTTGCACTTAAAATTCAAATTTAGCAAATAAAATAAAAATCCGATAAAAAGACATGACTTTTGATGTCAGTGACCAAAGAGCATATTATTATTATTATTATTATTATTATTATTAATGATGCGATGGTTAACCCGCCTTGCAACCTGAGGAGAGGACAGGTGGGGAGGAAACAGGAGGGTTGCAGCCCAGCTGCCGTGGTGTGGCTCCTGAGGGCCTAGTCAATTGGCAAACAAATTAAACGCTACGAAATCTTCGCTACGATAAACCGAATGTATGGGATTGACATAAGCAAAAGTTACCTACGTCGTAAAATTTACGCTAAAATAGACCTAATTGACAGTTTGACAAGCCAAAAATCGCTAATCTAGCGATCACTCAAACATTGAAGATAAAAATTCACACAAAATGGCGATTGTTTGATCAGCTGATGAAGGAATATTTGTGTTGTGTTGAAAGTTTTGTTTAAAATGCTCTTTTTAGGGCTATTGTGGACTGCGATAATCAAGTGCTCAGGCACTAAGGAAGAAATGTTTCCCTACGTTACTTGGAGCAAATTAACGAAATCGAGTTTGTTGTACTTGTGAATAGTTCTCGGAGTTCTCGTTTACGAACTTTCAAATATCTAACTAAGGTCTGCCGGGAATTGCGTGCTGATATAGTTGTTGCGATGTGAGTGACCAAATAAATGTGTGTCATGCATTGAGGTCAATGGTGTCATGCAACATTTTCCGCAACGAAGAGCAAGTCGCTGCATAACAATTTGTAGGGGCTCTCAAACCATACAAACATTTGGGCCAAACAAATCCACCTAAGTACCTTTAATCATGACAAGAAAGGTCAAGAATAAGACAACAGTAAGGGACTTTTTGTATAAATATTAAATGTAACCTATCCATAATGTCCATTTATCAATTTATAACTTAGATTGCCTATTTGTTTTACAGGTTCCAATGAAGATTTAATTTGCCAGGTAGCTTAGAGTATTAAACCAAGGCTCTAAGTGTAGTAAGGTGTACCTATTGACTATACCCTATAAATCTTATACAGACAAGCATCTTTCTTAATAGGAAAAGATAACAGTCCTTACGTTCAAACGGTAAGTTTTAATAAATAAATTATTACTTACATAATAAAGGTAAGTATTATGCCTATTATTATATTGGGATTTACCAGGAAATGTCAGTTTTGTTAAAATTGCTAGAATAAAGAGTATTGACATAAAGATAAAACTATTTTATGTGGTTTTGCAGATTTGAGACGATGATTCAAAAATCTTAAATGTTATCTCATAATTTGGAGGATGGACTTCCTCAGAATGGTGAACAAACATGGTTATTTGGTAAAAAACAATATCAAGCAATTTTGTATAATACATAGGTACTTACCTACTAACTTTTTATCTATGACAATTTTCTATAAGTAAGTATATTGTTCTAATTTCTTAGGAGATTCTGGATACCTTCAAAAAGCATGGTTAATGATAATAACAACAATATTTAATGCTGCGTCAGACTCACAAGAAAGGAGGGGTGTGTACCACATGTCATATCCAACAATGAAACTGCATTGAACATGGCTTTGGCATCGTTGAATTTAGTTATTTATATGATTTTTTCTTGTGGAGCTCTAATGTTGACAACGTTTTTATTCTAGAAAAAGGAGCAGTCTGTGCCATAAATATATTTATCCATAAAATAGTAATTTGGTTTATTTGATGAGGAAAAATTAAGTATAAAGTTAATTTAGTTCTAAGTTTATTGTGCTTTATTTAAAAAGATTTACTTATGTACAAAAAAACAGTACCTTCGTTGACAACATTTTTATTTTAAGAAAAGGAACAGTGTGCCATAAATATATTTAACCCATAAAATAGTGATTTGGTTTATATGATGGGGAAAAATTAAGTATAAAGTTAATTTAGTTCTAAGTTTATTGTACTTTATTAAAAAGATTTACTTAGGTAGGTACTAAAAAACAGTACCTTCTTATACACACAATTGGCATTTATTTTTATACACATATAGTTTTAATGTCAATAAGAGAAAGTGAAGCTTCATATTTAATAAACTTTGACTCTGAGAGAGTTAGGTAAGGAAATAAGAATATATTAAGAAATACAACATTAATGTTATTTTTTACTTGATATTTAATTTTACTTGCAGTAGGTACCTATAGAAAATGTTTAAGTACCTACTTATATCAATTTCTACTAGTCATAACATTAAGCTAGAAGTTGTACTTGATTCATTATCAACATACAAAGGTAATTATATGTATAAACTTGCATTATTATTATCCTATTATTAAATCTGGTGGGTTCTATTGTGTTTGTTATAATATTGTTTTTTCTTTAAATAGGTGGCTTAACATAAGGTGGCTTGTTATACATATAATACAAATTAAGTTCCATATCTACCATACTCTGTAATAGTTTAGTTATTATCAATTTGGCGATTGTGAAGTAATCGATTGTAATTGTTGCTTGAGTTTGTAATGTTACTATCACATTTTTATTTGTGTGAATCTGTAAATGGTTTGCTGTTTCACATTTTCAGTGTTATACTTTTTATAGAACTGTCGATTCACCTGTGAATATAAAATAAATAAATAAAATAATTGTTTTTAAATTATTTTTGGTAAATATATACTACCTACTAACTTTTTATGTATGACAATTTTCTATAAGTAAGTATATTGTTCCAATTTCTTAGGAGATTCTGGATACCTTCAAAAAGCATGGTTAATTATAATAACACCAATATTTAATGCTGCAACAGGCTCACAATAAAGAAGGGATGTGTACCACATGTCGTATCCAACAATGAAACTGCATTAAACATGGCTTAAAGTTGTACTTGATTCATTATCAACATACTAGGGTAATTTTATAAAATTAATTGTTTTAAAATTATTTTTGGTAAACATATAAATAATCCTATGTTTTATTTCGAAACATTATCAACCAACTCATAATGAATGGCAGTGAAATAAGTAATGTAAAATAAATAAATATTTTAACTTGTCGCGTAGAGACCACGATCATGTCATTGTGTCTGTGAAGGCGTATATTTAATAAATGATTTGACTTTTAATTTCAATTATTTTCGGTACCTACCGCTATAAATAAGTAACAATGAAACAATCCTATATTAAGGCGATGTTTTTTTTTTTTTTTTTTTTAACGGGTAACAGGTAAGCGCTTGGCCTTCATCTCACCTGATGGTAAGTGACGATAAGGCCGAAGGTGGAATGTTGAATGTTGTCTTCATCGTCATCCTATGAACGTCCTGAACGTTCCCACATGAACGACAGCACTAAGGCAGACTGGGCTATAACAGGCTTAAGCCCTGAGCCAATACAACCGCAGTGTGCTTTACGTGCCTTCCGAAGCACGGAGGAGCTCGAGACGCTTTTTATTTGGTTACCCATCCTTTTGCTCGGTAATGTGAAAGTTGCGTAACTAACTGGCAAGATCACAAACCGGTGCGGCGCGGGCGGGGACTTTTTGCATTAGTTTAACCTCTAGCATTACCTTTCAAGTAACAGTAAGTACATTGCTTCGCTAGTTTGCATATTTTAAAATTAGTTTTAATTTAACTAGCAAAACCATGTACTTGGAATGTTTTTTATTTTATTTTATTTAGGACAATAATCAATTAGAAAAGTAATGTGATAGGTGTTGTAGTTAGACAACTAAACCCGAAAGCATTAGCCGCTACGCCATAGAGTTACTTTAGGCGATGTACTCATACAAGATGCAAACGTTTTAATCACTACCTATTGGGTACTCGCATCTAAGATCAAACTGTTTAAATGTTCGCGCGGTTTGTAACATTTAGTGTTATCAGTTTATCACTTATTTCATTACAGACGGACGTCAAGTTGTTAATATTTGAGAAATTCTTGGCAGCAAGCGTTTGCTTGTGGTCTTCAGTCTTAATTTATTTATATTATAAGCTGAAAAATGGGTTTGGTATCATATCAATATCATATTATGGTAGGTAAGTCACTCGTCATCATTATAAGTACTTATTTACAAACGTGCTTGCCTGGCGAACTTCCGGCGAAAAAAGCGATTGATTCATTTTTCAAATTGTCTCAAGGAGTCTACCCGAATTTCTTAGTAAAGTGACATTCAATTCACTAAAACTCAAAAGGATCGGTGTGGTTACTACCTATTTATTAATCTTACATAAGCGTTACATTATCATCAAACAAAAAAATTCTAAGACAAGCCTGTATGTTCTATATCCCTTAGCTTATCGATATCGATGTAGCCTAGCGAATTTGATGAGCAATTTTGACGCTGTCACCGGTCGAGCGTTTGCCAGTTGACTAGGCCCTCTGGCCTCTGGCAGCGTTGCCACGACGGCCGACTCCAAGAGGCTGTCCAGACCACACCATCCCACTCGCCGAGCAGTAGCCTCCTCCACGATATCGCCGGGAACCGGTTCCCACTAGCTCACCACGCGAGGCTAACAGTGCCTGCCAAACGCGAGGTAATGTTCGTAATATAAGCGCTGCCGTCGCGTTTGTTCGTCCGATTAATTAAACACCGCAGCCTCCGATGGCTGTTTACAAGGAGATTGACGAGATTTAAGCCGATTTCTTGTCTCACAACTCACGCCCGAAACATGTACCGATATGAACAACTTTTCCCGAACTATCGCGGGCGCGTGTGCTACCGACAGGACTGCAATAACGCGCGTACAAACAGCGTTGGTTTAATGACCTATAATAAGATCTGAGGCTGTTCCACCGATAGAATTCAAAACCAGCAAACCGTAAGCAGACCGTCGTCCTCCATTACCGAAAACGAAACATTAATGAACTGAATGACATACGAATGTCAAAGTCAACTGACAGTTTTTTTTCTATATATTTTCTCTATCTTTGTGGCAGGCAAAGTACCACATCCGTGCTGCCTTTGGTTTAGAACAACGCTCGTATTCATAGTATAAGCTGTGAGTAAGATAATATTCAAAATGTTTGTGTTTTCTTATTATTAGAGAGTGAGACTCATTTTAATACCTATTTTAAAGACTAACAAATCAATTAATACAGCTAGAATTGTAAATACAATATTAAAGTAAACGATTGGTAATTGAATACCAATTAAACTTAAATTGATTTACTATCGCAACACAAGTGTCTTGCAGCTAAATACGGTAACTTTCGGTACCGCATCTGCGCCTTTCTTATGTACACACGGTGTCAGATCAACCTACCCAAAACTATCAAATTTCTACAATCAATTTTGAACTTTATAGTTTGTTGCTAAGGATCAATATTCATTGGAGAAATTTGACAGTTTAGGGTAGGTTGATCTGACGCCGTGTGTACTACCTAGTACAAAGACACCTGTCTTTTACAATTATCCCAAGAGTGCGTTCCGTCGTTCTGGGTGTAGTTGTTTGGTTAAAGTTTAACTCGTTTGAGTTGCATGCAACTGAGCCACGGAACGATCGAGTTGTTTTTATAACCTCTTCTGAAGTATTCCTGTCCAAAACGAGAAAAAACTCTTCTTTTGTCTACATTTTTTCCACTTTTATACAATATTTAAACCTAATTATTAAAAAGTAAAACAATACGAAACAAACAGGCCGAATTTTTCGAGACGTTTTGACCACGGAGCAAAAACAAAGAGGAGGTGTTGCAATCAATGTAGTCCAGCAACTATCAATGTAGTCCTGACGTCACACCGTAGTTGAACTACTTACGACCAGGTGTCGCTTTCGTCAGTACAACTCTCGTTGGCTGGCGAATAGGTTGTTCGTGGCTTATTCAGTCTTTTAGAGAATTATAAAAAATTCTCGACCAGAACTTTTTGTTAGCATGAAGTGCTGTGTTGTATCGTGTAGTAGTTACACGGATAAAACGAGATTAAACGGAATAAACATATCTTTCCACTCGTAAGTAATATTTAAATTAAATTTATACTTCATCAAATAAAGTTACGACATACACGACATCTAGTGAAATATAGCAGAACTTTTATGACAACTCTGCTAATCTCGTAAATTAGGTAGGTACTTGCTTTGGCTACTGGCCACTAGATGGTTTTCTCCTATTTGCACTCCCCCCGCAACCCGCGCAGCTGAGACACTATTATTATATGAAAAAAGTAGTTACAACACCTCCTCTTTGTTTTTGCTCCGTGGTTTTGACCTATCTTGCAAAAGGAGATGTTTAATTTTGTATGAAGAAAATGCCAACACCATGTACACAATACCAAAATGTAGCTAATTAATGGAATAAGCTTATTCGAAATGATTTTCTTCAAATAAATGAATAGTTTTCATGTAGAATTTATTTTGAATAACTAATTATAGCAACTTTCGTGATCGCAGGCGGTAATCTGTCAACGTCATGTGACATGTCAAGTAGCTATCAAAACAAAAGTACTTTTCTTTTTCGTAGTAAGTACCTAGTAGTTAGTAGCGTAGTACCTACCTACGTACAGCATTTTGGTCTTTAGTAATTGTTTTCTGTGATTTTGGTCCTAATAACAGCTCTTTAATCCAATACTGACATTGATAATGTTACTTAAAAATTAACTTACTCTTGGCCAGGTCAAATCGAGGTATTTTTACTAGCAAAGCATGTATTTCTATTGGTGTAAGTTTAAAAGAGAAATAGACAAACATACATCTGCCTGCTGCTCTGCACAACAATGCAGTTTTCTGAGGCATCCATTCCATCTGTAGACCTCTTAGATTAAAACAAAAAGAGAAGATACGGCATAAGCGTCTAGTAAGTGAGCCGCTAGAATTAGGCTTAGAGACTTAGAGACACAATTTCACTTCAGTCGGAATCGGTCGTGTACGTACGAGAGAGACGAGAGACGGCAAGCCGCGTCAGTTGAGTAATTGAGCAGGACTATATTTTGATTGACTACAAGTAGGCACATGCCGTATCTTCCCTTTTTGTTTTAATCTAAGGTAGACCTATTGTTTTCTTATTGGAGTAGGCATATGACACTACTAGTAGTGCCTAGGGTAACAAACGAGTACAACAAACATTATGAGGAACATTGTTTATCTTTATTTGGCTGCCTATAACTGGGCACTAGGAGATTACCCAGATGCCTGTTTTTATAGGTAGGTACTTACTTAACATAATTTTCCTTTTCCTAAAAGGATTGGTCTCAGATCGCTGCTAGTAAGGAGGAATGGAAGAAGGGAAGGGTGGCCTTTGCCCTGCAGTAGGACAATTGCGGCTAATAATAATAATAACAATTATATCTTCTATTAGTTTCATAACATGTAGGTAGAGTTATACTTAAGCTGTTAAATGTAATTGACTGCTAGATTTTAGCGTTTTATTACCTACTGCTGTACCTACACATAACAGAAGAGCAGCACCTCGACCCTTACATGAAATCAAATCTAACATACATTAAAGAATACAACCATATGAGAACATGGTACTAGTCCTAGTGTATGTACTAATATGCAGTGAATAATACCTAGTTAAAGTAACACACCTAAGTAGGTAGAGTAGGTAACTGGTAGTAATGAAATAAAACATTTTTACAATTTATGAAGCATAATTAATGTTTATTTTATTTGCAAACTTGTTTCTGGTACTGCGATAATATTGGGGTTCTCTCGTAACTCCTGGACCATTCTCCAGCATCCCCATACATACTAATGCATCCGCTGGAAGCTGAAAACACAAAATTGTTACCACATCTATCTATACTATTATAAAGCACTGAAGATATTTTTAAAAAACTAAATGAGATCGACTTTTTCTTGAATTGTGAGCTCAAAACAATTTTTTTGTCATCCCCCCGTACAGTAGAACGAAGATATGGGGCATAGTGTTTCAGGGCAATTATGTAAAAAGATTTTTGATAAATAAGACTACTTACTTCTCTTGAAAACATTATTTCTGAGATTATATTTCTCTCAGGACCATCTCCCTACATATGTGTCCGTCTGTGGAGCAAAGAGGATCTGCACCCCATGCAAACCTTTCTATCATACGTGATTGCTTGATCCTCGTTCCTATCAACAATTACGTTCTCTATTTGCCTCACAGCATTGTTTGCAGCTTGTCTGCGAATATTTTGCTGAGCAGCCACCCAACAAGCATAGCAAACACGTCCACTATTAGGTATCTATAAACAAAGAAATCATAAAATGTGAGGAATGTAAAGTAATTTTTTTACATTAGATCACTCACTTGTGTCTCTTGAAAATAAAGCTATGAAAAGATACATGGCTTGGACTAATTCTTTCTGCGAGTTTATTTCTTTCGGGGCCTTCTAACAATGCATGTGATCTTCTGCACCATACACAGACATTTGAGTCCTGTGATGCCAAAGTTCTAGGAGGCCTGGGATTTTGACTAATGAGCCCCTAAAGTAGACCCAGCATGAATAACGTACTAATCCTCCTTTAGGAATCTACAAAAAAGACCATAATTTAAATCAGTAATTCATAAAAAGATCTAGGTAAGTACTTCAATTATTATTATTTGAACATGAATTTATATTATGTATTAAAAAAGTTAATCAATACCTGTCTAGAATCAATTCTAGCAGCAATTAGTTCTCTCTAAGATCCTTCTGAGATAGAATGTGTTCGTCTTTGAAACAATGATCTGCACCAAACGCAAACATGTTCTTGATGGCTAGAAGCTTCATTTTTAGTTAATGACGTTCCTACGCCTAGTCCTGAGAAACATGGATGACAAACTATTCCATCAGTGTCAACCTAAAATTCAGAAGTTTGTTAATAAACTACTATTTATTTTGTCTTGTGAAGAATGTGTTAGGTTCTAAATAATAGGAAAATAAAAATGCAATAAAAATAGTTTTTCATAAATACTACATGTTTAATGTAAACTGTTACAATAAAAGTATTATCTATCTATCTATCTTCATGCACTACTAACCTCATGTCCAACATGTTGTTCCAAGATTAGTAGGTACCTAGTAATTCTATCCCCAGATGCCAGATAATGGTCTACCGAACACATCTATCTGTCCATCACACACAAAGAAGACATTGTTTGCTGCCTGAAATAGATATTATATTTAGTTTAATGTATTTCACTTTGATTATAGTTACTGTTAATTCAATAGAGCAGTGTTCGGAATCTATTTCCTTGTAAAGAAGTGATAGTAAGTATTTTATTAATTCTCTCGTAAATGCCTAATGAAAATACGAAAAACTCACCTGAAAACAACGAATGTAGGTAGTAGCAACAATGGTATCAACAATCTAACAGGTCAATCAAATGCAAATCCAAGTCCGGGATAGCAGGCCGAAGTCAACAAATGAGGCAGCAAACGAAAGTCCAGGATAGCAGGCAGAAGTCAAGAAGTGAGGCAGTAAACGGTTATCTATCAGGTTATCAGGTAATCGCTCCAAATCAGAAATACCTCAATGAAATCAGCATAGAAAAACAGCACAGCACAAAACCACACCACAACTACTCAGAATCCACCACCAAAAAACCGGAATGAAAAAAAAACGCCGGTCTATTTTTTTAAATCATGGTGACAGTTACACTTTTTATTACCTTCTTTACAGCTTTGGACACTTGATTTTAACTCAGGAAGGCATATCGAGTTGCCAGGTTATTGAAAATTATGTTTTCATTTTTATTTCACTACACGAAAATGGTAAAGCATATCGGAATATTACTTTTACCAACTAAATACATGTATTTTATACTATTTTTTGAGTAGGTGTACATGGTCTTGGCATAAAATTAAACATCTCCTTTGACACTTTAACAATGATATAAACGTCAAATAGCTGTCAGAGTGAAAAACAACCTTCCCATTTGATGGTTGTTTGGTTGCTGCGCTCTGGGCCACAGAACGGATGAAACTACGCTCTGACAGCCATCGGAGTAAAATTTCACCAAGCCACGGAACGGTTAGAGCGCACGCCGGAGTGCGCTCGAGTGCACTCGAGTGAAGCCACGGAACGCAGCCCAAGAGTGTTCAGATCCGACTATAGCTTCTATTATTCAGCACGATATATACGTTGATAATTTAGCAACTGAATCTTCTACAGAAGAAGGCATCAAGTATATTTTTAATAATGTGTTTTGAACTAAACTAGTGTTTTGAACTCTGCCTGTTTTCCTTTACCTGAAGTTTTTCGAACGCCAATAATATTGATCAATGCGACGAAGCGTGTAATACGCCTTTACTAAATAAGGAATGTAGTGTTTTAGGGTTAAGTTGGTTCCCCAAGTTGGATACACTACATTTTGAGATGGATATCAGTACTGATTCTCAGATTACAAAGAGAAATATATTATGTATGACATGCAAAATATTTGATACTTTAGGTTTCATAAGTCCTTGTGTTATTAAAGCCAAAATTATTTTACAAAGGTTGTGGAGTCTAAAATTGGACTGGGATGATCCAGTGCCGCCTAACTTATCCAAACAGTGGTCAAGTATTGCTAGCAAATTATATTTATTATCCCAATTGCAAATACCTCGAAACGTACTATGTGATACACCTATATTTGTTGAGCTACATTGTTTTGTTGATGCATCGCAGGATGCTTATGGTGCGTGTGTATATGTACGTTTTTTTTTGTGAGAATAATATAATTTCAGTCAAGCTGTTGTGTGCTAAAGCGAGAGTCGCACCTATCAAATCTATGACTATCCCGCGGCTGGAGCTCCGTGCTGCACTGTTGGGAGCTCGATTATGTTCTAAGTTATTAAAGGTACTACATTTTAATATTAATAAAACTATATTTTGGTCCGACTCTACGATTGTTTTATGTTGGATTAAATTTCTACAAAAATTGTTAAAGTCCTTTGTAAATAATAGAGTACAAGAAATAAACGAGCTCACTAGCGGTCACACTTGGAGACATGTTCCCACCGACCAAAACCCAGCCGATTTAGCTTCAAGGGAAGTCGAGCCCCAGGACCTAATGCAAGCGTCTAGCCTGTGGTGGGCAGGTCCTCCTTTCCTTCAGAGGGAGTCTGAAGATTGGCCACAACTTAGTAACTTAGAATCAATAGATGTGCCTGAAATCAAAGTTCACTTAAATGTTGAAAATTCAAACTTGATTGACTTTAATAGATATTCCAATGGGCGATTTTCTGACAGCCCAAATTAAAAAGTAAAAATTAGTTCAAAAACACTCGATAGATGTCGTTTTATGAAAGCTGGGCTACTTATGGGCTGTAATAAATTCTACACTTTTACTTGTCTACCAAAAGAATAAAAAAATAGTATTTACTTACCTATTTATATTCAGGACATCCAGAACCTATTTCTATTTTGGAATAGAATAAATATTACGCAGCCATACACGTGCTTTTCATGAACCCGCCTTTTACTAAGCGCCATACTAATCTATGCTAAGCGCCATCTATGAAGTCATTTACGAACCAATTTCTTTTTTTTTTGATCTCGGAAAATCGCCCATTTCAATCGTTTAAAAAGAGTATTTGCCTATATTTTGCGTTTTATTAATAATAGTAACAAAAATAATATTAAAATATCAGATTCCCTACAAGTCGATGAGCTGAACAAGGCCCAACTGATATTAATAAAATTTTGCCAAACGGAATCTTGTCAATTAGATATAAGTAATTTCTAAAAGGGAAAAATTACATATTAAGTCTAAATTGTTACCTTTGAATCCGTTTATTGATGCCGATTGTGTGTTAAGGGCTTAGAGCATTCAACCAACAGGAGACGCCACTGGCAGACGTTCCCCTCTGCCAAGAGGGTATGCCCAATGGTCATACCCGTTATATAAAACTAGTTTTCGCGTGTCACTGCAACATTTGCATGTCACAGTTGACGCGTCACGACGGGAGCAAATAATGCCAAATTGCAGCGTCTTTTCGTGCAAAAAGCGAACAGATACATCAAATGTACAAAAGAATAGCGTTACTTTTCATCTGAAGTATTATTTTGTCTTTATACTATTGATAAATGCACTAAATTTGCAATAAACTGAAAAATATTGTCAATCAAAAAGTGTTGCCACTAGAACGACCATCTGCAACTTTGCGTAACTTTTAAAGTTAAACGTGCTAACATTAAAAAACTACTTGTATGTCCCATTCATTATTGTTAAAACTATTTTTAACTATGGATGCTAATTAAATGAATGATAGATAACTATTTATTAATTGTTACTTATTTTCATTTTCTTCAGTCTTTTTTAACTAAATTGCTTTAAAAATTATCAATACTATTAAACTGTATGTTTATGATCAGTCTACTTCATTAATAGGTTGTTATTTGACTTGGGACATTCAGTTATCAATTATTGTATACCGGGTGCATCTTATCAACATATTTTGAAAAAAGCTGTAGAACATAAATATAACCCCAATAGCACCTTATTATTATTTGTTGGTAATAGAGGTAATCTGAACAAAACAAGCCTTATAAAATGTTTAGAATGTTTGAATAAGTTAATTGTAAAGAAAATTATATTGTTTACATTACCCTATTGTAGTAGTTTGCCACAGGAGAAAAATTCTATTAGACATAAGCTTAACCTGACATTACATTTATTTTGCAAAAATGACATAATGCATTTAATTGACACTAACAATTATGTTAGTAATTTTTATTTGACAAGAGATAGTTATTATCTGCCAAATTATTTTAAGCGACAAATAGCTTTATCGCTATCCTATTGTATTCAAACGTCAGCCAAAAACTTGGCTAAACAAGTTGCTTCTATTGAGCAATGTATATTTGACATAGACGTCAGTAGTGTTTCTACTGACATTCCAATTAATTATTTAAATTAAATTATATGACAAAAGAGGAAAACTCTTGCGAAATGTTTGTTAATAAAATGAAATTAAATGAATGTAAAAATAGCTTTAGCAAAAGCCCATGTAATTCATTAAATTTAAAAAATGTAACATTGTCCACCAGAACATCCAAGGAATGATGGGCAAAGATTTGGAGATTGAATTGTTCATGAACTGTAATAAAATTGATATTCTTTGCATAACAGAACACTGGCTTAAAGACCATCAGTTCATGTTCAATTTTAAGAATCATTTGGTAGGAAGTTCGTTCAGTCGAGGAAATGCAATACATGGTGGCTCCTTAATTATTGTTAGTAAAAAGTTTAAATTAAAGGAACGCAAAGACATAGTGAGCCTCTCGGTTGAGCGAACAATAGAAATAGCTTGTGTGGAGTTGGAGCAGTTTGTTGTATTAAGTGTGTACAGACCTCCTTCAGCATCATATGATTTTTTCGAAAAAGTTATGGATGAGGCATTACATAAAGTCCGTAATGTGGGTAAAACCATAATTGTTTGCGGGGATTTTAATATTAATTTGTTAGAAAATTCCACAATGTCAACTAAAATTAAAAACCTATTTCTATCATATAACTTAAATTATTTATTTTTGGAGCCGACAAGAATAACTGCCACTTCGGCCACCTGTATTGATAACATATATACAAATGTAAAACCACTGGCTAAGCAAATTATTAATAATCTGGACTCTGATCATTGTGGCCAAATGGTCAGCTTTCCACACCAGCGTAAACAAGTGACGAAAAAGAATATCACTGTTGTACCAAAAACTGCAGGTCGGCTTGAGTTCTAAGATTAAGAATAGTAATGACAAAATAAAAATGACATGGAATATTATAAATAGTGAAACAGGAAAGGTCAAAAGACGTAATAATGAGTACAATTTAAATTGTGATAATAAAACCTTGACTTCTGATGCTGATATTGCTGCAGCATTTGAGAGGTTTTTTACTGACATTCCAGTTTCAACTACAAAAGCCTTGATTTCCTCCCCCACTGTAGCTGAATCTGTTTTGAAGGAGAATTTTAAAGATTGTGAAAGTAATTTCAGTTTTCAAAAAATTTGTGTTATAGATATAATAAAAACATTTAACACTCTCAATAAAAAGAAAACTGCTGATCTGTAAGGTAATTCCGTGGACGTCGCTAAATCTGTAATTATGACAATAGCTCCAGTTTTAGCTTGCATATTTAATGAATGCATTGACTGTGGTGTTTTTCCTGACCTCATGAAATATAGTAAAATAATTCCATTATTTTAATCAGGTAGCACTTCTGACCCCTCTAATTTTAGACCTATTTCTGTGCTACCCACATTTAGTAAAATTTTTGAAAAGTTAATGCTAGACCAAATGCAAATTCATTTTTATAAAAATAAACTTTTACATTGTAAACAATATGGTTTTACTAGGGGTCGCTCTACAACTGACGCCGGTGTTGAGCTTTTAATCCAAATATTTGATACCTGAGAGGAATCACAGGATGCCCTAGGGGTATTTTGTGATTTATCCAAGGCTTTTGATTGTGTTTTACATGAAACTTTGGTCAGGAAGCTTAACCACTATGGAATTAGGGATGCTTCTTTGAGCCTTCTAATCTCATACTTGAGTAACAGGATTCAAAAGGTCGACATTAACAGTAAAAGATCTCCGGGATCAGTGGTTAAAATGGGAGTTCCGCAGGGTTCAATACTTAATCCATTCTTGTTTTTGGTTTATATTAATGACTTACCTTATTTTGTAAAAGACAGTCATGAGATAGTATTGTTTGCTGATGATACTTCACTTTTATTCAAAGTGAAACGACGACACCCAAATTATGACGATGTGAATAATGCGGTCTCAAAGATTGTTCACTGGTTTAGTGTTAATAACTTGCTATTAAACGAGGGAAAAACCAAATGTGTAAGATTTGTATTGCCTAATGTTAGCAGGTAATAACTAGTGTACAAATTAAAGATAAGAATGTGAATCCTGTGGACACCACTGTGTTTCTAGGCATCACATTGGATGCCAAGCTTCAGTGGGGCCCACATATAGCTAAATTGTCGAATAGACTTAGCTCTGCGGCTTATGCAGTAATGAAGATCCGTCAGTTAACTGACGTTGATACAGCTAGATTAGTTTACTTCAGTTACTTTCATAGTGTAATGTCGTACGCCATTTTACTGTGGGGAAATGCTGCCGACATTCAAACTATCTTTGTGCTGCAGAAGAGGGCTATTCGAGCAATATATAACCTACAGGCTGGTCACTCTCTCAGAGAGAGATTTAAGGATATAAGTATAATGACAGTTGCATCACAATATATTTATGAAAATCTTGTGTATGTTTATAAAAATATTGAAATGTTTTCAAAAAACAGTGATATTCACAAATTAAATACTAGAAGTAAGAACAAATTAGCAGTGCCTTATACTAGGCTCCATAAAATAAATAATTCGTTTAAGGGTCTGTGTGTACGATTATACAACAAAGTACCAAATGATATTCAGAAATTAGATCTTGATAAATTTAAAATCAAAATCAAAGAAAAGCTTTTTAATAAAGCTTATTATAAAGTGTCGGATTATACAGAAGACAAAACAGCTTGGGTCTGAAATGCTCCAAGTACCTACTCCAACAGCTATTTCTAATTGCCTATAATTAATTTATATAGAGCACCATATTTAATTAAAGTATTTACATTCAAATTCATATTTTGTATTTTGTGACCTGGTAACGACATATAATATATATATTTTTTGTAAATGTCGTTGCTTCTGTGCGCTGTGGTTTCTTGCGCCCGTTCTTTGCCACAGTTAAAAAATGATGTCCTGAATAATAAAAAAATATTTGGACGTTTCAAAGTACTTATTAATTGAGTTTATTGAATAAATATATTTTGACTATTGACTATTGAATATATTATATTTACAGCCTATCATTTATCCCGAAAGTAGGAAAATTTTATTTCATTACATTGGCACACTGAAACAGTTCTAGAGATACGACAGTTCAAAATATCGATATCGACTTCATCATAATGTTTATTCTTGTTATAAATTTTTCAGATTTCCAACCAAAAGATGTAATTATTCGAGATGTTTGGATCCGAGTTTGTGGAAATCATGTTTCGTGGACTCCTAAGCGCACTAGTACACTTGCTCACAGCATTTTCAAACTTATGCAATCCAATAACAAGAGAAGATCGAAAAAGCGTGTCGTGCCTACTACCGTTTTCAGAATTTAAGCTTTTTATTCTTCGATCACTTAGGAAAACTAGATGCACAATCAAGTTTCTCAAAACATCTGCACAAAAAGAGTTTGTTATATAGTGAGATGTTTAGATACTTATTTTGTTTAGTAAGCTAAATGTTAACATGAAGAATCTAATCTAATGTTAATTAATGGCTTCGCATTTAGCATTAAGCCAATTTCAAGTTACACTTATATTTTTAAATATATGTATAGTATTGTTAGCAGTCAGAGAAAATAGGAGTGGGTAATACCCGCACTTTCTGTATAAAAGCAAAACGAGCGGCTGCTTGCGCCCACTTTGCTGCTGAACATCATACCGGTCGGACGTATTGCAGACTCTTTGCGGTGATATTCCCTAGTTTACTTGCTATTATTGTTAAGTGTCATGTTTGATTTTGAATTGCGTTAATTTCGTTATCTTTTATTTCAATTGTAATCTTTAGGTTAATAAAAGTTGTTATTTTTTTAAGCGATTTCACTACTGATTTCCTATATCAGAAGTGGGATTAGTATTCACTTCCACACACTTTTGATTTTTAATTCAGTTCTTTTATCAAGTACATTTTGGTTTGCTGAGAAAATATTAAACTACCTACGTTTAGAATTCTCTTTAAATCGAGGGTTTTTCTCAGTACATTTTGGTTTGCTGAGAAAATATTAAACTACCTACGTTTAGAATTTAAAACGAGGTTTTTTCTCTTTAATCCTTGCGTCTTTTGTTTTTGTTGTTTTTGTGCTAATGGATAGATCCAGTCGTACCGAAATACGCGGCTCGCGTAGCCGGCGTCCCAGCGACGGGCGTTCTTGCGATCGGCGCTCTCATGATCGACGCTCTCGCGATCGGCGCTCTCGCGATCCGCGTTCGTACAACCGGCGTTCTCGTGGCCGCCGTTCCCGCAGTCATTCACGGACACCGGCAACGCCAAAGAGACGACGGAGCCGCAGTCGCAGCTGCGTACGCCAGGACTCCAGTGCAGATCATCGGACACCAGCACGCTCCGAGCCACTTGAAGCCATCTTATCGCGTCTGGAGGCATTGGAGGGGCGCCCTCGTGATCCTGTGTCACCTGTTAGCCGAGATACAGAACAAATCGTGGAGGCGATCCAGTCGTTGAAAACCGTGAGTTCTCAACATTATAATGTTTCTAATTTTGACCCCAGCATACACGACGTTGATGCCTGGTGTGCCGAGGTTGATAGGGCCAAAGTTTTGAATAGATGGGATAATTCTGAGTGTTTGTCACGCATCGGTAACTGCCTTAAGGGAGACGCAAAGTCTTGGCTGAACGAATGGGTTACCGATGACCGATCTTGGTCTAATTTTAAGAACGATTTCAAGCCATTGTGTATCAGACGTATTGATTCGGCGGGTATTTTGTACGAGGTTTTGTGTACAAATTCTGATAAATTCAATACTTATGCTGACTATGCTAGAAAGTCCTTATTACGTTTGCGCATTGTTAGAGGACTTAGCGATGATTTAATAACTGAAATTGTGTTAAGAGGTATTAACGACCCACTATGTTAAAGCAACCGCCACAAACGCTAATTTAAAACCTAACGATTTAGTTAATTTCTTGTCTACATTTACAAAACCAGTTAAGTCCTCTAACAATGATTCTCGCCCTAGCCGCCCATTAGTGGCCAGTAAAACCAACGACCGGTTTTCTAGTTTTAAAAAACATGTACGGCCTACCGGCCCGAGGTGTTTTATTTGTGGTGACCTTAAGCATAAGCAAAATGAATGTCCTAAGAAATCTAAACCTGTGCATACCGATAGTAGTGTCAAAAATGAAACTAAGTACGACAAAAGTACGACCTCTTGCGCATATTGTAAGAAACTTGGACATGATATTTCTTCTTGCTTTGCGAAGCAGCGAGTCGATCAACACAAAAATAAAAATAACGTTAACTTTTGTACAGCTGCAACCCAAGAGCGCAATGATGTCGTAGTTGGGGTCGTTCAGGGTATCCCGGTAGATATACTTATAGATACTGAGGCTATTGGTGTCTCACTTATATCTTCTGAAGTAGTAAAACATTTTTCTTGTAAATATAAACCAACTGAATCACAAATTAAGGGTGTAGGCGAGTCAATTATTAAAATTAATTCTTATGTCACATTAGACATTGAGTTAGATGGTGTGTCCCTTGAAGTAGATTTGTTAGTAGTACCGAGTGAATGCATGAATGCACCTGTTATCATTGGGACAGATGTACTAAACAGGGACGGTATTACCTTCATACGTACAAAGAATTTGCAACGTATCGTGCGCGTTCCGACACCCAAGGTGGTATCTGCTGTGGAGTCGAATGAGTGTCGAGTTATTAATACCGAATTAGTTGGTGATGATCTGTCGAAGCTAAAATCCATTCTCGATAAGTACTCACAGTACATGATTTCGGGTACTGCCACCACTACTGTTACTACTGGTAGTATGCACATTCGACTCAGCAGCGACGCCCCTGTTTATTATCGCCCTTATAGGATGTCACATGACGAGAAGTTAAAGGTCCGTGAAATAATAAATGACCTTATGTCAAAGGGGGTCGTGCGCGAATCGGAGTCTCCTTATTCTAGCCCGGTGCTTTTGGTTAAGAAGAAGGACGGCTCCGATCGCATGTGTGTAGACTTTCGGGCTCTAAATAAGATTACGGTCAAAGATAGATACCCGCTGCCCCTTACCGATGACCATATAGATCGTTTGGGCAACGGTAGGTTCTTTACCACCTTGGACATGGCCACAGGCTTCCACCAGATAAGGTTGGATGAGGAGTCTGTTCCACTCACTGGCTTCGTTACGCCTGAGGGCCATTTTGAGTATGTTAAAATGCCGTACGGTTTGGCTAATGCTCCCATAGTTTACCAGCGACTTATATGCCAAACTCTGCGGAAATTTATTAATGAAGGAAAGGTCTTAGTATACATTGATGACTGCTTAATCATTCATCATTCAGTTGAGGAAGGATTGCAGACGCTGGATGAAGTTTTAGCTACTCTAACTACGGCCGGTTTTTCCATTAATTTAAGAAAGTGTTCGTTCGCGTGCACCAAAATCGAGTACTTAGGTCGAGTGATATCGAATGGTGAAATTCGGCCCTCTAAAACTAAAATTCAGGCACTTGCTAATGCGTCTCCCCCTCATAATGCGAAACAAGTTAGACAGTTGTTGGGCTTGGCAGGGTACTTTCGGAAGTACATTGCAAATTATTCCGCCAAGACGGCTTGTATCGCGCGTCTTACCCGTAAGGATGTGCCTTTCTGTTGGGACCTGAGCAGGAACGCGTGCGCCAGGAAGTTATTACGTATTTAACTACAGAGCCGGTACTGGCAATATTTAATCCCGAACTATCTACTGAAGTCCACACGGATGCAAGTAGTATCGGTTATTGCGCAGTTCTGCTGCAGGTTCACAAAGACGGTACGAAACATGTGGTGGCCTACTACAGCCAAGTGACTAAAGGAGCCGAGGCAAAATATCATTCTTACGAACTAGAGACCTTGGCTGTAGTAAAAGCACTTAGACATTTCAGACACTATCTCATTGGTAACCCCTTTACTATAATAACCGACTGTAATGCTCTTAAAGCAACACAAAATAAGAGAGACTTGTTACCGCGTGTGGCAAGATGGTGGGTCTACCTTCAAGATTTCAATTTCAACATTCTATATCGAAAGGGCGCTATGTTGCCGCACGCGGACTACCTTAGCCGAAGCCCATGTAATACGATGAATACCATCGAAAGGCCACGTAATTGGGCCCAGATCGCTCAGTCCGGAGATGAAGAGACTCGCAATTTGCTAAGGGCGCTTGACCAGGGCGAGCTGGACTCATCGCGTTATGTTAAGCGTAACGACATCCTGTATTATCGGCACAGTTGTACGGGTGAGGAACAAAGGCTCCTTTGTTATATACCGAAGGGCTATCGTTTGAGCCTTCTTAGAATTTTTCATGATGAGCATGGACATATCTGTACCGATAAGACAGTCGATTTAATTTTAAGGCATTTTTGGTTCCACGGCCTTAGAGCTTTTGTTAAGAAATACATTGCTCATTGTTTAACTTGTGTTGCTCATAAAAGAGTGCCACGTGCACCGCTCCAGCCTATATCTTCTTGGCCTAAACTTGATGTACCTTTTGTCACTTTACATACTGATGTACTGAGACGAACCACAGAAAGCGTGAGTGGGCTGACGAGTTGTGGCAGTTACAGCTGATTCTTAATCTTACAAAGCAGCGAACTACCCAGACTTCGGCTTTAAACTTACTTATTGGTCACGAGAGTGCCACTCCAGCTATTCGGGTACTAGTGCGAGATGTCGCAATGCACCCTACGGGTACTAACCGTGAAGGTCGTAGAGAGTTGGTAAGGCAAAGGACGGCCGAGCAGCTGTCGAAAAACCAATCTGACCAAGACGCTTATGTTAATGAGGGTAGGAGCCCTCCTCGTGTGTTTCAGAAAGGTGACTTGGTGTATGTTATCAAGTATGCTCAGTCACGTGGGAAGCTAGACCCCGGCATGCGAGGCCCGTATCGCATCGTTCGAGCCATGCCTAATGGACGGTATGAGCTGCGATTGGTGGCCGGCGCATATGGGAAGACAACGTATGCTGCTGCCCAGTTTATGGTGCCATGGAGGGGCGAATGGACCCCTGAGGCTTGCTCTGCTTTCTTTGAGGGTAAGCTTGTGGTACTGCGTCTGGCTATGTTATAGCCCTCATTCTAGTGATCGGTATCACTCTCTGATTGAGTGCGTGAGCCTGCGGGTTGCCTCAATCCTCTTTGTGCTGTGGTGGGATTGGTCTCCTTGGGAGTCAGTTCGCACTACGGTACCTCTGTTCTGGTCACTGAAGGGTGGGTTGTCTCACGGCAACCACCTGTGACCCTCTCTGGCCACGGGGGGTGGAAGCTTTTGACTCTAAAGAAATCAGTTTTCCATCGCCTCGTGTCCCTCGCATGATGACTAAGAGTGTGTTTTTTTTTTTAATCTAATGTTGTGACTTAAGAGCCTGTTACTAAACTTACTCTTTGGTCGCAACATAGTGGTTATGGGTTAACTGATCTAACAATAACTAACATCTAACTTGTATAATATTGGGAGACGTCACTATTGCTAACTACTGCCCTTTTACTATGTTTTCATAGCAAGCGAACGAGATGATGAAACTCTCGAAGCACCAGGGCAAGAACTTCCCATACACGACGAGCCGGGTCCAGCTGCCGCATTGGACATGCCTACTTTGGATATACCAAAGTCACCTCAACCCGGACCTTCAACACAGCATGGCCTCCCTGAGCTGGAACTAAGCGTCACTGACAGTGAACTGTAAGCTGATACCTGTCGAGGACGTCAGGGTGTCAGGAGAAGCCGTGTTAGCAGTCAGAGAAAATAGGAGTGGGTAATACCCGCACTTTCTGTATAAAAGCAAAACGAGCGGCTGCTTGCGCCCACTTTGCTGCTGAACGTCATACCGGTCGGACGTATTGCAGACTCTTCGCGGTGATATTCCCTAGTTTACTTGCTACTATTGTTAAGTGTCATGTTTGATTTTGAATTGCGTTAATTTCGTTATCTTTTATTTCAATTGTAATCTTTAGGTTAATAAAAGTTGTTATTTTTTTAAGCGATTTCACTACTGTTTTCCTATAGTATTGTAATAGCTAAAAAAATAAAATAAATAAAATAAAATAGTTTCTGCGGAACTAGTGGGGTATGCTGATGCCTCTATAAAGGCTTTAGGATGCTGTTTATATTTAAGAATCCGTAATTCTGATGGAACAGTGTCTAATAACTTGCTATGCTCTAAATCAAAAGTAGCTCCTCTTAAAAAGGTATAGTAAAATGTGACATTAGTGAAGACACTACTGAAAACTTTGTAATTAAACTTATTAAGAAATACTCTAATATCATTAGGCTTCAAAACTTGTAGCTTACATGTTGCGTTTTTACAATAATTCTAAAAGAATGAAAATGTTTGGTTCTTTAACACCAGTTGAGCTTGATAAGGCCATGACTATACTTACAAAAGGTGTTCAAAGTTTTCATTTTCAATATGAGTAGTAGGAAATTGGGCTTTCTGACTCACGGTCGTTCAACATAATTGAAGTTTTAGTTTTCAGTCTAAAGTGAATCATTCAACTATGGAGCGCGCTTGAGAGGCGCCTGGCGGCGCCTCTTGTGCGCGTCCTGAGTTGGTTGATTCACTGTAGACTGAAAACTAAAACTTCAATCATGTTGAACGACCGTGAGTCAGAAAGCCCAATTTCCTACTTTTACACTCACAAACTGGATTTATAGAGTGCTTGGTGTGGTAGCTCCATTTATGCAAAGGATGAGATGTCTATTACTGATAGATAGGTAGCTATACCAAGCTGGATTACCTAATGTTGATCATCACCATCATTACTTGAAAATATTCTAGAGCAGTATTACCTAATTTAATAAAGGTGAAATAAATATTTAGGTACCTGAGTATATAAAAATATATTTGATAAGTAGGTAGGTATAAAATGAAAGAAACAAATTTATTTAAAAAAGTTTATTTTCTTCACACCATTTGTTTAAACAAAATACATTTTTTAATGCACACACCCGAGTGTGATACATGCAACTAAATACATCGTTTGACTCTTTATACTTATCATACAAATTAAGTAAACTAGGACAAAACTTATCTTCTAAATTATAAACATTGTTATTTTCGGTTACATCTTTTAACCACTTCACTTTTTCTATTCCCTTAGTATAAATCATTTTGTTTGACAACAGTCGTACAATATGTTCTTTATGATAGGGATATGGTATGAAACCCTCTTTCCAGTAAACTGCTCTGTTTCTCTCAATCCAATTTACCTGTTTCCTCTCTGTTTTGCTTAGCTCGTAATAAGGAAACGGAGGTTTTATAAGAAGAACTTCTAACTGTTTTTTGTTTAGAATAGCAATTTCTTTTAGAATGAATTTATTATCATCTGTTTTAAAACCCTGTACATCTACAATAACCTTCATGATAATTTTCGAACAATTTTACTCAGAGGCTTGTATTCAACCAGACGATCGTTAATAATTAAACAATATGCTGTTGTGTCATCTGGTAAATATTCGGAACATTCAATTTCTACTCGCACATCTACAGGTCCAGTTTTCAAATTATCGTTTTGTCTTGAGCAATCAATGATGAACAAAGGAGCCTTGTTTTTAAAATTATCTAGATTGAGCAATGGGTCTGGTGAAATGTTGTAATACGAGTGACGAAATTTAGTGTATATATCGTATAATATACTATATTTATTCTCATTAAAATTCAAGTTCATAGATTCGTAGGGGTAATATTGCGAATTCAAAAATAATGTAACATTTGTTAATTTACAATGATCAAACTCGGAACAGTCGAGAGTCCTACTATTCTTTCTGTTTGTTTGTAAGCCTAAAATCACATAACGAGGTTTTTCTATTTGTGAAGTAGTTTTTACTGACCATGAATGTTTAACTGTTTTTGGTAATACAGGGTATTCATATAAATCCCAGTTTCTGAAAGCAATTTGGATAGGCTTGTCTTTTTCAAGAAGTTTAAGCAATGATAGTTTCTCATAATCCGAAACTTTAATATGTGGAACTCGCCACTGTACTTTTTGTATATTTATTTTAATATGATTGACATCGTCTGGCAAAATGACACTGTTCAATACGCCATGACCTCTGTTTAAAATAAGTTCATGCTTGCAGTTAATTACAATTTTCTTATAATCTTCTGCGAATCCTAATATTTTATCAAGGGGCACAACTGCACTAAAACTATTATTACTCCTAATAGTTCCATTCAAACTCCATCCCCATATAGCTGCAACTTTGCTCTCCCCTTCATTCATTGATATATACGATTTCATACAAGTGGTTATGCCGGCATTTTTGATGCGGTCTATTTCAATACCATTCATCTCATATCTAATATCTTGAAATAGAAATAAAACCGGGTTATTAGTGAGCTTAATACCTTTTTTCATAGGTTTACCGTCTTTATCATAAAGTTGTATATCTCCTTCTATATATATAGCACTCGCCGATGGTAATATGTATATATCCTGTTGATGAATTGGAATTCTTATTTCATCATTTTCATTAAAATTATTATTGTAAGGATTATAAGTATGAATTTCATAGCTTTCAATTGAGTTATCGTATTGAGGTAAATCACTTATTCCAAGAATACTCATGTTTTAAATCCTAGGGCCTAAAGAAATTTTTTATTGACTTTCGTAATTTTTTTAACAGGTTTAACACGTGTGGACACTTTAACACTATGTCGGGTATTGACACGCTTGGTGTTCGTATTCTGAACTTTATAAAAGACTATCATGTTGCTCTACGTAAATGAAGACGCAATTGAATACTTTCTCCTTGGAAATCAATGTAATTTCCGTGTTCATCTAAAAACTTTACACTCAGAGATGATATATTGTTTTTGTTAACTGGTAGATATATAATATTTTTCGGTATTTCTATATATCGGTGACCAGGTGATACGTCCGGCACAAATTCATGTATAATATGTGAGGGCGCGCCGTTATTATACGATCCTTGCACTATATCACATTCAATCCTGATCAAGGATAAAGGCAGAATGTTTACTGGACTTACAGATTCATGCCATTTATTTGCTTCTAACTTTACGTTCTGAAAGCCAAGTAACTGTCCAATGCTGTTATTAACGCTAAAGTCCACTCTTTGAGAACAATAGAAATAACACTTCAACGTATTGTTGTTAGGTTTAATCTTGATTTCACAATCGGTGATATTTGTTTCAAGATATTCCGCAATATCGTAAAGATCGTAAGTTCCGAGAGGTATTTTTAACTGCTTATTATCAGCACCATAAGTAAATATGTTGTTAAGAGCAGTTACATTTGGTATGGAATTTAAAGCGGAAAAGTATAATAATCCACATTCGCATTTTTCCCATAAAGTTAAAGGGGGCTGGAATTGTGATTCCAAGTAGGACTTATCCCCAGTAATGGTTAAAGTAATAGACATTATGTAGTACTAACTAGTTTGAAAGCTTTACTAACTATTTATTTAGGATTTTAGACCAAAAATTTCTAAGAAATTGGAGACATAAATGCCCGCAGTTAAAAGGGTGATTGTTCTGTACATTTTCATTATTATATTTTATATTACTAGTACCGACATAAGAAATGAATTCTTTTGGTGGCTTTAAATTACCATAGCTATCGAAATACATTACACTTTTACAATATTTTGCATAGGCTACCCAGTGAGAACCTGGATTTTTGGAGCTATCAAGATTAATAATACCACATTCTTTTGAAAGTGGATATTTCGGCAATTCATCACGCATATAAACACCTCGAAAGAATGGAATATCTTTAGCATTTTTAATAATATCGATATTGCTCAAAGCTCGATTGGGTAGCCGATTACTTAGTTTTTTTTATTAGAAATAAAAATTCCTAATCCATTATGATGAGGTCTAACTTCTAAACCTTTCCC
This sequence comes from Scoparia ambigualis, assembly GCA_963921215.1. Taxonomy (NCBI): domain Eukaryota; kingdom Metazoa; phylum Arthropoda; class Insecta; order Lepidoptera; family Crambidae; genus Scoparia; species Scoparia ambigualis. The sequence goes on along the minus strand of OY992525.1, from coordinate 6,695,537 downwards.
TATACATAAAGTTTCCATCTTTTCGTTGTGTCGTTTTAGTTCAGAAAAACGTTTTTTAGCTGCTTTAAATTCATTAATAGCCTTAGTAATTGCTGCTGCTCCGCCAGCTAAGCTTCCAACCGCAGACAATCCAGCAAATATAGGTATAAGAGGAAGAACTCCACCAGTTTTTGGAACAGGAATCATGCGAGGTAGTTTTACAATAGAATTTTTCATTGACTCTTTAGCTGCTGCTATTGCTAGCTCAATAGCTATTTTTTTACACTTAGGCTTTAGTTTTTGTAAATGTTTTTTTGTATGAGAAACAATTTTTTTTAAATGTTTCTTCACACCACCTCCACTTTTAAGGGTTTCTTTATTTTCTTCCCTATTTTTTCTCAAACCATAACCTGTGCTAACTTTAGCTAACATAGCTTTATTCACTAAATGAGCTGCAAGCTTTTCTCCTAGACCAGCATTTACAGCATGAGCACGTTTTCGTGCCATTTTCATTAATTTTATATCAGCTTTATGACGATCACTTAATGAAGATGATTTGTTATAAGCTATATCGTGTTCTTTACAGTATTCGTCTAATAAATTAATACCCCTTTCTCTTCGAGCTAGTCTTTTTGCTAGTTTAGTTCCAGGACCACAATAATTATATCCAGGTAAATGAAGTTCAAAAGGTAAATTATTTATAAACCAATTTAGTAGACTGCTATCTACCATAACTCGTATAGAACTAGTTTACTGGAAGAATGTACCTATATTAATATACTATTGAACTATATTTGACTTATTAATCCAACTGTTTTCATTCGAAGGTAAACCCAACCATTTCACAAATACCTTTTTTCCCTTTGTTTTTAATACTTTTTCTATTAAGTATATATTAGGATGCTTTGCTTTCAATAATTCTTGCTCATAAAATGCCCCTAAAATAGCCCGATTTCTTGCATCTTCAATTAAGTATGTTGGTGGAGACGTTTTTTGTACTTTAATAATCTTGAATATTTCTGCTGACCAATTAGGTGTATAACCTTTTTCAAATACTCCTTTGTATTTGCTTATTCTCACAAAATCCTTGACTTTAAACTTGTGTCTCTTCACTATTTTATTTGATAGGTTAGCATACCTATCATGCAATATCTGAACATTATTTTTATTTACTTTTACAGGCTTTAGACCTATAGTTCTATGATAAGTGTGATTATATTCACGAATCACATCATTTAAAGTACCATCATTCCACCTGTAATTACCTTTTAAACTAAATAATTTATACATTTTCGTTTTCAATGTTCTAATAAGTCTTTCTGCAATAGAGGCCTTTTTAACGGAATACGTGGAATAATGTCTGATTTTATATTTCGCAAAAACTTTTTTCAGTTCATCATTATAAAACTCTGTTCCATGATCAGTTTGTAAATTTTTCGGGACACGTCCATTACTGAATAAATCAATAAAAGCATCGCATATATCGTTTTTTGTTTTTCGTTTTAATGGGTAGGCCCATGCATATTTTGAGAATGTATCAATAACTACTAAAATATATTTATAACCATTGTTTTCTTTAGAGACACCTTGCATATCAATTAGATCAGCTTGCCACAAGTCATCAATATCTTTCATAATAACTTTTCGTCGTAGAAAATTCACCCTCACATTTTTATGTATTTCATTAACCACATCGGCTTTACTCATTTTTTGGATTTATTATTTGTACTTTTTTCAAAACTATTTAATTTAATAGTAAACTCATTCAACTTCTTATCAGTTGACTGAATGGCTTTCAAACATTTTTCCAAGGATTTATATAATAACTCTTTGTCTGTTGTATTTTTATTATCTATCTCTTTATAAATATTTTCAATAGATTTATCAACATATTCCTTGTTTGCGCTATCTGTTACGTAAACTGGTAATTTTACATTTCGTATGATTTTATTTTGAGCATCCAAATTGTTATCACTCAAATGTTTTAGAGCACATTCAACTATCATCAAATCTTTTTTAATTCTTTTGTTTTTATGTACATGGTGACCAAATTTGTCGACATTCATATTGAATGTTTATTTGATACTAAATATTATTTTATCGGGTTTTTGGTTTTATTGTTTAATAATATCAGATTCTTTCAATTCTTCAATAATAGATAAAATTTCATTATCATGATTAGTATTACCAGCTTCTTTCGAAGCAATCAGTAATTTTAATCTTTCTATCAACTCATTAGGATCATCCCAGTATACCAAATCAGTATTAGATCTATACGTTTTAAACTTTGGCAAATTTCCACCATGCTTTTCCATGTCGGTATTATGGAATAATGGTTTGATTATGTCACGATATTTAGCGCTTTTATCACCTTTTATTTGTCCATCAGGACGATAATCTCTTCTGTGTGCGTTAGTAATGGAAAGCATATTCTTATATTTAACTTTATCATTTTCAGAAACCAAACTTAAATCGGGTTTCTTAGTTAAAAGCAATTCTTTTAGTCCTGGCGTTAATTCACAACGTTTACTATCTATAGTAATGAAAAAATTGTTGTCACGACCCGGGGCATTGTCCATTTTAGATAAAATTACTTTTGAGTCACCCATAAACAGATTTTCATTTTGACTTCTTATTCCATATGGAATATTTAGGTTTTCATAAATATCGAATAAATCATCTTTCACTAATGACTTTAGTAAAATATTTTTATCATCATCATCATAAAGATCAGAGCTTTTGTATAAAATGTTTATGTTTTCACTTTCATTATCATGATCATCATCTTTTTTACCAAAAACAGTATTGTAAGAATCTGAATCTTGGAAATCATCACTTGCTGTATTAAAGCTGCGCACTGAATAAGATTTTTCCATATTGTTATGTTGAAAAAGTTTATTATTATTATTATTATTACAGCTTTTTTCAACTAAGGTTTTAATTGGAACGGTCACAGGTTCCAGCAACTTTTTCATAGTTAAGTCAGTTTGATCTTCTTCATTTTTCATTTGTTTAATTTTAGCCTGGATAGAATTAACTGACTTAATTAATTGCTGTTTAATATTTCCCTCCATTATTACCACACAACCATTAATTGTAACAGAAATAAAGATACTAATATTATTATTATCGTTTCAACTGGTTTTTATAAACTATAACTCATAATTTTCATATTGTTACAATGATTTAGTACTTTTCAGAATATTATAAATATGTCAAACTTTTGCCTATATCTTCCTTGTGCTACAGGTCTATCTTTATCAATTATTAAAAAATTGTGCTGAACTTTCCAAATTTCTGAGCACATGTTTTTAAAATAAAGCCAAGTCATGTCAGTATTAACGTGCTCATTGTAAATATGTTTTAGATTAATATCGTCTTGTTTGAAGATTATTAAGAAGTTAGCATTATCACGTATCAATTGTTTTGGTATTTTAGAGTATGTTTGTGACAAATAAAAGCAATCAATATTGTTGTGTCTACCCATGGTAAAATAATTGCGAATATTTGATTGTCGATCACATACAACATCATCAAATATAATGATGGAATTTGGGAGAGCATCTCTAGGGTGAATAACTTCATCATGGTCATTGAATCCAAAAAACTTTACTCCTTCTACTCTTTTTAACACATTTTGTAAAAATCTGTATTTAGGTTGAAAAGTTGTTTTGGAATATAAATAAACATTACGAAACTTCAGACCATTTTCATGTAACAATAAATTTATCATACATTTGTTTTCCCACAATTTGAAGGACCACAAATTATGCACCGTATTGTATTAGGCAAAAGCTTGCTATGCCTCACATTATGCAATTTGGTATCAACGTTCAAATCATTGACCTCCAACGAAAGAGTTTGCTTAACGAGCTTCATTATGAGTTTATAGGCTGAAAAAATGTGTACATAGTAAGCTAAACAGTCGACCGTCCGGCACACATCTCGTAACGGATGTGTCTGCCAGGAACCACAATTATCCACTACTTATATTTTATTTTCAGCTTTTTAATAGATAGTGAATCTTTTAGTTCTTTGTATAGGTTTAGGAAATATAAAAAATAAATAAAAAGTCTAAAATCAAGGTAAGAATTATATTTTCACTCCTTATACTTAATAATAATAATAAAATTATATAGGTACAAATTTAACAAAATACAAACAATACAACTAACTTAATTTAACATTTAAAATAAAGTATCACAATGACCCCATGGTAAAGTATAAATTTGATTTGAGAGAACTTGTCGTTTATCGTCCTGTCTATTTAACACCAGTTTATTAACTCTCTGTGAATATAATACATGTTTTAAAGATCTAATTAAATTCATACTACATCTTATATTAATATTATTATTCAATGTGTTTTCATAGTGACTTGGTCTCAGTTTCTTAGTTACAGACTTTGATATACCTTTTGCTTTTTTTATCTGAGTTTTTGTACTTTCGATACAATAGAGTTTTGCCCTCAAACCAATAAATTGTTTAATAATATCACCACCCATTTCATCCTTAAAAAGACCTGGTATTTTTGCATTCAAGGCAGGCACACCGTAAACATTATTCTTTTCAAAATTACTAGTATCATAATAAGCAATATGTCTTTTCATTTCAGCATAGAAATCGTTACTATTTATTAAATAAAGTAAACTGTCGGTGTCAGTATAACATAACTTTACATTTTCGTTATACTTCTTTTTAATGAAATTATAATGAAAATGATACATGTGCTGTTTAGCATATTCAAGAACTGAAAACCCTATGTATATTGGTCTATCTAAAATAATCTTTTCTAATTTTAACTGAATTGCAACAAAATTATCTGAAAATATGGATATACTTTTTAAGTTGGGTCTCGAAATTAGTTTTTCTGCCCCAATTATTTTATTTGTTTTATTATTAGTGTCTCTCCATTTTGTAACTAATTTGACGTCTACCTGTTTTCTTCTGTTTTCAATTGTCTTCCCAAAAATAGCGTTATTTAAAAGTTTGAAAAAGTCTTTATCAAATGTGGAAGATGAATTTTGACGCAAATATGTATTTAATTTTATGTATTTAGCTAAAAAACTTTGCTGTCGAAAACTGATCACTCGGTGAATTTTTTTTAATACTAAACCATTTCTCAAACATTCTTTTAAATATACATAATGGATAACGTAATAAAATTTGTCATATAAATTTGCTATAAGTTTTTTAGTTTTGCCACCCGGTGGAATATGTTTTTCCGGTGCAAATGGTAAATCACTATGAATTGAATGTAAATTAGCAGGATAATCCAGATCCACTTCTAAAATGTATCCAAATTCAGCATCATCAGAAATACTTAATATGTTTAAATTCTGAATTTCATTGTCAGATAAAAATCTAAAGTCAGACATAGGCATTTTTTGCATCATAGCATAACCATACAGATTATTACAGTCTAAGTAAATAAGGTAGCTAGATGGTACTGATTCATCATAGTTTGGCATGTATTTATTATTTGCTTTAGCATGTCTAAGCGAGCACTGAGCTAAGCCACCGCGTATTCCTTTCTCTATCATTTCATACATATCTTTATCATCTAGCAAGTCTAATTTAACACCTGTATATAAAAGCATGGCATCCCAGCTTAAGCCTGGAGAAGTAACATAATAAGCTGGGTCGAGTTTATAATACTTAAGACTACTATTTCTAAACTTTTCAAAAATATCACATAGAAGCAACACATCACATTTCAAGTATAAGTCTGTATATTCTCCTAGCGATTCAATGTTAAAGACTTTCCAAATTTTATGTGCGCGAGTATAATCCTCCTCATTAATGTGCTCACCAGTTAAACTATTGTAAAAGTAGTCTCTTTTAGGTAAACTTGTTTCTTCAAATCTTTTACATGAATCCATATAATCATAGGGATATACACCTTTTTGACGAAGTAAATAAAACTGTTCTTTACAATTAAATATTTTTTGTAAATGTTTCAAATCTATATCTGCTAAGTTTTTACTTAAAGTATCTAAACTGGAACTAAGAAACTGAAATGAGTCCAAAAACTTAATTTGAATTGTAGAAGGAGAATTTGTGTTTTTTAAAAATTTTGTAAAAGATAGATACTTTTCTTTACTCTTCGGAATAACTCTGATATCACCATCATATTTAGCTAATTCTTTTATGAACAAATGAGCATCATAGTTTGCTAAATTGTGAAAAATTACTGGCACAAAGGGACATACTTTAAATAATAAGTTGCATTTAGTATGAGCAGCACCTCTGTATACACCGGTTATATGGTCATGATCAACAACTTTATCATTAATTAGTGGTAGTTTACAAATATGACAAATACTTGCATTAAGGTGTTTATATTTTTGTGATTGAGTCATCGGTAACATGGGTTCCTTCTTTCTAAGTATGCTTTCGATATATTTTATATCTTCTATTAGACGTTTTATAAAAACTTCAACACAATCTGATCCTCTATACAGCACAAGTTTATTTAGATTTTCATCATGTGAACAACAAATGTAATATGCAAAACATGAGGGTTGGTGTAATTTATAGGTTTCGGTATTACAACTGTTCTTTTCATGTTTGTTTAATAGTAAACTTTCGAAATCAGCATAAATTACAAAATTAATTTTCTGCTGTCTTTCATAATTTTTGAATTCTAATTTACTATTTTTACTTGGCAAAACTGTTAAAACTTTAGAACAAGTGTGTGAGTTATATTTTACCTGTGTTATAAAAAACTGAAGACAGCTTTCGCATAAGTATGTTTTACCATGATGTTTACTGAATTGTCGTCTAGTAAGTTTTGCCAAGTCTTTTATTAAACAATAATGACCTCTGGATTTCTGTTCAAAATACAATAGGTTAACATGATTTTCTTTTCTATGATTTGTCATGTATAATGGGCCTGTGATATGATTTTTGTTATCTAAACCATAAATACTGACACTAATAGAAGGATTATTTTTTTCGAATAATCTAATATCTGTGAATGATGGTGGGAAATTCAGTCCTTTGATATTTAAAACTGAAGAATAAAACGGATATGAACTTGTTCGATTGACGTTTTTAGTACAAGGAAATAAAGCAGCCACTATACTCCATACAAAACAATGATTGTCATAATTTTTTACATTTAGACAACTTTTAGTACTACTAATTTCTTTAGGTAATTCTAAATAGCTACCACCCTTTAGAGGGGAGTATTTATTAACGTTTATTTCTAAATGATTGACAGAGTTAAAACACCAGCCTGACTCACGGTGCTGAAATTCACTTAATTTATTAATTAATATATTCTGAGTTTTTGAATACAGTTCAGATAAATCAGTATTTCTAAATATGGTCTCATACTTAGCATTGAATGATTTCATTTGGATTTCATCTGATGTAGGTAATTTGAAATTAGCAAATAATTCAAAATTAAGCTTTATGGAACCATGTTTAGACAAATTCATGACTATAAGTTTTTTCACATCATCTGTAATTTTATGTAAAAATTCCTCAGGAGTAGAACAAACATTGTCATCAGAGTTTACTCTATAAGTAACTATTCTCTCTCGAAAAGCTGAAGCTATAATATAAATGTTATCAAAACTAGTTTTCAATAAGCAATTCTTTTTATGTAAATTAGTTCTTAAATGAAATCTGTAAGAGCTTTCTAAAACTTTAATATTACATTCATTACAAATCTTTATTTTATTTTTATTTCTATTTATCTTTTCATTCAAGGCTTTTGGGGGGTATTTGTCTGAAAAAAGTAAAAATGTATTCATTAATATTTGTATTTTAATAAACATCTTAAACATTAATACAATTATAAAACTATTCTATGCTTATAAAATGAAATTAGGTAAACAATAAGTTTATTATATGAATTATTATTGTATTATATTATCTATGATTATAAGTGCTTAATTCAACATAGTGTTCAATAACTCAAGAATTCAGTAAGTTACTTGCTTAATGAATTCTTGAATTATTAAACTATATACAGTTCAATCATTCAAGAATTCAATAAGTAAGTTACCATTAGTTATTACTAAACCAAAATAATATTTCATAAATAATATACACTTATTTATATTATAGCAAAGCATATACCTATATGTCATTGTAAATGCAAAATTCAAAGTACCATATCATTATATAGAAACCTCATGTTCTAATGTATTATGGTTTTGAATGAATTTACCTTTTTATAAGTAAGTATTTTATTTTATTATTTTATTGATTCGGTGTACTAACATAAGTGATCGGACAATCCTTAAAGTTCTTTTTTACTTTTTTTAAAAATTTTACAAAACAACGGTATGCTGGATTGTCGTCATCTATTTTAGTTTTCAACGTTACTACAGCATGACGCCACCTGTTCATAGGTGAAATACTTTCAATTTCACTACACATGTAAAGTTTAAGATCTAAAAAACGTGAACCTCTAATATCTGGATTGAATTGTTTGGAAATGCCGTTAGATCCGCGACGACACAAATATGATACAAGCTCATCTTTTTTACCGGCTTTTTGATCTTCATCGGCATCCGAATCGGTCCCCATAATATCTTTCGCAGTGACCTTGGTGGAAGACGTCGCAGCTAGCGGTTGTGCAACACGCTCATTACTCTTCGCCTTATGCTTCTGACACTTCTCCGATTTTTCAGCGTGTTTAGCTCTAGAATTAAAAATGTTTTAGGTTAGTGACTAGTTTTATTATAATATACTAACTTTCCGCCCGCGGTTTCACGTGCGCGCGGTTTACACGAAGTTATCCCCGAGGGAATGAGATAATTTGCCCAGCTAAAAAGTAGCCTATGTGACTCTCCAGCCTACAAACTATAACCCGTGCAAAAATCATGCCAATTCATTGCTCCGTTTTTTCATCGTTCAACAAACACATTTATCATATTATAGTATGGAAGTATAAAAACTTACACAAGAATTACGTATAATTCAACATCTAAAATAATATCGTTCAACGTATAAAAGAGTTTTAAATTAAACTGAGAAAATAGTACTTAAACAATAAATAAACCTTTAACTTTATGGTAAATTATTTAAAATATCAAAGGAAAATTCTATGAACCACAGAAAATGATATAATTATATATTATGGTTACCTTTTATTAGAAGAATGCGAGTGAGTGTTCTTCCTCTTTCGCTCATGTGCTACAGGCTCTAGCACTGGTTGGGGCGCGCGCTCGAGGGAAGACTCCCGGCTGCTTGACGAGCTGCTCGAGCTCGATGAGCTACTGTCGCTCAAGTGCGCTTGTACTTCTTGTTTGCTCGACCTTAATAAAGATTGTTTTAAAATATTAATCACGTTAAAAATATCACAGAAAATGTATAGAGAAAAATCTAGTGACTTATAAAGAACATCTTTGTAAAACTCTATTGAATACTTACATAATTAATCTTCTTGCTTCTTTTAAAACACTTATTTTTTAAAACTGAAGTTATTCTAAATCTCGACAGGTAACGTGAATTACTTAGTAGTAAAATCAGTCACAAAAAATTGCAGCAAATGGCGAGGGGATACAAATTAGGGTCTATAAATAGATTCAGGATGTGCATTAGTGGTGGTTTGTTGTAAGACGAAAGAAACTTACCCGATATGGTACAAGCTGGTGTGTGCGTGCACTTCACGGCGCGTGGTGTATGTCAGCAAATTTCCATATTAGAAAGACAATCAATATCTTTGTAATACTAATATTGTCATGCGGTTTTCCTCGTATTATTAATAAATTTTAAAGGTATGCGATATTAATTTGAACACCCATAAAATAGGTAGCTACCGTATTAACAGATTTATTATTAACATTACTTAACATAACATTTATTAACAGACATAGTAACAGTTTCTATGTAAGTATATAAAATGCTGTAGAAACAATTATGGAATTTACCAGCCCCTGATTACGTAACTCTGTTGCTAACAACTCTCGGTTGTAACCGCAGTTACATTACTGTTTTCAGTGAGATAGTTGTCACATTGGTTCTTACTAAAGCAGCAATGTAACTGCGATTTCTTTTAGATTTGATTGCAACAAAGTTACAAAATCAGGGGAGGAAGGGGTGGGGGGAGGGGCTGTTCATAAGTATTTTATTAGTCTTAAAGTATTGTTGAGTATTGTCGCACGTGTGTCTATCTGTTAAGCAAAACTGAAGATCAAACGACAATGTCGGTAAGTTTAATAAAACTTAAACTAATTTGTAAAAAGCAAGCTAAATTATAACGAGATGCTATAAAATGTTCACCTTTCTTTTTAATATTCACTTCTCAAGTTTACTTATTTCTTTTTAATTTCAGGATACAGAGTCTCTGTTTAATTTTATTCGTCCTAATCAAGTTCAAGCAAATTATGGAAAACAAGTTGGTGAAGGATCAGACGTATCAAGAAAGCGAACCAAAGAAAACGGGACATATTCCTATATTAAAATTCCTGCCATGGGGCGAAAAATTATCAAGTTAGAAATCTATGATGCGGAGCAATTTAACAGTGAGGGGATTTGTAAATGTACTGCTGAAATATGTTGTCAGCATATCGTTCAAAACATTTTCAAGGATGAAATATATAAAGCTGTGCGTGAAATAATTGATAAAATGAGTGAGCAAATATGTAATGAAAATAGCAAGTATTTTTAATATTATTTTATCATCTAAATATTTCCTTAATAAATATTAAGAATGTTTTATCTTTACTCTTTTATTTTTCCTTTATTTATTCTATACAGAACTAAATTACCCATGACTAAGTAGAGAAAAGATAATCATTATTTATAAAATATTATAGTTTTATGCAGAATCGCGGGTTCTGAATTGCAAACTCTTCGAACACAACAGAATAGAAGTTAAGTTTTCAGACTCATAATTGAATAGATCAACATAATATAAGCAGTTATACTATTCACTCTACTCTAACTGAGAGCTAATAGTAGGTTCCATATTTAGGATTCACTACCTACTACAATTTTTTTGTAATACTTAACATATAATTATATACTTACTTACTACAATAATACCTTATTTTCTATAGGTTATGAACAGTATCGTTGATGTTCACCAATAGGGAACCTAACCTAGGTAGTATACTCATCCTATGCTTATGTGAAGCTATCACACTAAACACTCTATAAATCCAGTTTGTGAGTGTAAAAGTAGGAAATTGGGCTTTCTGACTCACGGTCGTTCAACATGATTGAAGTTTTAGTTTTCAGTCTAAGGTGAATCAATCAACTCAGGACGCGCACAAGAGGCGTCGCCAGACGCCTCTCAAGCGCGCTCTATAGTTGAATGATTCACTTTAGACTGAAAACTAAAACTTCAATTATGTTGAACGACCGTGAGTCAGAAAGCCCAATTTCCTACTACTAATATGAAATAGAATCTATTAATAAAGCTTCTGCAATAAAAACACATTTGTCTAATCTTCATCCGTTTATAGATAAAAATGGTATCCTTCGTGTTGGAGGTCGCCTTCAAAATGCTCAAAACATTTCCTATGAAAAAATTCATCCAGTAATACTGCCAAAGGCATCTCAATTTACATATATCATTATTCACAAGGAGCACCTGCGCCTCCTCCATGCTGGTGCTAAATTAGTTCTTAGCTCCCTATCGCAAAGATTTTGGCTTATTAGTGGCATACGGGAGGTCAAGAAAGTAGTCAACAAATGTATTAAATGTGCTAAACTTAAAGCTAAAGCTTCCATGCAGCTTATGGGTTCCCTACCTGTAGATAGAGTTACTCCAACAAGAACTTTTCAAGTGACAGGAATTGACTTCTGTGGTCCGTTCAACGTAAAGGTATCAAGAATTAGAAAGCCTATTGTAACCAAGGGCTACATTGCAATCTTTGTTTGTTTTTCAACTAAGGCAATACACATGGAACTTGTGAGTGACCTAACTACTGACGCTTTTTTGGCATGCCTCAAGCGGTTCTTCTCAAGGAGGGGAATGCCTGTTAGAATTTACTGTGATAACGCCGAAACATTCAAAGGGGCACAGAATGAATTAAATAAACTTTATGAATTGGTCTCATCTCAGTCTCTTGTAGACGATGTGAATAGCTATTGTGATTCCAATTATGTAGAATTTAAATTTATACCTGCATACTGACCTGAGTTTGGGGGCTTGTGGGAGGCAGGGGTCAAAAGTTTTAAATACCATTTTAAAAGGATAGTAGGGAGCATTGCTTTAACATTTGAAGGTCTATAAACAGTTATTACAGAAATTGAAGCAATATTAAATTCCAAACCTCTGCTCCCCATAAGCTCAGATATTTCCAGTTATGATTATCTCACGCCTGGGCACTTCCTCATAGGCACGCCAGTAGTAAATAAATTGGGCATTCTGGCTCACAAAGTTGTGTCCTCACCGCTCGCCGTGCTCGCTTCGTCGTCGCTCCGCGACGACGTTCGCACACAACTATTGTGCGCCAGAACGCCCAATTTTTACTACTGTCGTAGATAACAAACAAAAGTATTACTTACCATGTTTAAAGTTTTTTCTAGAAGTATATGTTTAGGTTGGTATAAAAAGATTCTGAATGAACGTACCTACAAGTTACAAAAACGTAAACCATCTTTATGAAGTAATAAACTAATCACTAAGTTGATCTTTTCGCAATTCGATAGGCCGCAAACAATACAGCGAATAGTATTTGATATAAGGTACCATGGCGTTTTGGAGCGTTTGATGACGTAGGACAGATGCATTCCAATTTCAATGATTTTTTGTTTAACAAATTTCATAATTAAATTGACTGCAGTGTTTCACAGATTTCAATAAACTACTTAAAATATTAATTGTAACTTGTAAAAATCAAAACATTCGGGATTTTATAGATCAAGGTTCCAAAACAGTTTCTAAGGAAACTCAAACCTAATTATATTACGACGAGATAAAACATAATTTACCATCACAAACTTCGAACCGCAGTAAATCGATACAAAAAAGATTTAAGAAATATGTAGTTAAAAATAGCGCGACATTTTATTACTCCTTATAAATTTTTATAGTTTTAATATTAATTTCTAAATACTTCTTTTACAATTCATATTTTAGTGCCAATAACGGATCAAATATACCTAAAACGTTTTATTTATGCAAGGTAAATCATTCAAGCTCAGAGCAAATTTACTTTAAGACTAAATATTCGATAATAAAATAAATTAAAAAGAAAAAAACAGGTATCGGTAACTGTATCTTTTCCTCCAAAGTTAAAGTGCATCCCTTCGTCGGGAATTGTGAAGACGTCCTACATAATGTACTTATGTATCCCAGACAATGCTGAGCACTTGACTCTTACACGACAAATCAGACTTGAAGTACGTAACACTATAGTATTTTTAAATAGTTTTAAGTATTATTTCCTTCAAGTTACAATGCATCCCTTTGTCGAGAAACGTGAAATGAGCCCTACAAAACAGACTTTAAGATTTTCTTAAAACTGAGATGTATCCTGGACTTGCGAGGCACATGGCTTTTCACAACATAGCAACTACAAAGTACTCAATACTGTTATTTCTTTCAAAGTTAAAGTGCATCCCTTCGTCGGGAATTGTGAAAGCGTCCTACATAATGTTCTTATGTATCCCAGACAATGCCGGGCACTTGACTCTTACACGACAAATCAGACTTGAAGTAGGTTACGTAACACTATAGTGTTTTTTAAATAGTTTTAAGTATTATTTCGTTCAAGTTACAATGCATCCCTTTGTCGGGAAACGTGAAATGAGCCCTACAAAACAGACTTTAAGATTTTCTTAAAACTGAGATGTATCCTGGACTTGCGAGGCACATGGCTTTTCACAACAAAGCAACTACGAAGTACTCAACACTGTTATTTCTTTCAAAGTTAAAGTGCATCCCTTTGTCGGGAATTGTGAAGGCGCCCTACATAATGTACTTATGTATCCCAGACAATGTTGGGCACTTGACTCTTACACGACAAATCAGCCTTAAAGTACGTAATACAGTATACCAATAGTCTTATTTTTTCTTTCAAGTTACAATGCATCCCATCGTTGGAAAACAAAAATGCTCAGTTTTAAGAAGGAGGTTCTTAAAATTCTGATCTACGAACTGTTTTTTTTGTTATACCTAACTGTTAAATCAAATTTAATGGTAACCAAATTTATATTACATAGTTATTTAATTGTTGGTTGACAGAGCTTACAAAGGTCGCGATATTTTTGAATGTGTTATTAAAATTAAGGAAAAACACTCACCTGATTACACTTTTCAGAAGATTTATCACTTGTTATCACAATCGCCAAGTAACAACGTATCAATGTATCCTTTATTGTGAAGCAAAAAGTTCTACAAAACTGTCTATAATTTTTTAAAACAGATGTATCCCGGTTTCCGAACCATGTATGCAAATGTCAACCATCGTCGTTGACGACCACTGAAGACTAAAATTTTATTTTATTTCTTACTATTACAAAGTATGAATTACACTGCGAGCTTAGCTTACTTCGCTCAGTATAGCACGCAAAATAACATAGCCATTCATAGTTCACAGCCGTTTCATAGCTTGCGGTGGACGTTGCGATTAATGCGCCTTATAAAATGACGACGGTGTAATTTCATGAGAACTATAATGATTAACTTGCTATTTTTACATAGGTGCAAACAAAGCATCAGCTCTGTGGGAATAACTTGTAACCAACTTGATAAAAAAGGAGGTTCTCAATTCAATGCAAGGTTTTATTTATTAATTATTATTTTTTAAATATTGTTAAATAATATATTCAATTAATAACAGCCGCTGTGGTCTCAGACCCAGAGGTCCCGGTTTCGATTCCCAGGGCACAATGTTGTGTTCGGTTTGGTTGGTGGTATAGTTTGTTTTAAGTCCGCCTGGCTAACTTAGTATATAGATGGTAGTCCATCTTACCTAGGTCTTGCGCATAGCAACAATGTTATCTGCATTGTTGTGTTCCATCATTTAGAAGTAAAATAGCCAGTGCAAAGATGTAATTTTTTTTTTTATAAATATACATAAACATAGAAAAACACCAAGACCCGAAATCAATTTTGAAAAACAGTTTTTTCCAAACTGACCCGACCGGGAATTGAACCCAGAGATGGCGCGATGCCAAACCCGGCGCGCTAACCACTCGACCACGGAGGTCGTCAAGTCAATATATTCAATTCTATGCTAAAACATAACACACAGTACAAGTACATACACAAAACATACAATAATATTACATGTACCTACTTACTAATATTATTATTATTTGGACTTTATGAGTAAGTAGGTACACCTACCTAAGTTTTTTTTGGGAATCGAACTTAGCACTGCTACTTACCTAAGCTTATTACTACACGTAACTGGTTTTATAATTTATATTTTGATGACACTTTATTTTAATTACTTCATAATTTGTAATTCGATGAAGTGATTGTTGGTCACACGTTATTGCTGATTTAGATATCTACGAATGTGTGCATAATTGCACACATTTTTCGTGTATCTGTATTTGCCAAGTTTTTGTATAAATAAAGTTTCCATAAAATACATTAAATCAATTACGATCGACTTGTCATCAAGCACGTCTACCTATTGCTGCCTGCAGTGTTATTTCCATCACCATTGTTCTTCACATCAAGTGCGTCGACATAATGTTCGTGAGTCAATAATATTTTACTGTTTTTTTTTTTCATTTCATTATAATATATTTATTTATTGGTATTATTTACAATGATTGTACGATGGTTGACATACAGACCTATAATTTATTTTCCGTTCGTGTCTCTACAGGTCTGAACACGAGTACAAGAAACGGCTCGCCGCCGCAGCTGTCCTAGACTCAGACCGTGAACAGTCATCTGACTTTGAAGAAGACTCTAGGTAATTATTTGCTATGCATATCTCAAGACTTTGGTACTATGTCGCCATAATTGCCATATTTTTAAATACTTTATTTTTATTTTCTTATTTTGACGACCTCCTTGTTTGAGTGGTATGTACACCAGTTTTCATGGTGTCGCCATCTCTGAGGTCCCAAGTTCGATCCCCGGTCGGGTCAATTTTAGAAATTATTGTTTTTCTATATTTTCTCGGGTCTAGGTGTTTTCTATGTACCTATAATAAGTATGTATTTAAGTATTTTAAGTATGTTTATCCGTTGTCAAGTAACCATTTAACGAGTTTCATAACGAAGCTTCTCTTGGGCTAGATAATTGGTGTGAGTGTAGGAAAGTTTATTATGTTTATAATTTATGTTCTTTCTTTTCTTTTTACAGTCCTCCGAAGAAGGCGAAAAAATCGGCGAAACCGAAAAAAGAGCCTGCGAAAAAGAAGTCAAGTGGGTATGTATAACGTTTTTAAGTTTTAGCATAGACGAATAAGATAATTTTTTAGACAAAACTTTGGTTTTAGACAATCACACTAATATTATAAAGGCGAAAGTTTGTGAGTGTGTATGTTTTTTACTTGTGCACGTAAAAACTACTGAATGGATTTGGATGAAATTCGGCACACAGATAGTTTATAACCTGGATTAACACATAGGATACTTTTTATCCCGTTATTCCCACGGGAACGGGAACCACGCGGGTGAAACCGCGAGCGACCGCTAGTTATTTAATAATTCTACGATAAAGAGTTAGTTACTGTGCTAAAAATAGATTTCATGAATTGGCGGTAACAATTTATAAATACAATTGTTTCAGGAAGCCTACTGCGAAAACAAACGGCTCGGCTTCTGTGCTGTCCGACCTATTTGGCTCCGACGACGAGTCTGAGCAGCCTAAGCGCTCCTCCAGCAGCCCCTTGTGGTCGTCGTTGTCTCGGCGAGTCGCGGGCGGGGTGTTACGTCAGGTGGAATTGGTGCCTGATGGTAACATATTTTTTGATGTCAAAATATATAATACCGAAGACATCATTAATCTCGGCTCTCGTGAACGCTCGGACAAGTGGATTGCTAATCTTCGCTTGCGGGTCTCACCAGACGATCCGCTGTGGAAAGAGTTGAAGAAATTGTGCGCCGAAGCGAAGAAGAGATTCTCAAAAGAGGCGATGTACTACGGTGACAAGGTTGGCAGCCAATAATAGGTTCATCCATCGATTCACCTTTTTTTTTTTTTTTTTTTTCACTACATTGTAAAAACTTTATTGTACTTATACTTAACTAATGTAATGGTTAATCTAGGTAATATAAATTCTAAAACTATATTTTCTTTTTTTAACTTAGCTTAATCAACCGCAGAACTAATAACCACTCAACTATGGGTAAATCTATCTATTGTTCGATTTGTCAAGAGTCATTACCAAGTAAATCGTTTTCGGGGCATTTACGCAGTATTAAACATAAAAGTAATAGTGCAGTAAGTCTCGATAGTGGCATTGAAAAAATAAGTTCCGCGTTTCGTTGTCGCATAGCGTCTTATCGCATACGGGCAGAGCGCGAGCGTCTGGCTGACGGCAGCGAAATAGCTGCTACTTCGCCCACGCACTTCTTGCGTTGCATTGCCTCAAAGTTACAAACAATACTTCATTCAGCTTTATCTAATCATATAAATATAAAAGTAAACTTTGAACTTTTTGTTAAAGTAATTTTACCTAAAGATGATTCTACGGAAACTAAATCATTTACAACTGCAAACATTTCTTTACATTTAAACTACAGTTTTAATGATCTACTAAATAACATTTCTGAAATTATTTGTAAAAAGATAGACGAATTTCAGGAAAAGGGGAGTGGATGGTCTATGTTGGATATTTTATACCTCGAAACTAATATTAACAAATATACGCCATTGAGAGGATCATCATATCTAAAATTACCAAAAAAAATTTACTCAAAACAAGCTTGTGTAAATATAAAAAATGATGATGAATATTGTTTTGCTTGGGTTGTGATGGCGGCTTTGTACCCAGTTAAAAAGAATGCTTGTCGAGTATCATCTTATCCTCACTTTAGTACAGTATTAAACTTAATTAATATGTCGTTTCCAGTTGCAAATAATGACATAAAAACATTTGAAAAAAATAATAAAAACATAAGTGTAAATATCTATGGTTTGGATAGTAAAAGTAATATTACTGGGCCGTTGTATAAAACCATTTTACGAAAAAAAAATCATATTAATATGCTTTTAGTTCAGAATGGTTCTAAGTCTCATTACTGTCTCATAAAAAACTTTCCTAAACTATTAAGAAGTCAAGTGACTAAACATCACAGTAAGCTTTATTTTTGTGATGATTGCTTGTTGTTTTTTAAGTCTAATCTAAAATATAAAAATCACTCTTGCGGTGGAGTCGCAACTATTTTGCCCGAAAAAGGTACTTTGGTTCAATTTAAAAATTTTCATTGTAAGCAATTCATACCTTATGTAATATATGCAGACTTTGAAACATTATTACAACCGTGCGTTGAAAGTCAAAGTAAACACACAGCTAACATTCAACGGCACATTCCCGCTGCGTTTGCGTATTATATTGTTTGTAATTATGATAGCTCTCTAAACCGCCTAGTAAAGTATCGCGGTCCTGATTGTGCATTCAAATTTGTTACTTATTTACAGAAAGACGTGAAAAGAATTTATGATATTATTCAGTCGGCTTCAGAGAATCCAGTGCCTATAATTTTTAGTAATATTGACTCGCGTGCTTTTGATCGCGCAGACTATTGTTATTTATGTTCAAATTTATTAGTCGTAGATAAAGTGAGAGATCACTGTCACTTCACAGGTGTTTACAGAGGCGCAGCTCATTCATACTGTAATCTTAAATTTCAGATTCCTAAATTTATCCCCATTTTCTTTCATAATTTGTCGGGTTACGATTGCCATTTGTTTATTCGGGAATTAAACACAATATCAGGCTCAATCAAAGTTATTCCGAAAAGCAAAGAAAATTATATTTCTTTTACTAAGTTTATTCCACTTTCAGATAAAACTTTCGTTGCAGTACGTTTTGTCGATTCTTTTAAATTTTTAGGGACAAGCTTAGACCAGTTAGCTAAAAGTCTTAACCCTAATGACTTTATACATTTACGTAAAAATTGCGATAGTGAACGAAAATGTTCATTGTTGCGTCGCAAGGGTATATATCCATATGAATATATGTCTGCTTGGGAGGTATATGAAGAAACTAGTTTGCCGCCGATAGAAAAATTTTACAGTAGTCTTACGAGTGAATCAATTAGCTTAACTGATTACCAACATGCCTTAACCGTATGGAAAACTTTTGACATACAAAATTTAGGAGAGTATACAGATTTATATGTAAAAAATGATGTTTTATTATTAGCCGATATATTCGAAAAGTTCCGCTTAACTTGCAAAAAAAATTATGATTTAGATCCGGCTTTTTATATTACAGCACCAAGCCTAAGCTTCGATGCAATGCTTTTAAAAACTAAAATAAAGTTGGAACTTTTATCTGACTTGGAAATAATTCGTATGATACAAAAGGGTATTCGAGGAGGCATTTGTTTATGTTCAAAAAGGTATGCTCAATCAAATAACAAATATCAGCCTGATTTTGATTCATCTCAATCTAATAGTTATTTAATGTACTTGGACTGTAATAACTTATATGGTTACGCTATGTGTAGCTATTTGCCCTATGCGGACTTTAGATTACTTGATGAGGAGGAATGTAGTCAGCTTAACATACTGAGCATTCCTAATGAAAATGAATATGGATACATTTTAGAAGTAGATTTAGAATACCCAGAGAGTTTACATGACTTACACAATGACCTTCCATTTTGCGCCCAAAATTTTGTTCCACCGGGTTCGAAACATAAAAAACTGATACCTAATTTATTCGATAAATATGAATATGTCATACATTACGTTCATTTGAAAATGTGTTTGAATCATGGATTACGCCTTAAACGAATTCGCAGAGCAATAACATTTAAGCAGAGTCAGTTCTTAAAACAATATATTGATTTAAATACGGAGTTAAGACAAAAATCTAACTCTGCTTTTGAGCAAGACTTTTTTAAATTGTTAAATAACAGTATTTTTGGAAAAACATTAGAAGATACAGAGCGCAGAGTCGATGTAAAACTTGTTAATGCATGGCATGACGATCGCAATAAAACAAACAAGTACTATTCCGCCGAACAACTGATAGCTCGCCCTAACTTCCATAGCGTAGCAGTGTTTGATGAAAACTTTGTAGCTATTCAATTAAAACGAGAAAAAGTAATATTGAACAAACCAATATACATAGGGTTTTCAGTTTTAGAGATATCAAAAAGCCATATGTACGATTTTCATTATTCTGTTATGAAAAAATATTACAACGAAAAACTGTCTTTATGTTACACAGATACTGATAGTTTGTTATACTCCATTCAAACGGATGACTTCTATCGCGATTTGAAAGACCACTTTTTGAGTTATTTTGACACTAGTAATTATTCTAGTAATAACTGCTTTAGTATTATTCCAAGGAACAAAAAAGTCCCTGGTTTGTTCAAAGACGAACTAGGTGGTAAACTTCTCTTGGAATTTGTAGGATTGCGATCCAAACTGTACAGTATTAAAACAATTGATAATGAGGTTAAAAAAGCAAAAGGAGTCAAAAAACCTGTAACTAAAAAGTTAAAATTTTCTGATTACGTAAATGTTCTTTCAACAGGAACAGATCTTAAAGGTAAAAACGTTCTATTCAAAACCATAAAGCATCAAATTTTTACAAGAGAACAGTATAAAGTGGCATTGTCGAGAAAAGATGATAAACGTTTTATTTTAGGTGATAACGTGTCAACGATATCGTGGGGACATTATTCTATTACAATATAATATACTATCCTGCAATAGATAGTTTTTACCATAGGTGATAATAATGTATGATGGTTTATATCAAGATTAAATCACTAAAACTTTAACGTTTTATACTATCAATTTAATGTTTTACTGTCATCGATAAATTTAAAATATAAACATAGATTTTTAAGATTAATTTTAATCTGATAGGTAGTTTTAAAAAAAGTTAAATAATCTAAGACATTTAATCAGCTATATAATATGTTAAGTTAATTAATTGGTGTTAAGTTTGTTTTAAATTTAAAAATAAATATTTGTTTACAATCAATTTGATGTATAATTTTCATTTTTGTGTGGATTACACTTTATATTGTTGAAACTAAAACTGTAAATAACAATAAAGTGCATTTTTGTATGTTTTATTTAAGTTTATGTCTAATAATTGTTTTTCTTAAGTTACTAAATAAATGTTGTTGTAATATAATATACAAAAAAAAGTTTTGTATTGTCTACAACCAATTTGATGTGTTACTTTCATTTTAGTATGTACCTATCCATACACTCTTTATAAAAACTGTTGTTACTTAATTCGTGAATAAACAATAAAGTGAATTTTTATGTTTTATTTATACTTAGCCCGAGTATTTTTTTCCTTAACTATTACAAAGCACAATTATTATACAAACTAAAAGTACTTACCTACTTGTTTAGTTTATTACTAATTACTTTTATTACTTTGAATTAATGGTTTTATTTGATGATGTGCCTAAAATTACTATTTTATACAATTACATTACATTACATTATTACATTATTTCATAATTAGGTGTAATAAATATGAAAGCTGAGTAAAATTTCAATTAAAGAATTATCATATAATGTAAACTCTACGAGGACTAGGTATACAAAAGCATAAGACTTTTTTAAACCAATTTTAACCGCACCATATTTTATATTTGTTAAGTTGTTATCAAATTCTAAAAAAGATTGTACCGAACTGTATGATTTAAACAAGTCATTACATGTCGACAATATAATGCTGATTATGATGGGAAGTCATTTGATGCTATTCGCACACGTTTCACAATAATTACGTGTCATGTTGTTGAAAATAACACCTAGTCAGCGGTTAGTTTTTTGCATGTTTAAACATGCAACGAAGCAACTTACACCGACGCACACATATTATCGGTCGTAGTAAACTAGATAAATAAAGCGTGGTTTGTCATGTAATTCATTTACATTAATAGACAGAACGTTGTCAGCAGCAGTTGCATTGTCTCAATTGTTTTTATTTTTTTGTTCTAAATAAAAAGTTATTATCATGGTAAGTGGAATTATGTATTTAAAAATGATGGACATAATTTATATTTGTAAGTGTTTTATATTATTTTATTTTATTTCAGGAAACTCCACCCACTTCACCGGTCTACATTCTGCCTGACGAGGAACACCAAGATCGAGTACTGAATCAATACACACAAGGCCAACATGAGGGAATTGACGAAGCGGGTCCCTTTCACTATGGATTCAGACCTCAGAACCCGGAGCCGGAGATAAAGAATTTGAAACATAGACATCAAAAGAAAAGATGTTTTCTAAGACACTTTCACAACAAACAAAATTCCTTTGTATTGAAAAGCGCGCCGAAAAAGGGTCGCTATTTAATCAAAATTCAAGTTATTGACTTACAATCAAGAGTGCCTGTTCCAGAGAAGCTGTTGTGCGCACAATATGTTGTGGAGGATGATGTTGATCCAATTATGGATCAGACAGAAGGAGTTATTAGTAACATTTCAAAAAAATTGTGCGGCTATAGCTATAACTTCTATTGAGGCTATATGGCGCAGATTTATTTGTAAATTAAAGTTCTCAAAAGGTTTCAAGCGTAATTTCCATATTTACGTGTAAACCTCCAGAGACACATTTAAATATATAAAATATTTTGATTGTATAAAATCTTATTTTGAGGGGTACAATACTTAGTTACACAATTTTCTTTTTAGTATATAAATAAATTTAACGTATATATTTTTAAATGTTATTGAAACTTGTTAAATTTTTTGTAAATTTAGTAATAAGCTTTATAATAAACTTAAATAAAATTAAATAATAGTAATAACGTTTTTTTCATTTTATTGCTCTCGGTTATATTGATTATACTCGTAGTTTAATAAAGAAAACACAGCATTCAATTTAAATTTATGTTTATTAAAAAATAACTAATAGGTATTAAAGCACATACTTACATTATAAAAACAAAAAAAAAAAACTTTTAACAGTCACATAAAAATAAAAAGTTCTATTCTAATGCCTAGTTCTATTAAATTCAATGATTAAAACCTAAATAAAACTATAATTATTACAAAATTATAAGATCACTTTATTTTGTAAACACCATTTTTTAATACACAGTACATTTTTTAATGCACATGTTTTCCTATGAGTAAAACAGTTATATACGAAAACATCTTTACAATACAATTCAGAAAGAGTTTGTAAATTAGGAAGCCCTAAATTACTTATGTCTAACACGTTGTTATGATCACATAATTCTTGTATCCATGTAATCTTTTCTTTACCTTTAACTAAAATTGTACGATCTTTTAAATACGGTTTGATAATTCTTCGAAATTCCCTATAATCTATGTACCCTTCGCTCCATCGAAATCCTCTGTTTCGTTCAATCCACCAAACACTTTGCTTTTCTTTATCAGTAAGAGCGGTAAACGGGTAAGGTGGTTTTATTAAAAAAATATGGGTATATTCTTCAGTGGCTATAGCTAATTCCTTTACCAGAAACTTATTGTTTAGGTTTTTAAATCCTTGTACATCCACGATAATTGTATTACTTTTCATGATAACTTTTTCACAATGTTGCTTAAAGGCTTGTACTCGAATATACAGTCGTTTAATATAAGACAATATGCAGCTGTCTGATCAGGTATCTCTTTTTCAGTTTCAATTTCAACTCTTACATCTATTGACCCCTTTAATGCCTCGTGTTGTCGAGAACAATCAATTACGAATAATGGAGCGATATCTTTAAATTCTTTTAAAGTCACCAACGGTTCTGCTCGGCGTCCGTGATAAGTCTGTTGAAATCTAGCATATTGCTCATATAATAAGTAATACTTGTTTTCCGTAAAGCTGACGTTCAAATTTTCGTAAGGGTAATATGAAGAATTCAAAAAAACTTTTACGTCACTAACATTGCAGTGGTCAAATTCAGCCATTGACATGTCCGCCTGATTTTTACGATTGGTTTGAAATACAATAATTACATAACGTGGTTTTTCTATTTGCGTTGAAGTTTTAATTGACCATGTATGTTTGCGTGTTTTTGGTAATAACGGGTATTCATATAAATCCCAATTTCGGAACGCTAAGGTAACAGAACGATCTTTTTCTAAATGTTTTAACAAAGTAATCCTTTCACGATCTGATACTTTTACATGCGGAACTCTCCAAACTATTTTACTTATTTCAAGGTTATCGATAATTTCATTTTTATTTAACTTTAATGCATTAATATTAGTGCTGCTTCTTAATAAAACTAATTCGTGTTTACAGTTAATAATTATTTTTTCATAGTCTTCTGCAAACCCCAGTATTTTGTTTAAAGGTATTGAAGCGGAAAAAACTCCATTATTGGTCGTACCAATAGTAGACCAACCCCAAACATTTGCAGATTTTGATTCGTTTTCGTTTAGCGAAAGATATGATTTTAAGGTGGTCGTAAGGCCAACATTTTTTATTTTGTCTATTTCAACACCATTTAGTTCGTATCGTATATCTTGAAATAGAAATAATGCTGCGTTATTTATAAAATGCACACTGGATACTTTTGCTTTAGTAGTGCTATCATGAACATGTACTTTGCCCTCAATATACAAAGTGCTGAGGGAAGGCAACACATACAAATCTTGTTGGTTAATAGGTATACGTATTTCATCATTCTTGTTGAAACTTGTCACGTATGGTTTATATGAATGATATTCGAAACTTTCAATGCTATTATCGTGTGACGATGGTTGAGATATATTTAAAATATTCATTTTATTAAGCCTATTAACTTTAGAAACTCTTTATTTTCTTTGGTTAACTTCTTTTTGAATTTAAGAGGTGCTACTTTTAAAAGTGCTCTTTTTGAACTGACTTGAGTCCCGGATGGTAAATGGGTTTTATTAAAATTTAGCATCTTTTTCTAAAGTGCAAATATAGTTGTACTTCTTCGCCACGTAAATTGATTTGCTTATTTTCAGCGTCTAACAATCTTATGTTTAATGAACTGATTGAGTTTTGGTTAACTGGAAAATATATTATATTCTTAGGTATTTCAATAATTCGATAACCAGGTGGTACGTTAGGCACAAATTCGTAGATTATGTGACTTGCTTTTCCGTTTACAAATGATCCGCTTACTGCGTCGCATTCGATGCGGACGATGGTTGTTGATAAAATACTAACAGGATACTGTGACTTGCTACTTATATTAGCCTTCACCGTTTCCATACCAAAACCCAAAGTTTTTCCAAGCGAATTATCATTTTCAAAGTGCACATCCTTTGTACAGAAAATATTGGTCTTAAGTGTGTTATTATTACAAGTTAAATTAAAAACACAATTTTTTATATTTGCTTTTAAATAATCACAGATGTCTTGAAGTTCATATGAACCTTCAGGAATTTCAACAACTTCGTTGGTACCATAATAAAACTTATTATTTCTCTCGTCTACATTTGGGATTGAATTAAACGTAGAAAAGTAAAGTAGTCCACATTCATATTCTCCACATAAGTCTAAGGTTGGGGAATAGCTAGTTGCCATAAAGGCTCCTCGACCAGTTATCGACACAGTGAAAGACATTTTTATACTGAGAAATATATTTACTATTCTGTATTTAAATGGTGTTTCCAATATTCCTTTAAAAATTTTAAGCAAAGATGTCCACAATTTAATGTGCCAAAAGTTTGATGTTGTGTATAATTATAATTTATAGGAATATTTTTTAAATATTTTTGTAATTCTAGCGGAGGTTTTAAATTACCAAAACTATCAAAATATTCAGAGTTATTGTTTTTCTTAACGTAGGCTACCCAATGAGTTCCAGGATTCACAGAAGTGTCCAAATTAATTATAGCACACTCATTTTTTCTTGGTTTTGAAGGTAAAGTATCTCTCATAAAAACACCACGGAAATACGGAATGTCACATGCGTGTTCTAAAATATCCAAATTTGTTAATGCTCGCCTGGGTAGCCGTTCCACTAGTTTTTTGAATTATTTAAATATAAACCTGCCCCTTTTTTATGAGGTCTAATATACAATCCTTTCCCAAGAGCAACCGCTTCCATCATCTTGTTATGGCGTTCAGACTCTTGAAGACTTCTCTGAGCAGCTTTGGCATCATTCACGGCCTTTGCTATACCTGCCGCACCTCCTGCTAATGAACCCAAAGCTGACAATCCAGCGAAGATTGGTATCAAAGGTAAAAACCCACCACTTTTAGGAATGGGAATACAGCGTGGCAGGCGTATACCTCTTTTGTTCATAAATAGTTTTTTGGCGGCAGCATATGCATACTTAATAGCTGAATTATTGCTTTTGGATTTCAATTTCTTTACTTGAGATTGTAGTTTTTTCACGATAGACATGAAAGAACGTGCTCCACCACCAGCTTTAAGCTTTGCCTTCATTGCATTTTTAACTATCCACGAGGCAACCTTTTCTCCTTTCCCAGCGTCTTTTGATTTCAATCTTTTCTTAGCCATATTCAAAAGATCTAAATCAGCTTTATGACGTACATCCAAATCACTATTGATGTATGCAATGTCGTGGTGCATACAAGCTTCATCCAATTTGTTTACACCTCGATTGCCTTTTTGTAACCGTTTTTGAAGTTTAGTTCCAGGACCGCAAAATTGATAACCAGGTAAATGTAATTCAAAAGGTAAATTATTAATTAAACTGTTAATGATACCACTTCCTTCCTTCATTGATACTCACAAAATGATTGAGCGGGTATTGCGTTCTTTATTTATATTACATCACTAATGCATTTTTTTCTACCCAACTGTTTTCTTCATTACTTAGGCCTAACCATTTCACAAAAAGCCTGTTCCCTTTTCTTTTTAAAACTTTTTCTATGAGATATAAGTCTGGAAACATAGTTCTTTGTAATTCATATTCATAAAATGAACCTAAAATACTGTGGTTTTTTCTGTCTTCTATGTGATAAGTTGGTGGGTTTGTATGATTGATTTTTGTGATAGTAAATATTTCAGTAGACCAGTTAGGGGTATAACCTTTGTAAAAATCGCCTTTATATTTACTAATACGAACATGATCACCAACACGAAACTTAGGTCTTTTCAAAGTATTGTGCTTTTGGGATTTAATTATGTTGGTTCTTACCAACATCTGGTTTCTGTTGTTAACATCGACTGGTTTAAATTTGGTTATGCGATGAATGGTATTATTATAGCATTGTACTACTGAGTTTAAATTTTTCCCTAACCATTCATATCGACCACATAAACTAAAAAGTTTAAAAAGACGACTTTTTAGAGTTCTTATCACACGTTCAACAATAGCTGCTTTCTTTACAGAGTAGGTTGAATAATGATTAATTTTATATTTCTTCATCAGTTGTTTAAAGCTATCATTGTAAAACTCCTTACCTAAATCAGTTTGCAAATTTTTTGGTGTTTGAGTAGACTCTGCTAGTATATGTTGCATCGCAAAAGTAACACAGACTTTCTCTTTTGATTTTAAGGGCTTTACCCAAACATACTTAGATAAAGTGTCAATAACAACTAATATGTACTTATAACCTTTATTAAAGGATGCATATTTTTGTACATCTATAAGATCTGCTTGCCATAAATCATATATTCCTTTTATTATCGTGCATCGTCGTGGAAAATTTCTTCTAGCAGATCTATGAAGCTCATCTACTATGTTTTGTTTACTCATTTTTGGTTGTCTTAGTATTAATCAGAAAATCGATTTCCGTTTTTGTATAATACAAAGTACTCATATTATTAGAAGTAACTTTTTCTAAGTTTTTAAGATAAACTCTAACGTCGTTAAGAACTTTTTTCAATTCTTTTTTCAAGTCTTCAATTTCTTTATCTAAATGAGCTTTATTTACAGCTTCATCATCATTTTGTGGAGGTAACAAACCTTTTAATCTTGAGGATTGCAAATCGTAATCTCCAGTCTCTGATTTTGCTAACGTGTAGTCAAGAGTATTCATAAATTCAGAATATCTTAAACGCTTATGAACGTGATGTCCAAATTTATCTATATTCATTGCAGTCTTTATGGGTTGTTCACTGCTATTAAACTGCTTAATTTTCTCAATACATGCCTTTTATATTTCACGTTTATAATACCAGCTTCAAACAGTTCTTCGATGATTGCTATAATCTCATTGTTTAGGCCAGTGTTGCCTGCTTCGCGTGATGCAAGCAGTAATTTTAGTCGTTCCACTAATTCATTTGGATCATCCCAATAAACCAAATCGGTATTCTTTTTAACTTTTTTAAAAATATTTATACCTTCCCCTTTTGGGATGCTTTCAGTACTTGTAGTTACTTTTCTAGTAAATTTGAATAAGGGTTTAATAATACTCATGTATTTGAAGCCTTTGTTACTGTTTATAGGTTTATTTGGATCAAAATTACGTCTGTGTGCGTTGGTATCAATTAGAATTACTTTATAATTTTGCATATCCTCGTCTGTGATTATATCTATATTTGGTGTTTTTTTAAATAATAATTCCATAATACCAGGCGTCTTCTTCAGAGTGCGATTTCCAATCTTTAAGATACGACCCTGATCATAAACGCGGGCTTTCCCCAACATTAACTTATCCCGTTCAGTTCTTATTCCAAAAGGCACATCTTTAAATACTTCAGATGATAGTGACCATGATAAAGATCGATTTTTCATGCTTGGCGATGATTCGGGTGATTTAAACGAGCCATCACTGATATTATGTTCATCAGGTGGTGAAACAGTAAGAGTTTGATCAGTTTTGTCATAAAAATCATCAGCTGAGTTTTCTTCTTCACTAAAACTTTCTTGAATGGTATCGTTAGACGAATACGATACTTCAGCATCACTGTACTTTATTTTCTTTTTCATTGGGGTTTGAACTGATTCTTCGTTGTGAAAAATTGTATCACTTTTGTTTGCCAATTGATTTAGAGGATCCACAATGGGTTTAAATATTGTACCCAGAGCCATATTATTCGAATTTTTTAGATCTTTTATCATTTTAACCTTTCTTTTCACAGCTGCTGCAGATTTTACAATTTGTTCTTTTAAATTTCTTTCCATTTTAGTATGTAAGTATTCCGTTCCAAATCAAAAGTGAAAATGATTCAGATATATTAGAACATTCACTTATGTATATTAGTTAATAACTATAAAAGTGTCAAACCTCATTCTATAGCAACCTTTATTTCGCTCACAGTCCTTATTAATTACAACATAACTGAAGGGTTTACTCCAAACTATTGAGCACATTTCGCGGAATTGAGGCCATGTCATATCAGACCCAACATGTTCGTCATAAACATGCTTTAAGTTGATGTCATCTTGCTTAAATAATATAATAAGGTTTGAGTTATCTCTCACGAGCTGTTTTGGGATCTTGGTATATGTTTGATTTATGTAGAAACAGTCTATGTTTTTATGACGCCCCATAGCAAAATAATCACGAATGTTGTTTTGATTTTCACAAGCAACATCATCGAAAACAATGATTGAGTTTGGTAAAGCTTCATGCGGACTTAGAATTTCACTATTATAATTATATTTGTTGTACGACGTACCTGCTACCAAATTCAAAGTTTTTTCTAGGTATATATACTTAGGTTGGTATAATGATTTTGAATAAACGTACAAGTTACGGAAACGTGGACCATCTTTATGAAGCAATAAACTAATCACTAAGTTGGTCTTTCCGCAATTCGACGGTCCGCAAACAATACAGCGAATAGTATTTGGTAATAAGGTACCATGTCGTTTTGGAGCGTTTGATGACGTAGGACAGATGCATTCCAATTTCAATGATTTTTTTTGTTTAACAAATCTCATAATAAAATTGACTGCATTGTTTCAAAGGTTACAACAAAATGACTAAAAAATTATAACGGTTCTATATTTAATACTTTTGTTTGTTATCTACGACAGTAGTAAAAATTGGGCGTTCTGGCGCACAATAGTTGTGTGCGAACGTCGTCGCGGAGCGATGACGAAGCGAGCACGGCGAGCGGTGAGGACACAACTTTGTGAGCCAGAATGCCCAATTTATTTACTACTCACGCCTATGATGAATTACCCAGAAGTGGATCTCTCAAATAAAAATATTGACAGATTAAAATTCTGGCAAATGTTGTCCAGAATTAAACAAGATTTATGGAAAGTCTGGTCAAGGGATTATCTTACCCAATTACAAAGTAGACCAAAATGGAAACAGTCACATCCTAATTTAAAAGAGGGTGATTTGGTAATTGTTCGCTGTGATAATTCTACACCTTTAAACTGGCCTATGGCGAGGATTGTTAAGACCATCCCTGGTCCGGATGGAAGGGTAAGAGTAGCAGAAATAAAAATGTCTAATAATAGAAAATATGTAAGATCTTTCAGAAAATTGTATCCATTGCCACTGTGAATGGTTACCTACTCAGCCACCCGTCTGAATAAATGTGATTTTATTTTGTTTTGGTATTAAGTTCCTACTTAAAATATTGTAGATGTGTATCTACATTGTATGCTCTGTGTATGTGTAATTCAATAGTATAAGAAACATTATATTCATAATCCTTAGAAAACTTTGACTACTAAAACAACAATAAGAAATTTAAAATTTGTTAACATCATGTAGTCTATATTTCAGTTCTGTTTGAATATTAAAATTGTGTTACTAGGGTCGGCCCAACTATGTTTAATAATAACATTAAACATGAATATTGTTGTAATTTTCTATATGGCCACATTAATGTCTTTGGTATGTCAACACAGAGTTTTTTCTCTCTCTATTCTAAGATGGTGATAATCGTGCGTGTGCCTCTGTCTTAATTTAATTTTGTCGCAATATACAGTTTAATCAAAGTGAAACCGCATTTTATTATACATCATGTCAAACTTTAACGTTTCTTGAAGTATTCATTCTTTTGTACCAACAAAATCAAATGACAATCATGTACTTACTTTTTATAATTTAAACTACTTTATATAATATACTTAAAGTAAAATCAAAAGATATTATTGCAAGATTTTGTAAAAGTAATCTAGGTAGACCTCACATGAGGCCTTTTCATGAAACGAACGAAGTAACGAAGAAGTGTTGCCACACAGAAACAACCACCAAGCGTCAAGTCTTACTGGAGTATTTGCTCAAGTAAGTAAGTGTTTTACTTAACTATAGAATGAGATTTTGAATTTAAGAATTCTAACCTTAAGTAATGACTTGATTAAGAAATTACTTAGCAACAAGTAATTACTTGTTTATAAATACGGGTGTAAATGTAAATTATTAAAATCGTTAAATGTAACTACACTTACTGTTTTCAATGGGTGCATTGGACAGTCCACTGGCAATTTGTCATCAATAAACAAAGTCGGATATGCCCCGAGATGCAGCCGAGACTTTGTAGAGAAAAATCTTTTCTCGAAATGTTTCGCGCAAACTTATTTGCGCAGCACATCATCACTTTGGCCAAATTCACCACTTTAACTAGTTTTGGAGTTCTATCTCAGTCTTTTGAAATTTAAGCAAATTCACAACGTTACGTCTGCTGTTGCAGCTTGGTTGCAGCCCACAACACTATTAGAGCTTGAGAGGTTATTGATAAATTGATGATCAAAATTTCAAAATCAAAACTTTATCGGCAATGGCGGGCGATTGTTGTGATTGGTTGTGATTCTCAACTTGCCGACATAAACAAACATGGCGCTTAGAGGAATGGCGGCGAAGGGGCGAGGAAGGAGTAAGAGGGGTGAATGAAGTAAGTGTCAAAATCATTTATTGACCCATAGACACTAAAGGCTAGAAAGAGTTGTATGTAGATTACCGCCCGTGCTTGCTTGGAGAAAGCGCTCGCGCTTAGCGCATTTTATTTATTTTAAATGTAATTTACATAATAATTTGGTTAGCACTATAAATTCATTCCTCAAAGTAGCTTCGTGTTTTTATGTTCCTGCGGTAACAATAGCTAGTATTATTTTCGAAATGTAATAGTCTATGATGGCAACGTGAACATTGATTACATGTAGCTTTTGAAGTGCATTGACGAACCGAACATTCTGTACGGTAGTAATATTAGTTATTCTGTGCTTGTACCAAGACGAAAAACGAAACATTATTTTAAAACACACAAATTTATGCTTATTAATTTTTGACGTTTTTTTTATGCTTAAGTTTTTATAAAAAAAGATATTTGAATGATTAAAAATGTCAACCTTATTGTTTAGGTACTAATGTTTTCCAAAACTCATTTCAGCCGTTACTTTATTTTACTTCAAAAACTCTCCAATTTCCATTACTTACCTCAGTATCAATACGATAATTGGAAATCATATTTAATTTTATTCCATTAAGTAAAATAACTTAAGTTAACAATTCATTAGAATTTATCATTTTTCACCTTTCATCCCAAAAAAACGATAAATTACCTATAAATTTTAGCCATTTGTGTCGCTAGGGGAGAGACACTTGCCCGCTATTTTTTCTCGTACCAGGATACGTATGTTTACACAATTCTATGACCACGGCTTATATTTCGGTTCGACGCGATTCTGTTTCAGCATGCAGTGGTACTGGGGGTAGCGATGTGCATTTATCTGGCACAGACTATAATAGCCCGTTAGATTAGTTGTTAAGTCTTAACTATAAGTTAGTTAACTGTTTTATTATTATTATTAGTATTGACGTCATTATGTGCCTGTAAAGGTTTACATTGAATAAATAATTTGACTTTAATTTGACTTTGAACCAAATGTGACGGATTTGAACAGTTCACACAGGCTTTATTTAGTTTAATTATATTGTATCGTTCCGACGGCGACAAAAACGCAAAAAACAAAAAACGCAACTGAGAATGGTCAGTATTACCACAGCATAAGCATGAATTTCGTTCGTTAACAACAAACATTTTATTATTCTTATCAAAATTACTATTGGAACGGGAAGTTGGAAATCTGTTAATTTTCGACACAGAAGGTGCCTTTAATGATGGCTGCTTCGTATTTAATGTACTATTATTACTGTTACTAAGTAGGTAAGTTCACTGAGCTACTAAATTGCATTTCAAATGATTTTATCGTATTTATATCTACCTTTTTAGAACCAAAATGAATAAAAATGAAATCTTCTAGGTTATTTAATTTTAACTGTTTTAATGAACAAACCAATGCGCGGAACTTATCAATGAAATCTTCTAACTGTTTGCACAGTTATCCTTAACAGAAGGTAAGTTAATTAGCTTATCTATGTAAGAGGCAGCTAACACGCGTTTATCGTTATATTTATCGAGTAAAGCGTTTCATAACACAGAATAGCTCTCAGCTGTAGGCACAATCCCTTGACAAATGGTTTGCGCTTTACCTATTAATTTACCCATCAAATATTGTATTTTTTCATAATCATTTAAGGTGACATTTTCGTGTATAGTATTCTTAAATGTTTCATAAAATAAAGGCCACTTTTCCAATTCACCATCGAAAGACACTAATTCACGCCGCGGTAATTTCAGGCCTTGGTGAACCTGATGAGACAGTATTTTCGCCTCGGAGGTACTATATGTCGTCTGCGATAGTGACTGCATTCTTGTATACTTGTACTTAACACGAGCATAAAGATCCTCAAAAGCGAGCACGGATTCGTAATCCGGATCTCCCGCGTCGGGATTAGAGGATATCAGATCATTGCGATCGTCCAATGTTCGTACGAAGTCCGACCGAATAATGTCGGCAGTACCCGCGTTAGATAAAAATGTAAATATCTACTTGATCTGGAGTATCCAACTTCTTCATCGAATCGAAAATTTGTTGCATTCGTACAAAGTATGTATTTACTTTAATTTGTAATCTATTCAACGCGCGAGCGTGTCGATCTTGCGCTCCACTAGTTACGGATGCATTAGCCATAATTTAAATGTTATTAATTACATACTGATAACCAATCAATATATAAACAATACCAAACCAAACCAAACAGAGTACCTATTCCTATATCAATGTGATACAAGTGAAATTGCCACAGGTGCGTTCATGACCTTTCAAAATGGCGGCCTGCAAATAGGTAATTTTTCCAATTAAATAAAAGATCCGGTCGTAAGGTTCAAACTATGATTGCGCTGATTCGAAGGATGTGAATGCTGGGAGAAAAAAAAGGAGTAAATCTCACCTTGATCGGTTTTCGCCGATTCTTCGAAGTCCCTTTGCATGCGCGCCACGCGACTCCGCTTGCACACTCGTTTATTAAAGATAGTTTTTTATGATTTTATAGTGGCCACTTTTAATTAGGTGAAAGTTCACACGCTTAATTTTACACACGCAACTTAATAAGGTAAGATGCACTGATGCAGCAATTTATCGCCCTATTCGATTATTTTTCACGAGCACACGCGTTTTCTTCGTCAATTATTCCAGGCGCCATTCGGAACTAGCTTCGCTTCAGTGTTCTTCTGTGACAAGGTTCGAGGGAGCGCGCTAATGTTAGTTATACAAAATATGCGTGTATAACATATTTTATTTGAATGTAACTGGGCAATTTCACCTTTTCCCATGATATTTAAATTAAATGGCGCAAACACTCATAGTCCACAAACGCTAAGCAAAGTGGCCGGTTAGGATACTCTCGGTCTTCTGTATAACCTGCCGCAGCGTATGTATGTGGTCTATGGTGCTGAAGCCCATTCAGAATCCGGCTTTTCGATTGGCTGGAAGTCATCAAACATGCATGCGAGACGATTAGTTATAACTCTCGAGAACAGCTTATAAAAGTGATTTAGAAGTGATATGGATGTGGTCTATGGTGCTGAAGCCCATTCAGAATCCGGCTTTTCGATTGGCTGGAAGTCATCAAACATGCATGCGAGACGATTAGTTATAACCAGGGAGCACTTAGCCAGTGGAGAGCGCATAGATGCATTTTTCTTAGAAACACAATTCACCGATTAGCGGTGCGGGGGCAACGGGTCATTGGCAACTGTGATTGGTCACTTCATTTACACGTGTTTGGTGTAGGGAGACCGAAAAAATTATCGAATATCGATACATTTTATCAAGATTTTAGTTTGATGTGAGGATATTCGTGAGTAATAAAAGAATAAATCCAATAATTAACTAATATATTTATATAATACGACACCATAGATATATTCTACTGATTCTTGAAATGAATCAACTTGGAATATATTTTACGTACATTTATTTTTTATTGTGGCACGCCATAATGGCTTCACTCTGCCTGATGAAAAGCAGCCAGTGAAGCCCAAGAAGTGAAAGCGTTCATCACAGCGCCACCACGCTATGCCGAGCGCTCACACTATGGCGGCCTGCATAAATGCTTTTTCACGCCCCGCTTAAATAACCGAAAAAGAGGAAGGAAACACGTGTGCGGGAAGCGCATTCCACATACGGGCAGTTCGGCAAAAGAACGATTGTCCAAACTAGACATTTTAAAACTGCCAAGACTTTTAAAAAATAAATCATAAAGGGGATAGAACCTTTGTGGCATATCCACATTGCCGCCATTTTGATTTTTTTCTAAAGTTTCCACGCATGATTAAAGTGGGCGACGGCGACGACGGGATATAAAACAAGCCAACCACCGCGGTTCGAGTTACCTATTTTGACAAAATAGCATTTTTTCGTGCTACTAGGTGCTTCGTGCTTCTAATAAATACTTGGGAACTATCATTTGAATGCAGTGGAGGGGTTTTTAATGATTGTTATTTTTTCACATGGCGATCCTTACCTCTAAGTATCTCGGGAACGTGACACTTTAGGGTTGCTTAAGACATGACATTTTTTATTTGTTAAAGTATCCTCTATCCATATATACCACTTAAAACCATGTGCGGAAACTTCAGAAAAAAATCAAAATGGCGGCAAGTGGATATGCCATGCCAGTTTCCATACAAAAATGTATGAACCCTTTATTTTTTAATATTTTGTATGTGTCATTTTATAATACATAAAAATTTTACAGATGATCTCGCAGGTTCCGTTTCTAATGGTAAAGATGGTTCGGACCGCGTCTCATTATTATTGTGTATTGGTGACGAAGTCGTCTGAATAAGATAAAATTAATAATTTTACTAAAAACTTCATTTGTATGAGGACTCGAGAAACGTTATTTTGGAAATTTGTACCATAAGAGGTAAACATAACGTAGGAACTGCTGAGCTAAAAAGACGTCGTCGATTTTTCAACTGTTCGAAACAGTCAGATGTAAAGTGTCGTGAACATATGACACTACGTTTCGCAGGAAAGAATTCTTCTCTCCCAGAAGCCTTCATCCAAATGTCTTTTTTTTTTCTATATTATTTGGGAATCTAGAAAAAATATACTTATGTAAGGCAGGCAGGTACCTAATGTAATTATTATGTATTAAAATATTATGCATTTATAAAATGGCAAAGTTATCATAATTTAGATACCTTTCAATTTTGAAATAACCTAAAAAACTCTAAACTTTATACAATTTTAAGATCGTGACAAAAATGAGAATATTTAATTTTATCGATAATTTTTTAAAAAATCCAGTTCGGCACTACCGAGAACGAAAGAGACATCTGCATAGTAAATTAAGCCTAGGAAAGACAGAGACGGCAAGAAAGACATCAACGCGTGCCATTTTTATATTTAGTTAAAAATTTTTATTTTAGGTAAAAGTATTTGCATAAATTTTAAATAAATACTACTGTCCTGTGGAAGGTTATACCGTGTTTTTTATAATTTGAGGTAGTACTCGACTTCCCACACCATTTCACAGCACAACTTGGCATTTTTAACGTAATTAGTCGCTTTGAACGATAGTTTCTGTCACTGTGACCCTGAACCTTAAGTGAAGATAGTGCCTGTGATTAGGTGAAAGAACTGTGTGCTGTGACGCGACCATCAAATCGCCTACATCGCCGCCCGCCAGCACGCCTCCCGTCTCCTGCCTCATCATCCCAGGTAAGCATTCCGACCTATCCTCCTTCTTTACTCTGCCTTTCTTTACTCTGCTGTATTTGGCGGTGTCTTCTGACCCGCGAATACATTTTGGTCCAATCGAGCGCGGAATAACCGCTAAGGTTCAGCCCTAATCAGAACCTAACTTTATTTTAATTTTCAATTTTAATACAGTCCGCTAAAAATAATTATTTCCGCCCATAATCTTATTCTATTTCTAAATCTTATATCTAATTCGTGCCATCATTTCTAAATTCATTTGTTTACGTAACTTTAACCTGCCCCAATAAAAATTTCGTCGGGTAGCCGTACATCATTTGTGTGAGGATTGCGACTACGCTATATACAGAATTATTTTAACGCAATTATTTCTGCATGTTGTTTTAATGTTGATTTCGTGTATGCATCCGATTGTCTGATCACAGATATATGGTGTCATACAATGTTGTTGTGATTTGAGCGAATTTGTGTAGGTACCTATACGATCGTTGTCTAATGAATTGATCGTTGTCATTGTTCGGTAAATTAGTTGTTAAATTATTACGTTACGTATGGTATTATGACGAGAGATGGTATTGTTATTTTTCCCGTTTTATTTTTTAATGAATTTTTTATGCTCTTGTCGTGTTAAATCGGCTCAGATCTCGTGCATGCTCACCACGCGTGCCAAGTAGCGTGCTTTATTTTTTCGCTCGTGTTAATTTTATATATTTTTTTTGTTTTTAATTTTTGCCTTTGTAATCGGCTCATTTTTTGTGCGTGCTCATCACATGAGCTTAGTGTGTTTCATCATTTTTTTTTATATCGCTTACGGCTATTTGCGTGCGTCGCCTTCGCTTCTACACACGTTTGCCCACGTGTGGGACACAGACATAGTGTCCCAATTTTTTTTATTAAGTTTTTATTATTTGTTTACTTATTTTTTTTTGCGACCGACTCATTCTTCGCGCTAGTTTCCGCTACAGGTCTGCCCGACTGTGAGCGCCTTGCCCAATAGTGGGCTACGGATGACGTGATTTCTTTTGTTGTTTTGTTTGTTGTTTGTTTTGCGGTCGGCTAATATTACGTA
Organism: Scoparia ambigualis; assembly: GCA_963921215.1. NCBI lineage: Eukaryota > Metazoa > Arthropoda > Insecta > Lepidoptera > Crambidae > Scoparia > Scoparia ambigualis. The sequence goes on along the minus strand of OY992525.1, from coordinate 6,657,562 downwards.
CGCGCGTTCAATAGACAACACCAACAATAACTGGTCTCCTGTAATGGAATCACCTGATGTCACTAATGCCCTTTGTGAATTTAATTCAATATTGACTAGAGTTATCCAGAAAAATACCAGGACAACACGTATAAGAAGATCAAAACTCATACTAAAACCCTGGATCACGCCTGGTCTCGTTAGATGCATGATACATAGAGATAAGCTTCACTTAGATCTCCGTCGACACCCTTCTGATCATACTCGTAAACTTATATATCACAGATATAGAAACTTTCTTACAAACCTCCTACACAAAATCAAAAAAGATTTTGAATCCCACGAACTAGAAGCCAACAAGAAAGACCCCAAAAGGTTATGGAAGTCGATTAAAACTTTAATAGAGTATCCATCAAAAAAAGAATCTAATACAGATCTTTTAAAGGCAAAGACAACAACACTAGAATCAGTAAACTCTTGCAACGATTATTTTGCCAATGTCGGTAAAAATCTTTCTGATCAGTTGTTAAATTCACTAGACGCAACTGAACAATCTCTAGTCTCAAATCTTAGTATAAAAGGATCTACTCAACATAACTTTTTCTTACAACCGACAGATGAAACTGAAGTAAATTCTCTTATCATGCAGTTAAAGCTTGACAGCGCGCCTGGTCCAGATGGTATCAAACCATCTCTAATAATACATATCAGGGCATCAATAATTTCTCCCTTAACCCACATATTTAACCTTAGCATATCGACTGGTATTTTTCCTTGCGAGTGGAAAGAAGCTTACGCGATCCCGATACACAAATCTGATTCAAAAACAATCCCAGCAAATTTTAGACCAATATCATTATTATCAATTTTCTCTAAAATCTTGGAGAAGATCGTTAACTTGCGTCTTATGAACTACCTCGAATGTTTTAATCTCCTTTCAGATCGACAATTCGGTTTTAGGCGCAAGCGTTCAACTGAGGACGCAGTGGGACTTCTCACTAGAACTGTCTCCGATCATCTGGATAAAAGGCAATGCTGCGTAGGAGTCTTCCTAGACCTAGCAAAGGCTTTTGATACTATATCCGTGCCAATTCTGTTAAAAAAATTAGAATTCTTTGGTATCAGAGGATTAGCGCATGACTGGTTTCAAAGCTACCTCACTGCTAGGTCCCATAAAGTAAAAGTTGGTGACATTATCAGCGATAGACATTCTACCAGCTTTGGAGTGCCACAAGGGAGTGTTCTGGGACCGTCCCTATTTATTTTATACATTAACGACATCCACGCAAATGCTCCCAGTTCGGCAGAACTAATTTGCTATGCCGACGACACCGTAGCGATCTATCAAGGGAAAACATGGAAAGAGGCTTTACATTCTGCAAATCTCGGTATGTCCTCGATCAAGAAATGGCTAGACCTTAATCTGCTCACGTTGAACCTCAACAAAACATAATATCTATGCTTCCACAAGACTTGCTCCTCACAACCGGCACTTACCACTAACATAAAAATTCACTCCTGCAATCCCCCACACTGCTCCTGTATCCCCATAGCACGAACAGAGACTATTAGGTATCTAGGAGTTGAAATTGATGAGAAACTTTCTTTTAAGCAATACATAGATTCTCTTATTAAAAGAACTAGAAGACATGTCCACATTATGCGCCTTCTTCGAATCTCAGCTGACAAAAAACTACTTACCACTGTTTATACAACATTATGTCAATCAATCCTGAGCTACTGCATTCCAGTCTGGGGAGGCATAGGAAAATCAACCATGATAGGTCTGGAAAGAGCACAAAGGTCTGTCCTAAAGGTAATGCTGAAAAAACATTTTCTATTTCCTACTAGAGACCTATACCGGGAGGCTTCTGTCTTGAATGTACGACAACTTTACATAATCAAGGTGTTCGTTCTAGGATATCAGGCGACTCTTAACTCTCTATAATACGCAGGCCTTATACAAAGGAGGGTTTTCCGTATTCCGCAAACCACGGTCAAAACGGCCTTTGGTAAAAACCATCTTTACTTTAAATTGCCATATATTTACAATGTGATTGCACGAGGCTGTGATATAAAGTCGTGTTCAGTAACTGAGGCTAAAAAAAGGGCTCTGGAGTGGCTTTTAAATTTATCCTACACTGAAACCGAAAACTTGTTAAGAATAACACAATAATAATATCAACCCTTACACGCATACACCCAGCCAGACACATACACACACATTCACTCACACCTTTCCACACACACACACACACGCACACACACACACACACACACACACACACACACACACACACACACACACACATACAATCACACATAGGTACTAAGCATGAAGTTGCAGAAAAATATTAATAATTATTAATAATTGTTTAATTTTGAAATAAAATCATTTTTTGGATTTACTATACAATTATACTCTCGCACCTGTATGGTTTGTCACAAGTCAGGCTCGTCCTAGTGTGTAATTATTTAATTTTGGCATAATTGTAAGTATATATAATTTTTTCTTGTAATCTTGTTTGTTTCATGTTTGTCAAAATGAATGTTATATGTTTATGTTAATAAAGATATTATTATTATTCTCTTTATTCAAACTATATCTTAAGAAAAATTTTTTACAATATTTTATGTAAAAAAAACATATTTACAATATAAAATATTATAAAAAACTTAACCTAGGTTGCCACCGGCAGCGGGGATAGACCCAAGCTACCGGTGGTTAGGGCTGCAGAGTGAGGAACCTCCTGACAATACGTGCCGTGTCAAGGAGTACTGCCTTCTGTATCTGACCCTTGACCCAACCTTTTAGCGAGAGCCTCTCTAGGTGTTGATCGAGGCTCTTAGCTAAAAGACCGTTTGCCGAAACGACTATCGGTACAATAATGGTTGAATCCACATCCCACATGGCGGTAACCTCGTGAGCCAAGTCAAGGTACTTACTGAGCTTGTCCTTCTCGGCTTTCACGAGGTTCTCATCATGAGGTACGGTGATATCAACCAATATTGCCCGGCGCTGAGATCGGTCGACCACCACGATATCAGGCTTATTGGCGACAATAGTCCTGTCCGTGATGATAGAGCGATCCCAGTAGAGCGTTGCATGACCATTTTCGAGAACTGGCGCAGGTGCGTACTTATAGTACGGCACCTCTGATTCAACAAGGCCATATTGAAGAGCAAGTTGCTGGTGAATTATTCTGGCTACTTGGTTGTGTCTGTGCAAATACTCTCCGTTAGCAAGATGAGAACAACCGGAAATAATATGTCGGAGTGATTCTCCAGGACGGCGGCATGCCCGACAGATGTCGACCGTACCGTCCTTCATAATATATTTCCGGTAGTTATTCGTCTTGATAACTTCATCTTCAATGGCACAGACAAAACCTTCGGTTTCCCCAAAGAGGTCACCGAAACGTAGCCAGTTCACCGAGGCAGGCAAATCTACATCAGGCCCAGTTAGAGCCCGATAGTAGCGCCCGTGTAGCACCTTGCTCTTCCATATGTCCTTGCGATCGAGAGTGCTTAGCACCACTGGTTTGCGCCAGTTTTCTGTTGCCAAGGAGAGCGGCGTAAAGTGTCTATCAACTGCCACGACATCCAAATGCATCCCGCACTCACTGTTAAGGAAATAATCCCTGAGACTGCACACCTCACGGTTATGTAGGTCCTTGGCATTTAAAAAGCCGCGACCCCCACATCTCCGCGGGATGTACAGCCTGATGAGCGCGGGTGTAGCATTCTGGAAGTCGTGAGCATTTGACGAACTCTTCTATCCAAGGCGTCCAATTCGGTCTGAGTCCATCTTAGTATGCCAAAGGAGTATGTGAGCAGAGGCATAACCCAGCCATTAAAAGCACGCGACTTATTGCCACCCGATAAAAGACTATTAAGTACTTTTCTCAGGCGGCAAAAGAATCGCTCCCGTAATGACTTTTTTATGTCCCTGTCCTCAACACCCAAAGACTGTGACATACCAAGATATTTATATGTTTCAACTTCGGAGAGAGATCTGAGGTTTATCGTTTCGGAGAGTTGTAAATTGGTTGAATTTACTACTCTCCCACGCTGTACATGCATAACCGCACACTTATCCACACCAAACTCCATCTTGATGGCACTGCTGAAAGTCTCAGTAATTTTCAGCAGTTTCACCAAGTCTTGGCGGTTTGGTGCGAACAATTTGAGGTCATCCATGTACAACAAATGCGACATAACTTCACCCCCTCTCCGCAGTTGACAGCCTAACTTTGAATTTCTCAACAAAGTACTGAGAGAATTCAAAGCTAGGCAAAACCATAAAGGACTCAGACTGTCGCCCTGGAATATGCCACGCTCTATCCTTATAAGATCCTGCGTGGCAGAAACACTATCTTGACATCCTGGTTGACACAAGACCGTGGTCCACTGCCGCATGCATGACATCAAAAAGGATTTTAAAGTTATATCAATTTTATATAACTCTAAAATCCTCACCAACCATGAATGCGGCACCGAATCATAGGCCTTCTTATAGTCAATCCAGGCTGTAGAGAGAGTCCCTCTGCCACGCCGGACCTTCTGGCATATGGTCATGTCAATGAGGAGAAGCTCCTTAGTACCACGGGACCCAACCCTACATCCATTCTGAGTCATGTCCAAAATATTGTTTGCAACAATGTGCGTGTTAATTTTTGTTCTCAGAATGGATGTAAGGAGCTTGTATAAAGTAGGTAAGCACGTGATGGGTCTATAATTTTTCGGTTCCGTGGTACTACCTGATTTATGGAGCAGAAAAGTGACACCAGTAGTCAACAAACTTGGGAGTGAGCCGAGCTCTATGGCTTCTTGGAATTGTGTTGCCAGTAACTCGTGTGAACATCGAAACCATTTGATCCAGAAGTTGTGCAATCCGTCCGGTCCTGGGCATTTCCAATTTTGGGCCGTACGGATTGCACAACTTACGTCAGCTGTACTAATATTTATAGGCTGCATGGTTTCGATAGGTTCACACGCGTCACTGACAACACTCATCCATTCACCCTCCGTGTGCTCGACGGGCACCGACCAAATGCTGCGCCAGAAATTAGTCATGGCATCAACATCTGGTAGCCGCCCGTCGCTCACACGTTGATCAGCTCCTTCCCAACGTCTGTATACTTTTCTTTGGTCACTTTGAAAGAGGCGATTTTGTTGGTATCGGTCCACACGCACTCTGTAGCGACGTATACGGTTTGCCCACGCATAGACTTTTTGCTTCAGAAAGTCAATACGTTCCGTCACACAAGCCATATAGTTTTCCGGACGAACATCAGTCCCAACAAAGGCTTGTGTGACGAATCGCATGACGCGAGGCCGATTATTGCCATTTCTGAAGCAAATTAGCTTTGCAATGAGTGTCCTGAACTTATTAATACGCCCCTCGATCCTCAATTGCCAAGCAGGGACAGTCCCGGTTCGCCGCGGTACTCGGTCAGAATCCTGGAATTTGACACGAGCAACGCGACACACCGCGATGGCCCCACAATAAAGGATCGAGTGGGTATCAATTAAACTTTCACTGGTTCCAAGATAAGGAACCAGTAAATCGTTCAAGGCACTCATTAACGCTAAATTATGTCTATTCGTGGGCAAACAAGGTATACGCGGCCTAGAGTTACGCGTGTCACGATACTGTAGAATAGCATCTTTCAAAGCGCTCCTCATTTGCTCATTCGTCTGAGTACTTACATTCGTATTTATGAAATCTTCACCGTCGGGTACCGGATCTACTCGCGCCACCAAAACCGGCGTCACGGCCGGTAATTGTGGGGCAGGGCGATCCTGTACCGAAGAAGAAGCCGCACAAATACGTAGTGACTCCAGGCGTAGCCGATCAAGTGCTGACTGATCCAGCAAGTTGTTACGCTGGATCACCCGCACTTGATCCGACAATCGTTGGGCAGACACGTCTATGGTCGGTTCAAAGGCCTGAAACAAAGACAGCATCCTAACACGATACGCAGTAAGGTTAATTCCTCCCTCTGTAGCCCTGTAGTAGGCGCGCATGCAGTTCTCATTTATTTCTTGAGTCCATCGCATGCGGCGCACTACACCACCGGTAGCGGGGGTCGTACGCGGGGCAGATGGCCCCACTGATCCCAAGCGTGCCGGCAGCGGTGGTCGTCTTCGTCGCGCAGGTCGTTGTGGCGGCGGCGGGGACGGCGATCGCCCGCTCGCGCTGCTCGACTCGTCTCTGGTGAAGTCATCATCATTATTATTAATATTATTATTATTATTGCGCGTCCGAATTTCCATAGTGCTAGCATTTTTGGAGAAAATTTGGTAGCAATTCAACTAAAAAGAGAAAAGGTTATTTTAGATAAACCAATTTACATAGGCTTTTCGGTCTTAGAACTGTCTAAAAGCCATATGTATGATTTCCATTACTCCGTAATGAAAAAAACTCGGACCAAATATCACAATGGACAGAGTCTTTGGATTTTTAGCATGTCCGTCTTTTGTTAGTGTGCAGCTTTCTATCTGTACATGTATGCATGACTAAGGATGTGACATATCGATATAATTACTTTAGTGTGGTGTGTACCTAGTTCGTTATTATAATTGGGGGTTAAAGTTACTCACGTCCGTAGGTTTACCCTTTAGACCCTACACGTGGCCCCTGGGTGGTGCTAAATGAGTGACACTGACTGAGTGGGCATCGATCAATGTCAATCGAAGTTGATCGACTGGTCTGGTAGCTTTAATCTATCGACGGATACCGTTTGACTAACCAATCGATCGACAACGGTCGGTACAGGGGGTACAGTAATAGTAACTTAGTAGAATATTTGTTTTTTTTCCTAAAAATAACCTAAAATAACCTCAAAATAAAATTCCCCCTTCTTCGGTATTGCTTAATCTAAAGTGCTTCCCAAGGTATTTGGGGGAAATATAATTTAGTATTTAAACGTTCATATTATCATCACCCATTATCATCAACTTAAGCATAATCAAACTGATTATGCTTAAAGAACTCTTGTTCGCGCCACAGCGCGACGGATAACCGTCTCTGCGCCGGTCAATTAAGATGCATATTGGTGCAACGACTGGGCAACGAATGATCGGCCAATCACAGCGAGTTGACAATTATACTCGACGAAGTGTCCGCCGGCGCCGCGCAACGGGAGTGTGCTTCGAGCCTTCCGTGTGAATCCACGCGCGCCCGCGCAAGAATTCAGCCCGCGAACAACCACGACTACAGTGTTTGTGAATTAAGAGCGCTTGGTACCAGCTCAACTATCCTTAAAACGCCTCCGATCAGTGCCTAGTGGAGTGACTTGTGTTGTGTGTTGCTGCCTTCAAGCCCGCGCCCCCTGCGCCCCCGCGCCCGCCTTCAGCTCCAGCCAGCTCCAGCACGATCCAGTGACCACAGCTCGGACCCCGGTAAGTTCCTTTCCACCTCCCGCCTAACAATCTTTACTCTGCCTTCTTTACTCTGCTGTATTCGGCGGTGTCTCCTGACCCGCGAGTACAACTCTATTATTACGACTAGTATCCATGGGTACGAAATAATTTTTTTTAAAAAGTGAAGCGGCCGGCGCGTCTAATCAAACAGCTCGATCTAACACCCAATCCATTCTACTGGTCGATTGTCGATAGACATCGATCGATTGGTCTGGTAGAAACTATCGATCGACGTCGATTAATTCATTTTACCATCGATCGATGTCGTCGATCGACGATCAATCGCTAGGTCTGGTAGATACTATCGATGGACGTCGACTAATCCATTCCACCATCGATCGATGCCGTCGATCGACGATCGATGGGTTGGTCTGGTAACACCCTAATCTCCGGCGTGAAATAATAGCCCTTGGTGCTGTTGTATTTCGATCGGCCAGTGAGGGTTCCGGAGGCCTTCCCCACCCCCCCCCCCCTCACAATTCCTATTCCTTTCTAAAACCTATTCCTTCCTTAAAGGCCGGCAACGCATCTGCGATTCCTCTGGTGTAGCGGGTGTCTATGGGCGGCGGAGATTACTCTCCATCAGGTGACCCGCCTGCTCGTTTGCCTCCTTCTATTATAACAAAGAAATCCATCAGGTGACCCGCCTGCTCGTTTGCCTCCTTCTATTATAACAAAGAAATAAAAAATAATAATTTGTGTAGTAAAGTGAAGAGCAATACTTTTTACTATTCATATTCCCGCCCATATTATTGTAAGGTTCATTTTAAATTATTTGCATAATTCAATTTTAGTCTATTCGTAAATCTATAGAACGATTGACAATCTATGGTTTGACACATGTGATGCGTCGGGAACTCGGGGGGGAAAAGTAGGGCGGCAGTCGGTGACTCGGTGAGTGAGGCATTCTCGGCTGGGCGCTTGTACTGGAGGGACTAGTAATGTAGCCGAAACGGACGGATAACGGGAGTACTGGTTGTATATTGAAGAAGAATAAATGCTATCTGATATTGGCTACGTGTTTTACTACATTATTAACATTCAAATTTGAACTACGACTGTAAAATTTTTACTGTAAAAAAAGATTTTTCAAAATGTTTGGAACAGAGCCTTGGATATTTTGTAGGCTCCCAGTTATCACGTCTAATAGCTTTAACCCATTCAAGTCTTATTTCCGGGCATTTTGGGAACCTAAAAAAGAATAATAAAAAGAATATTAGTAATATTGATAAAGCTTCGATACACAAATACGTACATCACTAATCTTTATGCCAAAAACAAAGCCTTTAAATTATGTTTAATTAAGGTTTAAAACCTGATCCTTATGAAAAGTGTACGATATAGTATGATTTAGAATTAGCAAAAATTAATGCTTTGCCGTTTTAATTATAAAAAAACTCATAGTAAAGCATACATATTATGAGAAATCAATAACGTATGAAATCATAATTCTTGGTCTATCACACCTCCTTTCGTTGTTCTTGACGACCAATAAACAGACAGAGACAGACATTATGTCAATTGTATATAACACAAATAACACAAACACTAAGATTTCTTAATATTTCACTATTATTTCGCACAATCCAGCAATGTTTTGACCGAGCAGTCGGTCATGAAATGACACGTCTCACACCGACAGTGCGTCGCTGCCAAACGTACATTCACTATCTCTTTTACTTATATCACACTACAGTCATACAGACAGAGATACAAATACTTTACTTTGATACACGTATGTAAGAGCGGCAACGTCGTAAGACTCTGTCCATGTAATATTTGGTCCGAGGAAAAAAATTTACAAACGTAATATATCTCTTTGCTATACGGACACGGACAGTTTATTATATTCCATTAGTACACAAGATTTTTATTCTGAATTAAAGTCGAACTTCTTTCAATATTTTGATACTAGTAATTATCCATCAACAAACTGTTACAATATTGCTCTAAATAATAAAAAAGTTCCTGGGCTCTTTAAAGATGAGCTAGGTGGAAAAATATTGTTAGAATTTGTTGGACTAAGATCAAAATTGTATAGCATAAAAACAAATGAATTTGAATATAAAAAAGCAAAAGGCGTTAAGAAACCGGTCACCAAACAATTGCAATTTGTTGATTACGTAAACACTTTGTCATCTGGTTCGGATTTAAGAAGAAAAAACCTTTATTTTAAATCTATTAAACATGAAGTTTTTACACAGGAACAAAACAAAATTGCTTTATCCAGAAAAGATGATAAGCGTTTTATTCTAAAAGATAATGTAACGACTTTGTCATGGGGACATCATTCAATAACTCCTTAATTGATAAATGTATGCCTAGTGTTAGTTTGTTACCTCCATGTTATAGATTAATGGAAATTTATATCGATTTGTATAGAAATGACGCTAAAAAATAAAAACTATGTAATTAAGAATTTGTGTGCCTGTAATTTGTCTTCTACCATTAACCTGTATTTATCTTAATTGTTATTACTTACCTGCTACGCCTGGGTTGTCGTGATACCAGACACAATAGATAATGTATTGCCAATGACACATAAATGTGTCGTCCGGTAAACAAAAGGTTAAATACTTATGTAATAAATTTTCTGTTAAGAAATTGTGCACCTGTAATTTGTATTTATCAATATTGTAATTGTATATCTATCTAAAATAATAAATTACCTATTTAAAATTCGATGTTGCATTCATTTCTACCGCCTTTTACCATCCCACACCTTTTGCTGCCTATTTTATTGTCATATAACTGGAAGCAATAAACGTGTGTTCCTATGCTTGTGCAATGCCACACATGCAACTTACTCTTAACCGCAAGCTTGCAATAATACAAGTTCTGACATGAAACAGTAGCATACAAAACGCGCTTAACGTCATGGTACCTTATCGCTAAATGCTAAAAGTGCAAGCTGGCAATTTGCAGGTTCTCACTTGAAATTGTTGTATCGAGCAAAAATGCGCTGTTTCATATACCTAGAAGCGATAAGCGTTTGTTTTCATGTTTGCGCAACGCGCACGTGCAACTCTAAATAGCAAGCTTGCAATAATGCAGGTTCTGACAGTTCAACAGAACTTTATCGCTAAAAGACATAACGAATATTTCAGTTCAGTCCGCGATCTCGTTCCGTTCACTTCATTAGTTGCTCAAGATGTCTAACCAGATAACACAGTGTGCAAGTGTTATGATTACTATGGATAATATAAAAAAGGACCTTCCTAAATATGTTATAAAAGTTCAGATCCTGGAAGGTATCGACAAGTCTGATGAAATTGAGTTCCAAACTCGTGCTAAAACGCAGTATATAGTGTACAATCACCAGGACGAAGTGCTATTAAATACGTATCAGTTAATGTACGACATTAATGCGGAAATTGCAGCACGCAACGAGAGACATCTGGGCGTAAATTTCACAATAATTTGGGTATGTATTAATTATTATTAGTTTTTTCATATTGCAACGAGACTTGTTTATAACTCTATATATACACGTACGCGACGCTGCTCTATACATAACGTACCACTCTTGTTTAAAATTGTAAGAAATCTTTTTTTCTATATATTTAAATGTAAATTAAAAAATTAAAAATATGTTGAGTGTATGTATATAGTTCAATAACCATATTTCATTTTTTTTCAGAAAATGGATTCTGCTGACTTGTGGTACCCATGTGCTCAAAGATATGACGATTTATGTGACAACGAAGTGGCTGAAAGGCAAATTCCTGATGTTCCTACTCCTCCAGCTACACCTGGACTAAATGCAGATGTCAAGAAAAGAAAACAGCAGCGAAAAAAGCAATTACAAAGGTGCCATCCTCATACGTGGTTTCAAAAACATTTAAAAGGGTGCACCGTCTGATCAAGATTCAAATATACGACCTTGATAGTACTGAAACATTACCGGATGAAAAAAACATTGTTGTTAGTGCACAGTATTCAGTTTGTGATTTTGTGGATGAAATAGTGGACATGACCGAAAACCTAGTGAATAAAATTTGTAAGAAAATATGTAATGAATCTATTTAATCAATTTATTTTACTCAATTTTGTGTGTGAGTGTGTAACCGTAATAAATTACTTTTCTGTAATATTATGATAAAAAATTTGTAAATAAAATAATAAAACTATACTTACTTATAAAAATTAAACTGAACAGTTGTTGTTCAGTATTAGAATTAGGTGGTAAATTGTGCTATATTTTGTAATTATTCTATATTACTAATAATTGATTTTGTTTATTCATATTTGTTTATTATAATAAAATAATATTTTTTAAGAAAATATATTGTAATGAATCTATTTAATTAATATTATTTTAATTTACTCAATTTTGTATGTGTAGTGTAACCATAACGAATTACTTTTCTGTAATATTTATTATTGACAATTTGTAAATAAAATGATAAAATTATACTTACATATAAAAATTAAACAACAACTGTTCAGTAATTAGTTGGTAAACTGTGCTGTATTTTTGTAATTATTCTTTAATATTAATAATTGATTGTGTTAAGGTATATATGTTTATTATAATAAAATTATTTCTTATTAAGTAATATTGTCGTTTCAATTTCTTTCTACTATTTACTTATTTTATTTTATTTCATTCAGTAAATCCACTTCTATTTTTAAGAACAAAAATAAAAGAAATTTCATTGCTTAGCTATTTCATTTTTATTACAACAACAAAAAACATTATTTAAATACTTACATTATTTTCAATACACCATTTATTATTATCTATCAACCATTTCTTAATACATATAACATTTCTTAATGCACAATATTTCATATGGTTAAAACAATTGTATGCAAACATATCTTTACAATAGAGTTTACTTAGTGTTTCTAAATTAGGTAAACCTTTATTACTTATATCTAAAACATTCTCATGTCCACATAATTCTCGGACCTACTTAACTTTTTCTTCACCTTTCACAATGATTTTGCGCTCATTCAAGTATGGTTTGATAAGTCTTTTAAATTCCTTGTAGTCAATATGTCCCTCGCTCCATCGGTATCCTCTGTTTCTCTCTATCCACCAAAGGTTTTTCCTTTCTTCAAGAGTCAGAGCAGAAAATGGAAATGGTGGTTTTATTAAGAATATTTGAGTGTGCACTGATGTGCCTATTACTAATTCTTTTAATATCAATTCATTATTTTGATCTTTGAAACCTTGCACATCTACAATAATACTAGTAGTATCGTTATTCATTATAGTTTTTTAACGATGCTGCTAAGTGGTTTATATTCAAATATACTATCGTTCAGTATAAGACAATATGCAGCAGTCTGATCAGGTACTTCTTGATCAGTTTCGATTTCAACTCGTACGTCAATCGATCCCTTTAAAGTTTCGTGCTGGCGAGAACAGTCAATGACGAATAAAGGAGCAAAGTCTTTAAGTCCTTCAAACTTAACAACAGCTCCGCTCGACGTCCGTAATAAGACTGTTGGAACCTTGCATACTGCTCGTATATTAATGAAAACATATTGTTAGCAAAATTTATATTCAACCCTTCATACGGGTAATACGATGTATTTAAAAAGACTCTAACGTCGCGTATATAGCAATGATCGAACTCTGCCATTGACATTTCCGCATTATTTTTACAGTTAGTTTGTAAAGTAATAACAACGTATCGCGGTTTCTCAATTTGCGATGAAGTTTTGATAGACCAAGTATGTTTACGTGATTTAGGTAGTAATGGATATTCATACAAGTCCCAATTACGAAATGCCACTGTTATAGCACGATCCTTTTCTAAGTGTTTTAATAAATTAATTCTTTCGCGGTCTGACACTTTAACGTGGGGAACTCTCCAGACAATTTTATTTATAATTATATCTTCCACATCTTCCCCGGAATTTAATTTTAAGGCGTTGAGATTTGTATTACTTCTCAATAATACCAATTCATGTTTACAGTTTATAATAATTTTTTCATAATCTTCTGCAAAACCTAATACTTTATTCAGGGGTATAGAAGCTGAAAAGACTCCGTTACTAACAGTGGTCGAACCTGTGGGAGACCAGCCCCAAACGCTTGCGCATTTGGACTCGTTTGCATGCAACGAAAGATAAGATTTTATTGTTGTGGTAACTCCTGCATTTTTAACTTTATCTATTTCTACTCCGCTTAGTTCATATCGAATGTCTTGAAAAAGAAATAATGCGGGGTTATTTACAAAATGCACACTTGGTACTCTATCGTTTTTCTTGGTAATGTTGTTATGCTTAAACACATCGACTCTGCCTTCAATATACAAACTGCCGAGTGCTGGCAAAACGTACAGGTCTTGCTGATTAATAGGGATCCGTATTTCATCATTCTTGTTGAAACTTGTCACGTATGGTTTGTACGAATGATATTCAAAACTTTCAATGCTGTTATCGTATGAAACCGGATGAGATATATTTATAATATTCATTTTAACAAACCGAGAAAGTTTAAAAATTCTTTATTGGTTTTAGTTAGCTTCTTTGTAAACTGAGGTGGTGCTCCTCTATGAAATGATCTTTTAGAACTGACTCGAATAATACAAGCAGATGCGTTTTTATTGAAATTTAGCATATTTTTTTAAAGTGTAAACACAGCTGTACTTCTTCACCGCGTAAGTTGATTTGCTTATTTTCAGCGTCTAATAGTCTTATATTAATAGCACTTATTGAACTTTGATTGACAGGAAAGTAAATTAAGTTTTTAGGTATTTCAATAATTCTATATCCAGGTGGTACGTTTGGTACAAATTCATAAATTATATGACTTGCTTTCCCGTTCACAAATGATCCGCTGATTACATCGCATTCGATGCGTACGATAGTTGTTGGTAAAATGCTGACAGGATACCGAGATTCGGTACTTATATTAGCCTTAACGGGTTCCATACCAAAACCCAAAACTTTGCCAAGTGAGTCTTTTTTATCAAAGTTAACATTTTCCGAACAGAAAATACTAGGTGTCCATGTCTACAGCTTCCTCATTCGACATAGAGAAATTCTAAGCTTGCCATATTTTTGTGCATATTATGTGCAATCAAACGTGTCACTCCTAATTTTTGTGCCACCACAACTTCGTTACTATGAGTTGTTTTATGTGTGTAAGCTGGAGACACGTGTCACCAGCTCGCACACGCCCGCTAAGACAAACCAGTGAGGATAGGGTTTTAGACTATAGCCAGAAATTTTGTGCATAATTTGTGCACTAGGAACAAAAAAAACTAACCATCATACTCAAATACTGTTGAAACTACGATCATAAAACTGTGTGCGAGCTGGAGACACGGGTCTCTGGCTTACACAGCTGTATCTTGGTAATTGTTTAAGCTACGGTTATAAATTATACCTCAAATTTTTGTGCATAATTTGTGCACAAGGCACAAAAATTTTCAAAACTTTAACTCAAAAGGTTTTTGAGCTACGAACCGATAAGCTGGTGGCTGGGCTAACACATGGTGAATTACTGCAACTGTATAAGATAGCGTTTCGTTTTAAAGATCAACTAATACGTTATAATTTGTGCAAACACGAGGCAAAATTTCAAATCTCTGGGCCTCTTAGTTTAAAAATTATAGGCCAAAAACTGTTTTCCCGCTAAAAAATTCAAAATAATGGCTCGGAAGTGGCTAAGCGCGCCGTTGCTGTTCCGTGCGCTACACGAGTTTGAACTTAAGAGCTAGCAATATTTAGAGTCATTTTAATTTTAATTTTATTTTGCGCTCTCGTTTGTTTTAATTTATGTACCGAGAATTTTAGACTAGGAGCCGTTTGCTTCGATTAAAACAAAAAGGGAAGATACGGCATTAGCGTCTCGTGAGTGAGCCGCCAAAATTAGGCCTAAAGGCACAATTTCACTTCAGTCACAATTTGCCGAGCGAACAGGCTACATCGCACTATTGCGGATATTCTACTGTGTGAAAAAGAGAAAGACTATACTCCGCAGTGGCGTCGGAATCGGTCGTACGTACTCGTCTGTTGCGAAGCGACCGTGACATCAACGCGCTACTCGCTGACTCCCTCGCGCTGACGTTGAAACTTACCGCTTTGTCTCGCTCGCTCGATTTACACTTTATAGGTGTGCGTGTGTGAGTGTTTGCTTAAGTAGTTGAGTAGGACTATATTTTGAATGACTAGAAGTAGGAGCATGCCGTATCTTCCCTTTTTGTTTTAATCTAAGGCCGTTTGTTAAAGCGATGCGCGACGCAACTAATTTAGTTTCACTATAGGTAGGTACCTAACTAACCTACCCTACTTTTTATTTTAAGGCCTACTCCAGTACTAGTGTTGTTGCAATACTGATAGTTTCACTATCGATAGTAGATCTTGAAAAATAGTCGATAGCGCGAATAGTCCTATCGAAAATATCGAAATGCTGCGATACTATCGATAGTATCAATGGTGAAAATTGGGTAATACTAATGAACTTGGTCGATACTATCGATTCTAAAGTCAAAGTCAAAGTCAAATTATTTATTCAATGCAAACCTTTACAGGCACTTATTGACGTCAATACTAATAATAATAAAAAACAGTTAACTAACTTATAGTTAAGACTTAACAACTAATCAAACGAGCTTATAGTCTGTGCCAGACAAATGCGCATCGCTACCCCCAGTACCACTGCACGCCGAAACAGAATCGCGTCGATCCTATCGATACTATCGACATACGATACTATCAATAGTATCGATACTATATTTAAACTATCGACGCTATTCGATAGTATCGATAGTTTTGCTTTAGAAACTATCGACGAATTTTCGATACTATCGAGCGAGTATTGTAATTCTAATCATATGATGTGATAGATGACCTACGTAATTACCAGCTATATTACCTTTTATGAGCAAACAACGGTATAGAAAAATGTTTGACTATCGATGTTGAACAACTGTTACTATCGATCGAATGGTTTTTTGCTGATACTATCGATAGTATCGAAACTATTGATCTTTAGCAATAGTATTACTTATTTTAATCAATCGATACTATCGATAGTATTGTCAAGTGTCGATAGTTTCGATAGGACTATCGATAGTATGACTGATTTTCGAAGTCACAATAGTATCACGATCCTACGCAACAACACTACCCAGTACACATTGGCGTATGTTGGCCCACTGCCGGCCATAGCCATTGTGTAGACGGGGTAATGGTGTACAGTCACGGGCAATTTATCGATAGTGGCGCGCAATTTACCCCCTCTACACAATGGCGATTGCCGACAATGGGCCAACATACGCCAAGTCGCCAATGTGTACTGTGTAGTGTTGTTGCGATAGCGATAGTCAATCGATAGTATTGTGATACTATCGAGACTTCGTAAATCAGTCATACTATCAATAGTCCTATCGAAGGTTCTACATAGGTCATCTATCACATCATATCATTAGATTTTCAATAGTCACTTGATAATATCGAAAATTCGTCGATAGTTACTAAAGCAAAACTATCGATACTATCGAAACGTGTCGATAGTTTATAGATAGGATCGATCCCATTGATAGTATCGTACGTCGATAGTATCGACCAAGTTTAATAGTATTACCTAATTTTCACTATCGATAGTATCGCAGCATTTCGATATTTTCGATAGGACTATTCGCGCTATCGACTATTTTTCAAGGTCAACTATCGAAAGTGAAACTATCACTATTGCAACAACACTAGTACTGGGGCCTTAAAATAAAAAGTAGGGTAGGTTAGTTAGGTACCTATAGTGAAACTAAATTAGTCGCGTCGCGCATAGCTTTAACAAACGGCTCCTAGTCTAAAATTCTCGGTACATAAATTAAAACAAACGAGAGCGCAAATTAAAATGACTCTAAATATTGCTAGCTCTTAAGTTCAAACTCAATTGCAATCGTGTAGCGCACGGAACGGCAACGGCGCGCTTAGCCACTTCCGAGCCATTATTTTGAATTTTTTGGCGGGAAAACAGTTGTTGGCTTATAATTTTTAAACTAAGAGGCCCAGAGATTTGAAATTTTGCCTCGTGTTTGCACAAATCGCTATCTTATACAGTTACAGTAATTCACCATGTGTTAGCCCGTGTTACGTGTCACCAGCTTACACATACTTATCGGTTCGTAGCTCAAAAACCTTTTGAGTTAAAGTTTTGAAATTTTTTGTGCCTTATGCACAAATTAGGCACAAAATTTTGAGGTATAATTCATAACCGTAGCTTAAACAATTACGAAGATACAGCTGTGCAAGCCAGAGACCCGTGTCTCCAGCTCGCACACAGTTTTATGATCGTAGTTTCAGATCGAACAGTATTTGAGTATGATGGTTAGTTTTTTTTGTTCCTAGTGCACAAATTATACACAAAATTTCTGGCTATAGTCTAAAACCCTATCTTCACTGGTTTGTCTTAACGGGCGTGTGCGAGCTGGTGACACGTGTCTCCAGCTTACACACATAAAACAACTCATAGTAACGAAGTTGTGGTGTCACAAAAATTAGGACTGACACGTTTGATTGCACATAATATGCACAAAAATATGGCATGCTTAGAATTTCTCTATGTCGAATGAGGAAGCTGTAGACATGGACACGTTTTCATTGTATTATTATTGCAAGTCAATTTAAAAGCAGCATTTTTAATGTTACTTTTAAGAAAATCGCAAATATCTTGAAGTTCATAGGATCCTTAAGGTATTTGGATGATTTCATTTTTGCCATAATAAAATTTATTGTTTCTTTCATCTATATTAGGAATTGAATTAAAAGTAGAAAAATATAAGAGCCCACACTCATATTCTCCGCGTAGTTGTAAAGTAGGGGAATAGTTTGTGGTCAAAGATTCCCCCTGCCAGTTATCGACACAGTGAAGGACATTTGTGTACTAATACTTTATTTTTTGCGTTCTTAATATATATGTCTTTTCCAATAGTCTCTTAAAAATTTCAAACAAAGGTGACCGCAGTTTATTGTACCAAACGCTTGATACTGAACGTAATTATAGTTTATTGAAATACGCCTTAAATAATTAATTAATTCTAATGGCGGCTTTAAATTACCAAAACTATCATAATATTTACAGTAACCATTTTCCTTAACGTAGGCTACCCAGTGAGTTCCAGGATTCTGAGAACTATCTAAATTTACAATAGCACACTCTATTTTTCTTGGTTTAGATGGAAGTGAATCTCTCATGAAAACTCCTCGAAAGTACGGAATGTCAGTAGCATGCTCCAAAATATCTAAGTTTGTAAGAGGTCGCCTAGGCAGCCGTTTAATTCGTTTTTTGAAGGATTAAGGTATAAACCAGTTCCTTTTTTATGAGGCTTGATATACAATCCTTTTCCAAGAGCGACAGCTTCCATCATTTTGTTATGTCGTTCAGATTCTTGAAGGTTCTTTTGTGCAACCTTGGAATCATTAACGGCCTTTGCTATACCTGCTGCGCCTCCAGCAAGAGAACCTAGAGCTGACAATCCAGCAAAAATAGGAATAAGTGGTAAAAAGCCTCCACTTTTTGGTAGAGGAATACCTCGCGGTAAGCGTATTCTTTTTTTTTTTTTTTTTTTTATAAAAGAGGGAGGCAAACGAGCAGGCGGGTCACCTGATGGAGAGTAATCACCGCCGCCCATGGACACCCGCAAAACCAAAGGAATCGCAGACGCGTTGCCAGCCTTTAAGGGAGGAATAGGTTTAAGGAAGGAATAGGAATTGGGAGGAGGGGGGGGGGGGGGGGGGGAAGGGCCTCCGGAACCCTCACTGGTCGGACGAAACACAACAGCACCAAGTGCCATTATTTCACGCATTTCTTTCATTTTCATTCCTTTCTTATTGGTAAACATTTTTTTCGCTGCTGCATATGCGTATTTTATAGCAGTACGATTATCTTTACATTTTAATTTTTTTATTTGTTTATGTATTTTTTCACGGTGGCTATAAACGGACGACGCACTCCAGCACCAGATATAAGTTTTGCTTTCATTGCATTTTTCACAATCCATGAAGCGAGTTTTTCACCTCTCCCAGCATCTTTTGATTTTAATCTATTCTTTGCCATTTTCAAGAGCTCTAAATCAGCTTTATGTCGAATCTTTATATCCTCGTTATTGTATGCAATATCGTGATGCATACAAGCTTCATCCAATTTATTTACTCCTCGATCACCCTTTAGTAACCGTTGCTCTAATTTAGTTCCAGGTCCGCAATAATTATAACCAGGAAAGTGAAGCTCAAACGGTAATTTGTTGATCAAATTGTTAATAACACCTCTGCCTTCCTTCATTGGTATCTGTATAATGACTGCGTGAGCTATAACTAATAATTTATATTACAAAACTAAAGCACGTTTGTCTACCCAGCTGTTCTCATCATCACTAAGGCCTAACCATTTCACAAAAAGTTTATCACCTTTTCT
Source organism: Scoparia ambigualis (assembly GCA_963921215.1). Lineage (NCBI taxonomy): Eukaryota > Metazoa > Arthropoda > Insecta > Lepidoptera > Crambidae > Scoparia > Scoparia ambigualis. The sequence continues at coordinate 6,637,776 of OY992525.1, read as the reverse complement.
TTTAATTACTTTTTCAATAAGGTAAATATCCGGAAATTTTGTTCTTTGTAATTCATACTCGTAGAATGACCCTAAAATTATCTGTTTATGTTTATCTTCTAAATGGTATGTTGGTGGATTCGTATAATTTACCTTAACTATAACGAATATTTCCGTTGACCAGTTAGGAGTATATCCTTTGTAAAAATCTCCCTTGTATTTACTAATGCGAACATGATCACCAACTTGAAACTTAGGTTTCTGAACAGCCTTGTTACATCGTGTTTTGATAATATTGGACCTGATAACCATATGGTTTGTTTTATTGACATCGACGGGCTTAAATTTTGTTATTCGATGAGGAGTATTGTTATAGTTTTCGACAACTGAGTTTAAATTTTGACCTAACCATTGGTAATGACCGTGTAAGCTGAATAGTTTGAAGAGGTGAGATTTTAACGTACGTATGACTCGTTCTACAATAGAAGCTTTTTTTACAGAGTGGGTAGAATAATGATTAATATCAAATTTTTTAGCAATTTCTTAAAAGTATAATTATAAAACTCCTTGCCTAAATCAGTTTGTAGATGTTTAGGTGTTCGCGACGAAGTAGTTAAAATCCCTTGCATTGCATTTGTAACGCATTTTTTTTCTTTTGATTTTAAAGGACTTATCCATACGTACTTTGACAAAGCATCTATTACTACTAAAATATATGTATGATTTTTGTTAAACTGCGAATATTTCTGCATATCTATAAGGTCAGCTTGCCACAAATCATCAATTCCTTTTATTATTGTACATCGACGAGGAAAATTTTTTCTTGCTGCTTTGTGGAGTTCGTCGACTATGTCTTTTTTACTCATTTTTTATTTAATTTAGCTTCAATCAAATAATCCACTTCTGTTTTTGTATAAAATAAATTGGTTAAACGATCTGAAGTAACGCTTTCCAAGTTCTTTAAATATAGCTTGACATGAACAAGCACTTTTTCTATTTCATTGTCTAGTTCTTGGACTCTCTTATCCATATAAGCTTTATTCACTGCTTCATCGTCTTCATTTGGAGTTGTTAGACCTTTTAATTTTGATGAATTTAAATCGTAGTGCCCTTTTTCTGTTTTTACTAATGTATCATTGAAGGGTATTATTATATTCTTCTAATCTTAAACGTTTATGAACGTGGTGACCAAACTTGTCTATATTCATTGCAGTCTTGATGCGTTGTTCCCTGTTTGCATACTGCTTAATTTACCTGAGACACGCTTCTTATATTCTATGTTTATGATACCAGCTTCATACAGTTCTTCAATTATGGTTATGATTTCGTTATTTACTCCTGTGTTACCGGCGTCCCATGATGCAATTAATAATTTTAACCGTTCGACCAACTCGTTGGGATCGTCCCAATATATGTAATCAGTATTCTTCTTTAGTTCTTTCATAAGTTTAATACCTTTTCCCTGTGAAAGGCTCTCAACGCTTGTAGTTGCATTTCTAGAGAATTTAAATAAAGGCTTAATAACATTCAAATACTTGAATCCCTTGTTGCTGTTCATTGGCTTAGATGAATTATAATTACGTCGGTGTGCATTAGTTTCTAATAGTAAAAATTTATAGTTTTGTAAGTCATCGTCTGTGACTATATCTAAATTTGGTTTCATTTTATACAATAGTTCTTTTAACCCTTGGGTTTTTTTCAAAGTTTGAGTTCCAATTTTCAGAAATCTTCCATCATCAAAAATACGGGTCTTGCCTAGCATTAATTTACCTCGTTCATTTCTAATTCCGTAAGGAATATCAGTCATTGCTTCAGATGACGTTGACCATGACGATTGATTTTTAACGCTTGGCGACGATTGAAAAGACTTGAACGACTCGTCGCTCACATTATGGTCTTCAGAATGTGATACAACAAGGGTTTGGTTTTTTTGTAACTCCCTATCAGAAGTGTCTTCTTCTACATCACTAATAGTTTTATCATTAGAAGAATACGATTCGCAATCACTATTCTTATTTTTTTTAATTATCGGTCTATATTATTTTTCTACCTTGCTTGCTGTCATAATTCTTACTTGCTAGCAAATTAAGGGGTTGAATTATAGGTTTAAATATAGTTTCTAAGGCCATATTATTAGAATTTTTCATGTCTTTGATTAATTTAACCTTTCTTTTAACAGCTGCTGCGGACTTAACAATTTGCGTCTTAAGATTTTTTTCCATTTTAGGTAGGATTCTGCTCAGCTCCAAATCATAAATGAGACTGAATCATCATTAGGTAAACTTTCTTTAAGTATTTTATTCAACCACAATAAATGTGTCAAACTCTAATCGATAACAACCGTTATTTCTCTCACATAATCACAAGATAGCAGGAACGAATTCTTCCAAACAGCTGAGCACATCTCACGGAATTGAGACCATGACATATCAGACCCAACATGTTCATCATAAACATGTTTCAAATTAATATCGTCTTGTTTAAACAATATAATCAGGTTTGAGTTGTCCCTCACAAGTTGTTTAGGTATCTTGGTATAGGTCTGATTAATATAAAAACAATCAACGTTCTTATGACGTCCCATAGCAAAATAATCTCTGATGTTATTTTGATTTTCACATGCAACGTCGTCAAAAATAATAATCGAATCTGGTAAAACTTCATGTGGACTCAAGGTTTCACTATTATGGTTATATTTGTAGTACGATGTACCCGGCACCATACCTAAAACTTTTTCTAAGTATAAGTATTTAGCTTGATATAAAGATTTAGAATACACATATAGGTTACTAAATCGGAGGCCATCTTCATGCAATAATAAACTAATTACTAAATTGGTCTTTCCACAATTTGATGGACCACAAACAATACAACGTATTGTGTTCGGCAATAAGTTTCCATGTCGCTTTGGCTCATTTGATGATGCAGGAATAATGCAGTCTAATTTTAATGATTCTTTTTGTTTCACAAATTTCATTGAACTGTTCAACTTGTCAAGACTACTATCTTTCAGGAGTTTCAACTAAATGAGTTTAAGTTTAATTGCTATGATATTTAAATACATCATAATATCTGGTAAGTTTTAGGTTAGTTAGTTTGCAATCGGGTAGCGATTCATTGTCATGCTCGCAAGTGGCAAGTAAGTTTAGTTTTATTTGGCAGAAGATATGTGCATTTGTATGTGTATTTATAATTTATTATTAAATGCGTTTAGTACTAAATATTATTATCAGATAGCAATCAATCATACGTTCGAGAAGTGATGTTCACTCCATTCGCTGCTTCACTTTGTTCCACGGTTGTGTTGATTACGCCAGACAGCCCAATAACATTTCCATAAAACCACTTTAGAACGATCAATCGATCGCTGCCTGATGCAAATATTTAATAAAAGACGCTGATGTTTGAAATATTATTGGGATGTCTGGCTTAAAAATCAACACAACCGCGGAACGAAGTGAAGCAGCGAACGAAGTGAGCGTGGTTGTGTTGATTTTTGAGCCAGACTTCCCAATAATATCACTACTTACATATGTGAGAAAGAACTCCACACTGAACGATATGTTGATCATGACTGGCACACAGGTGCATTTAGAGGTGTATGTCATGAGGTTTGCAGCAATAAATTTCATAAAACTCCATTTATTCCAATAATATTACATAATCTGAGCAATTATGATGCACATTTTATTGTGCGCATGCACAATAAAATGTGCATGTGCATTACATTTTGCAGAAGGTGAGGTACAAATTATCCCACAAAACAAAGAAAAATACATATCTTTTTCAAAAGTTTTAAATATAAATGGTAAAAGTATTAGTTTGAGGTTTATCGACTCATTTAAGTTTTTATCAAGTAGTTTAGACTCATTAGATATCTGTCTAGAGTTAACTCTAACGCTTTGCCACCGATTGTTTTCAATGGAGTACAGATACCATTACAAAATGTAGTAAAGAATCTCGGTATCTGGATCGATAACCGTCTGTCCTGGGACCATCAGGTTCAGGAGGTTAGCAAGAGGGTATTTAGGGCCTATGGCTCACTCAAGCGGTGGAAAAATCTGTTGCCAACCAAAACTAAAATATTACTTGCGCAGTCCCTTCTTCTTCCTCTACTGGATTATGCCGACGCGTGTTACCCTGACCTCAGCGTTGTCCTATGTAATAAACTTGAGCGTCTGCAGAACCTTTGTATCCGCTTCATTTATGGCTTACGTAAATACGACCATATTTCTTATTACCGATCTCAACTTCACTGGCTATCTATCTCCCGAAGACGAGACTGCCACGCGTTGTCCCTCCTCTACTCCATCCTTTTTCATCCACATTCACCTCGCTATCTAAAAAACCATTTTGTCTTTCGCTCTTCTACTCTTGTCCGTGACCTTCGTTCCTCTAGTTGCCTGTCCCTTAATGTTCCTCCTCATTCCACTGACTTCGTAGCCAGTCTTTTACTGTGCATGCTATCCACCTATGGAACTCCCTGCCAGAGAGTATCAGGCGGGCGAAGACTCGGGACTCTTTTAACCGACAAACCAAAGAGTACTTCCTCAGGCTGGACTCTTCATCCTAACCTTATACATTGACCTATCACTATGTAATGTATCTCCTCCATATTTAGTCCATTTAGTCTTTTTCTATAGTTTTCTGATATTCATCAAATCTATATTTTATTAACATAGTATTTTCCTCCTTATACGTACTGTGCACTAGCCCGTGATTGTTTCTTCAACTATATGGTTTCTTTTGCCCAAAGGTTGCCTGGTAGAAAATGCTACCCTAGCATTAAGGCCGCCTTTTGTCATACTGTTTTTCTTTGTATTGTTTTAAATTGTTTTTATAGTGCAATAAAGTATTTTTCATTCATTCATTCATTCATTCATTCATTAGCTAAGAACCTACATAAAGATCAATTTCGGGAAATGAGACAAAAATATCCTAAAGATACCGATTTTAATTTGTTAAAACGGAAAGGTGTATATCCATACGAACACATGACTTCTTTTAAATCATTAGAAATGCCATCTCTACCATCTATCGATTGTTTTTATAGTAACATAACTGGATGTGGTATTGTCGTAGAAGATTATAACCATGCACAAGAAGTATGGTCCCATTTTCACTGTCACACTATGGCTGACTATTCTGATCTTTATTTGAAAACAGATGTTTTACTTTCAAGCGATATTTTTGAAAATTTTAGGGATGTTTGTTTGAAACTTATCAATTAGATCCTGCTCATTACTACACCGCTCCAGGTTTAAGTTGGGATGCTATCTTGAAATATACTAACATTGAACTGGAACTTTTAACAGATGTTGAAAAAGTAGCATTTATAAAGAATGGTATCAGAGGGGGTATATCACAATGTAGTAATCGTTATGCAAAAGCAAATAACCCCTATGATATGAGGATGACTATAACAAAAATGACCTTATGTCTTATTTGATTTACCTGGATGCAAATAATTTATATAGTTGGGCTATGTGTCAATATTTACCATTATCAAATTTTGAATGGGAAGACCCCAACGTGAATTATAATGTGCCAATCACTTCTGATGTAGGATATATTTTAGAAATAGATATAGAATACCCCGATAGCCTACATGATGCTCATTCCGACTTTCCATTGTGTCCAGAAAATATTCTTGTGGGTGATTCAAAAGAATCAAAGTTAGTAACAAGTTTAAGCAATAAGAAAAACTATATTATACATTATAGAAATCTTTTACAATACCAAAAAATGGGTTTACGCGTTGAAAAAGTTGATAGAATTTTAAAATTTAAGCAAATCCGTTGGTTAAAAAAATATATTGAATTAAACACTCAATTGCGAACGGTAGCTACATCTGATTTTGAAAAAGATTTCTATAAATTAATGATTAATTCTGTATTTGGAAAGACTATGAAAAACATTGAGAAAAGAGTCAACGTAAAATTATTAACACATTGGGAGAAACGAGGGAAAATCAAAGGTGTAGAAAATGTTATGGCTCGTCCAGAATTCCATAGTCTTTCTATATTTTCTGAAAATTTGGTTGCAGTCCAACTTCGCAAAACAAAACTTTTTTATAATAAACCTATTTATTTAGGTTTTAGCATAGTAAACTTTTAACAGAATTTGTTGGACTGCGATCAAAAATGTATGCAATGAAAGTTGAAGATAGAACCATAACTAAAGCTAAAGGGGTTAATAAGAATGTTACTAAGAAATTAAATATCGAAAATTACAAGTCTTGTTTGTTTAATAAAACTATACAACATGCAGAAATGTTTAGATTTAGAAGCATTAAACATATTGTTTTTACACAAAAAGTTAATAAAATTTGTTTATCGTTTAATGACACTAAGCGATGTATTTTACCAAACTCGACAGATACATTAGCTTGGGGTCATTATAAATTAAGATAAATTGTGTTCTGTTGTAAAAAAAAAAAAGGTAACTAAATAATTTTTTGTTTCATTGTAAATTGTTAAAAAGTTAGTATATATTGTACCTTGTGATATTTTTTTGTATTCTTATTTGTTAGTACATATTTACTTTGATTTAAAATTTCATTGTAAATAGTTAATAAAGTTATTGTATTTAATGTACACACGCCAGCACATCAGCCTACCACACTTTGACCTTGAGCGCTTCAAAAGTTGAACAGAGAGAATCGTGCGAAAGAGATAAATAGCCTATATCAGTCCCACGTCAAATGAGTCGTGCTGCATTGCCGCGGCACACATACGTTATACGTTATTTTGCATGTGTGTATCACGCTCTGTAGAGGAATCGCGAAAATGAAATAATTTTTGATGATTAATCTTAGTTATTAATATTAGAATAACTTTGGACTCATTTATTCCTAAAGCGTTACTTAATGGAATGGAAAAATAAAAATCTTAGCCATATTTTCATATCGATTTTTTATTATAGTGTAATAATAATATCTTCATTACCCTAGCCTCGGAAATAATTTTTGTGATGCCTTGCCGATGTAGGCACTAGGGCATTTAACTAATTCTGGATTTTCATAAATAAAAAGTAACATTTTTAATGTTAAATTAAATTATGAGATATACCTACATAGCAAAATGTCAACTTATCTGATAGAAATATTTGCAAAAGTGTTTCTATCGGGTGTTAGGGTAGATTGTTGTGATGACGTCGGCTTGGGACGTAAGTAAAATCACTAGAAGAATTTCGACGATCTTTGTGCCGGCCGCGGTGGCGTAGTGGTCAGCGCACTTGCCCGGAAAGCGAGGGACGCGGTTTCGAATCCCGCCTACATTCTCGATTCACGGTCCGAATTTTTTCTAGTATTTTCATAATTCCTGGGATTGTGGTATTAGGTAACACTGATTCTGTCTAGTTATTCGGTATGAGGAACTAAAAAATAAAGCGAAATAGAAAAACATTGGGAAGTAGCTTATATAGATTTTTGCATTTGCGATGAATCTTAAAATTGATAACGAATAACATACTCATATGTAAAATAGCGTAATACACGCTATAACTGAATTTAGAGAATTCTCGCTCGTATTAAAATAGCGTAACACACTCTTTAACTGAATTTAGAGAATTCTCGCTCGTATTGCGATGTAGTTAATAACCTACTGTATATGCGCCAGACCACAAGGAATTTAACACCCTTGTGTTGGTAGAGACGCTGGGTAGGTATCTCGGAGTTTAGAAAACCAACATTAGGAATTAACCCGACCTGGAATTTAACCTGGGACAAGTGGAACACAAGGTGAGAAACCCTACAGCGCTCTGCGCGAATCATATCGTCTAATAAGAAAACTTTTGAGACAACAAATTTAAAAATTTAAATTCGTGGTGAGGATTTAATTTAGGGGAGATTCCTAACGTTTAATAAATATGTAATGAAAGAATTTTCTCTTGTCTGTGTGACTTGCCCTATAGCGATCGACTCTACCTCATTATATATACATGTTTTGACTGCTAGATCGCAGAAATTGACGATCAGTTTTTCCCATTAGTTGAACTGACGTCAGTCCAAAATTTGATCGTGAATGTCGAATCGTCATTAAAGAGTTTTAACTGACGGCGCGAGACGGAATTTTTCGTGGCTACCATAATCCAAGCCGGCGGCGGCGCGTCGCGCCAAACTGGGGCCCAAGTCTGCTAATTTACGAATGGCATAATTGAATCGCATTGTAATTGTTTGACACATTTGGTATTCTTAAATGAGTAAGAGAATACCAAATGTGTCAAACAATTACAATGCGATCCAATTGCGATTCAATTATGCCATTCGTAAATTAGCAGACTTGGGCTACTGGGGGGTTACACTCAAACGCAAACTCAATCTTAATACAATTCCAATGCGATTAATATGTATCGATATTGGGATAAGTAAAGATAATTCCGGAACGTCATCTCGATAATAATTTGTTCAATCAATTTCCACGCAATTTAATTCCAATGTGGCGGCGCTATTGTCGCTTACAAAAGTGCCATTTGACATATTTTAGATTTATGATTGGAAATTGATTAATGCATTTCTGTTTCAAGAGTAGGCTACTCTCACCTGACCGTGTGTGATCGACTGATCGTCACTCCAATCGCGTCAGTTCGAATTTCTCCAATGAATATTGATCCTTAGAACCAAGCAATAAAGTTCAAAATTGATTGTACCGGCCGGTCGAGAACCGACGAGCCGGAGTGACGCCAGTGAGTGGGGAAATCTGTTTGGCGTAAAACCACTTGGAGTGGCGCCACAGTTTTACGCCTGGGACTGACGCGCAAAACTGATCGTCAGTGGCCAGCTTTAAAACAACATAATAAAATTAAGAGAATAGAAATTGATAAGAAATTCGAAAATTATTTTGACAGTTAGGTGGTGATTACTGGGGTATAAGTATAAAAGACCAAATGATACTCTGAGGCCATAATGTTTTATAAAATAAATAAAGTGAAACATAGTGACTCAAGCACAAGCGAAGACCGATGTGGCCCGTTGGCAGAAATCCTGCCTTCCAACCCCAAAGGTCCCGGGTTCAAATCCTGGTACGAACAAATGTTTGTGTGATGAACATGGTAATTTTTTACCGAGTAATTTGAACCGAGTCGGTGTTTATATGTATTTATATCTATATTATCTACGTATTGTATATGTAAGTGTATCCGTTACCTAGTATCCATATCACAAGCCTTACAGTGCTTACTTTAAGCCAAGTAATTTGTGTGAATGTGGGAAAAATTATTAATAGCCGTGTGAATTCTGCAAAACATGAAACATGCAAAAAGTAAGGAAACACTATAATAGGTCAAGTATCATAAGACCGCCGGCGGTCACGAAACAATTGATTTTCAATTGTGTCTGGTTTTACGATGCTCAAGGGGTTAATTGTTCATCATCAGCAAATAAACGTCCCACTGATGGGCACAGGCCTCCCACGTGGACAATAGCACGTGGGGTTAATTGTTATGTCCCAAAAAGTGTTGATATAATGATAATTACTTAGAGCATACTTGTAGCTTTATTAATTTTACAGACTTATCCGTGGTTGAATGTTAGTAAGTCTGTTTACAATAGGTACCCGGAGGACTGGGTTCAATTTTCAGCGGAACATATCTTTGTATACTTGTTCCGGTCTGGTCGTGCTTCGGAAGGCACGTAAAGCCGTTGGTCACAGTTGCTGTCGTAAATATAGCAACAAGTCAAGTCAGAGACCTAAATGGCGGCTTGTAAAAACTCTGACACCAGGCCTCACCAGCCACTCGATAAAGAAGAAGAAGAAATTTTACAACGCGGTCTTTGATTTTCTATTATCTTTTAAATGTTCAATAGTCAACGAATAACTGTCAAAATATTGTAATAAGGCTCTTATTGAGTTTCGAACTTAAACTTAGAAAAATAAAAACAATAAACTAACACAAATAAACATTTATTGATTATAATCTTCAATATATTTAAACTCTCTGATTTATTAACCAATAAAATAGTAGGAACTTTAATAAACTTACTACTCTAAATAAATTACACAAATAGGTATTCAGGGTGATTAATTACCCCGAATTTGATCGATACTTATAGCTAATATAATATCAAAGGTTCAACCTATCACATTATTATTCTGATAACAAATACATGGAAAAGAAATTAAGAAACAGAGCAATAAGCTGAACATTCTCCAACAATTAAATGATAGAACGAAAACTTTTATAAAATTTATTTAAATAAACCATCCAAATCTAAAGTAACTCTAGGGTTATAAACTTAATTATAATACTTCAAAGTAATTATTAAATTAAAAATACGTCTTATTACGTCAAATGCCGGCTAAGGGATAAAATGAGAGGCAAGAGTTTATTTTCTTAGAACATTACAATTTGACTGGGCGTTTTTAGCAGACTTCAAAACAAGGGTTCATTATCACAATTCCATAACATAACTTCAAGATTCAATATCATTTATTTAGGTTAGGCCATGTTTAGGTTACAGCACTTATGAATGTCATTTATGCCATCGGTTCGTAAGTCTAACTATGGGGAGGGAGCCTTGTAATGAGAAGAACCGGCAAGAAACTCAGCAAGGGCATTTCCTTTCTCCCTTTCTTTTACACCGTCAATTAGAATTGAAAAATGCCCTCCCTATCATAGAAGGGCACTTTCCATTACAATAATAAAAACATAAAACAACTACAAGGACATAAAAATAAAAAATATATTAATAAAAATAAAAAGTTCAGGTATTCATCAATATAAAATAATCAATGTTATCAATGTCTTACAGTACAGAAAAAAAAAATAAGACTATAACTACTAATATACTAATAATTGTAATAATGGACATTCTGTGTGCATGAAATCTTCGCTTCATGGACCATCTCTCGTGATATATTCTTGCTATTATAATACACCCATACTTACTAACTTTCTGATAAGAGTATATCTTAATAAATTTGTTCATTATAATTAGATAAACTCTATTTACTTATACTTTGAAACTAGTTTATCTGCTCGTTTAAATTAAAGTAGCTACCGAACTTGTTTATTCGTGATAGAGAAACACACATTGTTCATTAAAATTAGACTTGTTTTGAAAGTAAAATTTTCCTATGAGTTAGATATCTTAAGTAGAGTTAGTTCAAATAGTCATTACTTACTAAAATTGGTATAAAACGCACTGAGTGGTCTATTTTCGATACTCGTGGATAGGAAACTACTACAAGTGCTACGTTTTGTATTTATCACCAGTACCATGAATGTAAGTAAAACGTTTTTATTTTCTGAGTGAATGTTCTGATTTATTCTGACTTCTGACTAACGTATATGATGTGCATAAAACTGATGTGATACGTTTTTATTTTTTATTTTCTGAGTGAATGTTCTGATTTATTATGACTTCTGACTAACGTATTAAATAACGTACAAAATTGTACTGGTTGTTACAGATTGCTCGTTCTACATTCAATGAAGACGATGACGATGTGGTGTTTCAAGAAAACACGTATAAACATTATTATTACCCACAGTCGGACGACGATGAACTTCAATCGTTGCAGAAGAAAGAATCAATCGATGAATTCTTTGAACCGCCAAAGAAGAAGCCGAGGACAACAATGAGATCTTCAACAGTTGGACGTTGTTCTGAGAGAGATTCGACATATTACGTTTCAACCAACACCGACGACGGAGCAAGTGCAACACACCTCATTAAGATTGAGGTGTATGATTTGAAGAAGATTGAAAACATTCATCAATCGGACCATTGGAAGCATGCAGATGTTCGTGTGAAATATTACACACAGTCAACCAATGACGATCATCACAAGAAAACTCGTCAGCTTATTTACAACATAACAAAGGGAATATCCCTTTCTCCGAACTGTCGGAAGTACTCTTACAACAACAAAGATAAAAAGTACCACGCCTAAATTGTATATAGTATTGGAACAATGGAGCTCTTTCTCGATGTTATATCTTAATTACGAATAAATTTATCTCAATGCACCTCATTATCTAATGACGTACGTTAACGATTAACATTACTTTTCAAAAATATCATATTGTATTTATTCATTTAGTTAAGTTTCACAAACATTTCTACGGATCTGAATTAATAGTCGTGCTTCAACTCTCGGTTAGAAACGTTGTTTTAAAATGCCTGAGTTAGATATTGTCCAAAGTATTTTCTTTGTGAATGACGATCAGGAGTGTTTTATGGATTGTACCAATGAGAAAGAATTGGTTGAAGTGTGAGATTGTAGAATCTGCAGAATGTGCGATGGACTTCTTCAACAACGAATTTGTTGACATCTTCGAATCAGAATTTGATGACGATTTATATAATCTTGTTTAAAAGTTTGAAAAAAAGTATGTGTTTTTTTTAAATTTAATATCATATAATGATTTGTAGTTATGTTTTAAACACTCGTGATGACCTCCTTAGTCGAGTGGTTTGTACACCGGTTTTCATGGTGTCGCCATCTCTGAGGTCTCGGGTTCGATCCCCGGTCGGGTCAATTTATAAATTTTATGAGTTTCTTCGAAGCTTTTCTTGAGCTAGATAATTGGTGTGAGTGTAGGAAAGTTTGTTATTATTATTATTAACTCTTCCTTTTTTCTTTCTTAGCATACAAATTGGAAGAGGTTTGAAATGCACAGCTGATGATCTCATTAAAACTGTTGGAAAAAGAAGACGTCTGAGTGAACCATCTACTTCAGGAGATTCAGGAGCATTTCTTCAACCACCTACATCAAACTTAAGCGTTGAGATGGTGGAGTGTGAGGTATGCAAAGTACTTGTAAAAAAGAGATACTTAGCTTAAAATGGCGAACTTTGTAAAGTGTAACGTTTGTAATATAGTAATTGACGAAATGTTGTCATATATACAAAATAAAGTCTCGATAATTGACGAAGAAACATTGGTGCGGATTTGTGTATCTTCGTTTTCCGGTGATGAAATTGAAAGATCTAAGTCGCTTTTATTTCAATCGATTCCTACCAGTAAGATTAAAATCAAGCGCAAGAATAAGGGTAAAGAAGAAAGAAACCTGAATGACATTATTAATGTGTTCAAGTCGACAGAGCCCGACTTGATTCCTACTTTTTGTGCAAAGGAACTTGAAAGGCTACCACCAGTTCTATTCGACCATCTCGATTGTACGAAGCTTTTAAAAGATCTGCTTCGGCTACAAAATGAATTGAAAGACATTAAATCGACATACGTTACGCAGAAAGAGATTAATGAAATTAAATTGGAGTTGCTGAGTGATAAACAAAACGTATGTAAGTCGGCGGAGAATAAACGATCGTCGCGGGTAGTGTCTCCAGCGATCAGCTGCGCGTCACCCGCCCGCGCCCGTCCCGCGGTGTGCAGCCCAACCGCCGCCGCGACCACTACCGCCACTGTCGCCGCTAGCGCTGTGAGTCATGCGGTCAGCCCGCGTACGAATGCAACTTATTCGAAACGAGCTACAATAGATAAGCCACTTGCACAACACGAGCCTAGCTCGCGCTCTTCGACAATAACGAATAGTGCAGTAAGTACCGCTGTGGTGCTTTCGTCAATTAAAAGTGGGAATAACAATGAAGGATGGCAACAAGTAACTAAGCCTAAAAATAAAAGATCAATAAAGTATCGCTATCAAGGAAGGGCCGGCATAAACAGGGATAGCGAGGGAAAATTCAAGGCAGCGGTGAAAAAATTACCGATTTTTATTACGAATATACATAAGGAAACGATGGAAAAAGATATAACTGATTACATTTACAAGAATACACAGGAATCAATTAGTCTCGAGAGAATAGTTTTTAAGCAAGAAAGAGATTATCATGCTTATAAATTTTTTGTGGACGAACAAAAATTATCATTGTTCTTAGATGACAAACTATGGGCCAATGGTATCATATTTAGGCGTTTTGTTAACTTTAAGCAGAAAAGATTGAGCGGTAATAAGAATAATAGCACTGCGTACGGCACTACATCTCATTACAATGACTAGTGTACATAATTTTGTGAGTTTTAACTGCAAGAACGTTAAGCGCTCTGTGGAGTTTATAAAGCAGTTATGCCTAACATCCGATATAATAGCTTTGCAGGAAACATGGCTTCTTCCAACAGATATTGATTTTCTGAGTTGCATTGAGAAGGATTTCGGATACACCGGTACGTCGGCGGTTGATATAGAAGCCGGTATGCTGAAGGGTCGACCCTACGGAGGTGTGGCACTGATGTGGAAAAAGAGTGTTTTCCCTAATGTGTCGATAATCCCATGTGATAATCCGCGAGTATGTGCAGTGAAAATAAGTATACAACAAAGTGCAATCATAGTATGTTCCATTTATATGCCTACGGATAGTGCGGTGAATCTCCCGGACTTCACGGATTGCCTCAGCTTGGTGAGCGCTATCATTAGTAATGACAATATTGAATCTGTTTACTTACTCAGTGATTTCAATGCGCATCCTTCTGCGCCTTTCTATACAGAATTAGATAGTTTTTGCTCTGAATATGAACTGAGTTGCGTGGATGTTGAACTACTAGGATTAACGTCTGACACGTATACTTTTATAAGTGAAGCGAATGGATCTAGACGATGGCTAGACCACTGCGTTGTGACTGACTCTGCCTTGCAGTCTATTGTAGATGTATATGTTATGTATGACGTTCTGTGGTCCGATCACTTTCCACTAGTTATACAATGTAATTTAGAGACTATTAAACCGAAGACTGTGTGTGATTGCAAAGGGGTAGATACTAGAGTAAAATGGGGGGAAAGAAATCCTGATCAGGTAAAGTTGTATAATTCATTGTGTCATCAAAAGCTACGACAAATTGATTATCCACGTGAATTAAGCTCTTGCGGTGATTACTTGTGTACTAATGTGGACCACAGATATATTTTGGATAAAATGTATGATGAAATTGTAAGTTCGTTATCTGGCGCGGCTAGTGAAAGTTATCATGAAAATGTTAGAAAGAAAAAGCCAGTTGTCGGCTGGAATAGACATGTCGCTGAGGTTCACAGGGACGCACGGTGTAAATACAGGACGTGGACGCTTTGTGGTAGGCCAAAAACCGGTCATATTTGGAAAGAGATGCAAGAAAGTCGTAAAGTCTTTAAATCACGACTTAGGTGGTGTCAGAATAACAGGGAGCAAATCAAAATGGACATGCTAGCTAAACATCATAATAAGCGCGATTTCAGTGGTTTTTGGAAGCGGACCAGTAAGTTTAATAGCAGGCCGGGTGTGCCTGTGAGCGTCAATGACGTCAGCGATCCAAAGCAAATAGCTGATGCATTTAGAGAGCATTTTGCGGTGAAGTCACAGTTGGGATCAGCACAGTCGCAGTGTGGAGGGAGACAGAGTGGCCGGGAGCTGGGTGTCAGATTCACAGCCACAATGGTCAGGGGTGTCCTAAGTTCAATGTCGGAAGGAAAGTCACCTGGGCATGATAATCTGAGCATCGAGCATCTAAAACACGCTGGCCCCCATCTGCCAAGAGTTTTAGCGATGTTTTATACATTATGTGTGAGTCACTCTTATATGCCTGATAAAATGATGAAAACTGTGGTGGTGCCAATTGTGAAGTCCAAAACCGGCGATATTAGTGACAGGTCTAACTATAGACCGATCTCTCTGGCTACTGTTGTGGCTAAGGTTCTTGATGGTTTGCTTAATGCTGAGCTCGATAAACACCTGATTATCCATGATAATCAATTTGGCTTCAAGGCCGGACTTTCTACAGAGACAGCCATTTTTTGTTTAAAGCAAACCGTCAAGTACTACACCACTCGTAAAACACCTGTATTTGCCTGCTTTCTAGATTTGTCAAAGGCTTTTGACCTGGTTTGCTATGATATCTTATGGCCAAAGTTAAGCAGTACCTCTATGCCAAGTGAGCTCATAAGCCTGTTTAAATATTGGTATAAAAACCAGGTCAACGTTGTTCGCTGGTCTAACGCATATTCGGACCCATACAGGTTGGAGTGCGGGGTGAGACAGGGAGGGCTGACCTCACCTAGCCTCTTTAACATATATGTTAATGCTCTCCTGGAGGAGCTCAGCAGCGCTCATGTAGGTTGTCATATTGATGACGTTTGTCTCAATAATATTAGTTACGCTGACGATATGGTGCTGCTGAGTGCCTCAGTATGTGGGTTGCATAAGTTGTTGTCTATCTGTGAGCGATATGCAGCTAGTCACGGACTGCTATATAACTCTAAAAAGAGTGAATGTATGGTCTTTCGGGCCAGCGGTAAGTGCCTGGACAGCATACCAGCTATCAAACTTAACGGCGCTCCACTTAAGATGGTTGAGCGCTTCAAATATCTTGGGCACGTGGTTACCGCTGACCTCAAAGACGATACTGATATAGAAAGGGAACGCAGGGCACTGTCTGTAAGGGCCAATATGATCGCACGCCGCTTTGCTCGTTGTTCGGAGGAGGTGAAAATCACCCTTTTTAGGGCATTTTGTACCTCTTTCTACACGAGCAGTTTGTGGGCGGACTATACAAAGAAACAGTATAGTGCCTTGCGCGTTCAATTTAATAATGCCTTTAGGGTGCTGTTGGGGCTGCCTCGATATTGCAGCGCGTCGGGGATGTTTGCCGAATACAGAGTGGATTGTTTTTACACAACCATGCGTAAGCGGTGCACATCTCTGGTGCGCAGGGTTCGCGCAAGCCCTAACAGCATTCTTAGAGTTTTCGCGAACAGATTTGACTGTCACTACGTGAACCATGCAGCGATGGTTCACGTAGTGACTGCAAAATAATTTTATTTATGTGTTTCATCTTTCTGTTTAATTTCATTTAACTGGTGATATTTATACCTATTAATTAATTTATTGATAATTTAATTTGGAATGTTTTATTATGTATTGAATTTGTGAATATTTTATGAATTAATTTGTTGAAATTTGATTTAAATGTTATTTGTTCATATTGATTATTGTCTAATAATTTGTCTCTCACTATATGATCTATGTGGTCGAAATAAATGAATTTATTATTATTATTATTCTCTTTATTTAATTATTATTCTTAAGTTTAATTTTTTACAATATTTTATATAAAAACCTATTTACAATATAAAATATTATAAAAAACTTAACCTAGGTTGCCACCGGCAGCGGGGATAGACCCAAGCTATCGGTGGTTAGGGCTGCAGAGTGAGGAACCTCCTGACTATACGTGCCGTGTCAAGGAGTACTGCCTTTTGCATCTGACCCTTGACCCAACCTTTCAGCGAGAGCCTCTCTAGGTGTTGATCGAGGCTCTTCGCTATAAGGCCGTGTGCCGAAACGACTATCGGTACAATAATGGTTGAATCCACATCCCACATGGCGGTAACCTCGTGAGCCAAGTCAAGGTACTTACTGAGCTTGTCCTTCTCGGCTTTCACGAGGTTCTCGTCATGAGGTATGGTGATATCAACCAATATTGCTTGGCGCTGAGATCGGTCGATCACCACGATATCAGGCTTATTAGCGACAATAGTCCTGTCCGTGATGATAGAGCGATCCCAGTAGAGCGTTGCATGACCATTTTCGAGAACTGGCGCAGGTGCGTACTTATAGTACGGCACCTCTGATTCAACAAGGCCATATCGAAGAGCAAGTTGCTGGTGAATTATTCTGGCTACTTGGTTGTGTCTGTGCAAATACTCTCCGTTAGCAAGATGAGAACAACCGGAAATAATATGTCGTAGTGATTCTCCCGGACGGCGGCATGCCCGACAGATGTCGACCGTACCGTCCCTCATTATATATTTCCGGTAGTTATTCGTCTTGATAACTTCATCTTCAATAGCACAGACAAAACCTTCGGTTTCCCCAAAAAGGTCCCCGAAACGTAGCCAGTTCACCGAGGCAGGCAAATCTACATCAGGCCCAGTTAGAGCCCGATAGTAGCGCCCGTGTAGCACCTTCCTCTTCCATATGTCCTTGCGATCGAGAGTGCTTAGCACCACTGGTTTGCGCCAGTTTTCTGTTGCCAAGGAGAGCGGCGTAAAGTGTCTATCAACTGCCACGACATCCAAATGCATCCCGCACTCACTGTTAAGGAAATAATCCCTGAGACTGCACACCTCACGGTTATGTAGGTCCTTGGCATTTAAAAAGCCGCGACCCCCACATCTTCGCGGGATGTACAGCCTCATAACAGATGAGCGCGGGTGTAACATTCTGGAAGTCGTGAGCATTTGACGGACTCTTCTATCCAAGGCGTCCAATTCGGTCTGAGTCCATCTTAGTATGCCAAAGGAGTATGTGAGTAGAGGCATAACCCAGCCATTAAAAGCACGCGTCTTATTGCCACCCGATAAAAGACTGTTAAGTACTTTTCTTAGGCGGCAAAAGGATCGCTCCCGTAATGACTGTTTTATGTCCCCATCCACAACACCCAAAGACTGTGACATACCAAGATATTTATATGTTTCAACTTCGGAGAGAAATCTGAAGTTTATCGTTTCGGAGAGTTGTAAATTGGTTGAATTTACTACTCTCCCACGCTGTACATGCATAACCGCACACTTATCCACACCAAACTCCATCTTGATGGCACTGCTGAAAGTCTCAGTAATTTTCAGCAGTTTCACCAAGTCTTGGCGGTTTGGTGCGAGCAACTTGAGGTCATCCATGTACAACAAGTGCGACATAACTTCACCCCCTCTCCGCAGTTGACAGCCTAACTTTGAATTTCTCAACAAAGTACTGAGAAAATTCAAAGCTAGGCAAAACCATAAAGGACTCAGACTGTCGCCCTGGAATATGCCACGCTCTATCCTTATAAGATCCTGCGTGGCAAAAACACTATCTCGACATCCTGGTTGACTCAAGACCGTGGTCCACTGCCGCATACATGATATCAAAAAGGATTTTAAAGTTATATCAATTTTATATAACTCTAAAATCCTCACCAACCATGAATGCGGCACCGAATCATAGGCCTTCTTATAGTCAATCCAGGCTGTAGAGAGAGTCCCTCTGCCACGCCGGACCTTCTGGCATATGGTCATGTCAATGAGGAGAAGCTCCTTAGTACCACGGGACCCAACCCTACATCCATTCTGAGTCTTGTCCAAAATATTGTTTGCAACAATGTGCGCGTTAATTTTTGTTCTCAGAATGGATGTAAGGAGCTTGTATAAAGTAGGTAAGCACGTGATGGGTCTATAATTTTTCGGTTCCGTGGTACTACCCGATTTATGGAGCAGAAAAGTGACACCAGTAGTCAACAAACTTGGGAGTGAGCCGAGCTCTATGGCTTCTTGGAATTGCGTTGCCAGTAACTCGTGTGAACATCGAAACCATTTGATCCAGAAGTTGTGCAATCCGTCCGGTCCTGGGCATTTCCAATTTTGGGCCGTACGGATTGCACAACTTACGTCAGCTGTACTAATATTAATAGGCTGCATGGTCTCGATAGGTTCACACGCCTCACTGATAACACTCATCCATTCACCTTCCGTGTGCTCGATGGGCACCGACCAAATGTTGCGCCAGAAATTAGTCATGGCATCAACATCCGGTAGCTGCCCGTCGCCCACACGTTGATCAGCTCCTTCCCAACGTCTGTATACTTTTCTTTGGTCACTTTGAAAGAGGCGATTTTGTTGGTATCGGTCCACACGCACTCTGTAGCGACGTATACGGTTTGCCCATGCATAGACTTTTTGCTTCAGAAAGTCAATACGTTCCGTCACACAAGCCATATAGTTTTCCGGTCGAACATCAATCCCGACAAAGGCTTGTGTGACGAATCGCATGACGCGAGGCCGATTATTGCCATTTCTGAAGCAAATTAGCTTTGCAATGAGTGTCCTAAACCTATTGATACGCCCCTCGATCCTCAATTGCCAAGCAGGGGCAGTCCCGGTTCGCCGCGGTACTCGGTCCGAATCCTGGAATTTGACACGAGCCCCACAATAAAGAATCGAGTGGGTATCAATTAAATTTTCACTGGTTCCAAGAAAAGGAACCAGTAAATCGTTCAAGGCACTCATTAACGCCAAATTATGCCTATTCGTGGGCAAACAAGGTATACGCGGCCTAGAGTTACGCGTGTCACGATACTGTAGAATGGCATCGTTCAAAGCGCTCCTCATTTGCTCATTCGCCTGTGTACTTACATTCGTATTTATATAGTCTTCATCGTCGGGTACCGGATCTACTCGCGCCACCAATAGCGGCGTCACGGCCGGTAATTGTGGGGCAGGGCGATCCTGCACCGAAGAAGAAGCCGTACAAATACGTAGTGACTCCAGGCGTAGCCGATCAAGTGCTGACTGATCCAGCAAGTTGTTACGCTGGATTACCCGCACTTGATCCGACAATCGTTGGGCAGACACGTCGATGGTCGGTTCAAGGGTCTGAAACAAAGACAGCAGCCGAACACGATACGCAGTAAGGTTAGTTCCTCCCTCTGTTGCCCCATAGTAAGCGCGCATGCAGTTCTCATTTATAGGCTGAGTCCATCGCATGCGGCGCACTACACCACCGGTAGCGGGGGTCGTACGCGGGGCAGGTTGCCCCACTGATCCCAAGCGTGCCGGCAGCGGTGGTCGTCCACGTCGCGCTGGTCGTTGTGGCGGCGGAGACGGCAATCGCCCACTGGCGCTGCTCGACTCGTCGGTTGACACCCTGTTGAGGTCATCATTGGACGAGGAGCTTGAAGTCGGCGGAGTAGGCGATGGTGGAGGGCGTGCGCTTCGTTTAGCTCTGTTTCTCGTTATCATTTCTTTTTGATTTTCATAATGTTGTTTGCTTGTTGACGTTGTACGTCAACATGTCTGTAGGTTCGGGATTGTATTATTATTAGCTAATCATTATCTGAGTAATTCTCATAAAAATAATGCCTTTTGTATTCACCATAGTTTCCCAAATGTAGCATTAATTGAAACTGCATTTGGTAAAAGAATTCATACTTATAGAATCACACCACTTTCTAATTGATGAATGAATGAATCACACCATTTTCTTAATGATGAGCTTCTTTTATTTGATTTATATTTTAATTCCATAAAAGATACTCTTTTGACTTTGCTTAGTAATAGTATTGTAGATTTAAGGACCTACAAAGTAAATTTTATTTTACATGCTACTTTTATTCAACAGTGCAAGGAATTAGTAAATACTTTTGATTTTCAAACACCCAATTACATTATTAACGAATCTGAGGATTTAAATATTTTTCTTACCACTTTACAAGAAACAATTTCAAATAAAATCAATGAGTTTGAAAAAAAAGATAGTGGTTGGACTGTTCGGAATATAATTAGCATGGATATGAATATAAATAAGTTTAACCCACTACGTGGATCTTCTTATATAGATTTACCGCGCGACATAAGGAATAAAAAAGCAATCATAAATGTAAAAAATGCAGATGTACAATGTTTTAAGTGGGCTTTACTCTCAGCATTGTACCCAGCAAGTAAAAGTTCAGATCGTGTAACTTCATATTCGAAATATGAACATAAGTTAAATTTCAATGATGTTCCTTTTCCAACAAAGTTAACAGATATTCATAAAGTTGAAAAATTAAATAATTTAAGCATTAACGATTATGGTTTGGAATAGAAGTCTCTTAAACCTACTCATATTAACTTATTTTACTTAACCAGTTAAGTTATGGATAAGAAGTTATGGACATTATTGTTACATCAAAAATTTGTCTCGTTTAGTCAGCTGTCAGCTTACATCACGAAATGGTGTCGTTTACTTATGTGATGGGTGTCTTATACATTTCAACGACCGCGAATCTCTCGATAGACATAAACCTGATTGTACTCACATTCGAACAGATCTTCCAAATGCTAATGTTAATAGGAAAAATTGGTTTGGTATCAATGTACCAAGTGATAGGCTAACTTTCGAAAATTTTGATAAAAAAATGCGTGTACCTTTTGTTATTTATGCAGATTTCGAGTCTTTTCTAAATCCAATCGATTCATGTTCTAATGATCCATCCAAATCTTCTACTACTAACGTACAAAGACACGATGTGTATAGTTTTGGTTACTATATCAAGTGTTCATATGATGCTAAACTTTCTAAATATGTAACATAGACAGGTGAAAATTGTGCTAATGTTTTCCTGACTAAATTGTGTGAAGACATTGACATTATTAGTAAAGCTAATACTTTTCAAAAGTGTCCACTTCCTCTAACAGATGTTGAAGAGAATACAATAAAAAGTACCTCTATGTGTTACATAAGTAGTGATATTATTGGGAAGTCTGGCTCAAAAATTAACACAACCAAGCTCACTTCGTTCGCTGCTTCACTCCGTTCCGCGGTTGTGTTGATTTTTAAGCCAGACATCCCAATAATATTTCCATAAAACCACTTTAGAACGATCAATCGATCGCTGCCTGATGCAAATATTTAATAAAAGACGCTGATGTTTGAAATATTATTGGGATGTCTGGCTTAAAAATCAACACAACCGCGGAACGAAGTGAAGCAGCGAAATAAAATTAATGTTCCGTTCAACCGATGGCTATCATTAAATAAAGCACGCAAATCTTCTGTCAAATAAAACTAAACTTACATGCCGTATGGTAGCCGCAACAAAACAGCACTTTTAACTCTCTATAGCACTGTTATTCATATTAATCCTTGAAATATTTAGTTTCTGTCCCAAAAAAGGGTTGTAGAGGTTTAGCACTACTACAAACTGTACATTAAGACTTAAAAAATGACATAACACAACACAAGCAATGCGCTTGACATCGACAACTACAATGATCAATTAACTCGATTCTGCATGATCGCACTACGTAGCAGTAAAGCGGAGTTCACAATATGTAATTTATTTAGATAATATCAACCTATTTTTAAGCATATGGTAGGCATATTACGTTCGGTAAAAATAAAAATAAAGGATAACCTGTACTTATGCAGTCCCACTGCTGAGCAAAAGCCTCAATTATTGGAAATAAGTTGTCGCTATAATTTAGGAGAATGCGAATAAGCATTCACCATGATTACCAAATGCCGCTTGGTGATCACAAACCCATCGAAAAATTATGATAAGTAAATATATTTTTTGTTCGATCGGGAGAATTGAACTCGCGACCTGATTTTGTGTAGAATTAAAATGATCAATATCATATTAATATGTTTGCCTATTTATTTCTCCACTACAACAAAACTGACTGCAATATATTTTTGTTTTGATTGAGAATATTCAAACTTTGCTCATAGTTTTAGAATAAATTACTGTAAGTAGTAGAATAAATAATAATAAACGATTGTATTTTAACGTTGTGCACTTGCCTTAATGTTGTATGTTACAGTCACTTGACTGAATATAGGTTTTAATGAAGTTATATAAAACTAATTTATATAAAACTAACATTTAATGTGGAAATTTAATGTATTTAGTTAATAAGACACATGTTGCTTAATGAGGATATAAAACATCATAAAAAACATATATTATTACTATCCTTACCTTAATTTATTATCAAAGTATGTTACACGATTTATTAATTTATAGGGTTAAATAAATCTGATGAATAAAGTTGTTTTTAATGCAGACATTATTGAAATTTTATTTTATCACTTTTACTGTAACATGCAATGCAAACAATGCAAAAAGCCCGCAGTGCGGGCGGGCTTATCCGCTCAGCTCGCCACCAGGAGCGCGATGTCAAGTAAGCACTTTTTGTGGGAACATGATTTTGCATTGCATAGGTGTTTTATTAATTGCGTTTGTATTTCAATCATTGCATTATTTCTAAACGTAAGGTAAGAATCGTAGAAACATCAACTGGTTCCGTGCACACCAAAAAACAATTTATGAGGATTTCAATATCTTTGCATCAGCCATTACTGCAACACGAATTTTTAGTTTTATCTAGATGAACGATAGTAGTAGTGTACAATTGAGAGCAAATATGTAAAATGTAACCCTTTTATCAGGTAGTGGTACCAGTGATAAATACTTTTACCTTTAATCATTCGAAAAAAAATGTCAGCCACTGACTATGAGTTTGACAACAATTTAACATCTGCTTCTTAGCTTTATCATCAGCCTATAAACGTCCCACTGATGGGCACAGGCCTCTCACGTGGACGTGGGGCCATAACCCCCCACGCTGGTCCAATGCGGATTGGGGGGTTTTAACGACTGCCATCTTACGACAACAACCGGGACCAAAATATTCACCTACCCAACCCTAAAGACAATATGATTTAATGACTTGGTAATGTGATTAGGTAAAATACGAGCATGTTTTATTTAAATTTGCTGATTTAGAATTTACTTACATGTGAGTGAAATAATATGCGTTTGTGTTGTGTAGAAGAGCATAAGAAAAAACGTATATAATGGAGGTTTGATTGCTAGGTAATTATCAGTATTTCACTTTCGCTACTCCGCTCTACAAAGTGATCTGTCTTCGTGAAGTGAAGTGTCTTCGGAATTCAACAATTCACAACAAGTGTTTGTGTGTCGTTACTCCGCTCCCTGGCCTGCAGCTGCTCAACAAATTCGTCATCAGTCGCCTTCAGTCTTCAACAATTCGCATCAAGTGTGTTGATATAATGTTCGTAAGTTTTTTTTTTATTATAATTTTTTTACGATTTCAATTTGGCGGCCGGTTGGTCGAGTGGGCAGCGGTCCTGACTACGCAACCCACGGTCCCCGGTTCGAATCCCGGAAGAGGCAAATGTTTGTGTGGTGAGCACGAGCATTTGTGACCGAGTCATGGATGTTTATTAGTATTTATGTATGTTTATCCGATATTCAGTCACCATAGTTCGGGCTATACTTAGTTTTGGGCTGAATGGTTAGTGTGACAACTATGAAATTTATTTAATTAATGTTTGTGTTTACTTCCTATGTATTTACTACTAGTAGAAACGTATTATATTGTTTTCTTGTTTGTTTTTATATCCGTTGGATATAATTTAGTGTTCAATTTATGATTTGTAAATTATATGACGTGTTACTCTTAAACTTGTATGTCACTCATAAATAGTTATGCAATTGCATAATATAAACCTAATTTACTAATTAGTGTTTTATTATTTTAGGTCTGAATCCCAGTACATCTCCCGTAAGCGCAACGCTGCCGCTTTCGAGTCGGACGAAGAGTCCAACGTTGACGATTTGGACTTGGATGTCAACCGGTTCTCTACACGATAAAACAATAAAGTGTGAACGGCTAGCAGTATATTATCTTTATTTAACACTTTATTTCAATTATTTCAGATTACAAAAAAAAACGGCAGCGAAACCTAAAGAAAAAAAGGAACGTGTAACCAAGAAGAAATCATTGAGGTTAGTATTATAAAATGTAACAAGTTTATTTAACCGAGTCCAATGAACAACTTATTTTAATAACATTGTCTCATTGTCTTAAGGTACAATAAAGTTTGTGCGCAACTAAGGTGCAGCCGCAAGGCCCACAATCACTTGAATCACGCGCACTAAGGCGTTTGCAGCCCATGGGCTGCACATTAGTGTACACAAACTTGCTTTGCGGTGTCTTCTCTAGTTTATTGTACCTCAATGGTTATGATATTACTTTATTTGCGGTTTATACCGAGGTCAAGATTGTAGTGATAACTTTCTATCAATGATAGAGGCCTTTGTCCCGCAGTAGGTCAGTACCTATATAGACTGTTTACTTTACTATATTTTGTTTTATTTTTTGTTACAGTCCTGCTGCAGACGAAATTGCACAACAGTCACAAACGTCACAGTCATTGATTGCTGACCTCTTCGGCGACGAAGAGGAGCCGGCAAGAGCAAATAAACCGTAGCAGCTGTGGTCGTCGCTGACAAAGCGCGTAGCAGGCGGCGTCCTGCGCCAGGCCGCTCTGCTGGAGGGGGGACCTATTTTTTGAAGTACGCGCATACCAAGTGGCCGACATTGTCGATGTCAACTCACGTGATCGTTGGGAGAAGGCGAGCGCGCATCTACGGCTGCAAGTCCACCCAAATTCAGCAGAGTGGAGCTTAATTAAAAAATTATTTACTGAAGGTAAAAAGAAATTTCATAAGGAGGCAGTGTTTTATGGGGACAAAAAGAAATAAATTATACTTAATGTATATTTCATACACTTCCTCTATTTAATTTTCAATTGTTTTAAATACATATTACTTAATCATATAATAGTATATAATTTTGTTCCATTGTAATAAGTAGGTATATAATTGTAAAGGCAAGGCGCATCTACGGCTGCAAGTCCACCCAAATTCAGCAGAGTGGAGCTTAATTAAAAAAATATTTACTGAAGGTAAAAAGAAATTTGATAAGGAGGCAGTGTTTTATAGGGACAAAACGAAATAAATAATACTTAATGTATATTTCTTACACTTCCTCTATTCGAATTTCATTTAATTTTCAATTGGTTTAAAGACATATTACTTAATCATTTAATAGTATATAATTTTGTTCAATTATAATAAGGATATACAATTGTAATTGGTGGGAGTGGAGTTTGATTAAACAATTATTCACAGAAGGTAAAAATAAATTTGATAAGGGGACAGTGTTTTATGGAAACAAAAATAAATAAATAATATTTCTTAAACTTCCTCTGTTCAATTGTCATTTTTTTGTCGAAGTAAAGACATTATTATAATATAATCTATTAGTATATAATTTTGTTCAATTGTAATATGTAGGTGTATAATTGTAAGTAAGTAAGTAATTAAAAATAATCTAAGTATAAAAATATTATTGTTTATACCGTATCTTAAATACGTTGAAGTTAGGAAAGAATGATATAATTCTAATAAAGTAGTTATTGTTTTAAAAAGTCCTAATTTTTTATTAAAAAACATGAGTAAAATTAATGATGTTTTTTGCTCAGATTGCCAGATACTAATACAACGAAAAGCTTTACCAGGACATTTACGTAGCATCATTCATAAAAATAACTCCGCAATCTTAGTTGAAACCGGAATTGAGAAAATTAGCTCCGCGTTCCGCAGTCGGATTGCTTCGTATCGCGTACGGGACCAAGTGTCTCACGGCACGCCGACGCCGGCGTCGGCGGCGGCGTCGACGAACATATCGCCCGCGCGCTATTTGCACGCCTGCGCTGACAAGCTGCGACGCCTGCTCGATACAGCGCTCGCGACCTATACCAATATAAGGGTAAACATAGAGATATTTATCCAAGTTACCTTGCCTAAAGACGATACTATAGAAATTAAATCATTCGCCACTCAAAATATATCTTTACATCAAAGTAATGATTTCAAAGAATTTTTACAAAAAATTACAGATGTCCTTAGTAAAAAAGTGGATGAATTTCAAGAGAAAGATAGCGGTTGGTCTTTGTTAAATATTTTGTATGTTGAAGTGAACATTAATAAGTATTCCCCACTAAGGGGTTCATCTTTTATAGAATTACCTAAATCAATAAAAGCCAAAAAGGCCTGCATAAATGTAAGAAATAATGATGATTATTGTTTTGCGTGGACAATAATGGCTGCGTTATACCCTGCTAAAAAAAATGCTTGCCGTGTGAAATCATACCCTCACTTTAGTACAGTGTTAGATTTGAGTAATATTACGTTTCCAGTATCCTTAACTGACATTAACACATTCGAAAATAATAATAATAACATTAGTATCAATATTTATGGATTGAAGATAAATAAAATTACAGGTCCGTTGTACAAAACAAGTTCACGTAAAACACACCATATTAACATGTTGCTATTACAAAATGAGTCCATGTCCCACTATTGCCTTATAAAAAATTTGCCAAAGTTACTGAGAAACCAAATTACGAAGCATCATGGTAAAATTTACTTTTGCGATGATTGTTTAATGTTTTTTAAAACTGCCAGTGTATACGAACAACATGTCTGCGGTGGTGTTTCGACTGTTTTACCTGAGAGTGGCACTATTCTTCAATTCCAAAATTACCAACGTATGCAAAATGTACCTTTTGTAATATATGCTGACTTTGAGTCATTTTTACTGCCGTGTGATGAAAACCTAAAAACTGGAAATTGTACTTTGAATATTCAAAAACAAATACCGGCCGCTTTTGCTTATTATATTGTTTGTAATTATGATAGCTCGTTAAATCGTTTAGTATTTTACCGTGGTAAAGATTGCGCTAAAAAATTTGTATTTCTTTTGCAAAAGGACGTAAAAGCTCTCTATAACATACTTTGTGATAAGTCAGAAAACCCTGAACCAATTATACTGAATGATGATGATAAAATAAGTTTTAATAGTTCCGAATACTGTTATTTGTGTTCTAAATTATTAATATCGGACAAAGTGAAAGATCATTGTCATTTTACAGGAAAGTACAGAGGCGCAGCGCATTCCTATTGCAACCTCAAATTTCAGTTGCCTAAATTTGTTCCCGTGTTTTTCCACAACTTGGCAGGTTACGATTGCCATATGTTTATTCGTGAACTAAGTCTAATACCAGGTGCAATCAAAGTTATACCGAAAAATAAAGAAAACTATATTTCATTTACTAAATTTATACATATTTCAGATGACAAATTTGCATCAGTGCGATTTGTCGATTCATTTAAGTTCTTGGGTGCAAGTTTAGAACAGTTAGCAAAAAATTTAGAGGAAAAAGATTTAACAAATCTTTATAGAAACTGTAAACATCGAAAGCAATTTAATTTGTTACGTAGAAAAGGTGTCTACCCCTACGATTATATGACTAGCTGGGACACGTATGAAGAAACTAGTCTACCACCAAAAGAAAGCTTCTTCAGTAATCTTACAAATGAGTTTATATCCGAGTGTGACTATGAACATGCTAAAGAAGTTTGGAATTATTTTAACATAAAAAACCTTGGGGAATATACGGATTTATATGTTAAGAGCGACGTCTTATTACTTGCAGATATTTTTGAGACTTTTCGTAAAACATGTAAAGAAAATTATTCTTTAGATCCCGCATTTTATCTTACTGCTCCGAGCCTTAGCTTTGATGCAATGCTTTTGAAAACAAAAGTTCAACTAGAACTTATATCGGATTTAGAAATCATACGCATGATACAAAAAGGAATTCGCGGGGGTATTTGTTTATGCTCGAAAAGATATGCTAGGTCCAATAATAAGTATACAATAAATTTTGACTCTACTCAACCAAGTAATTATTTAATATATATTGATTGTAACAATTTATATGGATTCGCAATGTGTGGATATTAACCTCACTCTCAATTTACTTTACTTAATAAAGAAGAAATAAGTCAACTACAAATAATGAATGTTCCAGACGACAGCAATTACGGATACGTTTTAGAAGTAGATTTGGAATATCCAGTAGAACTACATGATTTACACAATGATCTTCCATTATGTGCAGAACATTTTGCCCCTCCCGGTTCAAAAGGCAAAAAACTTATACCGAATTTATATGACAAGTTTTATTATGTTATACATTACATTCATTTAAAAACATGTTTAAAACATGGCATGCGTCTAAAAAATATTCACAGAGTAATAAAATTCAAACAAAGTCCTTATTTAAAAAAAAATTTTGTATAAACACGGAGTTACGACAAAAGACGAACTCGTTGTTTGAACAAGATTTTTTCAAACTGCTAAACAATAGCATCTTTGGGAAAACATTGGAAGACACAGAGCTCCGAGTTGACGTGAAGCTGGTAACTCGGTGGAATGATACTAGAAACAAAACAAAAAAATATTACTCTGCTGAACAACTCATTGCGCGTCCGAATTTCCATAGTGCTAGCATTTTTGGAGAAAATTTGGTAACAATTCAACTACAAAGAGAAAAGGTTATTTTAGATAAACCAATTTACATAGGCTTTTCGGTCTTAGAACTGTCTAAAAGCCATATGTATGATTTCCATTACTCCGTAATGAAAAAAATTTACAAACGTAATATATCTCTTTGCTATACGGACACGGACAGTTTATTATATTCTATTAGTACACAAGATTTTTATTCTGAATTAAAGTCGAACTTTTTACAATATTTTGATACTAGTAATTATCCATCAACAAACTGTTACAATATTGCTCTAAATAATAAAAAAGTTCCTGGGCTCTTTAAAGATCAGCTAGGTGGAAAAATATTGTTAGAATTTGTTGGACTAAGATCAAAATTGTATAGCATAAAAACAAATGAATTTGAATATAAAAAAGCAAAAGGCGTTAAGAAACCGGTCACCAAACAATTGCAATTTGTTGATTACGTAAACACTTTGTCATCTGGTTCGGATTTAAGAAGAAAAAACCTTTATTTTAAATCTATTAAACATGAAGTTTTTACACAGGAACAAAACAAAATTGCTTTATCCAGAAAAGATGATAAGCGTTTTATTCTAAAAGATAATGTAACGACTTTGTCATGGGGACATCATTCAATAACTCCTTAATTGATAAATGTATGCCTAGTGTTAGTTTGTTACCTCCATGTTATAGATTAATGGAAATTTATATCGATTTGTATAGAAATGACGCTAAAAAATAAAAACTATGTAATTAAGAATTTGTGTGCCTGTAATTTGTCTTCTACCTTTAACCTGTATTTATCTTAATTGTTATTACTTACCTGCTACGCCTCGGTTGTCGTAATACCAGACACAATAGATAATGTATTGCCAATGACACATAAATGTGTCGTCCGGTAAACAAAAGGTTAAATACTTATGTAATAAATTTTCTGTTAAGAAATTGTGCACCTGTAATTTGTATTTATCAATATTGTAATTGTATATCTATCTAAAATAATAAATTACCTATTTAAAATTCGATGTTGCATTCATTTCTACCGCCTTTTACCACCCCACACCTTTTGCTGCCTATTTTATTGTCATATAACTGGAAGCAATAAACGTGTGTTCCTATGCTTGCGCAATGCCATACATGCAACTTACTCTTAACCGCAAGCTTGCAATAATACAAGTTCTGACATGAAACAGTAGCATACAAAACGCGCTTGACGTCATGGTACCTTATCGCTAAATGCTAAAAGTGCAAGTTGGCAATTTGCAGGTTCTCACTTGAAATTGTTGTATCGAGCAAAAATGCGCTGTTTCATATACCTAGAAGCGATAAGCGTTTGTTTTCATGTTTGCGCAACGCGCACGTGCAACTCTAAATAGCAAGCTTGCAATAATGCAGGTTCTGACAGTTCAACAGAACTTTATCGCTAAAAGACATAACGAATATTTCAGTTCAGTCCGCGATCTCGTTCCGTTCACTTCATTAGTTGCTCAAGATGTCTAACCAGATAACACAGTGTGCAAGTGTTATGATTACTATGGATAATATAAAAAAGGACCTTCCTAAATATGTTATAAAAGTTCAGATCCTGGAAGGTATCGACAAGTCTGATGAAATTGAGTTCCAAACTCGTGCTAAAACGCAGTATATAGTGTACAATCACCAGGACGAAGTGCTATTAAATACGTATCAGTTAATGTGCGACATTAATGCGGAAATTGCAGCACGCAACGAGAGACATCTGGGCTTCTAAATTTCACAATAATTTGGGTATGTATTAATTATTATTAGTTTTTTCATATTGCAACGAGACTTGTTCATAACTCTATATATACACGTACGCGACGCTGCTCTATACATAACGTACCACTCTTGTTTAAAATTGTAAGAAATTTTTTTTCTATATATTTAAATGTAAATTAAAAAATTAAAAATATGTTGAGTGTATGTATATAGTTCAATAACCATATTTCATTTTTTTTTCAGAAAATGGATTCTGCCGACTTGTGGTACCCATGCGCTCAAAGATATGACGATTTATGTGACAACGAAGTGGCTGAAAGGCAAATTCCTGATGTTCCTACTCCTCCAGCTACACCTGGACTAAATGCAGATGTCAAGAAAAGAAAACAGCAGCGGAAAAAAGCAATTACAAAGGTGCCATCCTCATACGTGGTTTCAAAAACACTTAAAAGGGTGCACCGTCTGATCAAGATTCAAATATACGACCTTGATAGTACTGAAACATTACCGGATGAAAAAAACATTGTTGTTAGTGCACAGTATTCAGTTTGTGATTTTGTGGATGAAATAGTGGACATGACCGAAAACCTAGTGAATAAAATTTGTAAGAAAATATGTAATGAATCTATTTATTCAATTTATTTTACTCAATTTTGTGTGTGAGTGTGTAACCGTAATGAATTACTTTTCTGTAATATTATGATAAAAAATTTGTAAATAAAATAATAAAACTATACTTACTTATAAAAATTAAACTGAACAGTTGTTGTTCAGTATTAGAATTAGGTGGTAAATTGTGCTATATTTTGTAATTATTCTTTATTACTAATAATTGATTTTGTTTATTCATATTTGTTTATTATAATAAAATAATATTTTTTAAGAAAATATATTGTAATTAATCTATTTAATTAATATTATTTTAATTTACTCAATTTTGTATGTGTAGTGTAACCATAACGAATTACTTTTCTGTAATATTTATTATTGACAATTTGTAAATAAAATGATAAAATTATACTTACATATAAAAATTAAACAACAACTGTTCAGTAATTAGTTGGTAAACTGTGCTGTATTTTTGTAATTATTCTTTAATATTAATAATTGATTGTGTTAAGGTATATATGTTTATTATAATAAAATTATTTCTTATTAAGTAATATTGTCGTTTCAATTTCTTTCTACTATTTACTTATTTTATTTTATTTCATTCAGTAAATCCACTTCTATTTTTAAGAATAAAAATAAAAGAAATTTCATTGCTTAGCTACTTCATTTTTATTACAACAACAAAAAACATTATTTAAATACTTACATTATTTTCAATACACCATTTATTATTATCTATCAACCATTTCTTAATACATATAACATTTCTTAATGCACAATATTTCATATGGTTAAAACAATTGTATGCAAACATATCTTTACAATAGAGTTTACTTAGTGTTTCTAAATTAGGTAAACCTTTATTACTTATATCTAAAACATTCTCATGTCCACATAATTCTCGGACCCACTTAACTTTTTCTTCACCTTTCACAATGATTTTGCGCTCATTCAAGTATGGTTTGATAAGTCTTTTAAATTCTTTGTAGTCAATATGTCCCTCGCTCCATCGGTATCCTCTGTTTCTCTCTATCCACCAAACGTTTTTCCTTTCTTCAAGAGTCAGAGAAGAAAATGGAAATGGTGGTTTTATTAAGAATATTTGAGTGTGCACTGATGTGCCTATTACTAATTCTTTTGATATCAATTCATTATTTTGATCTTTGAAACCTTGCACATCTACAATAATACTAGTAGTATCGTTATTCATGATAGTTTTTTAACGATGCTGCTAAGTGGTTTATATTCAAATATACTATCGTTCAGTATAAGACAATATGCAGCAGTCTGATCAGGTACTTCTTGATCAGTTTCGATTTCAACTCGTACGTCAATCGATCCCTTTAAAGTTTCGTGTTAGCGAGAACAGTCAATGACGAATAAAGGAGCAAAGTCTTTAAAGTCCTTCAAACTTAACAACGGCTCCGCTCGACGTCCGTAATAAGACTGTTGGAACCTTGCATACTGCTCGTATATTAATGAAAACATATTGTTAGCAAAATTTATATTCAACCCTTCATACGGGTAATACGATGTATTTAAAAAGACTCTAACGTCGCGTATATAGCAATGATCGAACTCTGCCATTGACATTTTCGCTTTATTTTTACGGTTAGTTTGTAAAGCAATAACAACGTATCGCGGTTTCTCAATTTGCGATGAAGTTTTGATAGACCAAGTATGATTACGTGATTTAGGTAGTAATGGATATTCATACAAGTCCCAATTACGAAATGCCACTGTTATAGCACGATCCTTTTCTAAGTGTTTTAATAAATTAATTCTTTCGCGGTCTAACACTTTAACGTGGGAAACTCTCCAGACAATTTTATTTATAATTATATCTTCCACATCTTCCCCGGAATTTAATTTTAAGGCGTTGAGATTTGTATTACTTCTCAATAATACCAATTCATATTTACAGTTTATAATAATTTTTTCATAATCTTCTGCAAAACCTAATACTTTATTCAGGGGTATAGAAGCTGAAAAGACTCCGTTAGTAACAGTGGTCGAACCTGTGGGAGACCAGCCCCAAACGCTTGCGCATTTGGACTCGTTTGCATTCAACGAAAGATAAGATTTTATTGTTGTGGTAACTCCTGCATTTTTAACTTTATCTATTTCTACTCCGTTTAGTTCATATCGAATGTCTTGAAAAAGAAATAATGCGGGGTTATTTACAAACTGCACACTTGGTACTCTATCGTTTTCCTTGGTAATGCTGTTATGCTTCAACACATCGACTCTGCCTTCAATATACAAACTGCTGAGTGCTGGCATAACGTACAGGTCTTGCTGATTAATCGGGATCCGTATTTCATCATTCTTGTTGAAACTTGTCACGTATGGTTTGTACGAATGATATTCAAAACTTTCAATGCTGTTATCGTATGAAGCCGGATGAGATATATTTATAATATTCATTTTAACAAACCGAGAAAGTTTAAAAATTCTTTATTGGTTTTAGTTAGCTTCTTTTTAAACTGAGGTGGTGCTCCTCTATGAAATGATCTTTTAGAGCTGACTCGAATAATACAAGCAGATGCGTTTTTATTGAAATTTAGCATTTTTTTTTTAAGTGTAAACACAGCTGTACTTCTTCACCGCGTAAGTTGATTTGCTTATTTTCAGCGTCTAATAGTCTTATATTAATAGCACTTATTGAACTTTGATTGACAGGAAAGTAAATTAAGTTTTTAGGTATTTCAATAATTCTATATCCAGGTGGTACGTTTGGTACAAATTCATAAATTATATGACTTGCTTTCTTTTAAGAAAATCGCAAATATCTTGAAGTTCATAGGATCCTTCAGGTATTTGGATGACTTCATTTTTGCCATAATAAAATTTATTGTTTCTTTCATCTATATTAGGAATTGTATTAAAAGTAGAAAAATATAAGAGCCCACACTCATATTCTCCGCGTAGTTGTAAAGTAGGGGAATAGTTAGTGGTCAAAGATTCCCCCTGCCAGTTATCGACACAGTGAAGGACATTTGTGTACTAATACTTTATTTTTTGCGTTCTTAATATATATGTATTTTCCAATAGTCTCTTAAAAATTTCAAACAAAGGTGACCGCAGTTTATTGTACCAAACGCTTGATACTGAACGTAATTATAGTTTATTGAAATACGCCTTAAATAATTAATTAATTCTTATGGCGGCTTTAAATTACCAAAACTATCATAATATTCACAGTAACCATTTTCCTTAACGTAGGCTACCCAGTGAGTTCCAGGATTCTGAGAACCATCTAAATTTACAATAGCACACTCTATTTTTCTTGGTTTAGATGGAAGTGAATCTCTCATGAAAACTCCTCGAAAGTACGGAATGTCAGTAGCATGCTCCAAAATATCTAAGTTTGTAAGAGGTCGCCTGGGCAGCCGTTTAATTAGTTTTTTGAAGGATTAAGGTATAAACCAGTTCCTTTTTTATGAGGCTTGATATACAATCCTTTTCCAAGAGCGCCAGCTTCCATCATTTTGTTATGTCGTTCAGATTCTTGAAGGTTCTTTTGAGCAACCTTGGAATCATTAACGGCCTTTGCTATACCTGCTGCGCCTCCAGCAAGAGAACCTAGAGCTGACAATCCAGCAAAAATAGGAATAAGTGAAATTTTAAACACTGAAAAAAGACGACAACCTCAGGCGGGAATCGAACCACGCACTTTCCGCATTCCGGGCGGCTGCCTTAACCACTTGGCTACCGAGGTCTGGCTTTCAACCGTCGAAATTTGTCAGTGCTTGATGCTTATGTTTTTAGTCAACATTGCTTCATCAAATCTTAGAAGTTTTCACCTCTGAGATCCGAAAGAAATATTTTTACAAATATTTAAACATTCGGTTGAGATGAAGCTGCGTTTATAGATTAATATTTTATATTTTAGCGTTTTTTTAACGCTTAAATATACTTAAGTAAAATTTTAAACACTGAAAAAAAAAGACAACCTCAGGCGGGAATCGAACCACGCACCTTCCGCATTCCAATTCCATTCCGCAAGCCAGACCTCGGTAGCCAAGTGGTTAAGGCAGCCGCCCGGAATGCGGAAGGTGCGTAGTTCGATTCCCGCCTGAGGTTGTCGTCTTTTTCAGATTTAAGCGTTAAAAAAACGCTAAAATATAAAATATTAATCTATAAACGCAGCTTCATCTTAACCGAATGTTTAAATATTTGTAAAAATATTTCATTCGGATCTCAGAGGTGAAAACTTCTAAGATTTGATGAAGCAATGTTGACTAACAACATAAGCATCAAGCACTGACAAATTTCGACGGTTGAAAGCCAGACCTCGGTAGCCAAGTGGTTAAGGCAGCCGCCCGGAATGCGGAAGGTGCGTGGTTCGATTCCCGCCTGAGGTTGTCGTCTTTTTTCAGTGTTTAAAATTTTACTTAAGTATATTTAAGCGTTAAAAAAGACGCTAAAATATAAAATATTAATAGGAATAAGTGGTAAAAAGCCTCCACTTTTTGGTAGAGGAATACATCGCGGTAAGCGTATTCCTTTCTTATTGGTAAACATTTTTTTCGCTGCTGCATATGCGTATTTTATAGCAGTACGATTATCTTTACATTTTAATTTTTTTATTTGTTTATGTATTTTTTCACGGTGGCTATAAACGGACGACGCACTCCAGCACCAGATATAAGTTTTGCTTTCATTGCATTTTTCACAATCCATGAAGCGAGTTTTTCACCTCTCCCAGCATCTTTTGATTTTAATCTATTCTTTGCCATTTTCAAGAGCTCTAAATCAGCTTTATGTCGAATCTTTATATCCTCGTTATTGTATGCAATATCGTGATGCATACAAGCTTCATCCAATTTATTTACTCCTCGATCACCCTTTAGTAACCGTTGCTCTAATTTAGTTCCAGGTCCGCAATAATTATAACCAGGAAAGTGAAGCTCAAACGGTAATTTGTTGATCAAATTGTTAATAACACCTCTGCCTTCCTTCATTGGTATCTGTATAATGACTGCGTGAGCTATAACTTATAATTTATATTACAAAACTAAAGCACGTTTGTCTACCCAGCTGTTCTCATCATCACTAAGGCCTAACCATTTCACAAAAAGTTTATCACCTTTTCTTTTAATTACTTTTTCAATAAGGTAAATATCCGGAAATTTTGTTCTTTGTAATTCATACTCGTAGAATGACCCTAAAATTATCTGTTTATGTTTATCTTCTAAATGGTATGTTGGTGGATTCGTATAATTTACCTTAACTATAACGAATATTTTCGTTGACCAGTTAGGAGTATATCCTTTGTAAAAATCTCCCTTGTATTTACTAATGCGAACATGATCACCAACTTGAAACTTAGGTTTCTGAACAGCCTTGTTACATCGTGTTTTGATAATATTGGACCTGATAACCATATGGTTTGTTTTATTGACATCGACGGGCTTAAATTTTGTTATTCGATGAGGAGTATTGTTATAGTTTTCGACAACTGAGTTTAAATTTTGACCTAACCATTGGTAATGACCGTGTAAGCTGAATAGTTTGAAGAGGTGAGATTTTAACGTACGTATGACTCGTTCTACAATAGAAGCTTTTTTTACAGAGTGGGTAGAATAATGATTAATATCAAATTTTTTAGCAATTTCTTAAAAGTATAATTATAAAACTCCTTGCCTAAATCAGTTTGTAGATGTTTAGGTGTTCGCGACGAAGTAGTTAAAATCCCTTGCATTGCATTTGTAACGCATTTTTTTTCTTTTGATTTTAAAGGACTTATCCATACGTACTTTGACAAAGCATCTATTACTACTAAAATATATGTATGATTTTTGTTAAACTGCGAATATTTCTGCATATCTATAAGGTCAGCTTGCCACAAATCATCAATTCCTTTTATTATTGTACATCGACGAGGAAAATTTTTTCTTGCTGCTTTGTGGAGTTCGTCGACTATGTCTTTTTTACTCATTTTTTATTTAATTTAGCTTCAATCAAATAATCCACTTCTGTTTTTGTATAAAATAAATTGGTTAAACGATCTGAAGTAACGCTTTCCAAGTTCTTTAAATATAGCTTGACATGAACAAGCACTTTTTCTATTTCATTTTCTAGTTCTTGGACTCTCTTATCCATATAAGCTTTATTCACTGCTTCATCGTCTTCATTTGGAGTTGTTAGACCTTTTAATTTTGATGAATTTAAATCGTAGTGCCCTTTTTCTGTTTTTACTAATGTATCATTGAGGGTTCTTCTAATCTTAAACGTTTATGAACGTGGTGACCAAACTTGTCTATATTCATTGCAGTCTTGATGCGTTGTTCCCTGTTAGTATACTGCTTAATTTACCTGAGACACGCTTCTTATATTCTATGTTTATGATACCAGCTTCATACAGTTCTTCAATTATGGTTATGATTTCGTTATTTACTCCTGTGTTACCCGCGTCCCATGATGCAATTAATAATTTTAACCGTTCGACCAACTCGTTGGGATCGTCCCAATATATGTAATCAGTATTCTTCTTTAGTTCTTTCATAAGTTTAATACCTTTTCCCTGTGAAAGGCTCTCAACGCTTGTAGTTGCATTTCTAGAGAATTTAAATAAAGGCTTAATAACATTCAAATACTTGAATCCCTTGTTGCTGTTCATTGGCTTAGATGAATTGAGGAGCGTCGGAACAAAAACCGATAAATCACATTTGTGTTTTTTGTGGAAAAATGTAAAAAACTGGCCAAGTTCATGGTTTTCTAATTTAGAGTTAAACGAAATATATCATTTTATTGGGGTTAGCACAACTGTTTGGAAACCCTGAATTCTGCATTCGTGACTGTAATACCTGTTGAATTATAAAAAAAAAGAAAATGGATATATCGGTTTTTGACCAAACCAACTGGATATATCGGTTTTTGACAAAACACTGTCGGATGTATCGGTATTTGATAAAACGCTGGTAGGAATATGAGACAATGATAAAATGCGGCTGAACATCCGT
Organism: Scoparia ambigualis; assembly: GCA_963921215.1. Taxonomy (NCBI): domain Eukaryota; kingdom Metazoa; phylum Arthropoda; class Insecta; order Lepidoptera; family Crambidae; genus Scoparia; species Scoparia ambigualis. Next base: position 6,598,795 of record OY992525.1, on the reverse strand, counting down.
TAGTGTTTCTAAAGCCAGAATAGGTGATTTCCAATCAAACAACTTTATTTAAAATCACATCATACTTTAATTAACTGAAAGCTTAATGACTATTTAGGTAAAAAGTAAAACTTAAACTATTATGGCTATTTCTGGTTCCAGACAATCGCAATTAGAATCATGATCATGTCGTTCATGGTTGTTAGAACCATCTGCTTCTGTGTCAACAGGTTCAGTAGAACCTCCACTCAATATTTTTTTGTACCAAGAAAAAGTTTGATCGTTCTCCCAGTCGTCACCAAATTGTTTTACCATGAGAGACTTTACGTCTGCTTTCTTCAGAGCACTTAGACATTTATTTACGTTCAGTGATGCCATTGACTGGGGATGTGTCTTTCTTGATTTTAAGATGCTAAACCGTTCTCTTTCCTGATCAGACTCGTTAACAAAATTGCGGAAGGTTCTCACCTCATATAGAGTTTTAGTTTGTCTCCTAGTTCCTCGTCCCTGAATAACATTATATTTTTTCAAATGAATACGTTTTAGGTCCCTCATTCCTTCGATTTTTTTATAATATGTATCCAAAGATTTGACATCCTTCAAGCCCCAATCTTTTTCCAGCAATAAAACAACCCCATGTCTCTTATAAATCGTTTGATATTCTTCCTTTTGTGTAATTACTGGAACGGTTTTAACCTCCTTTTCTACTCTGCCGAAAACACGATCAGCGGGTAGAAAACTATGTCCTCGTACGGGAAATGTCAAATATATCTCTTTAATATTTTCTGGGGATTCATTGACGAGCCAAAATATAAGACAGTGGACTATATGCGAATTTTTGTTTTGGCCACCACAGCCATCACAAAATAAACGCAACATTCTTTTGCCCGATAAATTCAAAGAATTTAAGTGATGCACGAGTGCCGATCCAACTTCAGTGGCTCCTCTTCCACCTTGATCTTCAGACCATTGATAGAAACGCGGATTTCTCGAGTCCATACCCACGAAACAAAGATTGTAATAGCTAATTTGTCGAGAATAAAAAGACTCTTGAATGGGTGTCCGAGGCAATGGTTGGACTTGTTGCAAGTCGAAACAAAAATTTTCCGAGTCAGGATCATCATTTCTGCATAGCTTATAGAACGCTTTGGCCCGTAAATTATGAACCCTTTTTTGCACCATTAGAATGCGTTTATCGTCAGGGTTATTAGCTATTTTTATTTTATTATTTAATAAGATACAAGTGCTGCAAGCATCAGAAGCAGGACTCCTAAATCCGATGTTGAAATCTTCAGAAAATACCTTCTGGAACATGGTTTTTGTCACATGGAGGTCTTGAGGAACCGAATCATTGTACATTTGCCTTAATTTTCGTTGATTCAAGTCACACGATAAATAAATTCTTCGAGACTTCGCTCTATTATAGTGACTTTCGCTTGCAGGTAATTTTAGTATAAACTGACGTAAACTTTCCTTTTTCGCAACAGATTTTGCTGACTTTCGGTCGCCACCGCGGTTTTCTTTGGGAATGTTTCCATCAAACACCGTTTTAGTTATGTGATGCAAGCGGTCTTTTTTCAAAGAAAAAGTTTTCAGAAACATAGCCTTACAAACTGGTCTATTTTTATTACTTTTGTCATTGAGAAAGTATGTCGTGCTAAAGAGGCGAGTCCTGCGTTTTGATGGTTCCACTTTGCTCTGCCGACGTCGTTCTGGAACGTACGGTGCGATCAGGCGTGTCAAATAAATATCCTGTACGACTTTATTTCGATAATTAAAAAATTTTTGTCTATTTTTTAAAATATAGCGAACAGACATCTTTTGGCATTGAAGTTTATTGGATTTGTGCGAACATGGCCACTCAAAATTTATTGCCAATGGATCAGTATCACAGTACCTTAAACAAGCAAATACAAAATGTTGAAACCATGAAAATAAAACACTCGACTTGGCGAGGCCACTACCGTGCCCCCAGATAAACATTGAATAATGTAAGTTAAACCTTTTCCGATACCTACTTAGATAAACTACACGAACGTGTAGTTATGTTATTGACAGGTTTATTAAATAATAAAACAAAAGGTAAGTACCTATTATCCCGTTCCAAAATAGTTCTGCGCTTGCCCTTCGTTTTTTTTCGAGCTCCTTGATTAATGTCTGCTACAACAGGATTACCTACTTCTTCCATCATCATAACAGAACTTTACTTGCGAAGAACAATGATAATTTATAAACATTTAAACGTTAAGTAACGCTTTGAAAGCCAACAACCACAATACTTAAATCTATCAATTCAATACGTTATATTTTTCTGACAATTGTGACAACGTCAATGTCAAGTGTCAACCTGTCAAATTTAAAAATAAGGCTGTCTTACACTAATTTATTAAACAATTGTTTATGGTTCTTTAAGGAGAAACTCGTAATTAGATATATCGGTTTTTGACAGAATCAAAAGGGTCAACAATGAAAAATGGTAGGGATTTATCGGTATCTGTTCCGATCGCCATCGTTGTTTAGTACGATTAGTGTATTTATCGGTTTATGTTCAGATTCGAGGATTTCGGAGCCAGATCTAGAGCGGATTTAGCAGTTTTTGCCCAGGTTACGTTAACCACAGAGCAAGATATGTACGAAAACAACCAACTGCCATCATAAAAAAAAATAATTAGAAAGTGTGATTTATCGGTTTCTGTTCCGACGCTCCTCAATTATAATTACGTCGGTGTGCATTAGTTTCTAATAGTAAAAATTTATAGTTTTGTAAGTCATCGTCTGTGACTATATCTAAATTTGGTTTCATTTTATACAATAGTTCTTTTAACCCTTGGGTTTTTTTCAAAGTTTGAGTTCCAATTTTCAGAAATCTTCCATCATCAAAAATACGGGTCTTGCCTAGCATTAATTTACCTCGTTCATTTCTAATTCCGTAAGGAATATCAGTCATTGCTTCAGATGACGTTGACCATGACGATTGATTTTTAACGCTTGGCGACGATTAAAAAGACTTGAACGACTCGTCGCTCACATTATGGTCTTCAGAATGTGATACAACAAGGGTTTGGTTTTTTTGTAACTCCCTATCAGAAGTGTCTTCTTCTACATCACTAATAGTTTTATCATTAGAAGAATACAACGATTCGCAATCACTATTCTTATTTTTTTTAATTATCGGTCTATATTCTTTTTTTACCTTATGATGCTTGTCATAATTCTTACTTGCTAGCAAATTAAGGGGTTGAATTATAGGTTTAAATATAGTTTCTAAGGCCATATTATTAGAATTTTTCATGTATTTGATTAATTTAACTTTTCTTTTAACAGCTGCTGCGGACTTAACAATTTGCGTCTTAAGGTTTTTTCCATTTTAGGTAGGATTCTGCTCAGCTCCAAATCATAAATGAGACTGAATCATCATTAGGTAAACTTTCTTTAAGTATTTTATTCCACCACAATAAATGTGTCAATTTCTAATCGATAACAACCGTTATTTCTCTCACATAATCACAAGATAGCTGAACGAATTCTTCCAAACAGGTGAGCACATCTCACGGAATAGAGACCATGACATATCAGACCCAACATGTTCATCATAAACATGTTTCAAATTAATATCGTCTTGTTTAAACAATATAATCAGGTTTGAGTTGTCCCTCACAAGTTGTTTAGGTATCTTGGTATAGGTCTGATTAATATAAAAACAATCAACGTTCTTATGACGTCCCATAGCAAAATAATCTCTGATGTTATTTTGATTTTCACATGCAACGTCGTCAAAAATAATAATCGAATCTGGTAAAGCTTCATGTGGACTCAAGATTTCACTATTATGGTTATATTTGTAGTACGATGTACCCGGCACCATATCTAAAACTTTTTCTAAGTATAAGTATTTAGCTTGATATAAAGATTTAGAATACACATATACACTCGGCGTCAAAAAAATCGCACCTTTTAAAAATCATCTTTAAAAATTCTTAAACCTTATGTAGAGGATAGTGTTGGGTATCATTAGAAAGGTAACAAAAAGGAGTATCAAAAAACAATTAAATTTAACTTTCTGTTTAATTATAATTATACAAACAACATTAAAATTAATAAAATAATAAAAATCCTTAATTAAGTCCTAATTAACAACAGATAATTTACAAAGAAAAATGTACAAAAAGTGTCTTAAAATTAACTTAAAATCTAGTGTTACCCCCCCTTGCCCTGATCACGGCTTCCATACGGTCCCTCATGGACCTCACCAACTTCAGGAGCTCTTCTTGAGGGATAAGCCCCCATTCTTCAATCACCGCGTCTCGGAGCTCCTGTAGAGTCGAAGGAGCTGGATCCCGAGATCGAACCTTACGTTTAAGATGGTCCCAGAGGTGCTCTATAGGATTCAGATCCGGACTTCGCGCTGGCCACTGCATCACAGAGATTTGGGACCTCTGCAAGAAGTCGCTCACGATGCCTGCAGTGTGAGCGCGAGCGTTGTCGTGCATTAATGTGAACCCCTCGCCAAAAGATTCGGCAAAGGGGACCACATGCACTTCCAGGACCTCAGTGACATAGCGGCGAGCAGTCAGCGACCCTTGTCCGCGAGCACCTCCAGTCCGGGAGACGCAGACAAGGTCGGTTTTGCCGGCAGCAGACATACCGCCCCAGAACATGCAGGATCCGCCACCATATTCCACCGTCTCCTGGATGCAGGCTTGGGCGAAACGTTCACCCTGCCTCCGGTATACTCTTCTCCGTCGGTCGTTGCAGAAAAGACACACTCGCGTCTCGTCTGAGAAGAGAACAGCTCTCCACTGCTCAAGGGTCCAATCGACGTGGTCACGAGCAAACTGCAAGCGGGCTCGCCGATGCGCTGCAGTCAATTTTGGACCCGTAGCAGCTCTGTGGGCCGCTATCTTCTTCTCCTTCAATCTTCTTCTAACCGTAGATACGCTTACGGTGCGTCTGCGAACTGCCTGGAGCTGCTGTTGCAACTCAACAGCGTTGGAGAAACGATTTCTCAAAGAGTTCGACACAACGAACCGGTCGTCTCTTTCCGAAGTGCAGCGACGTCTACCCGAACCGTGTCTGCGGATATAGCCACCGGTCTCTATGAAGCGCTGGTACACTCTTCGAACGGAATAACGGCTCAGGTTCAGTTGCCGGGCGACATCACACTGCCGCACCCCTGATTGCAGTAGTGCAACCACTTGAGCGGCTTTATCAGCTGTGGTATCCATCAAAATCTGTGCGTGTGTCCTCTTCAACGGTTGAATAGCGAATGACCCACATTGAACCCGTGTTGACCGTTTTATACCCACAAAGGAAGCGCAACTAGCAACTCTCACGGGTAGCAAAATTTGCATCGAATTTTTGTGACACTTTATTTGTTGCATTAGGTTTTATTTGATAATGAAAAGTAATGTTTTTTATTAAGTTAATTAAGTAACCTTGTAAATAAAATCATAATTAATGCGACTGCATGTGCATATCAAGAGTAAATGACATTTGAAAGTGATTTTCTAAGAGGTGCGATTTTTTTGACGCCGAGTGTAGGTTACTAAATCGGAGGCCATCTTCATGCAATAATAAACTAATTACTAAATTGGTCTTTCCACAATTTGATGGACCCCAAACAATACAACGTATTGTGTTCGGCAATAAGTTTCCATGTCGCTTTGGCTCATTTGATGATGCAGGAATAATGCAGTCTAATTTTAATGATTCTTTTTGTTTGACAAAGGAGACCTTTTCTCTTCCCATACAACTACGGCCACTCATGTACCTAAGATTCAAAGGTACCAAAATGTAGGAAAAAAAATGTGGATTCCGGAAATATATGTATTATATTTTTTATTATAATTGTACCACCTAAAAATATCATTAGAAAGGTTTGACGGCTTGCAACATTGGATTAATTTAACTGGCAAGCAAGACTCTCTCGCTGTCGGGTGCGTTTCGTTAGTTTACTTATGGGCCAACTAATTATTAGATAAAAGCCTTGGAGTAACTTATTTTTACATATACATAACCTGTTTTTAGCAAAAACATTATAAATAGTAACAAAAATAAGTGTTATTAACTGTTTCGAATTATTTTGTGCGTTTGATTATTTTGAGAGTGACAAATATTAGTATTAGTAGACCGACTATGTGAGTTTATAGAAAAACATATAATTTAAACTAGGTGTTGCACCTATTGATTATCCATTGTGACTTTTATAAAATAACTAAATTAATAGCTTCGCGTTTAGCATTAAGCCAATTTCAAGTGGTATATACTTATTTTTAAAGTACATTTAGTATTTGTACTGTAGATTGAAATAAAATGGAGTCTCGCAACACGTGTTGTTCCTAAAAGAACAAGGGAGAAACTCAAACATTGTGAGTTTAGATCTCAAAAAACATTTTTTGTTCATCCACAAACTGTCACCACTACTAAAAACCAGTATGACAGTTGTCACTGTCATATTTTTGCCCTTTATTTGCACGTTTCGTTTCATGTTTAATAATGTTTACGTTTTCTTAAACCTTATTATGTATGACTTTTTTATTTTCCAAAAAAATACTAGTTTCGGTGTGTTTTATAGAAAAATGATATCATCAGAGGCTTTTGCATCATCAAGAGGATATTTTAAAGTAAAGTGTACCTCGGTACACTTTGAGCCGAATGGAAAGGTCTCCTTTCATTGAACTGTTCAACTTGTCAAGACTACGTTTGAAATTTTACTGAGACCGGTCGAAATCCGCGACCGTAGTATAGTTTCGAATGTTCGTAAAACATAACACAAATGCGGTTGGAACAATGCATGAACGAAGAAAGTAGTTCGTCGTTATTCTGAGATAAAATCTTTCGGGAGTTTCAACTAAATGAGTTTAAGTTTAATTGCTATGATATTTAAATACATCATAATATCTGGTAAATTTTAGGTTAGTTAGTTTGCAATCGGGTAGCGATTCATTGTCATGCTCGCAAGTGGCAAGTAAGTTTAGTTTTATTTGGCAGAAGATATGTGCATTTGTATGTGTATTTATAATTTATTATTAAATGCGTTTAGTACTAAATATTATTATCAGATAGCAATCAATCATACGTTCGAGAAGTGATGTTCACTCCATTCGCTGCTTCACTTTGTTCCACGGTTGTGTTGATTACGCCAGACAGCCCAATAACATTTCCATAAAACCACTTTAGAACGATCAATCGATCGCTGCCTGATGCAAATATTTAATAAAAGACGCTGATGTTTGAAATATTATTGGGATGTCTGGCTTAAAAATCAACACAACCGCGGAACGAAGTGAAGCAGCGAACGAAGTGAACGTGGTTGTGTTGATTTTTGAGCCAGACTTCCCAATAATATCACTACTTAGGCCGATAAGTATTCTGTCCTGCTTCGCAAAAGTACTGGAGTCTCTAATTTACGAGCATCTTTTTCACCATGTTAAGCCGTACCTCCACCAGCAACAGCACGGTTTTATAGCGGGTAAGTCGACCGTCAGCAACTTACTGGAATACACCAACTACATCTGTAAAGTATTTAATGATCATGGTCAGGTTGACTCTATATATACGGACTTTCAAAAAGCGTTTGATAGAGTCAATCACAGAATATTACTAGGTAAATTGAATTCTATGGGTGTATGCGGCTGTCTTCTTCGCTGGCTAAAATCCTACATCTCCAATCGGAGTCAATTGGTAGCTCTAAAAGGTTATCGCTCGCAGCCAGTCTCTATTCTGTCTGGCGTGCCACAGGGTTCGCATCTGGGTCCCCTGTTATTTGTTATGTACGTAAACGATCTTGTTCCTAAGCTTAAAAATATGTCTCTACTATATGCGGACGACTTAAAAATTTTCTGTCGTATCGATTCCGTAAGGGACTGCGTAAGGTTGCAGACGGATGTTAACGCCTTACACGATTGGTGTGGTGACAACGGCATGTGCCTGAGCATTGGGAAGTGTTGCGTTATATCTTTTACACGCAAGAGGAGTCCCATAGTCTTCGACTACACTATTAACAACAGCATACTTGAAAGAAAGTCGTTTGTGCGTGACTTGGGAGTGCTATTTGATGACAAAATGAGCTTCAATTGCCATTGCGAAGCACTATCCAAGAGGTCTACTAGACTGGTAGGATTCATTTGTCGTGCGTCCAGAGAGTTTAGGTCCCCAAGCAGCTTGCTTTGGGTGCGCTACATTTAATAGAATTACGTTTGATATATTTTCATTTTAATAACGTTAATTTTACATAATGAACAATGTAATAACAACTAATATTATAATTCTACTTAATATAATAGTAGTTTATTATAATGTTTATTTAACATAAAATCATTTAATATAATATTCCTTTGATTGAATTTCGCTTTACATATGAATCATTTATTATATTTATCATTTCATATACTTTTTTATAATAAAGATCAATTGAAATAAATTTTATTTAATTAACTTATCAATTGAAATTACTTTTGCCTTAATAAGTTTTAATTGGTATATTCATCATTTAATATTATAACATTGTTCTGGTAACCTATCATACCTACTTCAAGGGGTCGCGGGGCCTAAGTCAATAGCTACGCTGCTGTGCGCTTCGCGATTGTCTTAAACTTCAAGGTATTTATTTTTATTAGGTACAACAAAAATAGTAGCTGGCCTAGTCTTAGTAATTAAAGACAATCGCTACGCTGCGCTTCGCGATTGTCTTGAATTTCGAGGTTATTTTTTTTTATTAGACAACAGAAATACTAGCTGCCCTACTCCTGTAGGTCACGTGATAGGTTAGAAATTTAAGACAATCGCTACGCTGCGCTTCGCGATTGTCTTAAATTTCGAGGTTATTTTTTTTATTAGACAACAGAAATACTAGCTGCCCTACTCTTGCCCTAATATTATAACATTGTTCTGGTAACCTATCATACCTACTTCAAGGGGTCGCGGGGCCTAAGTCAATAGCTACACTGCTGTGCGCTTCGCGATTGTCTTAAACTTCAAGGTATTTATTTTTATAAAGTACAACAAAAATAGTAGCTGCCCTAGTCCTGTAGGTCACGTGATAGGTTAGAATTGAATTTCGAGGTTATTTTTTTTATTAGACAACAGAAATACTAGCTGCCCTACTCCTGTAGGTCACGTGATAGGTTAGAAATTTAACAATCGCGACGCGCAGCGTAGCGATTGTCTTAAATTTCGAGGTTATTTTTTTATTAGACAACAGAAATACTAGCTGCCCTACTCCTGTAGGTCACGTGATAGGTTTGAAGTTCCTTACATCCTTGCTTATATTTATCATACCTACACAAATTTATTTTAAAATATTATTTTTTGTGTTCCATTTTAAACATGTTTATAGGAATTGATTGTTAGTTTTTAAGAATGTTATAAATTGATTGCTATATTAAAGGTTATTATTCAAAACGAATATTCGATTAAATGAGTATTATATGTTTTGAATAATATACTTTTAAATTTTTTTGATTAACGATTTTATACGAATAGTTTGTTATACGTTCTAAAATTATATCTTTTAAAATTAGATTTATCGTTGATTATGCTTTGTGATAAATTATATATTGTAAACGTAAAGACATTTGTTGTTATATCATACATTATACACCCATTGACAACGCTTACATTGATTTACTGGAATCAACCCAAAGGCGTTTTCTCAAAACACTCACGTTGCGATTCGGTCGTAAGAGAGAGCTCACAACCTACGCCGATCGTCAACGCTTTTTTAATTTAAACTCCCTTGAGAACCGACGCAAAGTACACGACTTTACCTATCTACATAGAGTTTTTAGTGGCTCATTAGTACAACCCTTACATCCGATATTTACAGCAGAGTCCCTAATAGGTCAGCCAGGCGAGAATGCCTTTTCTCGGTTCCCTTTTGCAACAATAACTGTACTCGCCACGGGCGAGACGTCTTGTAAGCGTATTAAGATACGCCTAGCGCCATCTAGCGTTGTATCGCGAAGTTGGCGCGCAGCAAGTGAAGGAACGACGCGGCCGGCGAGTGAACCAGTCTGTCTGTTAACTACCGCGAGACGCCCACAGATATACGCGCCCTGGACGCCGTGATAGTGACTCTGTGCCCTTAATGATACTGCCTGTGAAGATAGTGCCTGTGTGCTGTGCCGTGATCGTGAAGTCCACTTCATCGCCCTGCCCGTGCTTTGCCCAGTTCGCCCAGTTCGTCTCCCGGTACATGCGATCCCGTCCAGCCTGTTCCCGGTAAGTCCCTTCTCTGCTGTATTTGGCGGTGTCCTCTGACTCGCGAATACATTCTGGTCATCTTCGAACCGGTAATATTAATGCCGGCGACCTTCCCGTAACAAGTATTCTTTTACCATCTCACCATAACTTGGTCTCACGTTCCATCAGCTCCTTTAATTACAGTCCACTAAAAAATAATCGTTTCCGCCCATAATCTAATTTGTGCCATCATTTCGGAATTCATTTGTTCACATAACTTTACCCTGCCCCAATAAAAATTTGGTGAGGTAGGTATAATTTGTTTGTGGTAGGATTGCGACCACACAACATCCGAATTATCTTGACGCAATTATTTCTGCATGTTGTTTTTATGTTGCTTTCGTGTATGCATCCGGTATTCTGAACCAGGATCACAGATCTATGGTGTCATACAATGTTTTTGTGATTTGAGCGAGCTAGTGTAATACTTGTACCTAACTATACGATCGTTGTCTAATGATACATTAAGTTTAATTAAGTTTAGTTAAATTATTGCGTTACGTTTATCGGTTGCACATATAATTTTAGTTACGTATAACACACCCGCGTCTAGACGACGATATTGTTGTTTTTCCCGTTTTATTTTTTAATGAATTTTTTATGTTCTTGTCGTGTTAAATCGGCTCAAATCTCGTGCGTGCTCACCACATGAGCTTAGTGTGTTTCATTTAGCTTCATCAGTTTTTTTTTATATCGCTTACGGCTATTTGCGTGCGTCGCCTTCGCTTCTACACACGTTTGCCCACTTGTGGGACACAATTGTCCCAATTTTTTTAAATAAATTTTTTATTATTTGTTTATTTTGTTTACTTATTTTTTCTGCGACCGACTCATTCTTCGCGCTAGGTTCCGCTAAAGATCTGTCCGACTGTGAGCGCCTTGCCCAATAGTGGGCTACGGATGACGTGATTTCCTTTGTTGTTTTGTTTGCTGTTTGTTTTGCGGTCGGCTAATATTGCGTACGCGCGTTCAATATACACAGACATACACATACACGCGTTTGCCCACCCGTAGGCCATATACAAGGCGCCCCAACTTAGTTTTGCTTTCTTTATTGTTGCATTAATTTTAGCCCATTTGCCCTTACCTTAGTAAACAAATACCTCCAGCCCAACTATAGAATATATACAGGGTGTTGTTCTTTTTACTGCCTTTAAATTTGTTTAATTTTTTTATTTTTTATTATTTTTTTTGTCTCCTTTTATTCATCGCGATGCCGACCAAGTCACAAGCCGCGATATTTAGGGAGGCCGCCAAAGCTTTACACCAGCTCCTAGAGGTGGGATCACTGATCATTGCTGGCGACACCAAACATTCCATAACGGAATTTAACGTGCGTTTCGCACAGATACAGGGCATAAAGGAGAAGCTGGACTCAGTGTACTACAACATTCTCGACGAAGAGAACTTAGACGAGGGGGTTGAAAGGACATACACTGAGAACCACACAAAAGCCTCCGGGGCATACCTGGGGATACTTGTGGCGAGGGAGGAAATCTCACCCTCTTCCACGTCGTCCCCAACCCATAGCGCTCAGCCCAGTTTCGGCGTCAATACGCCCACAGCCGTCCTCCCCAAGATAGCGCTGCCCAGGTTCAGCTCAAAAGTGGAGGACTGGCCTTCCTTCATTGCGCTGTTTAGGAGTTTGACTGACGACATGGCGACCCTGTCGGACGCAGTCAAGCTCCACTACCTGTTCTCAAGTCTCAGCGGTGAGGCATTAAGTATGGTGTCCCACTTAAAGGTCACCAATGAAAATTTTGCCGTGGCCATGGACATCCTCACCAAGCGGTACGAGAACCGCCGGGTTCTCATCGATAGTTTCGTCGACATAATCCTAGGGCTGCCGAGCATCCACACGCGCTCAAACATACGCACGCTTTTCCTCACTCCGCTGGTGTCCGCCCAGTGTGCCCTTAGTAATTTGGATCTGCCCATAGGAGACGACTACGTGTTTGTGTCGATAGTGGTGCGAAAGCTTAAGGGTGAGCTCCGCACGTTGTTTGAACGCAGACACGGGTCTAGCAGCTCCCTGCCCACGTTGAGTGACCTCATCTCCTACCTCGAGGAGCACGCGCGCTGTGTGGAGACAGAGTTCTCCAACATAGCCCAGCCGCAGCCCATTCACGCCCTGCCCGGCCCTTCTCGTAGCCGCGCGCCTCCACAGTTGCCCCATCGCACTTATGCTCAGATGGCTCAGCAACAACCCGACCATTACCGTGGCCGCTCCTCAGCTCCATCGCCTCACCGCGCCTATGATCAGCCTACTCACCAACCGCTCCACCCAGCTCAGCAAATGCGTCAGCGCCCATCCACCTCCCCGGCTCGCAGTCAGCCCTTCCCCGTCTACTCGGCCTACCAGCAAAGCTGCTCCTCATCATCGTCCTCGTCCTCTTCCTCACGCTCGACGCCCTACTGTCCCTATTGTGCCACTAGGGGACATACGCTCATGACGTGCAGATGGTACAATGCCCAGCCAACACAGGGCCGTTGGGACTTTGTACAGGCACGCGAGCGCTGCCAGCGTTGTCTCGGCCGTCACTACGAGAGCGAGTGCAGGTCAAGGGGGGCATGCAAGAACTGTGGGAGTACAAACCACCACACGGCCCTCCATCGACCAAACGGCCCAACGCACTCAGCTCATTCGTCGTCTGTACATGTGCCCCCACCACAGCTGACAGAGCACTCGAGGGAGCGTCCCAGAAACAGCAGGCGGCACGAACCCGCACATGCCAAACAGGCGCAACCCAGCTCTGCTCACAGAGCCAGCCCGCCCAGGTCCGGTTCGCCAGGTAGGCCCCGCGAACGCCGCCAGCAATTATGACTCCCTACTATCACAGAGCACCCTAGCGAAGAGGTAGATTTAGCCCATGCCCAGTCAACCCATGCCCACACAGCTGATACATACTCAGCTCATACAATTTCAGCTGATACTCAATCAGCTCACTCACCTTCTGTGCCCACTGGCACACCCATTTTGTTGCCAACCGTCTCACTAAGAGTCGCGGACGTACATGGCCATCTTCACACAGCCAGAGCTTTATTGGACTGTGGCAGTATGCTGACATTAATAACGTCACGCATGGCACGACTTTTGAACCTGCCATCAAAACCAACTTCTTTAAAAATTACAGGAGTTGGGAATCAGCACAAACATGAGTCAAAGGCGGCAATAACAATAGTATGCCGACCCACTCACAATGATACTCCTACAATTACTGCCACAGCTCACATTTTAAAAAACGTCACTGGCTACCTTCCCTTAGAGAAGGTACCAAACATTTCCCACGTACTAGGCCAGCCACCCGTGCCATTGGCTGACCAGCTTTACCACACACCAGCCCCGATCGACCTCTTATTGGGGTCGGACGTTCTTGGCCAGGTGTTGGACGGGACTAAGGTCTCGTTGGGCCCGGGCAAGCCCATAGCCTTCGGCACGATTTTCGACTTCGCGTTGATAGGACCCATTGAGGACTTGTATGCGCAGCCGGCGCGGCAGGTTAACTCAGCTCACGTCGTCAGCTCACAACCAGACTCAGCTGAATCAGCCCAGGACATACGTCAGAGTCTGGAAAGGTTCTGGGAGTCTGAGGAGCCCCTCCCTCAATCTCACACTCATAATGATCCCCTGGAGGAACAATGCGAGGAAATCTTCCGCTCTACCACTACACGCGATCCCTCAGGCAGATATACGGTCGCTCTGCTCTTTCTAAAGGACGCCCCACAACTAGGTAAAACTCACCCTATCGCATTACGCAGATTCCTCAATATTGAGAAGAAGCTAATGGCGAACCCGTCTCTGCGTTCTAAATACGTCGACTTTATGGCCGAATACATCGACTTAGGGCACATGGCTCCCTGTCACCCAAATACATTTACCCATAAACCTCACTTCTACATCCCTCACCATGGCGTATTTAAGTCAGGGTCGGACAAGCTGCGCATTGTTTTTGATGGTAGCTGCAAAAGCTCCAATGGTGTCAGCATAAATGAATGCCTACACACAGGCCCCGCCCTTCAACAGGACATTGTAGACATCATCATGTCCTTCAGAACGCATCCAGTCGTTTTCAGCACTGACATCCAGAGGATGTTCAGAAATGTGCTGGTTGCCCCAGACCAGAGACGGTATCAGCTGATACTATGGCGGTCCTCACCAGATCACCCTCTGCTCACCTACGCCCTCAATACAGTCACGTACGGCATCAAGCCAGATCAAGCCCATACCATGCAATCCGCACTCTGCTTCAGCTGGCTGATGATGAAGGCCATCGCTACCCTGGAGCCGCTCAGGTTCTTCGCAAGTCTATCTTCGTTGATGACATCTTGTGTGGTCATGACACAGTTGAATCCGCCCAAGCACTTCAGGACGAGTTGATAAGTCTGCTAGACCTTGGCGGCTTTCAGCTCAGTAAGTGGACATCTAACTCGCCTAAGCTGCTCGAGAGATTTCCCGACAACCAATGCGACATGCCCAAGGACTTCGACATGAACCCAGAGTCCACGTCCATTAAGGTCTTGGGTATACAGTGGAGCCCTCAGTCAGACGAGTTCACCTACCGCATCTCTGCCCCCCATCACACATGTCACAAAGCGGTCTATTTTAAGCACCGTAGCCTCACTTTATGACCCAAACGGCTGGGTTTCTCCCGTTATCTTCCGCGCAAAGCTGCTGCTTCAGCAATTGTGGCTACTGAAGCTGGAATGGGATGAGCCCACTCCCTCTGAAGTACAAACGGAGTGGCACCACATCTCAGAGGATCTGCCGCTGTTGTCTAGCATTCGCTTCCCTCGGCACATTTGTGCAAACAAAGGCTCAGCTGCATACTCGCTTCACGGGTTTGCAGATGCCTCTGAAGCCGGGTTTGCCGCCGTTGTTTACCTCCATGAGCTCGATGCCTCCGGAGATACTTTGGTACACTTGATTGTCGCCAAGTCGCGAGTCGCACCAATCAAGAATCGCCTCACAATCCCCAAGTTAGAGTTGTCGGCCGCCACTCTACTCTCCCAGCTCATGATCCGTGTGTCAGTTCAGTTATCGGCCCATATCAGTATACAACAACACATATGTTGGTCAGACAGTACGATAGTCCTGGCCTGGCTCAATACACCGCCTCACCGTCTTCAACCCTTTGAAGCCAACAGGGTAGTCAAAATCAGCTCAGGCTCACCAGAATGTACCTGGCGACACGTACCTTCCGAGCTCAACCCGGCAGATTGCGCAAGCAGAGGGATGTCTGCGCAATCCCTGTCAGCCCACGACCTATGGTGGTCTCCCACGTGGCTTGGACGGCCTTGTGAGTCTTGGCCTGCGATGCCCTTAGCTCTGGGCCATCACGCCCTGCCCGGCCTTAAGCCCAAACACGTCCCGTCACTGGTCACAGTGCCCGGTCTTGATTTTGACCTGCTCACTCGGTTCAGTTCACTAGACAAGCTCGTCGGAGTGACAGCTTGTCTAAAACGCTTTCTGCACAACTGCAGACACCACCCAGATTCGCGACGCTCAGGCCCCTTGTACGTCAGTGAACGAAGAGAGGCCCTACTTTACTGGGTGCGCAGTGTTCAGCACAATGAGTTTGCAGAGGACATCCACCGCCTTCAAACTGGCAAAATCTGCTCCGTCAGACTCCAGCGGCTGTCACCTCTCATTAAAGATGAGCTCCTTAGAGTTGGTGGACGACTGTCCCATGCGTCTATCCGATATGACGCGCAGCATCCGCTCATACTTCCCAGCTCTAGCCCACTTGTAGACCTTATCATTGACCACTACCACAAAATACACTGCCACCCTGGCGCTGACACTTTACACGCTATCCTACGCCAACAATTTTGGATATTGTCCGCGCGCCGTATTATTAGACACCGAGTTTTTAAATGCATTAGATGCTTTCGATGCCGGGCCCAGCCGCAAGCACCCTTCATGGCCGACCTGCCAGCCGATAGAGTTACGCCTCAGCCAGTATTTAGTCAAGTCACGACCGATTTTGCCGGACCATTCCTCGTTAAATCTAGTACCCTACGTAATGTTAAACTCTTAAAAGCGTACTTTTGTATATTCGTGTGCCTCTCGACTAAGGCGGTTCATTTGGAACCGGTCTCGGACCTCAGCACGGAAGCGTTCCTCGCGGCATTACAGCGTTTTATAGCACGCCGCGGTGCCCTGGTTCTCATCCGCTCGGACTGCGGTACAAATTATGTAGGCGCTAGAAATCAGCTCATCGAAGTACAAAACTTTCTTGCCTTGAACAATGACACGATTGCGCACAAGCTCGCTGGTCAGCACATTACTTGGTTGTTAAACGTCCCTAAGGGACCATGGTTCGGTGCGTTACATGAGATCAACGTAAAGTCAACAAAGCAACTTTTATATCGCGTAATTGGCGAACAGCACCTCACATTCGAGGAATTCTCTACACTTTTAGCACGAATCGAAGCTGTCCTTAACTCTAGACCTCTCTGCCCACTTTCGTCTGATCCTTCAGACTTTGAGCCGCTTACGGCCGGACATTTCATTATAGGCCGCCCACTAACGGCCCTTCCCGAACTATCCGTGGAAGATAGGCCGATCTCCACACGTAGGCGATTCCAGATGCTACAGGCCCTTTCCCAGCGCTTCTGGACGCTGTGGACCCAGTCCTACCTCCACACACTCCAAACCCGCTCCAAATGGTTGTCCCCATCCTCCCCTCCCCGAGTTGGCGAGCTCGTCCTCATCAAGGAGGACAACCTGCCTGCCCTTCAATGGAGACTGGGGCGCATTACTCGCACCCTGCCTGGGAAGGATGGCGTCGTGCGGGTGGTGGACCTGGACACCGCCAATGGACACCTCCGGAGGCCTGTGTTCAAGATTGCCAGGCTACCTCTGGATGAGCCCACCCTGGGCCCCGGAGGCTGTACTCGCCACGGGCGAGACGTCTTGTAAGCGTATTAAGATACGCCTAGCACCATCTAGCGTTGTATCGCGAAGTTGGCGCGCAGCAAGTGAAGGAACGACGCGGCCGGCGAGTGAACCAGTCTGTCTGTTAACTACCGCGAGACGCCCACAGATATACGCGCCCTGGACGCCGTGATAGTGACTCTGTGCCCTTAATGATACTGCCTGTGAAGATAGTGCCTCTGTGCTGTGCCGTGATCGTGAAGTCCACTTCATCGCCCTGCCCGTGCTTTGCCCAGTTCGCCCAGTTCGTCTCCCGGTACATGCGATCCCGTCCAGCCTGTTCCCGGTAAGTCCCTTCTCTGCTGTATTTGGCGGTGTCCTCTGACCCGCGAATACAATAACGTTTCTTTCCATAACCCCATATTTAGAATGTGCCGGGAATACAACGCGTTACTGACTCGGACTGATGGAGTACCTGACATCTGCCAACTATCAAATCAATCGGTAGTTGGAAGTCATTTTTATAAAGTAACATTTAGAAAAAGCAATGTTCACGTGTATGCAGTTATTTGATGTGTTGTTTGTTAGCGATTGTTTGTTATAATTTATTGTTTTAATGACTTTTATTCTGATTTAATAATTTTGATATTTTTTGTTCTAGCCAATTTAATTTATATTTCTATTTTATTAACAAATTAAGTTTTGATTGTATTAGCGAATTCGGTAATGTTTTTTTTTAATTGATTATTAATTTAAATTATTAATTTATTAATTTATTTAAATCTGAACTGTTATTATTAGTTTTTTTATGACTGTAGTTTAATATTGTCGTTTTTTATGTAGTGTTATGTTAAGTATTCGATTATGCATGAAGTTTGCACAAATTAGTGGAGATCCAGCATACCTATGTTAGAAAATGTTGCTATTGTTATTTTTAATTTTTTGTTGAGACTCTGTTTCGTGTATAAATAAAATAAACAAATACACGTATTCCCAGTAAGATTATATTTCAATTACTTATATTTTCAAACTCTCTATATTTTTTGTTTTTTTTTTGTACAAAATGTTATATGGGACTCGCCATCATTCTTTGCGTAACGTGCGAAACTGCGTGCGAGCCGGCGCGTGACTAATGTAATGTTTGTTTATTTGTATCCGCAAACCGCCGCGTGCGCTCTCTCTCGCCGGCCGGCCGACGAGCGGCGTCTCGCTCTTTCCTATCGTTTTTGAACTTGCGGAAGAAAGTGAGGAACTATTGTCACGTGTCTATTTTGTTACTGTGTGCATCACTGCATTCGTTTAGGTCGATTTCACGCAAAAAAACTTTAAAGTCATAGGAATAGAACTCATTATTATTAGTTTATTTTGTTGATCAACTAATTTTGTGGAAGAATGCATTTTAAATAGCCTTGTTGCCTTGCGTTAAGTTTTATTTTCGTTTGTTTCGACTGTTGATCGAAAGAGTGACTGTAATTCTAATAAGTTAAATTATTTTTAGGACATTATAATACCTATATTTTCTATGACTGCAATCGATTCAGTAGCCGATTATTAACATACTATTTTAAGGATGTGCCTATAAATCTGTTACAAGTTGTATAGTAGGTATATCTCGCGACAACCTTTTATATCATATAAATTGTATAATGACGTTATAAGTTGATAGTAAAAGTTTTAAAGTAAAAGTTTATTATTTACTTTTTAGCGCATTTTAATAAAAGCTTGTTTTTTTAAAAAGGTTTTTTTACTCAAATTTATTTTATACTTTTTATTTAGGTATCCCTGGACACATTTTTCATCTGTTCATCTCACTGAATACAAATATTTATGTATACAAAATTCATTCACGTCCACCAAACCACCACTACTCACCACCCATCAAAAACAGTCCACCCATTAAGACGAATCAAACTCGACGCGGTTGTGTCGCTTAATTACTGAGTTCCTATGGCCACCTTCCAGCTCCATCATCAGACGCTGGTTACCATCTAGCACCAAATTACTCGTCCAAACGAATCAAACGAGCCCATACTCGATGGGGGTATGTCGTTAAATTACTGAGTTCCTATGGCCATCTTCCAGCTCCATCATCAGACCCTGGTTACCATCTAGCATCAAAGTACTCGTCAAGACGAATCAAACGAGCCCATACTCGATGGGGTTAAGTCGTTTAATTACTGAGTTCCTATGGCCTTCTTTCAGCTCTACTGGTTACCATCTAGCACCAAAGTACTCGTCAAGATGAACCAAGCCGAGACTCGATGGGGTTGCGTCGTTTCTTAACTGAGTTCCTAGGACCACATTCCAGCTCCATCATCAGATCATACCCTGATAACCATCTGCAAACAAAGTACTCGCCAAGACGAATGAAATGAGCCAAAACTCGATGGGGTTGCGTAGTTTCATTACAGAGTTCCTATGACTACCTTCCAGCTCCATCATCAGACCCTGGTTACCATTGAAAGACAAACTATTCGTCAAGACTATTCAAACGAGCCCAAACTCGATGAGAATTTGTTGTTTCATTGCGAAGTTCCTATGGCCACCTTTCAGCTCCATCATCAGATCAGCACCATGTCATCATAATATTGCATTGCCACGCGATTTACACATGTTTGCAAAATTTCAGCTCAATCGGTATACGGTAAGTGGGTCAAAATTGAGTTGCAAAATTCCACCCGAACAAGACATACATACATACATACATTGCAAGTTAATTATAATGGTATATACGATACGTTTATGGAGTCGGTCGAAGACTAGTTTAAATAAAAAAGCTAAATAGTTTAATATTTTTTTTAATAAATTAAGTACTACACACATCAAAAGTGTCTAGGGATCAACATATATTTTTGCAATAACTTTTCTCCTGATTGATATTAATTAAAATTTTCTTTAAGGATCATCAAATAAAGTGTTTTCGTTTGTCTACAGTAACGATAAACCAAGTCACCTTTGTATTAATAAAGAAATTTGCCATTTTCCTAATAAAGGGATTTTTGACATTTGAACCACTAACATTAAAGTTCGAAAAAAAGACTGAAATAACAGTTTTCTTTAAAATTTTATTGGGTAACTTAAACAATTAATAATCCGTGTTTCTACCGCGAACACTAACAACACAAGAACATCGGTTTGGCATACTCAAAATGAGTTCATCCAAATCACGCTGTGGAATGGCCGCCCATGTTCGTTGCAACAGCAAAAAAAGGTCTTCTTGCGACTGGATACCATCCATATTCGGCAGAGCTCTTCTCTGTAGCATATCCCATGCATGCTCAATCGGGTTCAAGTCTGGCGACTGAGCAGGCCAGGGCATGACATTGATGTTAGCTGCGGCGAGAGTCTGTCTTACAACTCTTGCGGTGTGCGGTCGTGCATTATCATGCATTAACTGAAATAAGGGACCGATTTGCACTTGTAGAGGAACGATGACGTCTGATACAATCGTCTCAGCATAAATTTGAGCGTTGAGGTTGCCTCTGATCCAAATCAACTCAGTTCTTCCGCCGATCCAAATACCTGCCCATACCATGATGGTTCCACCACTATAAGGATGGACTTCCTGGCAGGATTTTAATCGCTGTTGGCGTCCAGGGGTTCTCCAGTGTCGTATACGTCTTGTATCCGGTCTCATACCAAAACGAGACTCATCAGAAAAGCACACGAAACGCCATTGTTCTTCTGCCCAATTTCTGTGTTCAAGAGCCCATTGATATCGAATCCTACGATTGTACATTGCTATAGGTGGTACCCTTAGCGGTCTTCGGGAATGAAGGTTCACTTCATGCAAGCGGTTTCTGACTGTTTGGTCGCTAATTAGGTTCCCTGAAGAGTGATGAAGCCTCACGGCTAACATCATGGCGGTTATTGTTGGAGCTCTTCGAGTTGTGATTTGAATGTATCGGTCTTGTCTCCGTGTGGTGCAGCGATACCGTCCTCCATGGCGCTCAGCCACGGTACCAGTGCTTCGGTAACGTGTCCAAAGTCGACTGATAACACTCTGACTTGTATTCAGAGCTAAAGCCACAGTACGTTGCCGGGAACCAGCTTCTATCATTCCCACGGCTCTGAGCATTTCTTCCCTGCTTAAATGACGTCGCCGCTCCATAATAACGTTGGTTTTAATCAGTAGTAGGGAAACAGTAGCACTAATAATGTCTTCAATGCGTTGTATGTTTTTATAGGGAAAATATTGACAGCTGATTTTCCCCTCAGGACGACTTCGTCATTTTCTTAAACTTGACACTTTGCTAACTTGTCTCATTTTTAACTCGGCTCTTTCTTAGTTGGTCTCTTTTGCAAATTTGACACTTTCATAACTCGTCTTATTTTTAACTCGGCTCTTTCTTAGTTGGTCTCTTTTGCAAAGTTGACACTTTCATAACTCGTCTCATTTTTAACTCGGCTCTTTCTTAGTTGGTCTCTTTTGCAAAGTTGACACTTTCGTAATTCGTTTTATTCTTAACACGGCTTTTTCTTTTTCTTTGTCAAGTATGATAATAAGGCTCCCAAATTTCGTTTATTCTTCGGAACAGGGGAGGGGTAGCCAGTAGGTGCCAGGTTTTTTGCATTGCAGCATTGCCACTTTGTGTTCCCTCATTAATGACGTGCGTGACTAAATTTATACACAACGGCAGTCGGAAAGGGGGTACTAAGCCGAAAGAAGGGTAAAGTATACATGATAATAAATAACTTTTGTCCAAGAACTTTTCCTAAAAAATGAATAATTTTAGATTAACAGCTGTTTTAAGTTTTCATAAGAAACAACGCTGTGGTAACCCATTGGCCCTTACGTCGGAACGCTTTAAGATGTATGTAAACTCATTTATTATTGTAGGTACAGTCGAGTTCATAAATATGTATACACTTTAGTACCTTGGCTTGTCTATTTAATGTCTGTTTAAACTGCCATACATGAATTGTCAAAGCGATTAAAGTGACAAGGTACTAAAGTGTACACATATTTATGAACTGGACTGTACACATCCAGTCCAGTGAATCTTGAAAATGAAAATATGAATACAGGTGTCCCGTAACAACTTTCATAGAGTTTATGAAAAAATTAAGATTTAGGAAAGTGTCAAGTTAAGAATGAGACCAACTAATAACGAGCCGAGTTAAAAATGAGACCAGTTAGGAAAGTGTCAAGTTTAAGAAAATGACAAAGTCGTCCGGAGGGGAGACGGGTTGGAAAAGTGTCAACTTTGCAAAAGAGACCAACAAAGAAAGAGCCGAGTTAAAAATGAGACAAGTTAGGAAAGTGTCAAGTTTAAGAAAATGACGAAGTCGTCCTGAGGGCTGATTTTCATCTTTTACTAGAAATTGACTGAAAGTTCCTGTTTCAAATTATGAAATGCACCAAAAAGGATCCATATAAATTTATAAAATCATAAATTTATTACAAAGCCACATCTCAATCTCAAGAAATCCGCATAAAAATGCTTGATCCCTAGACACTTTTGATGTGTGTATTTGAGCTGGCCAGAACCCGCCATCATCTTGGATAAAGATTTCTTTACGGCATATTAGTTTATGATACAGTCATCTCAGTTGAAAATGAGAAATTAAATGCTGTTTACAAAATATAATCTTTTACTGGTTTTAAACTTCATATTGTAGAAAAACATAAAAACTTAAAAGTACATACACACGCACGCTGTCTGAATCTGTCAAATTTCTCTAATCAATATTAGTCAATAGTCAATAGTCAAAATATATTTATTCAATAAACTCAATTAATAAGTACTTTGAAACGTCCAAATATTTTTTAACCTACCACCCATTCAGGACATCATTTTTTAACTGTGGCAAAGAACGGGCGCAAGAAACCACAGCGCACAGAAGCAACGACATTTACAAAAAATAAATATATATATATACAAAATATGAATTTGAATGTAAATAGTTTAATTAAATATGGTACTCTATATAAATTAATTATACGCAATTAGAAATAGCTGTTGGAGTAGGTACTTGGAGCATTTCAGACCCAAGCTGTTTTGTCTTCTGTATAATCCGACACTTTATAATAAGCTTTTTTATAAAGCTTTTCTTTGATTTTGATTTTAAATTTATCAAGATCTAATTTCTGAATATCATTTGGTACTTTGTTGTATAATCGTACACACAGACCCTTAAACGAATTATTTATTTTATGGAGCCTAGTATAAGGCACTGCTAATTTGTTCTTACTTCTAGTATTTAATTTGTGAATATCACTGTTTTTTGAAAACATTTCAATATTTTTATGAACATACACAAGATTTTCATAAATATATTGTGATGCAACTGTCATTATACTTATATCCTTAAATCTCTCTCTGAGAGTGTCACCAGCCTGTAGGTTATATATTGCTCGAATAGCCCTCTTCTGCAGGACAAAGATAGTTTGAATGTCGGCAGCATTTCCCCACAGTAAAATGGCGTACGACATTACACTATGAAAGTAACTGAAATAAACTAATCTAGCTGGATCAACGTCCGTTAACTGACGGATCTTCATTACTGCAAAAGCCGCAGAGCTAAGTCTATTCGACAATTTAGCTATATGTGGGCCCCACTGAAGCTTGGCATCCAACGTGATGCCTAGAAACACAGTGGTGTCCACAGGATTCACATTCTTATCTTTAATTTGTACACTAGTTATTACCTGCTTAACATTAGGCAATACAAATCTTACACATTTGGTTTTTCCCTCGTTTAATAGCAAGTTATTAACACTAAACCAGTGAACAATCTTTGAGACCGCATTATTCACATCGTCATAATTTGGGTGTCGTCGTTTCACTTTGAATAAAAGTGAAGTATCATCAGCAAACAATAGTATCTCATGACTGTCTTTTACAAAATAAGGTAAGTCATTAATATAAACCAAAAACAAGAATGGACCAAGTATTGAACCCTGCGGAACTCCCATTTTAACCACTGATCCCGGAGATCTTTTACCATTAATGTAGACCTTTTGAATCCTGTTACTCAAGTATGAGATTAGAAGGCTCAAAGAAGCATCCCTAATTCCATAGTGGTTAAGCTTCATGACCAAAGTTTCATGTAAAACACAATCAAAAGCCTTGGATAAATCACAAAAAACCCCTAGGGCATCCTGTGATTCCTCCCAGGTATCAAATATTTGGATTAAAAGCTCAACACCGGCGTCAGTTGTAGAGCGACCCCTAGTAAAACCATATTGTTTACAATGTAAAAGTTTATTTTTATAAAAATGAATTTGTATTTGGTCTAGCATTAACTTTTCAAAAATTTTACTAAATGTGGGTAGCACAGACATAGGTCTAAAGTTAGAGGGGTCAGAAGTGCTACCAGATTTAAATAATGGAATTATTTTATATTTCATGAGGTCAGGAAAAACACCACAGTCAATGCATTCAATAAATATGCAAGCTAAAACTGGAGCTATTGTCATAATTACAGATTTAGCGACGTCCACGGAATTACCCCACAGATCAGCAGTTTCTTTTTATTGAGAGTGTTAAATGTTTTTATTATATCTATAACACAAATTTTTTGAAAACTGAAATTACTTTCACAATCTCTAACATTCTCCTTCAAAACAGATTCAGCTACAGTGGGGGAGGAAATCAAGGCTTTTGTAGTTGAAACTGGAATGTCAGTAAAAAACCTCTCAAATGCTGCAGCAATATCAGCATCAGAAGTCAAGGTTTTATTATCACAATATTGATTCTTATACCCAGTAGGTAACGTTTAAAATTTATTGTAGATATAAGACTTTTTGTGGTAGGTTGAGCAGCGGGCGTCTGTACAAATCTTAAAACTAAGAGCCTCTTGCATTATTAGTTATTATGTGCCTCTTGTATCAAATGAAGAAAAGTTTATAAAAATATACATAGATTTGCGGTTTACTTTGACTTAAGTATAGAATGTACAATGGTTAATATGAGGTATAAAACTTTAACACGAAATCTCAGTTCGATGCTCGTAAGTAGTAAAACAAAAATAAAACTATCCATTAGATAAAAAAACGCACACCTTTTGACGTTTTGAGACAGTGTTTGTTGTAACTAATGTAAACAAATCAAACCGTCTTAAAAAGCAAAAAATAAACTGAAAATGCAAAATAATAGTTATTGACTTATCTTAATGCATTGAGCAACGTATTGAGTCCATGTCTCAATGATATTATACTAAAACAACTCTAAAACTAATATAAAATTCAATATTTTAAAATATCATGAAAGTATCTTCTTCAGATTTTATAAAAAGTTATAGAATAATAATATAGAGATAACGTTTTATACCGGTAACATTTTAGTATGGCATAGTGTAATCCTCGCAGACGAAGTCGCGGGCAACAGCTAGGTATTATTATTATAATAAGAATTTCAGCATGTAGTTTCTCTAAAGCTCGATCGTAAACTCGCCGTTCGTTCCGATCAAGTGTGACTTCTGCGACGTTTGTAGGGAGGTAGGTAGGAATTCAGAGAAAGCGTATTTCATAATGATAACTCACTGCAGATTCAGGACAGAGTTTTGAATGTAGCCTTTACAGAAGCGCACTGCTGGGTACCAGTGTCAGGGGTAAGTACTCTAGTAATTTTAGAAGTACATTTTTATTACCATTACATATTTAAAGTGTGTCTGTGGCTCCGCTTTCTTCTTCCAAACCAAGCAATGGATTTTATGCGGTTTTTAATGATGTTATTGGTGAGCACGTGCGGTTTTTATTCATTCAAAGGCATACTTGCCCCCTAGACAAGTGGCAGACGCTCACCACCTGTCTATTCGTAATGCATCGTACAATGCGCGCGCGCTGCTATATTTTTCACTTGCAAATGGCACAGTGCACAGCAGTGTATGACGGATTACAAATAGACAGGGGGTGAGTGTTTGCCACTTGCCTAGGGGGCTGATGCTGCGGAGGCGGCAACGTGGCCGCCTGAAGCCCTACTGACAACTCTTAGAGCAATACTACTTTGATTAAATCAGGTAGCACTTCTGACCCCTCTAATTTTAGACCTATTTCTGTGCTACCCACATTTAGTAAAATTTTTGAAAAGTTGATGCTAGACCAAATTCAAATTCATTTTCATAGAAATAAACTTTTACATTGTAAACAGTATGGTTTTACTAGGGGTCGCTCAACAACTGACGCCGGTGTTGAGCTTTTAATCCAAATATTTGATACCTGGGAGGAATCACAGGATGCCCTAGGGGTATTTTGTGATTTATCCAAGGCTTTCGATTGTGTTTTACATGAAACTTTGGTCAGGAAGCTTAACCACTATGGAATTAGGGATGCTTCTTTGAGCCTTCTAATCTCATACTTGAGTAACAGGATTCAGAAGGTCGACATTAACGGTAAAAGATCTCCGGGATCAGTGGTTACAATGGGAGTTCCGCAGGGTTCAATACTAGGTCCATTCTTGTTTTTGGTTTATATTAATGACTTACCTTATTTTGTAAAAGACAGTCATGAGATAGTATTGTTTGCTGATGATACTTCACTTTTATTCAAAGTGAAACGACGACACCCAAATTATGACAATGTGAATAATGCGATCTCAAAGATTGTTCACTGGTTTAGTATAAATAACTTGCTATTAAACGAGGGAAAAACCAAATGTGTTAGATTTGTATTGCCTAATGTTAAGCAAGTAACAACTAGTGTACAAATTAAAGATAAGAATGTGAATCCTGTGGACACCACTGTGTTTCTAGGCATCACGTTAGATGCCAAGCTTCAGTGGGGCCCACATATAGCTAAATTGTCGAATAGACTTAGCTCTGCGGCTTATGCAGTAATGAAGATCCGTCAGTTAACTGACGTTGATACATCCAGATTAGTTTATTTCAGTTACTTTCATAGTGTAATGTCGTACGGCATTTTACTGTGGGGAAATGCTGCCGACATTCAAACTATCTTTGTGCTTCAGAAGAGGGCTATTCGAGCAATCTATAACCTAAAGGCTGGCGACTCTCTCAGAGAGAGATTTAAAAATATAAATATAATGACAGTTGCATCACAATACATTTATGAAAATTTGATTTATGTTCATAAAAATACTGGAATGTTTTCAAAAAACAGTGATATTCACAATGTAAACACTAGAAGTAAGAACAAATTAGCAGTACCTTATACTAGGCTCCATAAAATAAATAATTCTTTTAGGGGTCTGTGTGTAAGATTTTACAACAAAGTACCAAATGATATTCAGAAATTAGATCTTAATAAATTTAAAATCGAAATCAAAGAAAAGCTTTATAAAAAAGCTTATTATAAAGTGTCAGATTACACAGAAGACAAAACAGCTTGGATCTGAAATGCTCCAAGCACTCCAACAGCTATTTCTAATTGTCTTTATTTAATTGATACTACATTGTATTGTAATTTTGTATTGCATCATTTTTTTTTATTTTTAAATTCATATTTTGTATTGACCTGGTAACGACATACTCTTTTTTTTGTTTGTAAATGTCGTTGCTTTTGTGCGCTGTGGTTTCTTGCGCCCATTCTTTGCCACAGTTAAAAAATTATGTCCTGAATGGGTGGTAGGTTAAAAAAGATTTGGACGATTCAAAGTGCTTATTAATTGAGTTTATTGAATAAATATATTTTGACTTGACTTGACTTGACTTGATCTTACTATGCAGCATTCGTATGGGAATTTGCACAGTAAGAGTGAAGTAGTACTGCTCTAAGAGGGGAGAGTGTGCTTTTGTTTAACTTCTACACTAATAGCAATACCTTTCTAGTAGAAGTTCATTCCTTTGATTGTTTGATTATTTTAAAACGTCACAAAGGTCACAATCACTCTTGATCGGGACGCGAGCGTCGATGTGAGAGGCAAGTTTACGATCGAGCTGTAGAGAATTGACTGCTATTCCGTATGTCATTATGCCACTTGACTAGGAGACACCCCTCAGAGGGTTAGCAAGTGGCATGGACGCTTGTCAACGCTGCGTTATTTAGCAACGCTAAATTGGTAATCTGGATCTAAGACCGGTGTGGCTTAGCGACGAGAACACAAAGCCGGTTAAAAATGTTCTATTGACAAACGCAAACTATTGGACTTGGAGATTTTGCCACTTGTCTATAATCTTCGTACATTTGTATATTTACATTTTAAAACTACTGACATGCTTTTTAAGGTTTTAGGGTTTTATGGTGCTTTCTAATATGTGAGTTAAGGTTGTTCTTGTGTGCAAAATGTATGTTACAACATTTACAATGATATGGTTTCTCGCCCGTGTGAGTCCTCATATGTAAAGTTAAATGATGTTTTAGTGCAAAATACTTATTACAAACATTACACTGATATGGTTTCTCGCCCGTGTGAGTCCTAATATGTAAGGTCAAATGAGGTTTCTGTGAAAAATACTTATTACAAACATTACACTGATAAGGTTTCTTACCCGTGTGAGTCCTAATATGTGGACGCAAATTAATTTTATCTGGTAAAGACTTATTACAAACTTTACACTGATATGGTTTCTCGCCCGTGTGAGTCTTAATATGTCTAATCAAATTACTTTTATCTGAGAAAGACTTATTACAAACATTACACTGATATGATTTCTCGCCCGTGTGAGTCCTCATATGTGAAGTCAAACTAATTTTATGTGCAAAATACTTATTACAAACATTACACTGATATGGTTTTGCGCCCGTGTGAGTCCTCATATGTGAAGTCAAACTATTTTTATGTACAAAATACTTATTACAAACGTTACAATGATATGGTTTCTCGCCCGTGTGAGTCCTCATATGTGAAGTCAAACTATTTTTATTTGAGAAAGACTTATTACAAACTTTACACTGATATGGTTTCTCGCCCGTGTGAGTCCTAATATGTCTAGTCAAATTACTTTTATCTGAGAAAGACTTATTACAAACATTACACTGATATGATTTCTCGCCCGTGTGAGTCCTCATATGTGAAGTCAAACTAATTTTATGTGCAAAATACTTATTACAAACATTACACTGATATGGTTTCTCGCCCGTGTGAGTAATAATATGTAAGGTCAAATGAGGTAGCAGTGAAAAATACTTATTACAAACATTACACTGATAAGGTTTCTTACCCGTGTGAGTCCTCCTAATATGTGAACGCAAATTACTTTTATCTGCGAAAGACTTATTACAAACTTTACACTGATATGGTTTCTCGCCCGTGTGAGTCCTAATATGTTTAGTCAAATCATATTTAAATGAAAAAGACTTATTACAAACATTACACTGATATGGTTTCGCGCCCGTGTGAGTACTCATATGTGAAGTCAAACGATTTTTATGTGCAAAATACTTATTACAAACATTACACTGATATGGTTTCTCGCCCGTGTGAGTCCTAATATGTGAAATCAAACTATTTTTATGTGCTAAATACTTATTACAAACGTTACACTGATATGGTTTCTCGCTCGTGTGAGTCCTTACATGTGTAGCTAAATTAGGTTTTTGTGAAAAATACTTATTACAAACATTACTCTGATATGGTTTCTCACCCGTGTGAGTCCTTATATGTGCACGCAAATTAAATTTCTCTGAGAAAGACTTATTACAAACTTTACACTGATATGTTTTCTCGCCCGTGTGAGTCCTAATATGTCTAGTCAAATTACTTTTATCTGAGAAAGACTTATTACAAACTTTACACTGATATGGTTTCTCGCCCGTGTGAGTCCTAATATGTCTAGTAAAGTCACTTTTACGTACTAAAGACTTATTACAAAAATTACATACTTTGCCTTTTAAGATTTGTTCGTTGTTTTTAACGATGTTATGTTGTATGTCTAGCTTATTATGTTTTTGCCTTAATACTGTATAATGTGAATTCATGTGACATTCTAACATATTTTTAGAATTAAAATTTATTTTGCAAATGTCACATGTATAGGTGTTTATACGTTTCTGCTTATTTCTAATACTGTTTTTAACAATTATACATTTTTCTCGTTTGTTTTGATCGTATCCCATATTAGCATTGCTTATAGTACTATCTTCACTACTATTATTAGTTTTGGTAAATACAGTTTTTTGGTAAGTCTTTTGTGGTAATGTTTTCTCGATATCTTTATAATTGGTTTTTCCTTCTTCAGTTGCCTGAGACGTCTGATTTACTTCATAGCCAGTATCAGTACTTAGTTTACGTTTTTTCTGTATTGTAGTACCTGTAAACATATAATATTTAAAGTTAATATATATAATTAAAACTTGTAGTTTAAGCGTTCATATCGAGTGGAGTTTGTGTGTTTCATAGTTTTCACAGTTTTATTAATCAATTTCAGAATAAGCTTTAATCATTGTTTTTTTCTATTCTCCAACGGGTACGCGCTTGGCCTTCATTTCACCTGATGGTAAGTGACGATAAGGCCGAAGGTGGAAAAGCGCTTTTTTTAAAAATTACTGTTTTAAAAATTTCTTATAATACATGATTTTAGATGAAGGTTGGTTCTTTATTGCTATTCCTACACCACAGTGCATTCAATACAAATTATATTCAAATTCGACCTATTGAGCTTAAACTAGAACAATTTGTTTGTCTTCGAAGCAGTCACAAATTGGTTCAAGAAGCTCGACATTCTTACTCGTTACTCGTTTGTAAAAATCTCGCGCTCTAATGGGAATTTATAAAATCTGGATTGGCGAAACCTTCATTATGTGGTCTAGTACCTACTCCAGTGGTCACAGGTTCGATTCCTGGACGGTCAGCTACCACAATGCTATCTATGTTTGTGGCCATGATAACAACGATAACTTTAGAAGTATTGCTGTGTTCCGGCAGTTAGAGGTAAGATTCTGGTCGAAGGTTCTGGGAGAACGATTCCGTAATGAAGGAGATAAATGAACGAAAGACGGTCAATTACATAGGCTCACAATCTAGCAATTTCTATCCACGCAAGAGCACGTTTTTTATATAGATGGATAGGCTCGCACCGAATTTCTGCGCGTAACCCGATGGGCTGTTGTAGTGCTTCAAGTTGACGTCCAACTCGCCGCCGTAGACCCGTAGCTCCGTGGATCGGGGGATTATCTTAATAGTCCTAAATAAAAATAGATATTTAGGATTTTCACTAAAAAGGATTTATGAAAATCTAATAATCCAATTCAGGAGCTGCTTTACCTTACTAAGTAAGTTTCATAAGGTTCGTCAAAATAAATAGAGGACAATGCCCACGGCCCAGACATTTGAAATCCTGACAGTAATGTAGCTTGTATAAAACGATCTTGGTAGCATAATGTAATCTATTATGTTACTGTTTATTGATCTAAATTCAATTTTTTTAGTAAAAGCCAGAAGAAGCCTTTTTAGAAGAAGCCAGTTTTAAGACGTTTTTCGGCAACATAAAATATGGCTAAACATGTTTTATACCACTTTTGTTTCAATTAATCATCCACAACACTTTTTTATTACAAATCAAATAAATCGTTATTTAGAGTTTTATGAAACTAAAAAATAACGATTCGGACTACCACAGACTCACAGATAACATTGACAGAAAGAGCCGACAACTGACAAGTCAAAAATACGTTTCGTTTTACCCTTGTTAAGTATAGCCGTTAAATCAATTCATAATGATGAATTATTGTTTTAATTTCACGCTACGCTACGCGCTAGACAAGCTTTTTAATTATACGCTAACGATTCATTAATTGTTCATGAATCGATAAGCGCATTTAATTCCATAATACCAATTCTTAAAAAGAAGAACTAGAATATAGCTTTATAAACATTAAATTAATTAATATATAGGCGGAACGAAACGCTTTGAGTGGCAGAGTGCGTTCAAAAACCTATACTCCAGCTAAATTCGATGAAGAATGTTTGTAAACAGATGACTGTCATCGTTTTTGCAAATATCTAGTTTCACTCGGATTTTTACTTTTTCTTGAGAGAGATTCACAAGAAAACAGTAATCTATGGTATCTTTCTTCCAGGAAACAGAAGTGACAGTAATCTTTTTACAAACATTCTTCATCGAATTTGGCTGGAGTAAAGAATTGGTTACTACCAAAGGAAAATAAAACTTAGTATTGTATTTTTTACTGGCTTTAAAGGGAAACTATGATAGCATGGTTAGAGTTTATATATGATAGTCAGATGGTCCAAAATGGGCATTGTCCTTTGCTGGTAATAAATGGAGCTATTTGGTGGCAGCCCATTAGAAGAATACTACCGCCCCGCCTCTGCCCTTGGGCGCGTAACAGGCGACCGACGGACCAAACACTGCACTGACCCTTCGGGGATAATAGCCGTGAACATATGTGTCTGTATAGTATATCTGCCATGTGTCGGAGGGTGTATAGCAGTTATCATAATATCTGCTCTGCGTTAGTTATGTGGTGTAGTTGTAGCAGGTTGTAGTGAACCCGCTTGTATTTAATCTGCCATGTGTCGGAGGGTGTAGTTGTCGTAATATATTAGCTTGTAGATCTGCCTGTGTCCTGTAGTGCAGCCGTAATATACTCGCCTGTAGTCTACCTGCCCCTGGTGCTGGGGCGCCGCGAGGTTCTGCTCGCACCAGTTGGATGCGTTCGCGTCTGCTGCGTCCACCACGAGCGACCATTTGTTGTTGCCGTCGTGGATCTAAAATGAATATAGCGAATAGCCAACCACGCCAAGAGAGTAGAAAATAAAAAATCATCAGCTTACAAATACCTCGGCTTTCCCACATGGACTAAAAGCACATAGGGAGATTGGGCTGGCCCAATGCGGTGGTTGGTGGGTTTTAACGACATCCATTTCACGACAACAACCGGGACCAACTGCTTTACGTTTAAGTGCCTTCCGAAGCAATGTAAATAATAAAATAAAAATGTGTTCGTTCAAAATGAACTTGTGACGGGAGGAACCGCAAGGAACTCGGCAATGGCTGTACCTATCTCTCTCCGGTTTTATGTAACTTATTTATTTAATTTAGGCATATTTAGGGTTTAATTAAACAAAGACAAAGACAGACAAAATGCTAACAATAAATTACACAACAGATAAATAAAGAAGAAAAAACATTGATAATTTAATAAAATAAATTAGATTAATGACATGCCACATGATGTACCATCAGATTCAATCAGCCTTTGATAAACGAGAAGTTATGTTGTGGTCTTCTGGTCCGATCTGCCCCCTTACTCTCGAATCCAATCTCAATGTCGATATCAAAGCCGTCAAATAACAATACAATAATAAGTGCGTACTCTTGACGCGCTTAAATTCAGGATCAGATTGAAATCGAAATCATGTTCATATCGGAAAGATAAGTATGAAGTTTGCTGCCAATAATGTCATCGATAGTGAGAACCTTTTGTGTTTTTGACGTATCGATAAATGTAATGCATAATAAAAATCCACTTTAATATCTAAAATTATAGCTGTATCTAATTAATAAAGTTATAACTCATTTTATATCAATAAATCCTTCAATGTTAAGCAGAATTTACAAAACAATATTGCATTATTTAAAGCGACATCAACATTTTAGGACGTATGAAGCGCTGCCTTCGCCTTGAAATGCTTTAAAAAGTAAAAAATCTGTCTGTGGCTGTGGCGTTGTCTGTCTGTCTCTGATTTGACAACATCACTTTCTGTCATGAAGGACAATAATTTATTACCTATTAATTTTCTGCGATGTAAGATCTAATAAATTTGTTTGTTGTGAAAGTAAAGATTAATATTACACCTGCTATAATTGACCGACGACCTAAGTTTTACTTATTTCACCAATAGTCAATTCAAGTGACAGTGAACGTTTCAAACTTTCGTAACGTCTTGAAAAATATTTGGGATTATCGAATCAAATATCATAAAATACATTGTTCACTTTTATTTTATAGTATTGGGCTCAAAAAAGACCAATAAAAGCTCAGTATTCGGTTTTGATGAATGAGGCAAACGGGTAGAGGCAGTAAGGAAAGTGGTTGGACCGTCTCAGATGCAGTAGAGCATCCAGCACAAGATATTTTTGAGGCACGGACGTGAGGTTGCCAATGCTCTCCAACAAGCAGCAAATAAATAAATAATGAAGCTTATGAAGACATGTGTATTTTTTGTTATCTGGATTAAATAATTGTAAGCAAGCAATAGGTATACAATTGTGTGTTAGGCAATAAATTTTGAGGAATAGTATTATTGTTTTATTAAAAGAGTACTTATTTGTTTTGTAAAGATACTGAGAGTTAAAGAAACTGAATATAACCTTACTTAATTTATCAAAGAAACTTTATTAAAAATTTATTATAATCATATGAGGCACCCAGTTCCCCAATACCTAAGCAACGTTAAGGTTCCTGCTTATTTTTAGCTCGGTTCTTAGAGCGTTTCTTAAAATAAGAAAAGAAAGAGCCAAACGCGCCATCATAGTACTTACAAATAAGTAGGTACATACTCGTATATACATACATTGAATCACGACTATTATCCCCGAATGATTAGTCAGAGACTTCAGAGACTAGGCAATGAGGACCGCAAAAGCAGTCCTCTACCATAGTCCACTTTTCACCAAATAGCGATTGCACATGTGGTCAGCGTGACAGGTGGTAAGCCCATCGCCGCTCTATGCTGTTTGATGTATGTGCAGCTTAGATTAAAACATTGTATTAATCTAAGATGTGCAGTCTTATAAATCATTTATTTAAGTAGGTATCAAGTCTTATCACATTTCACACATTAATAATCTTTAGTCAGTTAGTCGCCTTTTACGACACCCAAGGGAAGAGACGGGGTGGTAGTATTCTTACACCGCTACGCGACACAGCTGCTTAAAAATGAGTAGGTACCTATTTACCGAAAAATACGTAAATTCAATACACATAAAGTACCACTTTAGTTATTGTGACAATGTCAATTGACAGCCAATCTAAACACCATCAGAATACCAAATTTAACTGTCAAAATAGCGTCCAGGGTACGAATTTCAACAAAACTTAATGTCATTTAGTTCACGCAATATCCGCGCGACATGAATCCATTTTATCGCTAGTGTCGAAACTCAAGAGTACGAAAATTCACAATACCAATTCAAACCAATATCGATCGGTTTCGAGAGTAAGGGGGCTGGTCTCGAATACTGTAGTCAGGTTTGGTCCCCGCAATATGATGTCCACATTTAACGCATAGAGCGCATTCAGTAAAGATTTTTGTCGCATCTTCCCTATCAGACACGTAAGGCGAGAGAGCTGCCTTCATACGAGAAACGATAATTTTTTTTTAAATTACTTAGTTTGAGTGATCGAAGATTGCTGCTAGACCACTTACTTTTTTACAAAATAATAAATGGGAAGGTACGTAGATTGCTCTCTTCTTTTATGCAAGATAAATTTTAATTTGCCATATAAGGTCCCACGCCCTAGTAGAATTATGTTCCTTTCTCAATAAAGGGTAGCAGAAGCAATTTGGGTCACCACGCCACCATGAATAGGCTTCCCAGACAATATAATATTCTTTGTAAGGGCGAGGAATATTCCGGGGATATTTTTGCTGACACAATACACAGATTTAAACATGAAGTATCGAAGTGTCTCTCAACTGGGTCTTCTTAGTTTCTTCTCAGTTTGTTTTAAATTATATTTGTTTTAAATTTTGAATTATATAGGTAGGTATATTAAGTTAAGGTTTTAAAATGTTTTATAATAATGTTAAAATATTGTAAGCCCACATTTGCATGCCGTGGCCGCCTTTAAGTAAGACAGCACTTAGATTAAGACTTTTTTTCCAATGTTTCTTTTTTTGGTGTAAGTATGTTTTGTTGGTTGTCCTTAATAAATAAAATAAATAAATAAATAAAATACTTTCTGGAAAACTGTCAAGTAGCCAATTATCGTTTGCTCGGGGGCCAAGTCAGCGCACTTGTGTTATTCTACTACGCTATAGTACTCTTTGTACATGCACTAGCGGCCCGCCCGCGCAGTCTCCATACAAAAGAGCGTAGCGAGTAAATAGCTCAAAAACGGACACGTATCTAATACGGGTACGAACAATCCGCTAGAGTCAGAGCGCTTGCTTTTGGTTGCTATATTACTTAAGTGTATACACTTATAAGTAGTATAATATTGGGCATTCTATCCCAACTCTCGTTCGTGTCGGCAAACATTCGTTTGTCTCCACTCACTGTCGGTGGGATAGAACGCCCAATATATATAATATAAATGGATTTAATTTGAGCTGAATATGCGTTAACCTGTGTGCATGTGTAAGGGTGGA
Source organism: Scoparia ambigualis (assembly GCA_963921215.1). Taxonomy (NCBI): domain Eukaryota; kingdom Metazoa; phylum Arthropoda; class Insecta; order Lepidoptera; family Crambidae; genus Scoparia; species Scoparia ambigualis. The sequence goes on along the minus strand of OY992525.1, from coordinate 6,562,519 downwards.
TTCGACCAATCTGGAATAAGACTTACTCCGAGATTAGTCCATACAAATTCGGTGTTTAATCTAGGTATAAGACCTTATTACAGTTTGGTCGAATCCAACCTAAGAATGTTTGTAAAAAATAATTATCAACTCCTTCAAAAACTAAACAGGACTAATCGCGTGACAAGATGTGGTTACTATAAAAACGTGTTCTAAGTATATAAAAACGTTACTGGGTACGTATGTACATACATATGTTTTTATAGTAACCACATCTTGTCACGCGATTAGTCATATTACGTACGGACATATATATGTATGTGTAAGGTATGTGTAAGGTCACTGTTACCACAGTATATTATAAACTAAAGCAGTACTGAAACTAGGCCTTTTTGTTGAGATAAATACCTACGCGCCAATTGAGCGTTAGGGTTTTCCTCGTAAAATTAAAAAAGTTTTGTTCTCTTAGCGCTGTATCTCAGCTAGTTAGGCCTTTTTTGAGATAACTAGCTACTTTTCATTAGCGTTAGAGTTGTCACTCTATTTATGTCAATTATTATAAAATTAATAAGTATTTTTATTTATTAAAACGTTTATTTGGGTTCTATAATGATCAAATAATCGAATGAACCGACTAGTTTACAAACAAAATAGTGTTATTATAAAATCGTCAACATTTTAAGAAGTTAATATAAATTACTCACTAAAAAATACTTTTGCCAGCTACGACATGTTCGAAGAGCTTTATTATTAAATATAGTGTAAAAGATTTTTAAGGAAGGATTTGTAAGAGATTCTAAGGAATAGCTTTTTTAAATAAATTATCAAAAAACATGGACACGGCACTATAAAATTGATTATGAATACTTCTTTGTAAATTAATACAGCTACTATATACAATTAATGTGTGGGTTCTCTTTGAAAACAACAGCGAAAACTTTCGTCCATTTTCTCGACTTAATGAACAAAATCAACCGGTGGTACAACTAGTAAGTCGCGGCGCGGCACTCGCAACGGACAGCACTGCGATGTCCGCTTAGAGGCCTTGTTTAGACGTGCGGCTGTGGGGGTGCGTCGTTTCAAACGTTTGTACGTAGTTTCTTTACTGCTTTAGCTAATTTAAACTGTGCTGTTACTAACCAAGAATAACTATGTAGATTTACTATAATATACTATATATGTGTAAATAAACAAGTAAATTAGATAACTTGATGTGATCGATTTTAATTTAACTAAAAGACATAAAGGAGAATTCGCGGCGAGAACTGAACTCAATTCCGGAAAAAGCGTTAAAAGTGTTTTGATGATCTATGTGTGCGTGTAATACAGCTGTACGGGTTTGAAAAGGGTGTATTTTTTGGTGAATTATGATTATCTCGCTAACGAGCCTGTAGTTTTGGACCAAATTTGGTAAGCATGCTCAGTGTGATGTATAGATGCTCCCCTAAAACGTTAGTAGTAGGGTTTTGAGAGTTCTGGCGCACTCAAAACTGGTCTGGTTCTGACCCCCGCTGGGCTAGACCAAGTCGTTTCCAAAACTAAAAAAAAAAAAAAAAAAAGGAAATCCCCCCATTTGAATCGATTGCGCTGGGTCCCAGAGCGATATCTTTAACCGTTTCCGAGATACAATTTTCGAGCGACAGCTCTCAGTTGATTTACTAATGAATCGTTAATGACTCCTCGGTCTTAATCACCATTCCCGATGCACATCATTATCTAATGACGTACCGATGCCACTGTACTCTTGTTCAGTTGATTTACTAATAAACCACTGTTAATGAAACCTCGGTATTAATCACCTTAAAAACTATGCGATTGTATTTTATTGATTCTTCAGAAAAGCGCTTTGTCTTCATTTCACCTGATGTTAAGAGATGAAAAGTAAGATCAAAGTGAAGGCATAACTTCACCTGGAATCCTCACTACTAAGGCACTGGTGGCAATAGACTTAGATAAAATGGTGGTAAGAAGCTTGCCAAACGAATTTTTCAAGTCCTACCACCAACCAAACCGAATACACACATGCGCAACCCCTGCTGGGAATCGAACCCATGACCCTGAATCTGAGACTGGTGTACTCCTAACCACTTAACCACAGAGGCGGTAACTGAGTTAATTGTAATCATTCAAGTCCTACCACCAACCATACCGAATACACACATGTGCAACCCCTGCTGGGAATCGAACCCGTGACCCTGAGTCTGAGACCGGGTAGTCCTAACCACTTAACCACAGAGGCGGTTAGTGACTTAATTGTAATCATTCAAGTCCTAGCACCAACCAAACCGAATACACACATGTGCAAACCCTGCTGGGAATCGAACCCATGACCCGGAGTCTGAGACCGGGGTAGACCTAACCACTTAACCACACACCACAGAGGCAGTTAGTTAGTTAATTGTAATAATGGACATTCTGTGTGCATGAAATCTTCGCTTCATGGACCATCTCTCGTGATATATTCTTGCAATTATAATACACCCATACTTACTAACTTTCTGATAAGAGTATATCTTAATAACTTTGTTCATTATAATTAGATAAACTCTATTTACTTATACTTTGAAACTAGTTTATCTGCTCGTTTAAATTAAAGTAGCTACCGAACTTGTTTATTCGTGATAGAGAAACACACATTGTTCATTAAAATTAGACTTGTTTTGAAAGTAAAATTTTCCTATGAGTTAGATATCTTAAGTAGAGTTAGTTCAATTAGTCATTACTTACTAAAATTGGTATAAAACGCACTGAGTGGTCTATTTTCGATACTCGTGGATAGGAAACTACTACAAGTGCTACGTTTTGTATTCATCACCAGTACCATGAATGTAAGTAAAACGTTTTTATTTTCTGAGTGAATGTTCTGATTTATTCTGATTTCTGACTAACGTATATGATGTGCATAAAACTGATGTGATACGTTTTTATTTTTTATTTTCTGAGTGAACGTTCTGATTTATTATGACTTCTGACTAACGTATTAAATAACGTACAAAACTGTACTGGTTGTTACAGATTGCTCGTTCTACATTCAATGAAGACGATGACGATGTGGTGTTTCATGAAAACACGTATAAAAATTATTATTACACACAGTCGGACGACGATGAACTTCAATCGTTGCAGAAGAAAGAATCAATCGATGAATTCTTTGAACCGCCAAAGAAGAAGCCGAGGACAACAATGAGATCTTCAACAGTTGGACGTTGTTCTGAGAGAGATTCGACATCTTACGTTTCAACCAACACCGACGACGGAGCAAGTGCAACACACCTCATTAAGATTGAGGTGTATGATTTGAAGAAGATTGAAAACATTCATCAATCGGACCATTGGAAGCATGCAGATGTTCGTGTGAAATATTACACACAGTCAACCAATGACGATCATCACAAGAAAACTCGTCAGCTTATTTACAACATAACAAAGGGAATATCCCTGTCTCCGAACTGTCGGAAGTACTCTTACAACAACAAAGATTAAAAGTACCACGCCTAAATTGTATATAGTATTGGAACAATGGAGCTCTTTCTCGATGTTATATCTTAATTACGAATAAATTTATCTCAATGCACCTCATTATCTAATGAGGTACGATAACGATTAACATTACTTTTCAAAAATATCATATTGTATTTATTCATTTAGTTAAGTTTCACAAACATTTCTACGGATCTGAATTAATAGTCGTGCTTCAACTCTCGGTTAGAAACGTTGTTTTAAAATGTCTGAGTTAGATATTGTCCAAAGTATTTTCTTTGTGAATGACGATCAGGAGTGTTTTATGGATTGTACCAATGAGAAAGAATTGGTTGAAGTTTGTGAGATTGTAGAATCTGCAGAATGTGCGATGGACTTCTTCAACAACGAATTTGTTGACATCTTCGAATCAGAATTTGATGACGATTTATATAATCTTGTTGAAAAGTTTGAAAAAAAGTAAGTGTTTTTTTTAAAATTTAATATCATATAATGATTTGTAGTTATGTTTTAAACACTCGTGATGACCTCCTTAGTCGAGTGGTTTGTACACCGGTTTTCATGGTGTCGCCATCTCTGAGGTCTCGGGTTCGATCCCCGGTCGGGTCAATTTATAAATTTAATGAGTTTCTTCGAAGCTTTTCTTGAGCTAGATAATTGGTGTGAGTGTAGGAAAGTTTGTTATTATTATTATTAACTCTTCCTTTTTTCTTTTTTAGCATACAAATTGGAAGAGGTTTGAAATGCACAGCTGATGATCTCATTAAAACTGTTGGAAAAAGAAGACGTCTGAGTGAACCATCTACTTCAGGAGATTCAGGAGCATTTCTTCAACCACCTACATCAAACTTAAGCGTTGAGATGGTGGAGTGTGAGGTATGCAAAGTACTTGTAAAAAAGAGATACTTAGCTAATCATTATCTGAGTAATTCTCATAAAAATAATGCCTTTTGTATTCACCATAGTTTCCCAAATGTAGCATTAATTGAAACTGCATTTGGTAAAAGAATTCATACTTATAGAATCACACCACTTTCTAATTGATGAATGAATGAATCACACCATTTTCTTAATGATGAGCTTCTTTTATTTGATTTATATTTTAATTCCATAAAAGATACTCTTTTGACTTTGCTTAGTAATAGTATTGTAGATTTAAGGACCTACAAAGTAAATTTTATTTTACATGCTACTTTTATTCAACAGTGCAAGGAATTAGTAAATACTTTTGATTTTCAAACACCCAATTACATTATTAACGAATCTGAGGATTTAAATATTTTTCTTACCACTTTACAAGAAACAATTTCAAATAAAATCAATGAGTTTGAAAAAAAAGATAGTGGTTGGACTGTTCGGAATATAATTAGCATGGATATGAATATAAATAAGTTTAACCCACTACGTGGATCTTCTTATATAGATTTACCGCGCGACATAAGGAATAAAAAAGCAATCATAAATGTAAAAAATGCAGATGTACAATGTTTTAAGTGGGCCCCAAGTGGCATTCGGGGTTCTATATAAGATGTCTAATCGTTCACATGTACTCCACAAGCTGTGTAAGTCAGCTGTATAAGAGCTGTATAGCTTGCTATAATGCTCTTATAGAACCAGTTTGGGCACAAATTAGACAGCCTTAAGTTCACTATGGCTGTACATTAGCAGAACAATAGCATTATAATAGCAGTTTAAGTAGTAACATCGGACTTAAGGCTGACTTACGGCACTATATGGGACGCAGTGTGAACCATACAACGTACATTTAAAAAATGATAATACAGACAGCAACGTGAACAATTTATCACGACTCGATGAAGAAATGAATCAAGTATTAAAAAAGAAAATAGATGATAGAGAAAAATGGTCCCTATATTTACAAACACTACAAAGATATTTGTATTTTATTGGTAAAGATCGAAAGTTTTTAGAAATACCCATAATATCGTTTGATGAAACAGAAATTATAAAAAAAGAAAGTCGTGATGATCGTCCTCCAGAAGCAATACAAGACTCCTCGAAGATAGTCGAACCCAACACTGAAGATAACGAAATTAATTATTCCAAAAGGCTTTTAATAAATTTCTTATTAAAAAATAAACAAAAAATTTATTGGAATCATAAAGGAACAGTTTACATCGACAACAAGGAAATTTATAAGATCAACATAGTTGATTTACTCAGCGATGTTATAAGACCGTTGAAAAACACTTTACCAAGCGGGTGGCCAGAATTTTCTAAGGCATTAAAGGAATTAAGAGTACCTTTGACTTACATCGGTAATCCAAGAAGAGCAACTTACATCAATGATATGTCTAATACTCCGAATTTGAGTAAACGATTTGAATCTAACATAGAAAAAGATCTCGAATATACACCACCTTCAAGTGCCATAACAAATAAAGAAAAAGTCAAAAAGAAAATAGATTGGCAAAAATGGACTCCGTATTAGAAATTAACGATATTTACTATGACATCTCTCATCCTGCTGGTTATGGAAGTTTAAATCAATTAACAGATGCTATGAAAAATCGAATCACTAGAAAAGAAGTAAAACACTGGTTAGAATCTCAAGAAACTTATACTCTACATAAACCTGTCCAACGACAATTTCCTAGAAATAAATACATTCTATCTAATTCTAATGAACTTTGGCAAGTCGATTTAAGTGATATGCGATCTTATAGTGAATATAATGATGGTTTTAATTACATTTTGTGTATCATTGATGTGTTCAGTAAATATGCGTATGCAAGAGCAATGAGAAAGAAAAATTCTGTTACAGTGAAAAAATGTCTTGTAAGTATCTTATCTGAAGCAAAGGCGACTCCCACACATTTGCAATCAGACAAAGGGACTGAGTTTATTTCGAAAGATGTTCAAATGTTTTTAAAAACTTATAACATAAATTATTACACAACTAATAACCCTGATATTAAAGCAAGTGTAGTCGAAAGATTCCAAAGAACTTTGAAGACGAAAATGTGGCGCTACTTTACACATAATAATATTTATCGTTACATTGATATCTTAGACATTTTGTTAAATTCCTATAATCACAGTTTTCATAGAAGTATAAAAATGAGACATTGTGATGTTAATTCAAGTAACATTATGACTGTGTGGCGTAATTTGTATAGTGATAGTTCAAAATTATCTAAAACATTCAAACCAAAATTTAGTATTGGTGATTACGTTAGAATCACAAAATATAAACACATATTCCAAAAAGGTTATGAAACTAATTGGAGTGATGAAATCTTTGTTATTACATCGATTATAGATAGGTCACCTTGGGTGGTATACAGCCTTAAAGATTTACAAAATGAAACGATTACTGGATCTTTCTATGAAAAAGAATTGCAAAAGGTTAGTCATGATTCCTCTTCGAAGTATAAAATAGATAAAATACTGCGTACTCGATACTCTGGTCTCAGAAAGGAATTGTTGGTCAAATGGAAAGGTTATCCGAATAAGTTTAATAGTTGGATATTAGCTTCAAGTATTGAGAAAATATGACTAGTGACAGTTTTTATTTAACGTTACCAAGTAACAGTTCAATGTTATATTTTCCTGAAAACAGAACCACTAACTTCTGTACAAAATTACCGAAGTCGATTAAATTAGAAGGAGAATGGTATGTGGGCATAGTAGAGTTTCAATATCCCTGTACCATGTTTACTGTTCAAGATCATGAAAATTTAATGTACATTACCAAAAGAATGCAAGTTCCAGGTGATGAAGACAATGAGTCGGTAGTAACATACAAAACTCATATACCAGCATCCAGTTATGAAAACATTGAAGACGTTTTAACGGCATGTAACTCTAGAGAAACTTTTAGATTACGTTATGACAAGATATCAAAATACGTTACTCTCACTAATGAAGATAAAAAATTTATTTCTTTACAATTTTCACCAAAGTTAAGTCTTCAACTTGGATTTGATCCAAATACTAATGTGGTTACTAAAAGAGTCAGTAAATTTCCTGCTAATTTGTATCTCGGTTTAACATCACATGTACTGTGATATTATTGAACCCCAAATGGTTGGTAATGTCATGTGTTCATTATTAAGAATTATACCATTGGATCCAGCTAAATATACGTATGGATCAAATAAAATGCACATCTTCTCACCTCCACATTATGTATCTGTTATGCGAAGAGAGTTCGATACGATAGAAGTAGATATAAGAACGAACACAGGAGAAAACGTACCATTTCAATTTGGAACGGCTTGTGTTAAACTACATTTTAAGCGGAAATAATAATGTATCCAAAATACAATAATATCTGTCCTTATGAACATTACTATACACATCAAGCACATCAACGTGGAAACGGTATAGGAAGCTTCTTAGGTGGACTATTCCGTTCAGTATTACCTTTATTATCGAGTGGGCCTAAAGTTATTGGTAAAGAAGCATTAAATGCTGGTGTAGGACTTTTATCCGACATGGTACACACAAGACCGCTTAATGAATCCTTAAGAAATCGTGTTAAGGAAGCAACTTCAAATTTAAAAAGGAAATCCGATGAAAAAATAGATAAAGTCATGAGTGGTTCGGGGTATAAAAGTAAAAGACAACAGTTACAAAGCATCAGTCAGTCGCAGCATTCAAAACGGAAAGCATTGAAAAAAACGAAGAAGAATAATAATTTAAAAATTAACGACATATTTAAGATATAAAAGTAAAGACAACAGTTATAAAGTATCAATAAGTCGCAGCATTCAAAACGGAAAGCATTGAAAAAAACGAAGAAGAATAATAATTTAAAAATTGACGACATATTTTCAGTGTTAAAAACATATTTAAAATAATGTCTTTATTGCATAATCAATCATGTGAAACTCCACCTGATGTTAAGTGGAAATGAGGTCCAGGCGCGAGGAAAACTGGTGCAGCGTAAGAGACGTAGCATCAGTTATCCTCACTCTGCCGGCCCACAAAGTGCTTCTTCACGCCTCGTTTGAAGGACCCTATGTCATAGGTAGGAGGGAATACGTGTGCTGGTAGACTATTCCATCTTTTGGAAGTGCGGCAAAGAAACGAGTCACCAAATTTCTTTGTGCGTGATGGAATGTTAGAGACTGTAAATTGGTGACTCCGGAGAGCAGCACGCGTACTTCTATGGAGGAAGGGAGAAGGAGGGATGAGGTCAAAGAGTTCTTCAGAGCACTCGCCATGGTATAAACGGTAAAAGACGCTGAGTGACGCAATATCTCTACGCAATTGCAAAGGCTCGAGAGTTTTAGTGACCTCCGCATTGCCGATAATGCGCACAGCGCGGCGCTGCAATCTGTCCAAGGCATCGAGAAGGTACTTTGCGGAGCCGTCCCAAAGGTGAGAGCAATACTCCACGCAAGAGCGCACCTGTGTCTTGTATAATAGACACAACTGATCAGGCGTGAAGAATCGCCGCACCTTGTTCAGGACACCGAGTTTACGTGAGGCATTTTTAATCACGGTTTCGATGTAGTCCTTTTGGTTTAGATCGCAGCGGATATCCATACCGAGCATGTTAATACTGCTCTGCAGGCCTCTAGGCCTCGGAACATGCCCCTTCCTTCTCTTCAGGGTACATCTCTAGATGTACCCTGAAGAGAAGGAAGGGGAAGGAATGGCGACTTTTTCGCTGTGAACGCGCACACCTGTGTTTTCTTGGCATTGAACTCCACTAGATTATCGGAGCCCCATTTAGAAATGAGATCCAACACCCGACCGAGCTCAATGACAAGATTTGCTCGCTTCATTTCGGTGTCTACCCGCCCAGCCGTTGGGTGACCGTTATATCCCCCATGCACTGTGCTATCATCTGCATAGCAATGAATGTTTCCAAGAGGAAGCATGTCATTGATATGCAGAAGGAACAGCGTGGGGGATAGAACGGAGCCCTGAGGAACACCAGCGTTCACTGACATGAACCGCGAAGCGCATCCATCCGAAAGGACACGGATTCTACGCTCATGCAGGAAGCTAGCAATCCAGGTACAGAACTGAGCGGGCAAACCGTATGCCGGGAGCTTGGAGAGAAGAGCTTTGTGCCAGACCCGATCAAAAGCCTTGGCTATGTCAAGGCTAACTGCCAGTGACTCGCCACGCTTGTCAATAGCCTCACCCCAGAGATGTGTGACGTACGCTAGAAGATCACCCGTTGACCGTTTTGGCCGAAACCCATATTGACGATCGTGAATTAGGGAGTGATCTTCTAGGTATCGAATAAGCTGTTTGTTCAATATTCGTTCTAGGATCTTACACAACACTGAAGTTACGGCTATAGGGCGGTAATTAGTCGGATCTGACCGATCTCCTTTTTTAGGGATCGGTTGCACATTAGCTTTTCTCCAAGATTCCGGCACACAACCCGAAGAGAGCGAGAGACGGTACAGACGCGTTAACACAGGGGACAACTCCGCTGCACACATTTTCAGAACTATTGCTGGGATGCCATCAGGACCGTTAGCTTTCCGGACATCGATTGACTGCAGCTCCGCACGGACATCACACTGCCTGATTTTAATATCAGACATTGTGCGGCCACAGTGAGGAACTGAGGGTGGCTGTGCATCACAGTCATCGATCCGGGAGTTAGCCGCAAAGAGTTTGGCCAGGAGATCGACCTTTTCCTGCGGCTTGTGAGCTAAAGTTCCGTCAAGACATCTCAGTGGTGGCAGCGAGGGTTGGCAGAAGTTGGATTGCACGGCTTTGGCCAGACGCCAGTAGCTACGGCTGCCCGTAGGATGCGTCAGGAGTTCTTGGCCTACTCGTGCAACGCGCTGGGCATCCGCTCTAATGTAGGCCCTCTTACACGACTTGGTGGTTATAGGCTGCTTTTAGCGAGCGAGTTTCGGGATCCCCATGAGCTTTACCTCTGATCCAAGCGCGGTATGCCGTCTGTTTGCTTTCAACAGCGCTGGCACACTCGCGATTGAACCAGCGGTTGCGTCTGCCTTTGCTGATGACATAGAGTGTGGAATATAGTATTCCATTCCTAATACTATCTCATCAGCAACGGCAGTGGCGCTAGGCGGTTGGGTCCTTCTCACTAAAGCAGCGCTGCCTCCAAGGGACGGATGCAAAATACTCCCGCATCCCAGTCTGCCGACGCGTAGTGCCAAATCTGGCGTTTCGAAACCGCTGTTGGCGGGCGCGATGCCAAGGGCACTGTGCTGGATATCAAGCAGTGATCCGAGGAACCTAAAGGAGCTCGAATCTCCACCCGGTATCCAGCTGGGCGACTCGTACGCAGAAGGTCGAGTAAGGAGGGCGCATGGCCAACTATGTCTGGGATCCTGGTGGGCTGGTTCACCAGTTACGTCAGGTCATGCGTGAGAGCGAATGCGTGGGCAGTTCTACCAGCATGGTCTGTTTTGGAGGAACCTAACCACAACTCATGGTGGGCGTTGAAGTCCCCCAAAAACACCAGTTCCGCCGATAGAAACCGCTCCTGCGCATCATCTGCTACCCGACTAAGATGTTCAATTAGTCGAGTTGTCTCCATGTCGCCGTTATGGGATCTGTAGAGGCAGACGTAGACACGGCAATGAGAGCCTAAGTCGACGTGTACCACTAGGAGGGAGAAGGAAGGGTCCTCCAGACAGCGCAGACGGCGACAGCAAACATCCGCCCGAACGAATAAGCAAACTCCGGCTTTGGCTTTGAAGGATTCTTCAAGCACAAAGCCGGGATAGTTCAGGTAGGTGGTGTCAGCTGGGCGGATTATTTGCGTCTCCGTCAGGAACAACATTGCTGGCCGTGCCGTCTCGAGATGGTGGTGGACGGCATTGAGGTTTGCATGGAGTCCGCGGATGTTAGCGAACTCCACCTCAAACGGTAAGGTTGTGGTGGGGGTGTGCACCGCTGTAGTACCAGTTTTGTTGTTAGGCGCTGTCATTTTAGGAGTGGAAAGAGAGAGGCGTGAATCGAGAAAATGATGCCGCGATGCGAATGGTCAAAGTGTGGTGGCCTGTTTCCCCAGGATTTTGCCCACAGACGAGTATTATTAACCTGCCGAACGGAAGGGCCCCTGAACCCCCCCCGGGAATGGCCGCCGGGACCCCACCTTCCGGTCACCAACCGGCACGACGGACCACCCCGAGATTATGCGTGGCATGGTGAGGCAGCCTCACGAGCTGGTTAGGCTCGCTTGGGCCCCTGTACTGTGCCACGGGCGGCCAGCGGGACAACCGTTTCTACGGGTCTCCCTGGTCGGCAGGTTAACGAAGTCCTCCTGGCACTGGTTTGACGGAAGCCTCCACAGACCAAATACATCGCAGCATCATCCTCTCGAGCTCTGGTTATACGCTGGCTGATCCCGAAACGCGACCGACAAGCAGTCACTTGACGGGTTTTACACCATGCGTACGGTGGTCACCAACCAGACGGGTCAAGCCCTACCACCAGTGGAGCAGATCATCGCTCGAAAGAGTCCGTTAGTCGCTTTTTACGACACCCACCGGACGGAAAGAGGGGCGGCGATTAGTATTCTTTCTCCGTCACCGCACGGATAAAAAATGGGTTTTAACAAAAAATCCTTTTGATTTCGATCATTATGGTATTAGTTCTTTTTGCTTATACATCGATGGAACACAGATTCCTTCCAAAGCTCTACAACCTTTTTTTAGCAACAACTTGTTTACATCAACTTATCATACTTTGTTCTCTGGAACAGGAATTCATTTCCTAAATGAGGGTAACGGTATTTCTAGAGCTGATTACGCTAATGGATACTGTCTTATGGCGTTTGACTTAACTCCAGATTTGTCAGCCAATTCAACAGCTCATTGGAATCTTATTCGTCATGGAAGTGTTCGGTTAGAAGTTAGATTTGAGGCAGCTCTAACACAAACTGTTAATTGTATTGTTTATGCTGAGTTTGATAACATTATAGAAATAGATAAAAATAGGAACATAAGTGTAGACTTTAGTAGTTAAGTTTTAATTGTGTATGAAGACACATGTTTTATGTTATTATGAATACCTTAGATATAACAAAATGTTTGATAAAAGTAAATCATTCACTGGAATTCAATGTTTATTCCTATACATGTTACACAACCTTTCTACATGATTAGTAATCTTGATCCTGTTACTAGACTTGGTTCACATTGGATAGCATTATGTATCAACAATAAAGGAGTTGGTGAATACTTTGATACTTTTGGTCGTAAACATGAAAGTTATCATTTATCATTTTTAAGGAAAAATACCAGTAGATGGATTTATAATCATAAAGTTATTCAAAGTATATTTTCATCTGTTTGTGGTGAATATTGTTTACTTTATTTGTATTTCAAACTTAGAGGTATGAGTATGATAGATTTTATTGATATGTTTACTGATGATAGATATTATTCAAAATGATGTAATGTTAAAGCAAATGTTTAAAACTTTCATAATATAATAAAGTAAGCTAAATTTGTAAGTAAAAATTTTTTTTAATAAAACTGTACAAAAAAATATGTATTGCCTATTACTTTAACCCCCTACCTCAGTAAAACTTACTAAGGAGTAATAAAGAAAAAACAAAAGAAACATAATGTTGAATAAATTTATTCGTAATTAAGATATAACATCGGAAAAGAGCTCCATTGTTCCAATACTATATACAATTTAGGCGTGGTACTTTTTATCTTTGTTGTTGTAAGAGTACTTCCGACAGTTCGGAGAAAGGGATATTCCCTTTGTTATGTTGTAAATAAGCTGACGAGTTTTCTTGTGATGATCGTCATTGGTTGACTGTGTGTAATATTTCACACGAACATCTGCATGCTTCCAATGGTCCGATTGATGAATATTTCAATCTTCTTCAAATCATACACCTCAATCTTAATGAGGTGTGTTGCACTTGCTCCGTAGTCGGTGTTGGTTGAAACGTAAGATGTCGAATCTCTCTCAGAACAACGTCCAACTGTTGAAGATCTCATTGTTGTCCTCGGCTTCTTCTTTGGCGGTTCAAAGAATTCATCGATTGATTCTTTCTTCTGCAACGATTGAAGTTCATCGTCGTCCGACTGTGGGTAATAATAATGTTTATACGTGTTTTCTTGAAACACCACATCGTCATCGTCTTCATTGAATGTAGAACGAGCAATCTGTAACAACCAGTACAATTTTATACGTTATTTAATACGTTAGTCAGAAGTCATAATAAATCAGAACTTTCACTCAGAAAATAAAAAATAAAAACGTATCACATCAGTTTTATGCACATCATATACGTTAGTCAGAAGTCAGAATAAATCAGAACATTCACTCAGAAAATAAAAACATTTTACTTACATTCATGGTACTGGTGATGAATACAAAACGTAGCACTTGTAGTAGTTTCCTATCCACGAGTATCGAAAATAGACCACTCAGTGCGTTTTATACCAATTTTAGTAAGTAATGACTAATTGAACTAACTCTACTTAAAATATCTAACTCATAGGAAAATTTTACTTTCAAAATAAGTCTAATTTTAATGAACAATGTGTGTTTCTCTATCACGAATAAACAAGTTCGGTAGCTACTTAAACTAGTTTCAAAGTAAAAGTAAATAGAGTTTATCTAATTATAATGAACAAAGTTATTAAGATATACTCTTATCAGAAAGTTAGTAAGTATGGGTGTATTATAATAGCAAGAATATATCACGAGAGATGGTCCATGAAGCGAAGATTTCATGCACACAGAATGTCCATTATTACAATTAACTCACTAACCGCCTCTGTGGTGTGTGGTTAAGTGGTTAGGTCTACCCCGGTCTCAGACTCCGGGTCATGGGTTCGATTCCCAGCAGGGTTTGCACATGTGTGTATTCGGTTTGGTTGGTGCTAGGACTTGAATGATTACAATTAAGTCACTAACCGCCTCTGTAGTTAAGTGGTGTGGGGTGCCTAGCCTACGGTGAGAAACAATAATAAACGTATTTAGGTAGGTAAGCTTGCTATTTATTGTACTCGTACACTTATGGACCGGAGGCTAAGTCTTTACACGTTAGATCACAAAAATGCAAGGCGCGACGGAGCAACACAATAAGCTGATAGCTAAGCCCGATATATAAAGCTAGCGAGGTATGTATAGCCGCGGTGTACTAGCGAGCGGTACGGCGCGAGGCGGCGGCGGCGGCGTGGGCAGCGTGCGTTCGGCGCGGAGACGTCTGGGTGACTGGCGCGGCAGCTCTCGCCGATCTGTCTCGCAGCCGCTGGATGCGTTCCGTCGCCGGGCGACGGGGGCGCGCAGCGCACAGAGCTGCACTCAGGCTCGTCTGCAGGGGCCGGACTGTGGGCGTCAGGTCGTGACACCACAAGTGGTTAGGACTACCCGGTCTCAGACTCAGGGTCACGGGTTCGATTCCCAGCAGGGGTTGCACATGTGTGTATTCGGTATGTTTGGTGGTAGGACTTGAATGATTACAATTAACTCAGTAACCGCCTCTGTGGTTAAGTGGTTAGGAGTACACCAGTCTCAGATTCAAGGTCATGGGTTCGATTCCCAGCAGGGGTTGCGCATGTGTGTATTCGGTTTGGTTGGTGGTAGGACTTGAAAAATTCGTTTGGCAAGCTTCTTACCACCATTTTATCTAAGTCTATTGCCACCAGTGCCTTAGTAGTGAGGATTCCAGGTGAAGTTATGCCTTCACTTTGATCTTACTTTTCATCTCTTAACATCAGGTGAGATGAAGACAAAGCGCTTTTCTGAAGAATCAATAAAATACAATCGCATAGTTTTTAAGGTGATTGTTCCCGCCAAAGCCGGGACGGCCATTCAAACCATACCGCCATCTGTATGGCGGTTGACTCAGCGGTTGTTGACGACCGCGTCCGCCTGTCTGCCGCGGCGCCACCGCTGCGCGACCCGCCGCCGCTAGCTTCGTGAGCCGAGCGCGCGACTCGTGTGTCTGCTAGCTAACGCGAGACGCCCACAAAATACGCGCGCTGGTATCTGCCCTTATTATAGTAACTCCTGAACCTAATGTGAAGAGACCGCCTAAATGCCTATTGTGTAGTGTAGTGACTGTGCGCCAGGAAACCAACCTACCTCGCCGCCCGTGGTCAGCTCGCCCCCAGGTTCCTGTGACTCATCATCCCTGTAAGTACTTTATTCCCTTATACCTCCTGCCTAACCCTTATTTCGCCGCTGTTACTGCGAACGCCTTTCGCCGTAACATTTTTGGTCATCTTCGAACCGGTAATATTAGATACCGGCGACCTTCCCGTAACCAGTACCTAACTTTCTTTTAATTTTCAATTTTAATACAGTCCGCTAAAGATAATTATTTCCGCCCATATTCTTATACTATTTCTAAATCTTATATCTAATTCGTGCCATCATTTCTAAATTCATTTGTTCACATAACTTTACCCTGTCTCAATAAAAATTTGGTGAGGTAGTTATGAATCATTTGTGTTAGTATAGCTGGCCAACGTACACTTATATTATTTTATTTTTATTGTTGATTTTGTGTATGCATCCGTTGAAAGTGTGATGCAATGTTGTAATGTTGTTGTAATCTGAGCGGGCTTGTGTGTGTACCCAAACGATTTTTGCCTAACGATACGTTGTTCATACTCCTAACGGTGACTTAATTAGTAGTTAAACTATTGCGTTGCGTGTGGTATTATGACGAGAGATTTATTTTCCCGTTTTATTTTGTAATGAAATTTTTATGTTCGTGTCGTGTTAAATCGGCTCAGATCTCGTGCATGCTCACCACGCGTGTCAAGTAGCGTGCTTTATTTTTCGCTAGTATTAATTTTGTATTTTTTTGGTTTAATTTTTGCCTTGGCCAATCGGCTCATTCTTGTGCGTGCTCACCACAAGAGCATAGTACTTCTACACACGTTCACACGTTTGCCCACTTGTGGGACACAGACAGAGTGTCCCAATCTTTTTAATTAAGTTTTTATTATTAGTTTATTTTTATTTTGTTTGCGACTGACTCATTCTTCGCGCTAGTGTCGGCAACAGGTCTGCCCGACTGTGAGCGCCTTGCCCAACAGTGGGCTACGGATAACGTGATTTTTTTTTGTTTTTGTTGTTTTGTTTGCTTTTTGTTTTGCGGTCGGCTAATGTTACGTACGCGCGTTCAATAAGCATACATACACATACACAGACATACACATACACACGCGTTTGCACCACCCGTGGGCCATATACAAGGCGTCCCAACTTAGTTTTGCTTTCCTTATTGTTGCGTTAATTTTAGCCCATTTCCGTTTACCTTAGTAAACAAATACGTCCAGCCCAACTATAGAATATATACAGGGTGTTGTTCTTTTTACTGCCTTTAAATTTGTTTAATTTTTTTTATTTTTTATTACTTTTTTGTCTCCTTTTATTCATCGCGACAACATTCTCGACTACAACATTCTCGACGAAGAGAACTTAGACGAGGGGGTTGAGAGGACATACACTGAGAACCACACAAAAGCCTCCGGGGCATACCTGGGGATACTTGTGGCGAGGGAGGAAATCTCACCCTCTTCCACGTCGTCCCCAACCCATAGTGCTCAGCCCAGTTTCGGCGTCAATACGCCCACAGCCGTCCTCCCCAAGATAGCGCTGCCCAGGTTCAGCTCAAAAGTGGAGGACTGGCCTTCCTTCATTGCGCTGTTTAGGAGTTTGACTGACGACATGGCGACCCTGTCGGACGCAGTCAAGCTCCACTACCTGTTCTCAAGTCTCAGCGGTGAGGCATTAAGTATGGTGTCCCACTTAAAGGTCACCAATGAAAATTTTGCCGTGGCCATAGACATCCTCACCAAGCGGTACGAGAACCGCCGGGTTCTCATCGATAGTTTCGTCGACATAATCCTGGGGCTGCCGAGCATCCACACGCGCTCAAACATACGCACGCTTTTCCTCACTCCGCTGGTGTCCGCCCAGTGTGCCCTTAGTAATTTGGATCTGCCCATAGGAGACGACTACGTGTTTGTGTCGATAGTGGTGCGAAAGCTTAAGGGCGAGCTCCGCACGTTATTTGAACGCAGACACGGGTCTAGCAGCTCCCTGCCCACGTTGAGTGACCTCATCTCCTACCTCGAGGAGCACGCGCGCTGTGTGGAGACAGAGTTCTCCAACATAGCCCAGCCGCAGCCCATTCACGCCCTGCCCGGCCCTTCTCGTAGCCGCGCGCCTCCACAGTTGCCCCATCGCACTTATGCTCAGATGGCTCAGCAACAACCCGACCATTACCGTGGCCGCTCCTCAGCTCCATCGCCTCACCGCGCCTATGATCAGCCTACTCACCAACCGCTCCACCCAGCTCAGCAAATGCGTCAGCGCCCATCCACCTCCCCGGCTCGCAGTCAGCCCTTCCCCGTCTACTCGGCCTACCAGCAAAGCTGCTCCTCATCATCGTCCTCGTCCTCTTCCTCACGCTCGACGCCCTACTGTCCCTATTGTGCCACTAGGGGACATACGCTCATGACGTGCAGATGGTACAATGCCCAGCCAACACAGGGCCGTTGGGACTTTGTACAGGCACGCGAGCGCTGCCAGCGTTGTCTCGGCCGTCACTACGAGAGCGAGTGCAGGTCAAGGGGGGCATGCAAGAACTGTGGGAGTACAAACCACCACACGTCCCTCCATCGACCAAACGGCCCAACGCACTCAGCTCATTCGTCGTCTGTACATGTACCCCCACCACAGCTGACAGAGCACTCGAGGGAGCGCCCCAGAAACAGCAGGCGGCACGAACCCGCACGGGCTGAACAGGCGCAACCCAGCTCTGCTCACAGAGCCAGCCCGCCCAGGTCCGGTTCGCCAGGTAGGCCCCGCGAACGCCGCCAGCAATTATGACTCCCTACTATCACAGAGCACCCTAGCGAAGAGGTAGATTTAGCCCATGCCCAGTCAACCCATGCCCACACAGCTGATACATACTCAGCTCATACAATTTCAGCTGATACCCAATCAGCTCACTCACCTTCTGTGCCCACTGACACACCCATTTTGTTGCCAACCGTCTCACTAAGAGTCGCGGACGTACATGGCCATCTTCACACAGCCAGAGCTTTATTGGACTGTGGCAGTATGCTGACGTTAATAACGTCACGCATGGCACGACTTTTGAACCTGCCATCAAAACCCACTTCTTTAAAAATTACAGGAGTTGGGAATCAGCACAAGCATGAGTCAAAGGCGGCAATAACAATAGTATGCCGACCCACTCACAATGATACTCCTACAATTACTGCCACAGCTCACATTTTAAAAAACGTCACTGGCTACCTTCCCTTAGAGAAGGTACCAAACATTTCCCACGTACTAGGCCAGCCACCCGTGCCATTGGCTGACCAGCTTTACCACACACCAGCCCCGATCGACCTCTTGTTGGGGTCGGACGTTCTTGGCCAGGTGTTGGACGGGACTAAGGTCTCGTAAGCCCAAACACGTCCCGTCACTGGTCACAGTGCCCGGTCTTGACTTTGACCTGCTCACTCGGTTCAGTTCACTAGACAAGCTCGTCGGAGTGACAGCTTGTCTAAAACGCTTTCTGCACAACTGCAGACACCACCCAGATTCGCGACGCTCAGGCCCCTTGTACGTCAGTGAACGAAGAGAGGCCCTACTTTACTGGGTGCGCAGTGTTCAGCACAATGAGTTTGCGGAGGACATCCACCGCCTTCAAACTGGCAAAATCTGCTCCGTCAGACTCCAGCGGCTGTCACCTCTCATTAAAGATGAGCTCCTTAGAGTTGGTGGACGACTGTCCCATGCGTCTATCCGATATGACGCGCAGCATCCGCTCATACTTCCCAGCTCTAGCCCACTTGTAGACCTTATCATTGACCACTACCACAAAATACACTGCCATCCTGGCGCTGACACTTTACACGCTATCCTACGCCAACAATTTTGGATATTGTCCGCGCGCCGTATTATTAGACACCGAGTTTTTAAATGCATTAGATGCTTTCGATGCCGGGCCCAGCCGCAAGCACCCTTCATGGCCGACCTGCCAGCCGATAGAGTTACGCCTCAGCCAGTATTTAGTCAAGTCACGACCGATTTTGCCGGCCCATTCCTCGTTAAATCTAGTACCCTACGTAATGTTAAACTCTTAAAAGCGTACTTTTGTATATTCGTGTGCCTCTCCACTAAGGCGGTTCATTTGGAACCGGTCTCGGACCTCAGCACGGAAGCGTTCCTCGCGGCATTACAGCGTTTTATAGCACGCCGCGGTGCCCCGGTTCTCATCCGCTCGGACTGCGGTACAAATTATGTAGGCGCTAGAAATCAGCTCATCGAAGTACAAAACTTTCTTGCCTTGAACAATGACACGATTGCGCACAAGCTCGCTGGTCAGCACATTACTTGGTTGTTAAACGTCCCTAAGGGACCATGGTTCGGTGCGTTACATGAGATCAACGTAAAATCAACAAAGCAACTTTTATATCGCGTAATTGGCGAACAGCACCTCACATTCGAGGAATTCTCTACACTTTTAGCACGAATCGAAGCTGTCCTTAACTCTAGAACTCTCTGCCCACTTTCGTCTGATCCTTCAGACTTTGAGCCGCTTACGGCCGGACATTTCATTATAGGCCGCCCACTAACGGCCCTTCCCGAACTATCCGTGGAAGATAGGCCGATCTCCACACGTAGGCGATTCCAGATGGTACAGACCCTTTCCCAGCGCTTCTGGACGCTGTGGACCCAGTCCTACCTTCATACCCTCCAAACCCGCTCCAAATGGTTGTCCCCATCCTCCCCTCCCCGAGTTGGCGAGCTCGTCCTCATCAAGGAGGACAACCTGCCTGCCCTCCAATGGAGACTGGGGCGCATTGCTCGCACCCTGCCTGGGAAGGATGGCGTCGTGCGGGTGGTAGACCTGGACACCGCGAATGGATATCTTCGGAGGCCTGTATTCCGGATCGCCAGGCTCCCAGTGGATGAGCCCCCCCTGGCCCCCGGAGGATGTTCCCGCCAAAGCCGGGACGGCCATTCAAACCATACCGCCATCTGTATGGCGGTTGACTCAGCGGTTGTTGACGACCGCGTCCGCCTGTCTGCCGCGGCGCCACCGCTGCGCGACCCGCCGCCGCTAGCTTCGTGAGCCGAGCGCGCGACTCGTGTGTCTGCTAGCTAACGCGAGACGCCCACAAAATACGCGCGCTGGTATCTGCCCTTATTATAGTGACTCCTGAACCTAATGTGAAGAGACCGCCTAAATGCCTATTGTGTAGTGTAGTGACTGTGCGCCAGGAAACCAACCTACCTCGCCGCCCGTGGTCAGCTCGCCCCCAGGTTCCTGTGACTCATCATCCCTGTAAGTACTTTATTCCCTTATACCTCCTGCCTAACCCTTATTTCGCCGCTGTTACTGCGAACGCCTTTCGCCGTAACAGTGATTAAGACCGAGGTGTCATTAACAGTGGTTTATTAGTAAATCAACTGAACAAGAGTACAGTGGCATCGGTACGTCATTAGATAATGATGTGCATCGGGAATGGTGATTAACCGCCGTACTCAGAGACGTCAATTAAGTTTAGTGACAATTAAATGTCTTTCCTTCTCTATTTATCACTATACATACGAAAGTGACAGCAAGAGACTTAATTGTCATTAAAACTTAATTGACGTCTCTGAGTACGGCGGTTAGACCGAGGAGTCATTAACGATTCATTAGTAAATCAACTGAGAGCTGTCGCTCGAAAATTGTATCTCGGAAACGGTTAAAGATATCGCTCTGAAAGATATCTTCACTTATTGATATTGTTAAACCTTATATACTATATATGTGTAAAACAAGTAAATTAAATAAGTAGATGTGATTGATTTTAACTATTAAAAATTTCAATCTAAGAAAACACGAGTACATACTTAAATTTCGCGACAACCTTTTATATCATATAAATTGTGTAATGACGTTATAATTTGATAGTAAAAGTTTTAAAGTAAAAGTAATTTTTTTCTTATTAGCGCATTTAAATAAAAGCTTGTTTTTAAAAAGGTTTTTTACTAAAATTATTTTGTATTACACTTGTGAATGTACACACGGCAGCACATCACGCTATCCATTATACATATCTATAACTACGTTGCGGTATGGAGTGTTAGAAAGAAAGTGTCTTCAATTTAATTGGTGGAATTCTCTAGTTTATCAAAATTCCCGAATGGCGAATACAGGCGAATGTGTCAAAAACTATCGGCCAATAGTAATTATTCACGGGGGTTGGCCACGCCCCCTGCGCGGCCGCCACCGGGCCGGAATTTTTCTTCTGGCAGTCCAGTCACACGTCACGGCAGCGACGCTCGCGTTTTGTAAACACCATCTCTAAGTCTGTGGTAAACACAAAAATGGCACCTACTTTAAGTAGGGTGGAGAGAGAGCAAATAATTGCTCTAAGACAAAGTGGATGCCGAGTCAAACATATATGTGACCAAACTGGAGTAACGGTGAGTAATTTAACCTACTACAAAATATGATTTGTTAGATGTTTGATGTTAGGTGTTAGAAAAGACAAAACAGTGCCGCAGGAGACCCGGCTTAGGAGTGTTAGATTAATGTTTATTTGTAAACAAAAATGGCGGTTAACTTAACTCGTAACTTTCATCTAAATAGGTTCTGCTTTTTTATTTAGTTTCATGCTTTATTAGAGGAAGAAATTTTACTGTTTATTTGTAAACAAAAATGGCGGTTAACATAACTCGTAACTTTTATCTAAATAGGTTATCATGATATTTTATTTAGTTTCATGATAAATTAGAGGAAGAAATTTTACTAAGGGATGAATTATATAAAAGCGGGCCGTGCACGGGGCGCGTCCGGGCTCCGTCCGGGCTCGGATGGCGCACTGATTTGAGACGTTGCATACATTTTGTATCGAGCAATTCTTATTAAACTGTGCATTCCATGATCCGTGTCCCGTCCGGGGCACGACGCCCCGTGCACGGCCCGCTCTAATATAATTCATCCCTAAACCTGTAATTTTTAGTTTGACTGCTTGTAATGGCGGCTCCACATTATTAGTGCCGACACATAATAAATAATAAAGTGCCGTGACGCTCCGTAAACAGGCGTGAACGTGAATGTGGACGGTTTTCTTGGGGTTCACGCGCGTTCACGCCTGTTCCCCGATCTGATCGGGGACGGGGAACAGGCGTGATCGCGCGCGTACTATTTTGTCCCGCGACAAAGGGTTCTCGCGGCGTTCACGCGTACAAATCCACATTCACGGCCCCGTACTAGTTTACCAAAGAGGAAATTAATCGGTTTACTCCAGACTATACTTCGATCGGTTACGATACGATGTATTTCAGTCATCTACCATCTTCTTTTTTTTTCTCTACGTCCATTTCGCGGCGGGTTTCACGAACGATTGTGAGCATCCCGTGAATCTGGAGGGCACGACTTGTGCCGTGAATTCGCGCGTGAATTCACGGCACTTAAAGCCTATATATACTTTGATTAGTGATTAGTGCTGGTGAC
Organism: Scoparia ambigualis; assembly: GCA_963921215.1. Classification (NCBI taxonomy): domain Eukaryota; kingdom Metazoa; phylum Arthropoda; class Insecta; order Lepidoptera; family Crambidae; genus Scoparia; species Scoparia ambigualis. Next base: position 6,539,631 of record OY992525.1, on the reverse strand, counting down.
GAGTGCAAGTGCTTAGTGATTAGGAGTAAACACGTGTGGACTGGGCTGCGTTCTGTCGCTTCACTCGAGCGCACTCCGGCGCGCGCTCTAACCTTTCCGTGGCTTGGTGAAATTTTACTCTGATGGCTGTCAGAGCGTAGTTTCATCGGTTCTGTGCTAGTATATGTGTTCTGTGGTTCTGTGGCTCAGAGCGCAGCAACCAAACAACCACCAAATCGGATGGTTATTTTCACTCTAACAGCTATTTGACGTTTATATCATTTAAAAAGTGTCAAAGTTTGCAATTTATGTCAAAACGTCTCGAAAAATTCCGCCTGTTGTTTGGTTGTTTTGTATTGTTTTACTTTTTAATAATTCTGTTATATATGGTATAAAAGTGGAAAAAATGGAGACAGAAGAATTTTTTCGTACAGGACAGGAATACTTTAGAAGAGGTTATAAAAACAACTTGATTGTTCCGTGGCCTGGTTGCAACTCAAACGAGTTAAACTTTAACCAAACAACTACACTACACCCAAAACGACGGAACGCACTCCAGCGATTGATTAGTGCGAGTGGTTAATATAGTTAATTAAAGTAGCCCGCATAGTAAAGTGATATGTGGGTTCTAAAGTTTCTTTCATTATTTCTTGCAATTGCAAGTGCGCTTCTTGACGTGCGTACTAAACACAGCCACTTGACAAAATGGACACTACTCGCACTACACATCCTGCACTAATCACTCGCAACTAATCACCTGCACTTGCACTGTCGCACTTATCAATGTGAATACAGGCCTTAATGTGGAGCCGCCATAATGGATTTTGTGAGAATGCGGATTTTTCATTCTTCTTTAACCGTAAAGTGTAGTAATACGAGAAAAAGTTAGCCATAAAATTATAATTTTGTAAGGTAATCAATGTTTTTACACGGGACGAACAAACTAACACCAACTTGTGCTGTTGTTTTATTTGATAGTAGGTGTTACCAATGGTGTATTAAAACAAACCCTAATTGACGTTTTCTTTCAGCGAAAAACGGTATATTTTTGGCTTCGCCGATGGGAAAAGTCTGGGTCCCTAGAAGCTCACCACCGTCAGCACTACGAGAGGGCCACGACGTCTGAGGAGGACGCGGCCATAGTTGATTCACACTCTGCTGATCCCTTTTTGAGCACAAGAGTGTCTTCTTCTAATTATAGCGTGAGTATATCATAACAATTACCTACCTTGTTTAAACTCTATTGAAATTAACACGTTAATAACACCTATTAAACAAAAGTGGGATTTAACTTGCTATTCTTTCTACCATTGACTTGGCTGACCAAAAAACCACTTACTGCATGTGTATTTGATGAATTTTTTGATGAAGGTTTTAGTTAAATTATTAAAATAATAAGCTCAAATGCCTTCGCACTTCTTGAGAATGACTTTTTGACAATGAGTAGTTATTGCTTAATCTTAATAATTTATTGAGATCCTTTTAAACACGTTTTAAATATCTTTACAAATAAATTAAGTAAAGAATATAATTTATTATTTACTATGACTGTAAAGTTATATTGAACATGGTTTGTAGTAGGGTGATAATGTTGAATTTTTTTTTTAAATATCTTTATAACAGAAGCTATGGCTAGATTAAAATAAAGTTTGAATAAGTATATTTTTCTAAACAAAAACAATTAAGTAAGTACTAGAATTGTTAAGAGGGTTTACGCATTTCCGTTTCCCATACAAACTTCCAAGTCGAAGTTTTTAAAAACCATTAATCCAATTTTGATGAAACTTTGTATGCTAAAGTAAAACACAGGGATCTAAATAGTTTGTTGAAAACATTTAAAAAAAACGTTCATTTAGCTGAGTTATTGCGATTTAAAGTCTACTCTAGAAAGTTTAAAATCGCAATAACTCACTTAAATAAACGTTTTTTAAAAATGTTTTTAACAAACTATTCAGATCCCTGAATTTTACTTTAGCATGCAAAGTTTTATTAAAATGGCTAAGTGGTTTTTAAATATTTCAGCTTGGAAATTTGTATAGGAAACCGAAATGCGTAAACCCTCTTAAATCAATGTTTCCAAAAAAAAAAAAAAATCTCCAACATTTGGGAAAGTTGTGAAGTGCCAGCTATTTATTGCATAATCATAATAATCAATTGGGGGGTCCCAATTGCATGTTTACTACCTATATATCCTTTAAAAAAGTTAAAAAAATTAAATTGATTAATTACTATGTATAGACATGGTTTGTATAGTAGGATGATCCGAAGAATATATTTTTATCAAATATTTGGCTTTGGATACATTTAACTACCTATAATATTTACTACATGCAGTAAAATAATTCAATCAGTGTTTCCAATACCTATTATTTTAAGCCAGGTTACAGACTGCGTGCCAAATTTCATGTGAATACATATTCAGCCTTTTTAACCAACCATAAAATATTTTACATTTTTAATAGAAATATAATTTTAGAGACCGTTGTATATTTTATGTCCACAATAAAAAAGAAACATTGACATAAATTGGGTGAAATCACTAAAAAGTCACACACAATCCTAAAGTTGGTCCTCTGATTCCTGATTAAGTTTTTAAATTTAACATATTTACTGTATAGTTAAAATCTTTAGTTTAATGAATTTACTTTACTTTTTTCTTTGTTTTAGGTTTCCATGGACACTATCCGGAGAAGATTAAAAGAGGCCGGGAAGAAATGCAGGAGACCTGCGAAAAAAATTCAATTATATGAACATCATAAAGAGGCAAGAGTTAGCTTTTGCTTAGAATTTTACAACTTTGACTGGGATAATGATATAGTTATTTTTGTTGACGAAAAAAGGGAAAACGGGAAATAAAGAGGACCCCAGTAACTATCGACCAATTTCAATACTACCAGCAAGTAAGATTTATGAAAAAATTATTCTCAAAACTTCAATGGAATCCTCATGTATCGAAATTGGCCGGCAAACTCAGTTCTGCTGCTTACGCCATTAGAAAAATTAGGCAGTTAACCGACGTTGAAACTGCTAAAAGGTTTACTTTAGTTCACAGTGTCATGTCATATGGCGCCCTACTGTGGGGAACAGCGGCTGATGTTGAAACTATATTTATTTTACAGAAACGGGCAATAGAACCATCTATAGACTAAGCTCACGAACTTCTCTTAGAGATATTTTTAAAGAAGTTGGTGTTCTTACAGCTGCATCTCAATTTTTTTGTGCGCTGCAATATTAACTCATTCGCTAAACACAGTGACGTACACAATTTCAGTACTAGAAATAAGTCAAAACTTATGATGCCCCTGTTCAGGTTACAGAAGGTTCTCGGCTCTTTCTTGGGGCAAGGTATTCACTATTATAATAAAATACCAAGTACTGTACTAGAATTACCTTTAGATAAGTTTAAAAATCATATATAATCTTATTTACTTAAGAAAGGTTATTATACAGTTAAGGAAGAAGAAGACAAAACAGCCTGGTAATGATAAAATAATCACATTATATTTTCTTAAGTCCATTTTCTTTGTAACTAGCTCATACCCTGGTATGATAGCCTTTATCAGCAGTGTCTTACAGACAAGAGATACCTACTCAAAACTTATGTTGCGTAAAACGTTGCCTAAATGTTTTCTTGCTTGCTTCATTGGAGTTGCTCGAGTGTGTCATGCTCTCTTAAATGTCTCTGCGGTGGTGGCATGTGCGTCGGGTCGTTACGTTCCCTAAAACATGGTTGAGCGAAGCGATGGCTGATTCACATGTCATACTCGTGAACGGGTGCCGCCTGTGGAGGCTGCTCTTGCTAACTTATTTTTATTATTAGTATATTAGTAGTTATAGTCTTACTTCTTTTTTCTGTACTGTAAGACATTGATAACATTGATTATTTTATATTGATGAATACCTGAACTTTTTATTTTTATTAATATATTTTTTATTTTTATGTCTTTGTAGTTGTTTTATGTTTTTATTATTGTAATGGAAAGTGCCCTTCTATGATAGGGAGGGCATTTTTCAATTCTAATTGACGCTGTAAAAGAAAGGGAGAAAGGAAATGCCCTTGCTGAGTTTGTTGCCGGTTCTTCTCATTACAAGGCTCCCGCCCCATAGTTAGACTTACGAACCGATGGCATAAATGACATTCATAAGTGCTGTAACCTAAACATGGCCTAACCTGAATAAATGATATTGAATCTTGAAGTAATGTTATGGAATTGTAATAATGAACCCTTGTTTTGAAGTCTGTTAAAAACGCCCAGTCAAATTGTAATGTTCTAAGAAAATAAACTCTTGCCTCTCATTTTATCCCTTAGCCGGCATTTGACGTAATAAGACGTATTTTTAATTTAATAATTACTTTGAAGTATTATAATGAAGTTTATAACCCTAGAGTTACTTTAGATTTGGATGGTTTATTTAAAGAAATTTTATAAATGTTTTCGTTCTATCATTTAATTGTTGGAGAATGTTCAGCTTATTGCTCTGTTTCTTAATTTCTTTTCCATGTATTTGTTATCAGAATAATAATGTGATAGGTTGAACCTTTGATATTATATTAGCTATAAGTATCGATCAAATTCGGGGTAATTAATCACCCTGAATACCTATTTGTGTAATTTATTTAGAGTAGTAAGTTTATTAAAGTTCCTACTATTTTATTGGTTAATAAATCAGGGAGTTTAAATATATTGAAGATTATAATCAATAAATGTTTATTTGTGTTAGTTTATTGTTTTTATTTTTCTAAGTTTAAGTTCGAAACTCGATAAGAGCCTTATTACAATATTTTGACAGTTATTCGTTGACTATTGAACATTTAAAAGATAATAGAAAATCAAAGACCGCGTTGTAAAATTTCTTCTTCTTTATCGAGTGGCTGGTGAGGCCTGGTGTCAGAGTTTTTACAAGCCGCCATTTAGGTCTCTGACTTGACTTGTTGCTATATTTACTACTGCAACTGTGACCAACGGCTTTACGTGCCTTCCGAAGCACGACCAGACCAGAACAAGTATACAAAGATATGTTCCGCTGAATATCGAACCCAGTCCTCCGGGTACCTATGTAAGCAGACTTACTAACATTCAACCACGGAAAAGTCTGTAAAATTAATATAGCTACAAGTATGCTCTAAGTAATTATCATTATATCAACACTTTTTGGGACATAACAATTAACCCCACGTGCTATTGTCCACGTGGGAGGCCTGTGCCCATCAGTGGGACGTTTATTTGCTGATGATGAACAATTAACCCCTTGAGCATCGTAAAACCAGATACAATTGAAAATCAATTGTTTCGTGACCGCCGGCGGTCTTATGATCCTTGACCTATTATAGTGTTTTCTTACTTTTTGCATGTTTCATATTTTGCAGAATTCACACGGCTATTAATAATATTTCCCACATTCACACAAATTACTTAGCTTAAAGTAAGCACTGTAAGGCTTGTGATATGGATACTAGGTAACGGATACACTTACATAAACAATACGTAGATAATATAGATATAAATACATATAAACACCGACTCGGTTCAAATTACTCGGTAAAAAATTACCATGTTCATCACGCAAACATTTGCTCGTACCAGGATTTGAACCCGGGACCTTTGGGGTTGGAAGGCAGGATCTCTGCCAACGGGCCAGATCGGTCTTCGCTTGTGCTTGAGTCACTATGTTTCACTTTATTTATTTTATAAAACATTATGGCCTCAGAGTATCATTTGGTCTTTTATACTTATACCCCAGTAATCACCACCTAACTGTCAAAATAATTTTCGAATTTCTTATCAATTTCTATTCTCTTAATTTTATTATGTTGTTTTAAAGCTGGCCACTGACGATCAGTTTTGCGCGTCAGTCCAGGCGTAAAACTGTGGCGTCACTCCAAGTGGTTTTACGCCAAACAGGATTTCCCCACTCACTGGAGTCACTCCGGCTCGTCGGTTCTCGACCGGCCGGTACAATCAATTTTGAACTTTATTGCTAGGTTCTAAGGATCAATATTCATTGGAGAAATTCGAACTGACGCGATTGGAGTGACGATCAGTCGATCACACACGGTCAGGTGAGAGTAGCCTACTCTTGAAACAGAAATGCATTAATCAATTTCCAATCATAAATCTAAAATATGTCAAATGGCACTTTTGTAAGCGACAATAGCGCCGCCACATTGGAATTAAATTGCGTGGAAATTGATTGAACAAATTATTATCGAGATGACGTTCCGGAATTATCTTTACTTATCCCAATATCGATACATATTATTCGCATTGGAATTGTATTAAGATTGAGTTTGCGTTCGAGAGTAACCCCCCAGGGGCCCAAGTCTGCTAATTTACGAATGGCATAATTGAATCGCAATTGGATCGCATTGTAATTGTTTGACACATTTGGTATTCTCTTACTCATTTAGGAATACCAAATGTGTCGAACAATTACAATGCGATTAAATTATGCCATTCGTAAATTAGCAGACTTGGGTCCCAGTTTGGCGCGACGCGCCGCCGCCGGCTTGGATTATGGTAGCCACGGAAAATTCCGTTTTGCGCCGTCAGTTAAAACTCTTTAGTGACGATTCGACATTCACGATCAAATTTTGGACTGACGTCAGTTCAACTAATGGGAAAAACTGATCGTCAATTTCTGCGATCTAGCAGTCAAAACATGTATATATAATGAGGTAGAGTCGATCGCTATAGGGCAAGTCACACAGACAAGAGAAAATTCTTTCATTACATATTTATTAAACGTTAGGAATCTCCCCTAAATTAAATCCTCACCACGAATTTAAATTTTTAAATTTGTTGTCTCAAAAGTTTTCTTATTAGACGATATGATTCGCGCAGAGCGCTGTAGGGATTCTCACCTTGAGTTCCACTTGTCCCAGGTTAAATTCCAGGTCGGGTTAATTCCTAATGTTGGTTTTCTAAACTCCGAGAAACCCAGCGTCTCTACCAACACAAGGGTGTTAAATTCCTTTTTGTCTGGCGCATATACAGTAGGTTATAAAAATGTCTTTGGTTATAAACCACATCGCAATACGAGCGAGAATTCTCTAAATTCAGTTAAAGAGTGTGTTACGCTATTTTAATACGAGCGAGAATTCTCTAAATTCAGTTATAGCGTGTATTACGCTATTTTACATATGAGTATGTTATTCGTTATCAATTTTAAGATTCATCGCAAATGCAAAAATCTATTTAAGCTACTTCCCAATGTTTTTTTATTTCAACGCGTCGCTTTATTTTTTAGTTCCTCATACCGAATAACTAGACAGAATCAGTGTTACCTAATACCACAATCCCAGGAATTATGAAAATACTAGAAAAAATTCGGACCGAGAATCGAGAATGTAGGTGGGATTCGAAACAGCGTCCCTCGCTTTCCGGGCAAGTGCGCTGACCACTACGCCACCGCGGCCGGCACAAAGATTGTCGAAATTCTTCTAGTGATTTTACCTACGTCCCAAGCCGACGTCATCACAACAATCTACCCTAACACCCGATAGAAACACTTTTGCAAATATTTCTATCAGATAAGTTGACATTTTGCTATGTAGGTATATTTCATAATTTGATTTAACATTAAAAATGTTACTTTTTATTTATGAAAATTCAGAATTAGTTAAATGCCCTAGTGCCTACATCGGCAAGGCATCACAAAAATTATTTCCGAGGTAATGAAGATATTATTATTACACATACTTATAATAAAAAATAGATATGAAAATATGGCTAAGATTTTTATTTTTCCATTCCATTAAGTAACGCTTTTAGGAATAAATGAGTCCAAAGTTATTCTAATATTAATAACTAAGATTAATCCTCAAACATTGTTTCATTTTAGCGATTCCTCTACAGAGCGTGATACACACATGCAAAATAACGTATAACGTATGTGTGCGGCGGCAATGCAGCACGACTCATTTGACGTGGGACTGATATAGGCTATTTATCTCTTTCGCACGATTCTCTCTGTTCAACTTTTGAAGCGCTCAAGGTCAAAGTGTGGTAGCCTGATGTGCTGGCGTGTGTACAATACAGGTAAGTATATAGCTAGGCGCAAGCTCATAGACTAAGTGTGGCGCGACGGGGAACGGCGAGAAACGACTGTTTTAACGCGCGTCTGGGAACGACTGGCGTACGTGGCCGTGCGCCTTACCTCGTGATATCATAATTGCAATTCAGCACAACTTACAATGTACTGTGTGAACTGTGTCCCCTTCATATGTATGTATGACTCGTGTAAGTACTGACCTCAATGCTGGCCTCGACCAGCCCGTTGTGATTGTGCTTCGCGTTCCGTCCCTGCGACGAGTCGGAGAGGGCTTCCGCGTTGGTTTCTTCGGACAAGCTGCCGTCAGGAATCTCGTCCTGAACAGAAAACAATGAGGTTCAGACATTTATTCTAGCACGTACGCTTAATTTTTCAGATATACAGGATGGTCCAAGCCTGATGCTTACAATTTTTTTTAAATAGTTCACCCAAGGAACCTGTCAGGAACCGCCAGGAAAAAAATCAGTTCTCACCAGATTACATGATATGGTTTTTTAATTGAAATTTTGAGATATCTCTACCTTATTGTACAATTTTTTTTTTTATTTTTTTAAAAGGTGGTAGGTCTTACATCTACAACATAAACACTTAACGATACAATGATCAAGTAAGTATAAAATAAATACTAATGCTTATGTTTATTACAAACGTATACAACGTTGTTAGTATACAGGACCTTAAATATAGAATAATAATTATATTTGACAGAATATTATTTAATTTTTAATAATAATGAAAACGGTAAATAACGAATATTATTTGAGCGTTATGCGACGTTTAAAAGAGCAAATTCGACGAAAAAGGCCAAATTTGTGGAAAGAAAATTCTTGGATTTTGCACCACGATAATGCGCCTTCGCACAAGGCCATCATTGTGAACGAATTTTTGACCAAAAACTCAACAAATACCATCGAGCAACCACCTTATTCACCAGATATGGCTCCAGCCGACTTCATTCTTTTTCCTAAACTCAAATTACCACTTCGTGGCACCCGTTTTCATTCGGTAGAAGACATAAAGGAGAATTCGCGGCGAGAACTGAAGGCCTAGTCAATTGGCAAACAAATTAAACGCTACGAAATCATCGCTACGATAAACCGAATGTATGGGATTGACATAAGCAAAAGTTACCTACGACGTAAAATTTACGCTAAAATAGACCTAATTGACAGTTTGACAGGCCAAGAATCGCTAATCTAGCGATCACTCAAACATTGAAGATAAAAATTCACACAAAATGGCGATTGTTTGATCAGCTGATGAAGGAAGAGTTGTGTTGTGTTGAAAGTTTTGTTTAAAAGCTCTTTTTAGGGCTATTGTGGACTGCAATAATCAAGTGCTCAGGCGCTAAGGAAGAAATGTTTCCCTACGTTGCTTGGAGCAAATTAACGAAATCCCGAGTTTGTTGTACTTGTGAATAGTTCTCGGAGTTCTCGTTTACGAACTTTCAAATATCTAAGGTCTGCCGGGAATTGCGTGCTGATATAGTTGTTGCGATGTGAGTGACCAAATAAATGTGTCATGCAACATTTTCCGCAACGAAGAGCAAGTCGCTGCATAACAATTTGTAGGGGCTCTCAAACCATACAAACATTTTGGCCAAATAAATTCACCTAAGTACCTTTAATCATGACAAGAAAGGTCAAGAATAAGACAACAGTAAGGGACTTTCTGTATAAATATTATATAATGTAACCTATCCATAATGTCCATTTATCAATTTATAACTTAGATTGCCTATTTGTTTTACAGGTTCCAATGTAGATTTAATTTGCCAGGTAGCTTAGAGTATTAAACCAACGCTCCAGGTTAGTAAGGTGTACCTATTGACTATACCCTATAAATCTTATACAGACTGAGAAATCTAGATTTAGGTGTACGGAGCAATAAAACACGTCTTCACGTAACAACCATATAATGCGAGACAAGGGGCCGACATACACACTTTTACATCTACCTTACATACACAATAATAATTAATGCCGAGATCCTACATACATCACACCTCCCAACTTAAATCACTAACATATACTTACATAAAAGAGTACTTATAAAATACAAACAATAAAAACTTATAACTAATTAATTACTTAGCTTAATAATCTATGCCGTAACGCAGTACGGGCTTGCGCACTCGATTGGGACGATTCACGGGCGTGCGCGGCGAACTAAGCGAGGGCGGCTGCGGTGAGCTCGACTCACTGTGGGTGGTGTTCGGTGAATAATCCACGGGAACGTGACTATCACTCGAAGGAGTGGTAAATAGTCCCTCTTCGCTCTCACTCACCACATCTCCGTTCTCTGATCGCACTGCTACGTCATCCTCAACCCCATTTACACCCTCCGTATTCTCACTAGTCTCCCCTGAAGGACAAGGAACATCAGACATTCTCGCCCTGCGCTTGATTTGATCAATATGTCTATGCATCAGTCGATCGCCACCGCTATCCACTAAGTACCTACGAGAGCCCTGCGTACCTACCACTGTGCCCTTTAGCCATTTGTCTGCGTGACGAAAGCCTCTCGCCCAAACGGGGTCTCGCGCGCGCTGGCGCTGCGCAGCAGGTCGAGCCGCGAGCGCAGCGGCCGGCGCTGCAGCAGCATGGCGGGCGTGTCGCCTGTGCTACTTTGGATACTATTCCTATAGCTCATCAAAAATGTTTGCAAAGCGGCATCTGTGTCCAATGTGTCCCTATTGGCTTTTTTAATAGCCCGCTTGCACAGTTTGACCGCGTTTTCGGCCGCTCCGTTCGAAGCCGGATGATAAATGGGCGAAAAAGATTGGCGAATACCATTATTCGTTAAAAAGTTCTGAAATTCACAGCTCGTGAATGGAGGTCCCTGATCTGATACCACTTCCATGGGCAGTCCGAACCGAGCAAACGTGGCCCTTAATACCTTTATAACGGTCACCGCATTTGTTCTAGTGTAATGGCGTTGGGACGGAGACCCGAAATGAAACAATGTCTTGCGTTGAATCAATAATCTTTATCCTCTAGTGTATCATCTTAAATACTAATTAACATCACATCTATACGTGACTAGAGGAAGGACGCCTTGTCAATCAGGAAGACCTTAATTATCACGTACTATTGAGTACGTGCTGATAGTGTAATTCACTATATCACACCTCCCCTGAAAAGGCTAGGCATCCCTTCCCTGAAAAGTAAACTCTTATTTTCTAAATATCTTAGTCCTATTCTTATGAACTATATATTCTTTATTATTCTTTAATATTTTTACATTAGTACCTAGCTCTTCTAAAACTTCAAATGGACCTAAATACAAGTCATTCAATTTATTATAATTTTCATTCTTATACAAGAGTAGATCACCTTTTTTGTAGTGTACTTCCTTACAATCTAAATCATAATTAGTTTTTCTACTTTGTTTTGATATTAATAAGTTGTTCCTGGCATCAATAAGAGCTTTTTGCAATCTAAATTTTAACTCCGATGGATAATTGTCGTATACATATAAGGGATCAACTTTACTAACTAAATTACTAGGTACGTTACATGTTTTCCCAAAAACTAGTTCATAAGGGGAGTATTTGGTACTAGTATTTACAGAATTATTATAAGCAAAGCACCAATATGGTATCCAGGTACTCCAATTTGCCGCCTGATTCTGTGTTTGTATTCTCAAGTAACATCCGAGATGTTTGTGCCAGTTTTCTAGCGAACCTATACTCTCATGATGATAGGGTGTTGAATTTAACTTATCAATATTTAGCAATTTACATACTGTTTCTAACGTGGAATTAATAAATTCCGTTCCACAGTCAGTCGCAATAACCCTGGGAGTACCATATCGTAAAATAAAATTTTCAGTAAAAACCCTAGCAACAGTTTCAGCTGACTTATCAAGTATTGGGTAAGCTTCTACAAACTTTGTCAATTCGCATTGTATTGTTAATATGTATTTATTACCCAAATTATCGACCTCCAACGGCCCCACAATATCTAAATATAATTTTTCAAAAGAAGTAGATGCTGTAGTGGTTATTACCATTTTCTCTTTATTATTTTTATTACAAAATTTCTGCTTTTGGCAATCTTTACAGCGAGTCACATATTCAGTTATGTCTTTTTGCATATTACTCCAAAAATATTTTTTTCGAATATTCTTAGTCATTTTATTTATGCCTACATGACCACTTGTCGGCAATAAATGATAATCATTTAGTATAACACGTATCAAGTCTTTATTTGTAACATGTTCAACTTGGTTATTAATAATACATAACCGCGGTAATTCTTTATGTTTCATGAAAGTTTGGGTCAAAATTTTAATAAACTTTTTATTAAACCCATTTTTAATCACAACGACTTCTACAATATTATATTTTTTACATAATGCACTCAGTTCTCCTATCGTTGCGTCTCGGCGCGCCTCCGTTAGTAGAGATTCCTGATTTATGTAAATAGTAGAGTCACTAAATAACATATCACCCGTCTGTGAGACGTATCTTTTCTTTTTCCTCAACTTCACGAAGTTTTCATACGAACAAATATCTAACCTTACATCATTTTGTGATTTCTGCATAATATCTACCACTCTTGGTTGCCTATGATCAACAGGGGGCTCAACCCTGCTACTTCCAGAGGTAGCGGGTTCATTATTTTGCTCCATGGTTCTTTTCATTGAACGGGTTAATACCCCCAAAAAATTTGAATTTAGATTTTTTAACTCGTCTGATGTTATAATGACTCTCGATAAGGCATCTGCCGTTACATTTTCGGAACCTTTTATGTATTCAATATCGAAATCATATTCTTCTAAACAAAGTCTAAACTTAGTTAAACGGCTACTAGGATCTTTTATGCTAAATAAATGAACCAATGGTCTATGATCTGTTAATATTTTAAATTTTCGTCCGTATAAATATGGTCGAAAATGTTTTATAGCCCACACTACCCCTAATAACTCTTTATGAATGGTTGGGTAGTTTATTTCTGAACTGTTTAATTGTCTGCTTGCATAAGCTACGGGCTTATTATTTCCATTTGATAATACAGCCCCCAAGGCTACCCCTGACGCATCGGTTTGCAACCGGAAAACATTATCTTTTCCAAAATCTGGATAATCTAAGACAGGAAATGAACTAAGTGACTTTTTTAAGGTCTGAAATGCCACGTCACATTCTTCCGTCCACTGAAACTCGATATGTTTCTTACAAAGACGGTTTAGTGGGTACACTATTGTGGCAAAGTTTTTTATGAATTTTCTATAAAAGTTCGCAAAAGCCACAAAACGACGAATCTCATTTACATTTTTAGGTACTGGGAACTTTTCCAAGACCTCGATTTTACTGTTGTCTGGCAACACCCCGTTTGGTGTAATAACATGCCCTAAATAATTAATTTCTTTCCTCAAAAATTCGCACTTACAAGGGTTTAGTTTTAAATTAACTGACCTAAACCTCTCAAATACACTCATTAAATTTGTATTATGCTGCGATAGGCTTTTCCCGAAAACTATTACGTCATCGAGAAATAGAAAACATATCTCGTAATTTAAACCCGATAGAGCCATAGACATAAGTTTAGAAAATACGCTAGGACTCGTTTTGAGACCCATAGGTAATCTTTTCAGTTGATATTGCTTATCAGCTGTAAAAGAAGTGAATTTCCTACATTCTGGTGATAACCCTAGCTGGTAATAACTAGAACTGAGGTCTAAATGAGAATAGTATAAGCATCCCGAAAGTGAGTCAATAATTTCTTGTATATTTGGTAACGGGAACTTTTCGTCTACTATTTTTTTATTTAAAAGTCTATAATCTATTACGATTCTCCACTTTTTTTCACCGCTACTGTCAGCTTTTTTCGGAAGTAATAATAATGAAGAAGACCATTCGCTGGTACACTCTTCGATAATATCTTCTTCTAACAATTTACCTACCTGTTTTATTAACTCAGCCTTCTGAGCGTGCGGTATTCTATACGGTTTGACATAAACAGGAGACGCGTCATTTTGCAGTTCAATGTTGTACTCGTATAAGTTTGTAACGGATAGCTTATCACCCGGCATATGAAAGATATCTGCATATTTTGCACATATTTTCTCAATAGACCGTCTCTCTTCATCACCAAGATATGTTTTTAATTTAAGAAAATCGAATAGTTGTTTAACCCTCTCGACAGATTTTCCGTTTTCCGTATCAAAAGAGCATACGAAATAATCCGAGTATTTTCTAATTTTCGGGCTAAAGTTATTTAATTTTACATCTTCTTCCCGTGTGTTTAAAAATCGCACCGGAATCTTTTTCCCGTCTCCTACTACCACGGCGCCTGCTACAAATACGCCTGCAATAACTTCCTCCGCTAAAATGACACATTCGCCCTTTATCTCTGACGAAACATATTTTACGACCTCACATCTCCCTGGAATAGTCGTTATTATGTTTTTACCTAAGCCTAATTCTAGACTTATCTTATCCTGTAATGTAACCAGCTTTTTTTCATAGTTAATTTTACAACTATATTTTAATAAAAAATCTTCTCCTAAAATTCCATCATTTTACAGTGGAAGTTGCTAAAAACATAAAACTTATGCCTAAAATTATAATTGTTAACACATAAGTCTAGATAAACATAACCTATTGATATTAAATCCCCACATACTCCTTTAATCTTAATTTCATCCCTTACTAGCTTTGCGTCGCGGGACACGCTACGGAGTTTATTTAACCAATCTAACTTTAAAATTGAAATGCTTGCTCCTGTGTCTACTAATAGAGAAATTTGAGTTTGACTACAAGTAAAACAAACGTAATTACCACTACCATAACTACAAATATCTACCTCAGCGCTATTCAGAACGAAAAAAATCATCGCTATGATGTTCGTTCTGACGTATACTCTGACGTTCACTTTCGTTCTCGTCATTAGACTGTTCTGCTGAGTCAACTAAGAATTGTACAATACAAACTATAATGCTTGTACGAGCATTGTTTAGGCCGTCAGCGAAACGCTTGATAGCCATTTTTTCATTAATCGGCTTTAATAAATTATATGCCGACTCGTCTCCATTAGCCTGTGCTGTACTTAAATCGTTGGACATTTTTTCGATTTCACTACCAAACACTTCTATGGTCTTGTTTCCTTGCCTACATCGTAGCATTCGGTCTAAAATGGCTGTGTATGATTTAATCGGAATTAAAACATTTTTTATATCTTTTATTAGGTCTGCCACAGACACATAAGACTTATTAATTTTTGTTTTAGCACTGCTAGAAAGACGAGTTTTTAAAACAAAATTGATTAACAGAGGCTGGTCCTCGTTTCTAAGGGTACTACTATAATACTCTATTCCGTCTATTAGTTGGTTAATTTGCGTTTCGTCGCAATCTACTACTGGGAGGAGCGTGAGCGCGACTTTTAGATCGAACGTGGCCATGGTTGTGATCGTTTCTGAATGATGCGGGTTAACGAGTGACTCGATTTCCTCAAAATTACATAAAAACTTTGACGATATTGCTTTTGTTATTTGTAATTCTACAGCATCTATCCCTTTTTTACATAAGTCTGCAGATATTTGTTCAAAAATATTTTTAATTTCCTTTGCTCTTAAAAACTTATTCTGCCCCTGAGCGGAATAACGTTTGTCCTTACTTAATTTAATAATAGAGTCTCTAATAGCCTTAAGCTCACTCAAGAGTTCTGACAGGTTTGCCATGAACACACTTTAGAAAAAAAAAAATCACTCACACACACACATAGATTCTTGGTAGCATAGTTATATTAATTCGTGCTGGCTTACACGTTCTGTGCTGGTCCAATTGCCCGTCGAACCGCTCTGCGTTCTACCTCTTCTAATAGTCGTGCGTTGAAGTAACGTAGCAGCCTAAGTACTATATAGCCCGCTAGTACAACGACGATGGTCAGTAAAAAGATCTCTGAAAGTTGCATCCCAACGGCCAAGGGAGTTGATGCTGCCGCCGATTGAGTTGGTGATTGACTGACAATAATATTGTCTTTAGATTGTGGGTTTCCCATAGTTAAACAATTTTGGCTTACAGTTTTTCTTCTTATTTCCTTCGTCCTTCTTGTAGGCCCGTGTAGCACTATTTTCCTGATATTTTGTAGACTTCAACTAGCGATTTCGCGGCGCGGACTTGTGACGTCCTGTCACGGTCGCCATGTAATGGCGTTGGGACGGAGACCCGAAATGAAACAATGTCTTGCGTTGAATCAATAATCTTTATCCTCTAGTGTATCATCTTAAATACTAATTAACATCACATCTATACGTGACTAGAGGAAGGACGCCTTGTCAATCAGGAAGACCTTAATTATCACGTACTATTGAGTACGTGCTGATAGTGTAATTCACTATATCACACTAGGCATATCAAAAACTTCTAACCATTTCGAACTAGCGTCGACGATTATGAGATAAGTTTTTCCGTTTAATGGCCCGAGGAAATCTATATGAATCCTACTCCACGGCTGCGCGTGATAGGGCCACGGCTGCGGGGGCGCGCGCGGCGGCGCCTGCGCCTCCGCCGCGCACGTCTCGCACTGCCTACAGACCGCCTCCAAGTCCGCGTCTATATTTGGCCACCATACGTAGCTTCGAGCTAACGACTTGGTCTTTACTATGCCCATATGGCTTGTATGTAACTGCATCAACACCTTTTCCCTTAAACTTTGAGGTATAATTAACCTGTAACCCCACATAAGGCACCCCCGATCTAAATACAATTCGTTTCGTTTGCTATAAAAAGTTCTAATCGTCTCGTCATTACACTTACTTTGCCAGCCCGATTGAACGTACAACATAACACGGCTTAGTAAAGAATCTTTAGACGAAGCTAGCCTGACGTCATCATTTGTTATCGGTAAAAATTGTTCGACAAAATTAATATAAGTTACCCCTTCGGTTACTATACGCTCGGACCCGGTTTGAGGCAGCCGTGATAACGCATCAGCACAATTTTTACTCGATGCAACATATTCTATTTCGTAATTGTATCCCGATAACAAGACGGCCCACCTTTGTAGCCGAGATGCCGCCATAACAGGAATGCCCACTTTATTGCCAAATATGTAAGTCAAAGGTTTGTGGTCGGTTCTGAGCGTAAATTTACGACCATATAAATATTGGTGAAATTTCCTAATGCCATACACAATAGCCAAAGCCTCCTTATCTATCTGCGCGTACCCCCGCTCGGCGCTAGTGAGTGAGCGAGAGGCAAACGCCACCGGGCGCTCGCCGTCGCGCGTGAGGTGCGAGATGACCGCGCCGACCCCCACGCCGCTCGCGTCCGCCGTCAGCACCAGCGGCTGCTCCAGCGAGTACTGCACCAGCACTTCGCTTGACCCTAAGCGCTGTTTGATCAGCGTAAACGCCCTCTGACATTCCTCACTCCACACAAACCTGACATTGGCGCGAAGTAAATTATACAAAGGCGCTAATATTGTACTTATATTTTTAATAAATTTTGAATAATACATAACCATACCTATAAATGCGCGTAGTTCTGAAATATTCGTGGGGGCTGGGGTGTTAAAAATGGCCGCCACCTTATCCTGACAAGTTTTAACCCCATTTATATCAATAATATGACCTAGATATTTTATACTGTCCTCAAAGAAAGCGCATTTGTCTTTCTTTACTCGAAGCCCATGTAAACGAAGACGTTCAAATACCTTATGTAAATTACTAATGTGATCCTGGTCCTCAATCCCGGATATTATGATATCGTCGAGAAACACTCCTACATAGGGTATATCAGCGAACAATTGCTCCAGACGCTTTTGGAATACTCCCGGGCTCGATGACAGACCAAAGACTAAACGGTTATACATGAATAAACCTTTATGCGTGTTTATAACCGTGTATTTTTTTGACTCGTCTAATTCAAATTGCGCGTAAGCCTGAGACAAATCAATTTTACTAAATTATTGTCCACCGTGCAAGCGTGCTAGTAAATCTTCTACTTTGGGTAGCGGATAACGATCGACTTCAATAACCTTATTTAAAGTTAACTTATAATCAGCGCAAATTCTGATGTTACCGTCCTTCTTGACTACCGGCACGAAGGGCGTCGCCCAGTCGGAGCGGTCAACGGGGGTGAGGATGCCGTCGCGCACCATCTGGTCGAGCGCGCGCTCCACCGGCGGTACGCCAGCGGCCGCGCGCGCATGAACACGGGCCGCGCGCCCGAGCGCACGTGAATGCTAACCTGGCCGCCCGTGAATCGCCCCAACCCGTCAGCGAACACTTCAGAGTATCTGGAACTAAAATCGTTTATGTTAAAATCATTACCAATTAAGTTATTTACACATTTGAATTTAGGTAGTTGTACGTTTAGTTCCATTAACCATTGTCTGCCCAGTAACGACGTTTTAGCGTCCTCTATAACATACAAGTTTAAATATTTTTTGCTATCATTAAACATAACTAAAGGTTTTATAACTCCCACGGGCCGCACTAACTCCCCCGTGTAGTACCTCAACTTTAAATTGCATTTTTTTATTTCCAAGTTTTTAAATAATTTATAATAAAGTTCCGAACTTATACAAGACACTGCACTGCCCGTGTCACACTCCATAGCGATCTCCTTACCATCCACCTTGAGTGTTATCATTAAAGGACTACATTGCGTGATAGACAACTGATTAACAGCTTTTGCTAATACCTCATCGCTATCCTCACTGTTTGCGCCGTTTTCTTGCGTCGAGGCCGCTACGTCGACTTTGTGTTGACCAGCCAGGTAAGGACAGGCCCGTCTTAAATGCCCCTGCTGGTTGCACACTCTGCACACGTAACGAGCAAAGTGACAGTGGGCCACGTCGTGATTGGCGCCACACGCACGGCACTGCTGCTGCTGGTTGTGCGTGGTGGCAGGGCGCGGCTGGCTGCCCGCACCGCCCGCGCTGCCCGCACGCTGCCCGCGCCACGCGCCGCGCCCGCGCGCTGGCGGGTACCGCGGCCGGCCTCCGCTGCTGCCGCCGCCGCCGCTACTGCCGCCGCCGCCACGCCACGTGCCCGCCACCGCCTGGCACGCCGCGATGTCGCCGCTCGAAGAGTTAGCTCGGCCCTCCACCGCCGCCGCATCCTTCTCCGCCGCTTCCATGCTCACGGCGAGAGTAAACGCCTTCCCAAAATCTATCCTGTCTTCGGTGAACAGGCGTTGCCGTATGGTCTCGCTGCTGATGCCGCATACTAATTGGTCACGCAAACTTTCTTCTAACCAACTGCCAAATTCGCAAGTTTTTGTCATTTTCTTTAAAACAGCTACATATTCCGAGATCGTTTCGTTGTTACATTGCTTCCTATGGCGAAATTTGTACCTTTCTGATAATATGCTAGGTTTCGGTTGCAAATACTTTTCTAAAATGTCCGTTAACTGTTTGAACGATTTATTTGATGGCTTGTCTGGTGTGCATAGATTTACCAGTAACTCGTAGCATTCTGCTCCCATTACTGTGATAAGCGTCGGCACTTGTCTTTCGGTTTGAATTTCGTTTACTACGAAGTATTGTTCTAACCTTTCCACATACATCATCCAATTGTCCGAGCGCACGTTAAACTCTGAAATTCTACCTATCGACATTTTCACGCACTTGTTATCACACCTATAATGCACTTATTTCACTATGGTTCGTATCAAACTCGTCGCCACTGAGAAATCTAGATTTAGGTGTACGGAGCAATAAAACACGTCTTCACGTAACAACCATATAATGCGAGACAAGGGGCCGACATACACACTTTTACATCTACCTTACATACACAATAATAATTAATGCCGAGATCCTACATACATCACACAGACAAGCATCTTTCATAATAGGAAAAGATATCAGTCCTTATGTTCAATCGGTAAGTTTTAATAAATAAATTATTACTTACATAATAAAGGTAAGTATTATGCCTATTATTATATTGGGATTTACCAGGAAATGTCAGTTTTGTTAAAATTGCTAGAATAAAGAGTATTGACATAAAGATAAAACTATTTTATGTGGTTTTGCAGATTTGAGACGACTGATGATTCAAAAATCTTAAATGTTACCTCATAATTTGGAGGATAGACTTCCACAGAATGGTAAACAAACATGATTATTTGGTAAAAACAATATCAAGCAATTTTGTATAATACAAAGGTATTATTACTTACCTACTAACTTTTTATCTATGACAATTTTCTGTAAGTAAGTAGGTATATTGTTCTAATTTCTTAGGAGTTTCTGGATACCTTCAAAAAGCATGGTTAATGATAATAACAACAATATTTAATGCTGCATTAGGCTCACAAGAAAGTAGGGGTGTGTACCACATGTCATATCCAACAATGAAACTGCATTGAACATGGCTTTGGCATCGTTGAATTTAGTTATTTACATGATTCTTTTTTTTGGAGCTCTAATGTTGACAACGTTTTTATTCTATAAAAAGGAGCAGTCTGTGCCATAAATATATTTAATCCATAAAATAGTAATTTGGTTTATATGATGGGGAAAAATTATAAAGTTAATTTAGTTCTAAGTTTATTGTGCTTTATTTAAAAAGATTTACTTATGTACAAAAAAACAGTACCTTCGTTGACAACATTTTTATTTTATGAAAAGGAACAGTGTGCCATAAATATATTTAACCCATAAAATAGTGATTTGGTTTATATGATGGGGAAAAATTAAGTATAAAGTTAATTTAGTTCTAAGTTTATTGTAAGTACTTTATTAAAAAGATTTACTTAAGTAGGTACTAAAAAAACAGTAGGTTCCTTCTTATACAAACAATTGGCATTTATTTTTATAGTTACATATAGTTTTAATGTCAATAAGAGAAAGTGAAGCCTCATATTTAATAAACTTTGACTTTGAGAGAGTTAGGTAAGGAAATAAGAATATATTAAGAAATACAACATTAATGTTATTTTTTACTTGATATTTAATTTTACTTGCAGTAGGTACCTATAGAAAGTGTTTAAGTACCTACTTATATCAATTTCTACTAGTCATAACATTAAGCTATTGAAGTTGTACTTGATTCATTATCAACATACAAAGGTAATTAATTATACGTATAAATTTGCATTATTACTATCCGATTATAAAATCTGGTGGGTTCTATTGTGTTTGTTATAATATTGTTTTTTCTTTAAATAGGTGGCTTAACATAAGGTGACTTGTTATACATATAATACAAATTAAGTTCCATATCTAGCATACTCTGTAATAGTTTAGTTATTATCAATTTGGCGATTGTGAAGTAATCGATTGTAATTTGTTGCTTGAGTTTGTAATGTTACTATCACATTTTTATTTGTGTGAATCTGTAAATGGTTTGCTGTTTCACATTTTCAGTGTTATACTTTTTATAGAACTGTCGATTCACCTGTGAATATAAAATAAATAAATAAATAAATAAATAAAATTAGTTGTTTGTAAATTATTTTTGGTAAATATATATATACTACCTACTAACTTTTTATCTATGACAATTTTCTATAAGGAAGTACATTGTTCTAATTTCTTAGGAGATTCTGGATACCTTCAAAAAGCATGGTAATCATAATAACACCAATATTTAATGCTGCATCAGGCTCACAATAAAGAAGGGATGTGTACCACATGTCGTATCCAACAATGTAACTGCATTAAACATGGCTTAAAGTTGTACTTGATTCATTATCAACATACTAGGGTACCTAATTATATAAAATTAATTGTTTTAAAATTATTTTTGGTAAACACATAAATAATCCTATGTTTTATTTCGATACATTATCAACCAACTCATAATTAATGGCAGTGACATAAATAATGTAAAATAAATAAATATTTTAACTTGTCGCGTAGAGACCACGATTATGTCATTGTGTCTGTGAAGGCGTATATTTAATAAATGATTTGACTTTTATTTTCAATTATTTTCGGTACCTACCGCTATAAATGGTCTATTCGGCACTTGCCCTCTTTCTGATCTTGTCTACAATTCTCATTTCCGTACAAACTGTAGATTTTTGCCCCCTTTTCGGAGTTCCATATTTTTTAGTAGTATGTTGCTCACTTTTCTCGTGTTTTTAATGAATAATCTCAGTATGTCCCCTTCATATAGTTTTGTTGAATAAGGTTGATATTTGCCTTCTTATGTACAATCAAAATCAAAAATACTATGAGGAAAAAAATTTAATTTAATATTTTATTCTATAATAATTCTAGACTTACAAAAAAAACAACTTTATCACTCCGTATTTTTTTGTTGCCTTTGCGGCCATTAAAAAACACCACACTCATATTTCAATTTGTAATAATTAATCGTAATTTTAACACATAAATCGCATAAGTATCAATGTCAAATAATGACATCAATCTATTTTATGAATCCTGCCAGCGTTATCTAAAGATAATATATTCAATGCAGAATTCTATGCAAAACTCCGTGGACCTATTATAATTACAGTTTTGTACTCGACTATTCAAATAGTGAACAAACAACGACAAATTAAATCAGTATTATAAATTTTGTACCAAAACCTAATTTATTCATATGTTTTGTAAAAAGGGGGCGAACAACGAAAGTGGGCGAATTACGAATAAAAAGTATATGAATCAGAAAAGGGGGCAAAATTCTACAATTTGTACGGAAATGAGAATTTGTAGACAAGATCAGAAAGAGGGCAAGTGCCGAATAGACCCTATAAATAAGTAACAATAAAGCAATCCTATAATAAGGCGATGTTGTCATCATCGTCATCCTATGAACGTCCATAGGTGTTGTAGTTAGACGATTAAACCCGAAAGCCTTAGCCGCTACGCCATAGAGTTACTTTAGGCGATGTACTCATACAAGATGCAAACGTTTTAATCACTACCTAGTGGGTACTCGCATCTAAGATCAAACAGTTTAAATGTTCGCGCGGTTTGTAATATTTAGTGTTATCACTTATTTCATTACAGACGGACGTCAAGTTGTCAATATTTGAGAAATTCTTGGCAGCAAGCGTTTGCTTGTGGTCTTCAGTCTTAATTTATTTATATTAAAAGCTGAAAAATGGGTTTGGTCTCATATCAATGTCATATTATGGTAGGTAAGTCACTCGTCATCATAAGTACTTATTTACAAACGTGCTTGCCTGGCGAACTTCCGGCGAAAAAAGCGATTGATTCATTTTTCAAATTGTCTCAAGGAGTCTACCCGAATTTCTTAGTAAAGTGACATTCAATTCACTAAAACTCAAAAAGATCGGTGTGGTTACTACCTATTTATTAATCTTACATAAGCGTTAGATTATCATCAAACAAAAAAATACTAAGACAAGCCTGTATGTTCTATATCCCTTAGCTTATCGATATCGATGTAGCCTAGCGAATTTGATGAGCGATTTTGACGCTGTCACCGGGCGAGCGTTTGCCAGTTGACTAGGCCCTCTGAACTCAATTCCGGAAAAGCGTTAAAAGTGTTTTGATGATCTATGTGTGCGTGTAATACAGCTGTACGGGTTTGAAAAGGATGTATTTTTTTGGTGAATTATGATACTGTTTTGTTGATTATCTCGCTAACGAGCCTGTAGTTTTGGACCAAATTTGGTAAGCATGCTCAGTGTGATGTATAGATGCTCCCCTAAAACGTTCACTTATTGATATTGTTAAACCCTATATACTATATATGTGTAAAACAAGTAAATTAAATAAGTAGATGTGATTGATTTTAACTATTAAAAATGTCAATCTAAGAAAATAATAGTACTTTCTTAATTTCGCGACAACCTTTTAAATCATATAAATTGTGTAATGACGTTATAAGTTGATAGTTAAAGTTTTAAAGTAAAATTTTTTTTTTTCTTTTTAGCGAATTTCAATAAAAGCTTTATTTTATAAAGGTTTTTTACTTTTAATTTTTATGTTGGAAACCGTGCTGTTCGAACGCTACTTTTTCTTTGTAGGGTTAATAAGAAGCGGACTCATGATTTAAATACCTTTGACATCGAACGACCTGGACGACCTCCTTGGTCGAGTGGCTTGTGGTGTACAAGTTTTCATGGTGTCGCATGGTTTCATGGTGTCGCCATCTCTGAGGTCCCGGGTTCGATCCCCGGTCGGGTCAATTTAGAAATTATTGTTTTTCTAAATTGTCTCGGTCTGGGTGTTTTCTATGTATAATAAGTATGTATTTAAGTATTTTAAGTATGTTTATCCGTTGTCTAGTAACCATTTAACGAGTTTCTTCGAAGCTTCACTTGGGCTCGATAATTGGTGTGAGTGTAGGAATGTTTATTATTATCGAAGAAAGAAGCGATATTGGTCTGTAATATCAAATTTCATCTAAATTAACCTTCTTAAAAACTGCTAAAAAATTTTACGCATCTTTTTAGAAAAATAGGTGGAATAGAATCCGGACCAACTGCTTCACGAGGATCAAGTTGTTTCAAATGTTTCAGCACAGTATTTTCACCAATTATAATACGATCGAAATTTGTGCAGGAGGATGACGGAGAATGGAAACTTTATTATTGAAATTTTTGCATTAACAATGCTATACAGATATAGGATAAAATATTTACTAACAAAATTTTCAATAATAAAGATATTTATAGGCAATTGCGTCTTTAACGATTGTTAAATACGGTAGACTTCACAGTGACGTAATACCGCTGGCTTTCAGGGTAAATCACAAACTACTAGAAAAAATTCAACGAGTCTTCTGAGGTCTCGGTAGCTTAACGGTTAGAGCAGTGGACCGGCAATGCAAAGGTCATAGCTTCGATTCGAATTCGAGCTTTCCGGAGAATGCTAAGTAGATGAAGAGCTGCATAATTCGGTTGATCCAGGTTCGGACGGTGTGGTCAGGCTCGCGGATGCTCGAGTAGCTCAGGGTGTTTTAAAACGGGCTATAAGCAAATTATCGCGTATGCGTGTGCCTTTAGATTAGGTTTCGGTTTATTTTTTTGTGCTTGTTTTTTTTTGGTTTAAACTTTAATCAGACGGTTCTGATTAGGCGGAGGTAATCTTTTGTACACAGCTACAGCTATGTTTTGTACCTCTGGTCAGAAGAAAACTGGAAGTTGCAGTACACGAGGCTACAGGTCAGACCTAGCTCCTTATATTAAATGTATTAAAATCGATTGCTCCGCGTCACGGCAGACACACTTAGAAATGACATTGATATTTATTTGTTTGCGATAAAGTTGAAATTAGAAGTGTCTTTTTAAAAATAAATTACTTTTTAAAATTGTTTTTGTAATTTTTTACGATTGTTTCCGACATTTTCCGATGCCCATTATTTATCTTGAAGTACTGTATGTATGTATGAATTCACTTAACAGAGAAATACATTAAAATACAGTATGCATTGTACAACAAGTAAATACACAGTGTAGTTACTTACTTTACTGAATACCTATGTCCTGAATATTTTATAGTACTTAATCGTAAGTTTGTAAATAGATAAATAAAAAATATTCGTTTGTAAATAGGTTAGGTTAGAAAGTTTTATAAGTGCTTGTACTATCGCATTGGATTTTTTTTCTGTAATGGTAGTACTTATTAAGTTTTGTTGTTTCAAATAAATAAATAATTACATAAATAAATGTTACATGCATACATAGATCCACAACTATTTCCCTCAAAGGTCGTTTTTTTAGCGTTTAGCTGTAAATCATTAGCACTAAACCAACTGAGTACACTGAAAGAACAAAAAGGTTGATTTTGCACGGGTTGGCGACACATTAGTTGAATTAACAAAGTGATGGGTTAAAGCAACATGAACAAATTGTTGTTTTCACAGAAAAGTTTTTGTTGGTATGAAAACAGTTGTTTTTACCTATTTGTACACGTTGGCGTAACAATTCATGCATAATTCAATAAAAAATTGTTGATTTTACTGTTCAAGTTGTTGAAATAAACATTTTTAAAGTTAAATTTACAAAATAAAAACGTTAAAACAACAAAAGATATTCAACCATTTGTCGATTACCAGAAACAACAAAATAAATTTGTTAATTATGCCTATTCCCTATAGTTGATTTAATGTAAATTTTAATGTTGGAACCAAGCTGATTGGCATAACCCTTTCAAATGTTTGTCTCAACCGATCCACAAACAGTGGGGATAACAATATAAGCAGGTAAAAACCACAGCAAGAAAGTTGGAAAGTTAAACCAACACGTTTTAATGGTTAAACGTACACCCGAATGATGGTTAAAATAATGATATAAATTCTATACAAAAAAAGTAATTGACACGACCCATTTAAATGTTTGTTTTAACCGTGATACAAACAGCTAAGATAACAGTATTAAACAGGTTAAAACAACAGCAACACATAAAGTTTAATCAATATTTTCGAATGGTAAAACTAACTCAAGAGCAAGGGTTAAAATAACAACATAAACAGGTTAAGTCCTATACAAAAAAAACGATTGACACAACCCTTTCAAGTGCTTGTTTCAACTGTCACACAAACCGTTGGGATAGCAATGTACACCGGTAAAAACAACACCAATAAAAAAAGCTAAATTAACCTGTTTGAATGTTTAAACTAGCCCTTCGGAGTGTTTGATTTAACCGTCACATAAACAGTTGGGATAACAATATAAACAGTTAAAAACAACAGCAAGATTTATAACTAATTCAACAAATTCGGATAGTTAAACTAACTCACGAGCTAGGGTTAAATAAATATATAAACAGGTTAAGTCCTGTACAAAAATTATCGATTGACACGACCCTTTGAAATGTTTGTTTTAACCGTCACACAAACAGTTGACTGACAGACAATTGACAGATAACAGTAATCAACAGGTAAATGCAACAGCGACACATAAAGCTTAATCAATATGTTCGATTGGTAAAATTAACTCAAGAGCAAGGGTTAAAATTCTCATTCAAATGTTAGTTTTAACCATCACACAAACAATTGGGATAGCAACATAAACAGAAAAAAACAACACCAAACCAAAAAACTAAATCAACAAGTTTGAATGGTTGAGCTAACGCTTTCGAATGTATGTTAGAACCATCACACGAACAGTTGGGATAACAATAAAACAAGTAAAAACAACAGCAACACATGAGGCCAAATCAACATGTTTGAATGGATAAACTAACTCACGAGCTGGGGTTAAAATAATAATATAAACAAGTTAAGTCCTACACACAAAAAAAACGATTCACACAACCCTTTCAAATGTTTGTTTTAAGCGTTACACAAACAGTTGGGATAGCAATATAAACAGGTAAAAACAACACCATGACAAAAAACTAAATCAACAAGTTTAAATGGTTGAGCTAACGCTTTCGAACGTATGTTATAACCGTCACGCAAACAGTTGGGATAGCAATAAAACAGGTAGAAATAACAGCAACACATTAAGCCAAATCAACATGTTTGAATGGATAAACTAACTCACGAGCTGGGGTTAAAATAATAATATAAACAAGTTAAGTCCTACACACAAAAAAAACGATTCACACAACCCTTTCAAATGTTTGTTTTAAGCGTTACACAAACAGTTGGGATAGCAATATAAACAGGTAAAAACAACACCATGACAAAAAACTAAATCAACAAGTTTAAATGGTTGAGCTAACGCTTTCGAATGTATGTTAGAACCGTCACACGAACAGTTGGGATAGCAATAAAACAGGTAAAAACAACAGCAACACATGAGGCCAAATCAACATGTTTGAATGAATAAACTAACACACGAGCTAGGGTTAAAATAATAATAAAAACAAATTACGTTCTAAACAAAAAAAACGATTCACACAACCCTTGCAAGTGTTTGTTTTAACCGTTACACAAACAGTTGGGATAGCAATATAAACAGGTAAAAACAACACCAAGACAAAAAAACTAAATTAACAAGTTTGAATGGTTGAGCTAACGCTTTCGAATGTATGTTAGAACCATCACACGAACAGTTGGGATAACAATAAAACAAGTAAAAACAACAGCAACACATGAGGCCAAATCAACATGTTTGAATGGATAAACTAACTCACGAGCTAGGGTTAAAATAATAATATAAATAAATTAAGTACTAAACAAAAAAAACGATTCACACAACCCTTGCAAGTGTTTGTTTGAACTGTCACACAAACAGTTAGGATACCTATCAATATAAACAGGTAAAAACAACAGCATGACAAAAAGCAAAATCAACGTGTTCGAATGATTGGGCTAACGTTTTCAAATGTATGTTGTTAAATTAAACGCTACCTAAATGCTAAATACGAGTAATCTAAGATAAAATTACTGTGTCACATACCTACCTACAATACAAACAAACCGACATAGCGAAACTATATCTATATTTGTATTTGCTTTCGTATGTCTGGCTGTTCAGCTTTTCCGTCTATAGTATAGGTCACTCTCTCAACCGATTCTCGTGAAAATTTGTGAGCGAGTTCGATACCTATTTATAGTTAGAGCAAAATGCTTTTGTATGTCCGGCCCTATGATCTTGTTTTGGAAGATAACAAGATGAAAAGTTGAATTAAACGCCATACTTACCTACCTTAATAGTAAAAGTAGGTACCTACTGTTAAACGAGCTTTGATTTTTTTAATGGATTGTCGAAAACGGCTGTACTTAACGATTTCGATGTTTACGCTATAATTAGTGCTTTAACAGGACACAAACTTCTCAAATGTTTGTTTTAACCCTTTAACAAATAGTTGAAATAACAATTTAAATAATTTGTGCTCTCCCGGCAACGTCGCAAATTACTATCTGCACGCGCTCAAGAAGCAAGGGCGTCTATTCACGAGAAGTTCGGCTATGCGATTCTCTAAGCGACACAGACGCAGCGCGCATGGCGGTGATCTGCTTTCTCTTTCCAATTCTATGAATATAAGAGAGACAGAGTTAACTCTCAGCGCTGCGGCAGCCGAACTTAGAGAAACGCACTGCTGTTGACAATGACATAAGTGAGTGGACACTTATGATGTTAGGGTTACATTATCGGGATTCGGCGAATGTTTGACCTGTCGCGTCGTGTAGCTATAGCCAAACAGTTTGCTGAACCTACCGCACATCAAAGGGATATTTTCTCAAACTTGCAATGAAATGTTGACATGACTTACTTCAAGTAGGTCTGGAAATACTACGTAACCGGTGCGATGAGTGAAGATGATATGTAAAGGAATTTCATACAGCCCAATACACCTACCTAGGCCCGTAAAGCAACAGTCTTTTGTTATTAAACGGGGGGAGGGAGGGGAAGGGGGGCGCAGGCCCATTGTTTTCATTTGATCCAATGTAGTTCGCCCGAAAATTTTATATAATTATATAGGTATAATAGTTTGCCGTAGAAAAAACACGAAGTTTTTATCGCGTTAATGCGACACAAATTTTTGCCCGATAATTTAGCATGATAGTGATATTGTTATGGATTGTCCTGGGTGTTAAAATAGGTTTTACTTATCCTAATAATAGTTACGAACAATATTAATTAGGCATAACTTTTGAGACACATTTTTTTAAGTATAACTTGTATTAGCATAATAATTGTTGAACATACTATTCTAAAGCCTAATACTTGCTGACGCATAATGATATTTAAGCATAATTTTGTTAGGCATAATAATTATGTAGGGAAAAAGTAAGCTTTGGAAACTTTGTGTTTGCATTTGATAAAATACTTTTAGTATATAAAATAAACATGTTGGCGGCATAAGGGTGGACAAAGGGCCACACCCACGCCGCACCCTAACCTACTATTAC
Source organism: Scoparia ambigualis (assembly GCA_963921215.1). Classification (NCBI taxonomy): domain Eukaryota; kingdom Metazoa; phylum Arthropoda; class Insecta; order Lepidoptera; family Crambidae; genus Scoparia; species Scoparia ambigualis. Next base: position 6,509,910 of record OY992525.1, on the reverse strand, counting down.
ACTACAGTAACCAATTTATATTAGATATACCTAATACCTACTTTTGGGTTTTCAGATTCAAATAGCTATCACTAAAATATAAAATATTGCAAAGACAAAACCTGTTAAAAAACCAATTCAAATTATAACCGATTTTGAAACTGTAACCTCACCTTCTGTTTTATGTTATCTACCAGACTATCTTTATGCCTAATAACTATTAAACGAATAAACAATGCCTTGTTACTTTATGGAAATCAAAATTAGAGCGAAAAACATTAGCCTAAACCATATTTATACTTAATGAAATAGTATGCCAAAAAACAATTAAGTCAAAATATTATTATGACAAATAAAAATATGCCTAACTCGTTATGCCAAATTAAATTAGGACAAAAAAAATTAGGCGAAAAAGAGGGATCCCGTTAAAATAACGGGCACTTTGATCACGTTTATGGTATTTATTATCAACTAATAACTAAATCTAGCTTAAAAATAAGGGAACGCCAGGAGAATTTCGTCAGATGTTCAACTGGATATTCTGCCTAACCAAGCTCGTAGGTATTTCATCTAGCTCAGCCTTGTAGATTAAACCGTATACAAGAAGGGCGTGTCGATAGTCTACAAAGAAACATTCATCGTGTCAATACTTGCAACGCGCTGGATAAAATTATGTATAAGCTGGCCCTTTCAAATGTTTGTTTTAACCGTTACATAAACAGTTGGGATAACAATATAAACAGTTAAAAACAACAGCAAGATTTATAACTATATCAACAAATTCACATAGTTTAAAGTTACTCACGAGCTAGGGTTAAAATAAAAATATAAACATGTAAAGTCTTGTACAAAAACTATCGATAGACGAAGCGACGTTGCCGTATCCCGCACGCGCGCGCGCCGCCGCCGCGCTGTGATGCCGACAGCTTAGTTAAACGAGAAAATTCGAATAAAGTGCACGCACGGTTTGCAGCATAGATTAACTTATATAGTTTGCAGTACGTATTTAAGGAAGTGAGGTGGACAGTTCAGTGTGTAATGGATTTAGGTAAGTATGCGGACATATAAATGTGTTTTGATATAAAAACGTGTATCTACCCATCTAGCACATAAGTTTTATCGTGCTTACTGTATTTTCGCCGTAAAACGCGACCGGCCTGGGTACCTTAATTAAATACTTATTTTAATGTTTCGTATATTTAGCCGAATGGGGTATTACGGCGGAAATAGTCAAACGTTTTGAAGGTACCTACGTGTTTATGGTTTTCGTTGTATGATTACTAAAGCTTAGCGCCACGCTGCGTGTCGCAACGCAATCGGTTAAATACTTACATTTTGCATAAACGTGGTTACATTAGCTCATAGCCGATTTACACATCCTTAAGTAAGTAAAAACTACGTGTGGACGCCGGGCGGCAAGTAAGTCTGTCTATTTATCGCATTAAGTAAACAAGGAAGTAGTAAGTTTAACTTACTTACTTACATACTTATGGGTGTGTAAATCGGCCTTCAGTCCCGCGTGTCGCCACGTTCAATACAAAGCTTTGTATTTTAAGAAAGGAAAACTGGTTTTAACGAAAAATATTGTGTTATTTTAACTAAAGCAAAGCTTTTGATTCAACTGATATATATCGGTTGAATCAAACAAAAATAATGTGTTACTTTAACTAAAGGAAAGCGTTTGATTCAACTGATATATATCAGTTAAAATAACATATTATTTTTCGTTAAAACCACAGTTTTCCCTTCTTTATTTAAATGTTTGTGTTTACAGGGCACATCTCCGGAGGCGGCAACAGCAAGTGATAATGTTTATGATAAAATATCAGCGCCGTCGAGCCCGGCATTACGTAGTAACAAACACTCGAAATCCTGAAGAATATCATGCGTAAGTGTTTGAATGAAACATTACTTGTAAATATTTTTAACCCACGACGCAAAGAGAGGGGTGTTATAAGCTTAACTTGTGTGTCTGTTTATCTATCTGTGGTATCTTAGCTCCCAAACGGATGAACCGATTTTCGTTTATTTTTTTTTGTGTTATAGATAATTTTATCCCGAGTGTTCTTAGCCATGTTTCAAGAAAATCTGTTCAGCCGTTTGAATATCATCAGCTCTTTTTTTTTTAGTTGATGAGGGGATTTGATTAACTAATCTATTGTTATTTTAACTAAAGCAAAGCTTTTGATTCAACTGATATATATCGGTTGAATCAAACAAAAATAATGTGTTACTTTAACTAAAGGAAAACGTTTGATTCAACTGATATATATCAGTTAAAATAACACCTTATTTTTCGTTAAAACCACAGTTTTCCCTTCTTTATTTAAATGTTTGTGTTTACAGGGCACATCTCCGGAGGCGGCAACAGCAAGTGATAATGTTTATGATATAATATCAGCGCCGTCGAGCCCGGCATTACGTAGTAACAAACACTCGAAATCCTGAAGAATATCACGCGTAAGTGTTTGAATTAAACATTACTTGTATATATTTTTAACCCACGATGCAAAGAGAGGGGTGTTATAAGCTTAACATGTCTGTCTGTTTATCTATCTGTGGTATCTTAGCTCCCAAACGGATGAACCGATTTTCGTTTTGTTTTTTTTGTGTCAGAGATAATTTTATCCCGACTGTTCTTAGCCATGTTTTATGAAATCTGTTCAGCCGTTTGAATATCATCAGCTCTTTTAGTTGATAAGGGGATTTGATTAACTTCCTTATGTCCTATCGATTATTCGAAATTTGGTACCGCGTTACTTCAATGATATATAAAGTATTTGGTAAGGTAAACATGACCTGATCAGCCGATTGAAGAGCATCAGCTCTTTAATAGTTGATGAGGGGATCTGACTACCTTCCATATGTCTTATCGATTCGAAATTTGGTACCGTGTTACTTCAATGATGTTGAAAGTATATGGTAAGGTAACCATGACCTGATCAGCCGTTTGAAGTTCATCACTTTAAAAAGGACAAAATAAAAGTAAAATTAAAAAATTAAAAAGCCCCTCGTCACAAAAAATATACTGTAAAAACTAACAAATAATATTTTAAACCTATTATAATTATTATCGTCACATATATTATATAAGTTCAAATATTTTTATTTTCCAGGCATCGTCGCGTCGGGGCACCGTCGAGCGGCTTGACATCGGGCGTCTTCTGCGACACGCAATCTTTCGTAGCCGAAAGTATGCTGCGACGCGCGGCTGGGTAATATAGACTTTAAATACTGTGTACATGATTTAATATCGTTTAAAGATTGTAAAAACCGTCACCAAATTGTTTAAAAATAAACTTTTTACCGTATGAATCGTTTTTTAATGTTCTTTTTACAGTACTTGCTATGTCGAACCAACTTGTTTTCTTAGTTAGGCTAAAGATATGTATAGCTATATATTAGTTAGAAGATACTTTTGTTTAGTGTCGTGTCTACTTTCTACCTACCTTCTATCTGTGTGATTTAAATAATGTTAGGTCATTCTATTTTAGTGTCTTAGTGTTGTATTAACCTAGAATCTATAGTATTTATGACAAAGCCGTTTTGTTGTGTAAACTTCTACAAATTTTGTTGGGAATACTAAAAATGCTTTGTACATATTATCAACCTAGACATAATAGTATTCTCAACTAAACAGTTTTGTTGTGTCAATATTTTTTGTTGCATTTACCTGTCCCCCTAGCACGCTCGGTTAATTGTCCGACGTAAAGCATTTGTCCCTCTCGCACACGCATATTTGCCAGAAAGGGACGAATGCTTTATGTCCGATATAAAACTTAGTGTACTAGCCTCAAAAATAAAAAAAACTATTAAACCTCTCAATGAAAATGTTGGCTTAACACGAGGTACAATGTTGAATCAACTTGCGCTATAATTGTTAGGACCATTTGAATTATATTGCCAAATTAACTATTTTACAATGGTATACGAGGTAAATTTCAACATAATTCAAGTTAAGGTAATCTATTAAGAGGGTTTACGCATTTTGGTTTCCCATACAATTTTTCAAGTTGAAAATTTTAAAGACCAATAAGCCAATTTTAGTGCAACTTTGCATGCTAAAGTAAAATACAGGAATCTAAATAGTTTGTCGATAACATTTTTAAAAAAGGTTTATTTGTCTGAGTTATTGCGATTTAAAGTTTACTATAGAAAGTTTAAAATCGCAATAACTCAGTTAAATAAACGTTTCTTGGAATTGTTTTCAACAACCTATTTAGTTTTCTATATTTTACCACAGCATGCCGAGTTTCATCAAAATTGGCCTACTGGTTTTTAAAAATGTTGACTTGGAAATTTAAATGGGAAACCGAAATGCGTAAACCCTCTTAAGTAATATTCACCCTAAGTTGAATAATTATTTGACAATATAATCCAAGTTTTAGTCCTAACAATTATAGCGTAAGTTGATACAACATTGTAGCTCATGTTAATCCAACCTTTACTTCGAAAGGGTTGATTCAATAGTATTTTATCAGGTAGATGCAACACAAACGCACTTATTGACACAACAAAACTGTTTTGTTGAAAATACTATTATGTCTAGGTTGATACTACAAAATATTTTGAGTGTTCCCAACTAAATTAGTAGATGTTGACACAACAAAACTGCTTTGTTAAAATTACTATTGATTATGGGTTAATACAACACCAAGACACTGATTGCCTCAACAAAACTACACTGTTAATTTTACCATTTAATTGAGGTTAATTCAACAAAACATACATATAGATCTAACTGTTACAGCAAAAGTTGGTTCAACAGTGCAGGACTGTTAACCCTACCCATTTTTGAAAGTACATTTAACCTTTAAAGTTGGTAAGTTCAACACCTTGACATTGATCGAATCAACAAAACGATTTTGCTAAAATACTGTTGGTTATACCCAAAATATTTTGGGTTGACCCAACAATATGGTACGAGTTGATCCAATATAGTAACTCAGTTAACACAACCTTGAGTTCGAAGGTTAATCTAACATTAAAAGCAAGTAGATTTAACACACACACACACTAGTGTTTTTAACATTTCGAGTACGTTAAAGCAAACCTTGTTAGAAGGTCAATTTTACTGTCATGGTTGGTTGTTTTTACAGGTTTGCACTAGGTGCAAACCAGTAAAACTAACCATTAAAAGCAAGTCGATTCAACACAAACATACTTGTATTTTTAACTTTTCGAGTATGTTAAAGCAAGCCTTGTTAGAGAGTCAATTTTACTGTCATGCTTAGTTGTTTTTACAGGTTTGCACCAAGTGCAAACTAGTAAAACTGACAAAAATCTAAAGGTAGGTAATGATTTAACATATTGCTAGACGGTTAAAATTACCATTGTGCTACTGGTAAAAACAACTAAATTCCACGGGTTGGTGCTATATTAACCCCTTGTTAGAGGGTTAATTTTACCATTTTAATGAAATGTTGAATCAACAAATACACTCGGCGTCAAAAAAATCGCACCTCTTAGAAAATCACTTTCAAATGTCATTTACTCTTGATATGCACATGCAGTCGCATTAATTATGATTTTATTTACAAGGTTACTTAATTAACTTAATAAAAAACATTACTTTTCATTATCAAATAAAACCTAATGCAACAAATAAAGTGTCACAAAAATTCGATGCAAATTTTGCTACCCGTGAGAGTTGCTAGTTGCGCTTCCTTTGTGGGTATAAAACGGTCAACACGGGTTCAATGTGGGTCATTCGCTATTCAACCGTTGAAGAGGACACACGCACAGATTTTGATGGATACCACAGCTGATAAAGCCGCTCAAGTGGTTGCACTACTGCAATCAGGGGTGCGGCAGTGTGATGTCGCCCGGCAACTGAACCTGAGCCGTTATTCCGTTCGAAGAGTGTACCAGCGCTTCATAGAGACCGGTGGCTATATCCGCAGACACGGTTCGGGTAGACGTCGCTGCACTTCGGAAAGAGACGACCGGTTCGTTGTGTCGAACTCTTTGAGAAATCGTTTCTCCAACGCTGTTGAGTTGCAACAGCAGCTCCAGGCAGTTCGCAGACGCACCGTAAGCGTATCTACGGTTAGAAGAAGATTGAAGGAGAAGAAGATAGCGGCCCACAGAGCTGCTACGGGTCCAAAATTGACTGCAGCGCATCGGCGAGCCCGCTTGCAGTTTGCTCGTGACCACGTCGATTGGACCCTTGAGCAGTGGAGAGCTGTTCTCTTCTCAGACGAGACGCGAGTGTGTCTTTTCTGCAACGACCGACGGAGAAGAGTATACCGGAGGCAGGGTGAACGTTTCGCTCAAGCCTGCATCCAGGAGACGGTGGAATATGGTGGCGGATCCTGCATGTTCTGGGGCGGTATGTCTGCTGCCGGCAAAACCGACCTTGTCTGCGTCTCCCGGACTGGAGGTGCTCGCGGACAAGGGTCGCTGACTGCTCGCCGCTATGTCACTGAGGTCCTGGAAGTGCATGTGGTCCCCTTTGCCGAATCTTTTGGCGAGGGGTTCACATTAATGCACGACAACGCTCGCGCTCACACTGCAGGCATCGTGAGCGACTTCTTGCAGAGGTCCCAAATCTCTGTGATGCAGTGGCCAGCGCGAAGTCCGGATCTGAATCCTATAGAGCACCTCTGGGACCATCTTAAACGTAAGGTTCGATCTCGGGATCCAGCTCCTTCGACTCTACAGGAGCTCCAAGACGCGGTGATTGAAGAATGGGGGCTTATCCCTCAAGAAGAGCTCCTGAAGTTGGTGAGGTCCATGAGGGACCGTATGGAAGCCGTGATCAGGGCAAGGGGGGGTAACACTAGATTTTAAGTTAATTTTAAGACACTTTTTGTACATTTTTCTTTGTAAATTATCTGTTGTTAATTAGGACTTAATTAAGGATTTTTATTATTTTATTAATTTTAATGTTGTTTGTATAATTATAATTAAACAGAAAGTTAAATTTAATTGTTTTTTGATACTCCTTTTTGTTACCTTTCTAATGATACCCAACACTATCCTCTACATAAGGTTTAAGAATTTTTAAAGATGATTTTTAAAAGGTGCGATTTTTTTGACGCCGAGTGTATGTAATAAGTTAAAATTACCGAAACTGATCAACAATATAGTTTTTGTTCATTCAACAAAACTCAAGAGTAGGTGCTATATTAACCCTAAAATTTTGTTGAAATATGGTAAAACCAACTAATAATTTCTTTCCGTGTACCTCTGAGAGAGCATTGTTAATATCGTCATACTTATTCTTACACCTATTCACATTAAAAACGAGTGAAGTATCATCTGCAAACAATACAATATCACAGATGTTTTCTACAAAGAATGGCAAGTCATTGATATAAATAAAAAATAAGCGACGTTCGCTGCGCTCGGCCATTTCGACGGCCGACGGACCACGGAGCGGACGCATTGAAGATGGCGTGCGGCGTGCGGCGATAACTGTGGCGCTGTTACGAGTGATGTGTACACGCAGCTGAGAATGGTGGCGAAGAATGAAGATGCTGTTTGCTTGCTGACGAAGCTCCATTCCTATTTCATTACGACAGCCCTTTTCAGTGCTATGTTCCTGTTTCATATCAATCTATTCTTATTTCATTATGGCAGCTCTTTTCAGAGCTATGTCCCTGTTTCATATCGAAAGGCTTCCGTCTGACATTCTATTAAATGGATTTGCTTTACATCTTCTGTGCTTGTTATTGTGAGTGTGCGACTACAGTGCTCCCCCTCAAGCGAAGCGTACAGGTGGCTTGACGACTCGGCCGGATGTGATTCGCTTATCTGCCGGTTGTGTCGTCTTGCTGCGGCTTGGTAACTGTGTTGGTGGTAAAATGGTAACTGTTTTCTGTATGGGTACGTCGAAGTTGAGTTCTTGTTCTTGTAAAACGTATGCGGACTTCAACCGGTCTATGGATATGTTTGCTTCACGGTGAGGTAGCTTGATGGTAAAAACTTTGCTGTTCCGATCCATGACTTGGTAGGGACCTTCATATGGTGGCTGTAGTGGCTTTTTCACGGCATCTGTTCTGATAAACACGTGTGTGCATGTACTTAGGTCTTTATGCACAAACATATGTTTATTGTTGCTGTGGTGTGAAAAATCTGCAGTCGGCTTGTTTGCTTGAACGTTGTCGCGCAATCTTTCGACGTAGGTATAATCCATCGCAGTAGGTATGTTAGTACTTGCGGTAAAAAATTCGCCTGGCAATCGCAAATGGTGACCGTAGGTAAGTTCGGCTGCACTGACTGCTGTGTCTGTGCGTAAGGCTGCTCGTAAGCCTAATAGAACTGTAGGTAGTTCATCTGTCCACGTAGTTGAAGCGGCGACGAGTCTTGCGCGTAATGCGTTCTTGAGTGAGCGGTGCCAACGTTCGACTATTCCGTTTGCCTGTGGGTGATAGGGCGTTGTACGTGTTTTCGCTATTCCCATTTATTTCATTAGGTTGGTGAACAGCTGACTCTCGAATTGTCAACCTTGGTCACTTGCTTGAACCGCTCTTAGCATTAGCTCCGTATAAATTATTAATTAAAAAATCACAATGGTGGTTTAAGTGATTGGCTTAACGTTAAAAGCGACTATTACTTATAAATCTATCTATTAAAATATCATGTTTAACAAAAAGACTGATTATTGTGTATATAAGTGCCCAAAACTGAAAACTGTGAATAGTGAACATTGTAAACAGTGAGAAATTAAAAGGGAAACTGTCTTAAGTGCACTAATAATAACATTAATTCTAAATACTATTTATTAAGTACAAGTACAACATTTTTGTCATACTGATAACTAGACCGATAGCCGAGGCGGTAACGTGGAGCGGTGTGCGGTCGTTCTATGAATTCGCTAAGGTCAACGGTTCAAATCCAACCAAACGTCGGGAAAAAAAATATTTCTTTTTGGACTGTTGTTTTCATCAGTGGACATTATAAAGTTTTTTTTATTATTATTATTCATTTTTTTTTTTTTTTTTTTTTCTATATCATTATTGACTTTACCTTAGAGCATAATTTAAAACAATACATACAGACTGCGGTGCTTGGCGAATAGTGTGATAATGGATTGGCAGAATGACAACATTACTTTAAGGCGGCAAAGGCGGCGTTCAACATCAGAATTGGAAAAATCTTACTTTACCTCCCAAGATGTCCAAGATAGTAGCTCTATTATTCAGGATGCGTCTATGCGAAGTTTACCTGATATGTCGTTCTGCAACAATTCCCGTGTTATTGAATTAGAAATTCAAATTGAACAACTTAACCAATCATTAAGTGCAGCACATCATGAAGTTGATGTTTTAATGTTAGAAAACAGTAGCTTAAAAAAGGAAATTGAAAGGTGTAACATTCTGAAGGAATCTCTGAAGTGCATGCAGTCTCCAGTTACTAGAAAACAGCGACAAGTATTATTTTCACCAAGAACAAGAAGTAGGCAAGAATACAAATGTCCCAACTTACAGCTAACGAATAAAGCGACACAGACTTTGCCGAATGATGAAAATTTGGATAGTAAACACACTCATATAACTAAAAGGAGAAATAAAGGGCATCGCCCTAAAAATAGGGGACAGGTTTTAAAGTTAAAATCACAATGTCAAAATAAAAAGTCATGGAAGAAAATTAGACATAGAAATAAGTTAATAAAGACATTAAAGAGTAATTGTGAAAAGCTCCAGAAAGAATGTAATCTAATGGAACAAAAAATTGCATGCTTGAGAACAATATGTAAGACTGAAACATGTGTAGAAACATTGGTAGAAAATAACAATTTTTCTTGTTCTAAAGAATTGAATAATGAATTACGCAAAAAAATGGTAATATTCTCTGATAGTATTGGAAGTGGATTGGCAACAAAAGTAATGGAAAAGAATCCAGTAATTGATTTAATTAATTATTGCAAGCCCGGCGCTAACTACAAGCAAATATTGGAACATTATCAGGAGCACACTAAATCATTGCAAGTAACGGATATAGCTGTTATTTTAATATCCAACTATTGTCAACAAGACAACATGTCACATATTAATATTTTAAAGAAACTTATGAGCAATAGCAACCGGAAGTTTAAAGTAATAATAGGAAGTGTATTGTACAATGGATTTGACGACGAAAAGATCTATAAATTAAATCAAGAACTAGCTTCTATGGCAAATTATTTACCAGATGTAAAATACGTTGATCTAAACTCGTTAACAAAGGCAGTGGCACGACAATATCTTGTTGAAGAACTTACCAGGGCATCTAATAGATTCAAAGGAACATCCGCTTTAAGATTCATCAAATGTACAGATACTTCTGAAGTGAACATTTTAAATAAGACAAGAAATTTTCAGAGGATCCCAATATCGATAGCGAATGGTTAAATGTAGTTCATGCAAACGTGCAAAGTATTTGTAATAAATATTTAGAAATAGAATTAATGACGCAGTCTACAAACTGTGACATACTTTGTCTTACAGAGACATGGGCAAACGAGGCTAAATTAAATACTATGTCAATTGCAGGATTTTCACTTGCATCATTTTACAATAGAACAATTTTTGAACATGGTGGAGCAGCAATCTTTGTCAAAAACAATGTAAGTTATAAAATAAGATACGATATTAATAAACTGAGCATCGAAATGAACTGTGAAATGACTGCCATAGAATTGAAAAAATCTAAACTTGTAATTATTTCTATGTATAGACCTGACTATGAATTTATTATATTTAAAGAGGTCTTAATAAAAGTTTTGCATATTGTGTGTAGAGAAAATAAGAAATTGATACTAACAGGAGACTTTAATCTTAATATATTAAAACCAAATAATAAAGTTAGGACATTTCTTAGTATTTTGGATAATTTTAATTGTACTACATTACTAAAACAGCCAACCAGAAGTAAAGGTAAAAGTGCAACTTGTATTGATAATTTTATAATTAATGGTAATGGCAATAAGTGTAATTCTTATGAGGCTAAAGTATTAGAGCAAAAGTTGTCGGATCATAATGTTATTTACCTAAAGTATTTTAATGAAAAGATTGACAATAAGTTGACTAAAAATTGTTATAGATTTGTAAAAACATTTTCGAAATGTAACATTGACTATTTTCATTTTCTGTTCAGCAGAGATTACAATAAAAATCTTGAACTTATTTGTGGGTTCACTGATGCAAATGAGAAGATGAACATTCTTTTGGATTGCATACAATTCTGTTTTGATACAGCTTTTCCGGTTAAAAAAATGTATATACACAAGAGAAAAACTACGTTAATAACAAAGGGAATATTAGTATCTAGAAAAAAATTGGATAATCTACAAATGCTTTACGATTGTTACCCATCAGATAAAAAGAAAAAAAATCTTCAGGTTTATAAAAAAGTTTTTAGAAAAGTATTAGTAACAGCGAAAAAAAATATTTATGTTAATCGAATTCAAAAATCAGACAATAAAATAAAGGAATCCTGGAAAATAATAAACGAGCAAACTAACAGAAAGAACAGACAGCAAGTAACTTTAAAAACTATTATTGGTATGGATGGAAAATTAATAAATGGAGAAAAAGAGATAGCAAATGAGTTCAATTTATTTTATAAAACAATTGCAGAAAAGCTTACAGATCATATAAACGTAAATGAAGACGAATGTAGACGGTACGTGTATAAATCAAAAAAACCTACTGAGTGTATCAATTTTACGCATTTAACTCACCGGGAACTAAGAAATATTATTAAAAATCTTAAAAATAAAGTGTCAAAAGATGTTTACGAAATGGATAACAAGATAATGAAGAGGCTAATTCTGGGCAATGAGATGTTTTTTGATATCATCTTGCTGGTTTTTAATGACTGTTTAGAACAGGGTGTATTTCCAGATGTGTTGAAGGTGGGAAAGATAGTACCCCTCTATAAAAAGGGCGATGTATCTGAGATTGGTAACTATAGACCAATCTGTGTACTTCCAGTTCTTTCAAAAGTTTTAGAGACAGCGATTAAAGTAAGAATAGTAGAATTTTTTGAACGCAATAAGCTTTTTACAGATGCACAATTTGGCTTTCGAAGGGGATGTTCCACTGAAATGGCCATACGTAAAGTTATATATTACGCCCTTAACGCAATGGATGAGTCGCAGAAATGCTCAAGCATATTCTGCGATTTGTCCAAAGCATTTGATTGCCTAAGGCATGATATTTTGCTGCTTAAGCTAAACTATTATGGATTCGAGGGAAAAGAGTTGAAAATGATTGAGACTTATCTTAAGAATAGGAAACAATTTGTTAAAATTAATAACTCATATTCTAATCAAGAGATTTCTAGTATAGGGGTTCCTCAAGGATCTATGCTTGGACCCGTGTTGTTTCTTGTTTATGTTAACGATCTTGTGAATTGTTTGCCGGGTGTGGATATTGTTACTTTATTTGCAGATGACACTCATGTTAGTATAAAGGATTTAAATGAAATAGCAGTAAAAGAGAAGGAGCAGGAAATCTTAGATAACTTAAGGATCTGGTTTCAGGTTAATGGAATAGTACTAAATGCTGACAAGACTGTTACTTTGAAATATAGAGTTAGGAAAGAAAAAAACTTTAAGAGTATTAAAGAAACTACCTTCCTAGGATACAGCATTGATTACACGATAAGCCACAAAGATCATATAGATAAAATATGCAAAAAATTGTCTAGTGCAAACTTTGTTCTATTTAAATTGAAGCCTATTGTCAGCAAAACAACCCTTTTGTCTGTTTACTATGCTTATTGTCACTCAATATTAAGCTACGCCATAACTGTATGGGGTAATGCAGCTACAGTCAATCGGGTACTTATTTGTCAAAAAAGATCTCTCCGAATTATGAATGGTTTGCGAAAATATCAATCAGCCAGGGAGTATTTTAAATCAAATAAAATTATGACAGTAATATCCTTATACATCTATAAATCTCTAATAGAGGTACATTCACAAAAGGATGAATTACCCAGGAAAATGGACTATCACCGTTACAATACACGAAATAAAGAAAAATTATATATACCCAAAACTAGATTAAATAAGACACGTAAACAAGGGATCATTTTTAAGATAGAAATGTATAATAAATTACATCCAGATATTACCAAATTGCCATTAAAGGAATTTAAAATGAAATTAAAATTGTTTTTTGAAAGCCATCCGTTCTATAACGTCACTGAATTTATGACTAAAACTTGGAACCCAGTCCAATTATGTTCACCTTCGGATTTGTAATGTAATAATGTATTAAATAGTATAATTCTGTTTTTAATTGAATAATTAGTATAAATTAAATTTGCAATGAATTAAGTATGTATTCTATTATTATTACCTATTTATAATTAATAATGTTAATTATGTGTAAACTTCAAAGTATATAATTATGTATCACTATGACATACCAAATGTAACGTTCTATGTTATAATATGGCCAATAAATGATTTGGATTTGGATTTGGACTTGTAAGGGTTGCTGGGCAGCCGAAGCGTGTGATCCAGTGTTGGTAGACGACTTTCGCTACTGTGTCTGCTGTAATGTCGTCCGTAGGTATTGCTTCAGGCCATCGGGTCGCTCTGTCTATCATCGTGATTACATAACGTTGGCCGTTTTCTGCAGTAGATAATGGGCCTACGATATCAACATGCAAATTTCGGAATCTGTCAGCTGGCGGGAATGATGAAATAGGTGAAACTGTATGTCGTTGTATCTTGCTCTTTTGACATGGAATGCACGCTTTTGTCCATTTGCCGATGTCTGCGTCATTGATGGCCAAAAGTACTTCTTTGCGACGAGCTTGCGTGTAGTACGGGTGCCGGGATGACTCACGTTGTGAATAATGTTGAAACCTTGCCATCTATGTTCTGTAGGTACATACGGGCGAACGTAGGGCGTAGACGTTTCACAATATAGGTCGAGATCAGTGTCGGGGATAGTTATTTTCTTGAATGAGATGTTGCTTGAGTTTTGAGATGCTAGTTGCGACATGTTGCTGTCTCGCTCTTGCGCGTTGGCTATATCTGCGTAGGTTATTGTTTCCGGGCACGATATTGTTTCTATGCGGCTCATGGCGTCGGCGACTACATTTTCTTTGCCACTTATGTGTCGTATGTCTGTGGTGAATTCGCTTATGAAAAGACATTGGCGAGTCCGGCGCGGCGTTTCGTTTGCCGTTTGCGTTTTAGACATAGCGTAGGTAAGCGGCTTGTGGTCGGTGAAAATAATGAGGTGGCGGCCTTCAAATGTTTTTCTGAAATGCTTGACTGCCATGTAGCTCTCTGTCGTAGGTCGAGTATTTCTTCTGCGCGGTTGAAAATTTCTTTGAGAAGTATCCTAATGGTTGCCATTGGTCGTTGTAATGTTGTTGTAGCACGGCGCCGGCTGCGTTTTATTTTTTTTTATTTATTTATTGAATAATATCATGACACGTACAACAACATATAACATTGTCCCACAAAACCATACTAGACGGTTTATCTGCGGGATCAGGAGTCTCAATTATGCTATACATAAGTATACGTAAGTACAAACTAGGTATTGTCAGTGTTGTAACAATCAAATTAATTCCTACACCTCGCAATTCAGCCCTGCTATCGCTAAGCTAGATTGCGGCATGCAAGAAGTCGCTCAACAATGCTTTAAACTTGTTTTTGGGTAATTCATTTCTTAAAACTGTAGGTAAGGAATTTAGAATATATGGAATACGTTTCTGTAAAGTTCTGTCACCATAGTAATTCTGTATTCTGGGAACGACAAATTTTCCCAGTGTAGTAGTTCTTGTCCTATGAATATGTTCAACAAGTTCCATAGTAATGCCCCGCTCTCAGTTGCCATGGCTATTTACCGCTAATAAATATTTATGTTTTAAACCAGCTGGGAGGAGTTTACAGATTTTAAATAATTGTCTATAATCATTTTTACATCTATGTTTAGTCTTTTTATCTACAAGTAGTTTTAAAAACCGGATTTGCATGTTTTCTAATTTATCTATGTTTGTTTTGAATGTCAGACCATAGCAATCGAGAGCGTAGCCCACAATTGATTTAACTAAAGACTTATATAAACATTTTAATGTATTGCTAGGAACTCTAAAACTTAAGTGGTTACCTAATAAAATTCTTAGCTTATTACAAATAAAGTTGACATGATCAGACCAAGACAAATGTTCGTCCACTTTTACCCCAAGCTAAGTGACACATTTCACCCTTTCTATTGGCTTACAGCTACAATTAACAAGGTCTCTGTGAAGGCAATCAAACGTGTGCGCATATATCGGTAACGAGGGATCTTCGAGAGGCAGATAAGGCGAGTGAATGACAATGAGTTTAGTTTTATTACTATTCATGACAATTCCGTTGTCATGCGACCACCTGACTATGGCATGTACATCTTGCTGAATAAGCTGGAATGTCTCAGCGAGATCTGTGCCGCCGAGCAGCACACATAGATCATCTGCGTACATATGCGCAGAACAATGTTGTAGCACACCTGTCAAGCTGTTAGCATGGAGCAAATAGCACAGTGGGCCGCAGCCCGAGCCTTGGGGGACCCCGCAGAGTACCTCAAGCTCATCACTGAGCTCGTTGCCCACTCTAACTCGGAAGGAGCGCGAAGTGAGATAGTCGCGGAACCATTTGTTCAGCGGCTGACCCACTCCACACTCCTCCATTGCCTTAAGCAGAGTGTCCGTCTGGAGCGTATCAAAAGCTTTTTTACAATAAAAGAAAATCGCTACGACAAATTGTTTTTTACTTAAACAAAGGTTAATTTAATTCGTAAATTTTGATAACAGAGTATTTGTACTTTTGCCTTCTTGGAAGCCATGCTGGCAATTATTTATAATATTATTCTTTTGTAAGTAATTATTTAATTGATTAGTTACACATTTCTCGAATACTTTGTCAACGCTTGACAGGATAGCGATTGGTCTGTAATTTGAATAACATTTTTATCGGTTTTTATTAGTTATCGGAAGCGTCGCAAAATAACGCCAGTGTCGCATTGTGGGATGGGTGTGCGAGTAAGGCAGCGTTTATAATGCTTGTTTTGCAGTCTCTAAATGCTTCCTCCGCTTCGGTATTCCATTCGATGGTGGTCTTGTCGCGTTTTTTCGTATTGTGTAGGTACGAGTTTAATGGTGCTTGTATGGCTGCGGCGTTCGGAATATGTTCACGGTAAAAGATTAACATTCCGAGAAAACGCCTGAGTTCTTCTATGTTCTTTGGCTTCGGGTACTCCGTGATGGCTTGGACTTTGTGCAGCGGTGGTTTTATGCCTTCTTGTGATACAGTGTATCCTAGAAACTGTACTTGCGTTTGGCCAAAGTTGCATTTGGCCGGGTTTATGGTAATGCCATTGTCTTCCAGTCTGCTTAAAACCATTCGTAGGTGTTCTTCGTGCTGCGTTGGGGTTTCTGATGCCAGGAGTAGGTCGTCGATGAAAATAAACACGAAGTGTAGCCCTCTTAGAACTTCATGGATGTACCGTTGGAAGGTTCGACCTGCGTTCTTGAGACCTGGGCACATTCGTGGAAATTCGAACAGTCCTATCGGGGTGATGATAGCTGTTTTCTCAATGTCCTCGTCACGTACTGCTAATTGTTGATACGTCCGGTTGAGGTCAATTGTACTGAATATTGTTTTCCCAGTGAGTTGAAGTGTGAAATCCCTTATGCGTGGTATTGGGTAGCGATCGGGTTTCGTGACTGCATTAAGACGTCTGTAATCTCCGCAGACTCGTAGGTCACCATTTTTCTTCGGTACGATATGGAGTGGGCTTGCCCAAGGACTTTTGCTTGGTCTGCATAGCCCTTGACTGATCATATTTTCGAACTCGATTTTGACTTGATCGTAGCGATGTGGTGGAATAGGTCGAGCGCGGCAGTGAATAGGTTGACCTGTTGTTTCGATAAAATGTTCTACTCGGAGTTTGGGGTTGAGTTTCATTGAAGTGAGGCGGGCGATACCGGGGTACTCTGATAGTATGTTGTGGTACGATTGTTGGACGTCGATGCTGCGTACTGTAGGTATGTCGGTGTAACGCCCACTGGTGTCGGTACCGAGCTTCGTTGTGTTGTCTATAAGTCTTCGGTTCTTCAAATCAACTAGTAGGTTGTGATGTTTAAGGAAGTCTGCTCCGATTATCGGTTTTGTAACGTCGGCCACGATGAAACGCCATTTATAAGGTCTTCGTAGGTTGAGGTCCAATGTCATTGTTTTTTCACCGTAGGTTGGTATGATGGTGCTATTGGCGGCGTACAGGGTGAATGGAAGAGGTTTCGCAGATGTTCCTTTTCGCTTCGGCAGAACGGAGATGTTGGCGCCAGTGTCGATTAAAAACGATAATCTGGAGCTTTTGTCGGTGACGAATAGGCGGTATGACTTTGTTCCGACGACGTTGGGTTCCGCCTTTGCCAACATGTTTGCTAGTTTTCCGACATTTCTTCATTGTTGAAAGTACGAGGGGCGTTCAAAATATTCTCGGTATGTGGATAAAAACAAACAAGTACGAAAAGTTTGATATTTTTATTTTTCAATATACTCCCCCCCTATGTTCATACACTTATAAGATCGATCAATTATTTTTTTTAATCCGTCATAAAAATATTTTTTATCTTTGGTGTAAAAATGCTCCTCCACGGCCGTCTTCAACGCTTCATCGTCAGAAAATTTATTTCCACGCAGATCCTTTTTAAGATTGGGGAACAAAAAGAAGTCGCTTGGGGCTAAGTCCGGACTATAGGGTGGATGAGTAACAGTTTCAAACCCACATTCAACAATAGCTGCCTTGGCAATATGAGCAGTATGGACAGGGGCGTTGTCATGCAGAAGCAGAACACCTTTGGTTAACTTTCCTCACCTCTTTTCTTTGATCGCATCTCTTAATTGACGTATAACGTTAGCGTAGTACTGCCCTGTGATATTTACACCTTTTTCTTTATGATCGATAAGCAAAACTCCTTCACAATCCCAAAATATTGTGGCCATGACCTTGCCAGCTGACGGGATTACCTTGAACTTCTTGGGATGAGCTGAACCCTTAATGTGCCTTAACGTGCCTTAATGATGAACCCAGGTTTCATCTCCAGTAACTATTTTTTGCAGCACCTCATCGGGATTCTCACCACACAGGTCGATAAAATCTGAACAGCAAGCCACACGCATATCCTTTTGAAGAAGCGTCAGCATTCGCGGAACCCATCTTGCACTTACTTTTGACATATTAAGATGGTCATGTATAATGTCATGTACGGTACCAATAGAGAGATTGGTTACTTGAGCTATAGATTTTACCTTCACTCGGCACTCGGACCTCGGTAGCCACTACAGGCCGGCCAGGTCTAGGGTCATCTTCAATACTCTCCCTTCCACGCTTAAATTCGCTTGACCATTTTTGAATAGTAGATAAAGAAGGAGCAGACTTACGGTAAACACAATCCATTTCCTCTTTTATGGTTTTTTGATTTTTACCCTGTTTTGTCAAGAATTTTATGACGGATCGGTGCTCTAATTTCGTTAAAATTGTTAATTCGCTCATGGTGTTCATGTTTGTTCGGCAATTGCAGAAAAACAAAAGAACATCTCGGTTCCAATTTTACTTTTTTTTAATGTCAATGGATGAATCTTAGCGGCCAGTAACAAATATATATATAAAAGAGGTTGTAACGTATCAATACCGAGAATATTTTGAACGCCCCTCGTACATGGTGTTGTGCAGCGTTTTGCATTTTTCCCAAAGCGACGATGATAGTAGCAAAACGGTGATGGCGTGGCAGAGCGAGAACGGGATGGTCCGTCGCGGTTGCGAGACGGAGACGGCGAACGGCTGGTATTTCTTTCTCTTGCATTTCGATGTGGATGTTGTTGTGATAGCGTGCCTGTAGTGGTGGGCGAGGGTACGAGTAGTTGTTTCTAAATGCTCGGAGTTCTGCAACTTCTAAATGGAGTTTTCTTATCTCGTCGGCCAGGAACTGTATGTCGATATGCTTTTCTTGCCGGGTTGATGACGAAACTGAAGCTACCGTGGAAACTTGACGATTTTGTTCCAGCATCTTGTCAGCAAGCTTGGCTAGCTCGTCCAGCGCTGTGTCTTTGCTAATCGCATCGCTAACGATGATCACCGAGTGCACGTGCGGTGGCAGGAGGTTCATCCACATCAATCGGAGTGTACTGTCAGGAACCTTGTTGCGTGCGAGGGTTCGCATGCGGCGTAACAACTGGCTCGGCTTCTGATCGCCTAGGTCCATGTCGGACAACAGATTTTGTAGTTGCTTTCCATCCGATTCTTCATAGACAGAGATTAGTCGCTCTTTGATGATTGAGTAGTAGCGTTCGGCTGGCGGCTCGTAGAGTAGGTCGCATATTTGCTCTATGTCTTCTTTTTCGAGTTGTGCGATGACCATCTGCGCCTTTTGTGCTTCGCTTTTCTTTAGTTCGCTAGTTACGGCTTCGAAACTTATGAACCAGAGACGCGGACGATCTCGCCAGAATGGTGGTACACGCATAGAGAGTGCAATGCTGGAGACTTCTTGCAGGTGTTGTGCTGAAGAGGTTGGTGCTGCTGGTTCTTCGTTAGCCATTTTCTTCTTTCTGGATTGTTCTGAGTAGGGTCTTCTGTGTTCTGACTGGGGTCACCACTTTAGCGAGTGGTGTTTAAGCGAAGCTTGGAGAGAAATTATACTCAGGATGGTCAGTCGTAGAATGGATGATTTATTTTAGTTAATGATCATATAAATTACAATTATTATATTTACAAACATAGGTTGCTTAACTTAGTCATTTACGCAAAAGAGAGAGGAACAACGGGTGTCTCATTCACCCGCGGTCGCTATGCAACGCGGTGCGGGGAAATCGCGGCGCGGGGCATCGCGACGCGGGGAAGTGCGGGCGGGGAACACGCACGCGACAAAACTGGCGACGTTCGCTGCGCTCGGCCATTTCGACGGCCGACGGACAACGGAGCGGACGCAGTGATCAGTGAAGATGCGTGGCGTGCGGCGATGGCGATAACTGTGGCGCTGTTACGAGTGATGTGTACACGCAGCTGAGAATGGTGGCGAAGAATGAAGATGCTGTTTGCTTGCTGACGAAGCTCCATTCCTATTTCATTACGACAGCCCTTTTCAGTGCTATGTTCCTGTTTCATATCATTCTATTCTTATTTCATTATGGCAGCTCTTTTCAGAGCTATGTCCCTGTTTCATATCGAAAAGGCTTCCGTCTGACATTCTATTAAATGGATTTGCTTTACATCTTCTGTGCTTGTTATTGTGAGTGTGCGGCTACATAATAATGGGCAAAATGTCCCTTAAAATAAATAGACAAAAAGTTAAAAATTACAATCGGTACAAATATGGTTACCATGCTATTATAATTAATTACATTATTATTGTTTGTACAGGCAAGTTATTGTAAGTCTGCCAACAAGTAAAAAACGGGAAGTGAATAACAAGTCATGCACAAAAGGGCTAACCCAGTAGCTAACCCAGTGCCATAAGAGCTATCAAAAAAACAGCCAACAAGATTATAGTAATATCTGTTGTTTCAGTTATTTTTTTATTTTAAACTGCTTAGTTGTTGTGATAAATGTAAAATGCGAAGAAAAAAAAGGACGAATTGTCCATATTGTTTCCTAAATCGATATTGTTGTGCACTCCTGGGCCTAATTTCGGCATTCTCCTTTTGCATACATGTGTAAATCGCGTGACAATGCAATATTATGATGACATGGTGCTGATCTGATGATGAAGCTGGTAGGTGGCCATAGAAACTTCGCAATGAAACAACACAACCTCATCGAGTTTGGGCTCGTTTGAATCGTCTTGACGAGTACTTTGGTGCTAGACGGTAACTGGCTCTAATGATGGAGCTGGAAGTTGGCCATAGTTCCTATGGAACTCAGTAATTAAGCGACACAACCGCGTCGAGTTTGATCCGTCGTAATGGGTGGACTGTTTTTGATGGGTGGTGGTTTGGTAGACGTAATTAAGTCTAGTGATAACTAAAAAGTTAAAAAAAATTAAATGTAAAAACCCTATTTATTAAACAAGCTTTTATATAAATGCGCTAAAACGAAAAAAAATAAACTTTTACTATCAACCAATTTTCAATCAATCAATTTATATGATATAAAAGGTTGTCGTTTGATTTACTATATAGGTACTTTATGTGTAAATAAACAAGTAAATGAAATAACTTGATGTGATTGATTTTAACTATTAAAATTTTCAATACTTTTAAGAAAATACTTAAGTACTTACTTAGATCTCGCGACAACCTTTTATATCATATAAATTGTGTAATGACGTCATAAGTTGATAGTAAAAGTTCATTTTTTTTCTTTTAGCGCATTTAAATAAATGCTTGTTTTTTAAAAAGGTTTTTCATTTTTAATTTTTTTATTACTAGACTTTTTAATTTTACCTTTAATAAAATTAGATTTTTATAGTATGCACACTTTCTTAAACAGTTTAGAGTAATTTTTTACATATTCATTAAAATTTGAATTAACATTAAAAAAAACCCATACAGTTTATTTCTACTTTTATAATACCAGTTGTGGTGGAGATAAATGTACGACAGGTCAAAATTATGAAAATTTTGGAGTAATGTAGCAATAAAAAAACTCTAAAAGGCGATGTTGGAGGTATTATTTAGTAATAGAAAAAGCACTTACGTCGGCGGCTATCCTTGAGGGAGAGGCCTGTGGGGGGCCGTACAGCTCCGCATCTTCGTCGCCGTCTACCACCTGAAAGAAGATAGTTATATTAAGTTCACACATTTCGGTATCCGATACTATATAATTCTTCTTATTTCTAATTTTAAATATTGTTTATATAATCTTAACGCAAATTTTGTTGCAAACAAATAACAAATTGAATAGTGTAAAAACATCCACAAGCAGGATTCGAACGGCGAATGGGGCCTTTCTCTATCGGCCTTCTAACTTTATTAAATAACCTATTAATATGTTTAAGATGAGCTTTGCCGCGTGGGGACCGCTAAGTAACGACACTTTTAATCGACACTTTGATCGACTTTTCTCCAATTCGTCAATTTAATCACTTAGAAAAGCGTAAGCGGTGGAATAAGTACACTTTTAACTTTTTTTAAGAAAGTACAAAGGTATTTCTCTATTCCAGTGGCACAGTAATTTCTTAGTCATAATTATTTGTTCATCTTCGGCTTCTGTAACGTTGTATTTTTTTAACGTTGTCTTTGTTTATAAAATAATAAAAAAATTATAGCAAACTTATTGGTCTCGTTGATTTTAGTTCTGTAGTACCTCAATAGATGGCGCTAGCAGTCTCACGGGATAAGTAGAATTCGATTTAATCGATGCGTTTGGTCTTTCCGAAAACGTAGTGAGAATTTACCTAGTAAAAATAAAGTTGATTCTTGGCTGTATGGTCTCTGACCGTAGCCTGTTCCTAGAAAAGAACGAAAAAAACAATTTGACATTTGTGATGTCATCTGGAGGTGGAAGAGTGATTGTCATTGGTAATTGAGGTTTTGATTCGTCTCGGAGAACGCGAAAACAGGATTTAAAAGTAGACAAGGGCGGAGCCCCAGGGCTACCAGGAATCCAAATACATCGGCCCCGGAATGCAAAGGGTTAAAAAAAATGTCGATGTAATATATTGGGTGGACAGGGAATGTTGCATGATTGTCTGGAGATGAACGACCCGCAGGAGACGTAGAAGCGGGAACGGCAGACATCGGCAATGGTTTTTTTTTCTTTTTTTAAATGTTCTTTCTAACTCCTAGTTAGAACATTTAACAAATTCCATTTTTACAATGGTTCCTTGAAAGGTCTTGCACCTTATTTTGTTCAATTTTGGAAGAAATGTCTCGGTAATATACTTAACTACCTCCGGTCCCCGTGGATTGCTGAAAACCTGATGGCAGTCACCTGTGCAGCTCTCTAGCCAGGTAAAGGAAGGATCGCCATCGATCTTCAGGTCAGTCTCCATGTTCGTTCGGTGGACGCCTGGACCGTCACCCTAGGGTTTCTCTCCAGGCCGCCACCGTTCTGAATGCCGGGATCGTCTGGCAGGATGATGTTAGTTTACCGTAGAATTTAATGTACCTAAATGATTAACATAAATAGCTATTGAAATTTGGGATAATTTGATTGCAGTCGCGAATCAACATAAAGCGACCTTGAGAGTTAAAGTCTTTTGCATAACACCTAAATTGATGCTGGATCTCCAATAAAGTTTTTTCCTCGTAATATCTCATGCATTAGAATTACATTTAATTTAATTCATGTAGGTAATTCTGTATCTAGATTAAGCAGGGTAGAAATAACTTTTCGAAGTCAATCCTCCGATATCATGTAATTATATATGGAATAAATACCGTCGTTATTACTAGACTATCCCTGTATTAAGAAATTGTTATGTATGTATATTGGTATGTATATGTTGGTGGCTGCGTCCACCCTCGCATTTATAATAAACCTCAGTACGCTACAAATCGTCTGTCATTCCACAAGTCCTTGATCGCGTATATAACATTGGCGACGAGTACCCACATTTACCAAAATTAAAAACTAAAATGGCTCAATTTGGAATTTAGACGACTTTCGATCATAATTTACAGTCATGGCCAACATATAAGAGCAGAATAAACTAATGGTTTATAGCTAACGATATAGACGAATCAAGTGACCCAAAGGGAACGAAGAGAAGAGCGATCTTGTTGAGCGCACTCAGCGAGGGCAGTTTTAAACTTGCTACAGATTTAGCTTTGACAAACGAGTTGCAAAATGTGCCCTTCAGTGAAGTCCTCAATCTACTGGATAATCATTTCATCGCCAAGAGATGTGGATTTGGGGAAAGGTACAATTTTTACGCCGCGAATCAGAAGCCGGGTGAGACTTACGCTCAGTGGGCAGCAAGACTGCGCGGGCTAACGGCACACTGCGACTTCCTGAACGTAGAAGACGCGTTAAGAGATCGGTTCGTGATGGGCATGCTTCCCGGAGCGGAGCGAGAGAAGCTGTTCGCGCAGGACTTAAAGGGGTTGACACTAGCGAAGGCGCTGGAACTGGCGGTAAGCGTGCATTGCGCGCGCCAGGGAGCATCAGTCTCGACGACGACGCCGCCCGCGACGGCGCAAGCACCGCTGGATCATACGATGTTTAAAATAAGTCAAGATCGCGTTAAAAGTGCTAGTGAAAACAAAAGTCAGTGCTCGGTTTGTGGATATAAAAATCACTCGTCATTACAGTGTAGATTTTCTAATTACAAGTGTAAAAAATGCAATACAAAGGGGCATTTACGGCGAATGTGTAAAAAAGTTAACTATTTGGATAATGTAATCGGCAATGAGAGCGATGACGACGACGACGGTGAGTCATACATATTAAATATTAGATCCGTTGAGGGTGAACCGATGTCGGAAACGATTTTAGTTCAAAATATAAAAATGAGGTTTCAGCTCGATAGCGGTTCAGCCGTCACTGCAATTTCAGACAAAACTTACAAAAAGTACTTCCGAAATGTGCCTTTGTCAGTAACAAACAAGCGGTTATTAACTTACACGGGGGACAGAATCAGCTGTTTAGGTACGGTCTTATTGCAAATGACTTATAATGAAATGACACATTCTTTGGTTGTGTATGTGATATAAAATCACGGCCCAATATAGGCGGGCCGCCTATATTGGGCCGTGATTTTATTTCTTTGTTTAAGTTAGAAATGAGTCCTATTAATTATTTGTCTAACAGCAATAACCTAGTCGAACAACTACAATTGCGTTACCCTTCTGTGTTTTCCGACAATCTTGGGCAATTCAATAATTATACGGTCAAATTACAACTAAAAGAAAATGCAAAGCCTATATTTTGTAAAGCACGCCCTGTCGCGTTTGCCCTAAGGGATAAGATCGATAAAGAGATCGATAGACTATTGCAGTTAGGGGTTTTAAAGCCGACTTAACATTCGGATTACGCCTCACCTATTGTACCCGTGCTTAAGCGCGATGGCTCGATCAGGGTATGCGCGGACTATTCTGTCTCGATAAACAAACAACTTAATGTGGAACAGTATCCGCTTCCTACCGCTCAAGAACTTTTCGCTAAATTACACGGTGCTATTGAATTTAGTAAGCTCGATTTAAAACAAGCTTATACACAATGTTTACTAAACGAGGAGTCTCAGAAGCTCACTTGCATTAATACACATCGGGGACTATTTAAATTCACTAGATTAGTGTTCGGTCTCGCAAGCGCACCGGCTATCTTTCAGCGCGCAATAGATTGTATTCTGTCGGGCTTAGACGGAGTAGGTAGTATGCCTATTAGACGACATCTGTATAACTGGTATAGATAGAACTCAACATTTAGAAAGGTTGAACGCAGTTTTGCAAAGATTACAGGATGCTGGGCTTACACTACAAAAAAATAAGTGTGAATTATTTAAAAAGGAAGTTGAGTATTTAGGGTACAAAATAGATAAACACGGCTTACGTAAATCGTCGAAAAAAGTAAACGCTATTTTAGATGCACCCGTACCTACCAATATAAGCAAACTTCAGTCGTTCTTGGGCCTTGTAAATTATTATCGAAGTTTTGTACCTAACGCGTCCAGCATAATGAGTCCGTTATATAAATTATTACAAAAAAAAACTAAGTGGGAGTGGAACGTTGAACACGACATAGCATTTAATAGAATAAAAAAATATCTAGCATCGGATGGAGTTCTCGCTCACTTCAACCCCAATGCTAAAATCATTTTAACGGTAGACGCGTCTCCATGTGGCTTAGGTGCTATTTTATCGCAAATAGGAGACGATGGAACAGAGCGACCTATTTCTTTTGCGTCGCGTACCTACTCTTAATTCGGCTGAAAAAAAATATTCTCAAATTCAAAAGGAAGCTACAGCTATTATTTTTGGAGTACGCCGATTTCATCAATACTTGTATGGTCGCTCAGTTCCCTTTGTTCTTAGGACGGATCACAAGCCGCTTCTATCTATATTTGGGCCAAATCGTGGGATTCCAGAAGTTTCAGCTAATAGGTTACAGCGATACGTAATGTTTCTGTGCGGCTATAACTACGGTATCGAGTACATACGCAGCGGGGACAACAGTGCAGACTACCTGTCGCGCGCCAGTCTGCCCGAGAGCGCGGAGCCGGGCGCGAGCGTCGGAAGTGGCACTATATCGAATGACGTAATCGACGACAGGGCGTCGTATATTCATTTTGTAACGGATGGTAGCTTACCGATTACACTTAACGAAATGCGCGTGACGTAAAGTAAAGTTATAAATTATGTTTCAAACGGTTGGCCACCTAAAGTGTCAGACCCACTTATAAGACCTTATTACTATTGTAGAACACAACTTTCTTTTGAAAAGGGATGTCTTATGCGCGGGCTCAAGGTGGTAATTCCAGAAACACTAAGAAACAAAATTTTGTCTGAACTACATAGGTCCCACTTAGGAGTTGTAAAAAGTAAGGCAGAAGCAAGGAGTAGGTTTTGGTTCCCAGGTATAGATGCGGAAATCGAAAGGCTGATAGGTAGTTGCGACATTTCTTTTCAGTTAAGGGCTTCTCCAGCGCGCGCGCCGCTCGCGGTGTGGCCCTACCCGCCGCAACCATTTTATAGAATACATTTGGATTTCCTTGGACCGGTAAACAACCATACTTACCTAGTTATTGTCGATGCCTATACAAAGTGGGTTGAGGCTTATTATATGACGACTACATCGTCAACGGCGGTAATTAGTAAATTACTAGAGTTTATTTCCAGATTCGGGCTGCCACATTCATTTGTTACTGATAACGGCACAGCGTTTACGTCTAACGAATTTAGTTTATTTTGTACTTCAAACGGGATTGTTCATATGACGTCACCCGCCTATCATCCAGCCAGCAATGGGCAAGCGGAGTGCAACGTTAAAGTAATTAAACGGGGAATAAAATCTTGTATTTATGGCAATAATAGTATCAAAGAAATTCATAACAAACTTCTGAAATTTTTATTAGACTATAGAAATTCTATCCATTCGACTACGGGTTCATCACCTGCCCAACTAGTTTTCGGCCGTAAACTGCGATCTCGCTTGGATTTGATAAATCCGGTAACTCCGCCGTTGTCGTCCGTCACTCTTGCCAAAATCGTTAAAAATAAACAGTGTTTGCACAATAAATCATATGGGGGAAACAATAAACAGTGCTATAAATCAGGAGACTATGTACTATATAAAAAATCAAATAATAAGTTTAGGTTTTGGAATAAAGGAATTATTGTTAAGAAAATAGGAAAAGTTGTTTATCTAGTTAAGGATTATCAATCATCAATAACTTATAAAAAACACAAAAATCAATTAAAGATGTATAGAGGTATTATCAACAACAACCGCCCACCACATGAATGCCAAATAGAGGTAGAAGACGTTACGACCACTGTGCAGCCGCCGCAGCTAAGCTAATGCGACGAGCTCAGAACTCCAGCCTCCTGCGGAGTGTAATGTCCAACAAGCAATTCCAGAGGAAGAAGAATTCTACGAGGCGGTGGGAATAGATAATGAAAGTGCGGGGGACTCCCCTGCAACTCAACGACAAACAGTGGTAAATTCGGACAGGGTGTTGCGTGACATACCTCGTGTAAATTATAAGCCTTTCTTTTGTATCAATATATAATACGTGTTAAGCTATAGAGGTAGGAACTGTTATGTATGTATATTGGTATGTATATGTTGGTGGCTGCGTCCACCCTCGCATTTATAATAAACCTCAGTACGCTACAAATCGTCTGTCATTTCACAAGTCCTTGATCGCGTATATAACAGAAATGAAATAAAAGAGTTTGGTTTTGAGACAAATATCGTCTTTAATTTCTTTCCCAGCATTTGGTTAAACAACAATTTACCACATTTCACTTATTAGAAAAAACTATATTGTTTTCCACCTCTAGGAAAACACTAGTTTTCACTTCGTCAGTGTCAAATAAAGCAAACGAGTTTAAAATTGATTATTTGAGAGGGTGTAATTATATATGTAAACTGGGAATGGCTGCATGTTACTGGCATTCGCTTTTTCAGCAGGGAATGTGTAGGCGTAGCGGAATTTGCGATAAGTTGCTAGGCAGCCGGTTTATATTATTAGTATAAGTAATGTCTTTGATGACTTATGTATGTATGACTTGTGCACCTACTCACCTCAACTTTGACCTCAACGCTGGCCTCGAGCAGCCCGTTGTGCTTGTGCTTCGCGTTTAGTCCTTGCGACGAGTCGGAGAGGGTTTCCGCGTCGATCTCTTCGGACGAGCTGCCATCAGGAATCTCGGCCTGAACAAAAAGCAATGAGGCTCAGATATTTACAATTTTTTACAGATTAAGAAATTCACCGTGCCGAGCTGTGTCGCTTAGCGGCTTTATAAAAAGAATACTACCACCCTTTCTCTTCCCTTGGGTGTCGTAAAAGGTGACTAACGGACTAAAGACTGCACATAAATCCGACAGCATAGAGCGGCGGTGGGCTCACCACCTGTCACTCTGAGCACATGTGCAGTCGCTATTTAGTCTAATATCTAATAATCTATCCTATCTAAATAGATATGATTTCATCTGTTTGATATTATTTTAAAGCTTATAAAATTACCTTTCAAATGATATACCACAAAATATAATTAATTGCATAAAAATGAGAAAAACTGTCTTCCAGTTTCTTGCTCGCGAGTGTAGATAAAAAACAAAATGCAAAATTAATGTCTTATTTTGTGAGTTATGATTAAAAACGTTTTCCGAACTTTAAAGTCAATTTACCAAAAACGACCCACTAAACATGAAACTTACAAGAAGTTTCAGTAAGTTTGTTTATCACGCATTTGGAAGTTACAAAACAAATGTACCGATAATATTAAGGTAATTTCCAAATACTAGATAAAACCTTATTTTCGAAACTTATTGGAATTTATACTTTTAATGTAACTATTAAATTACAATTGAAAGTTTTAATTTTCATTTTGCAACAACTTAAGGCACTCAAATTTGTAAAACGTTAAATTATAAAGTTGCTACAATCATTTATTTGTAACGTTCCTAAACACATGTTGCCGCAACGTTACTTTATAAACATCATTATTTAATATTTGCCTCTACCTTGCTGGTGAAAGCTACTGAAATGGTCATTAATGAAATTGCATCAAAATGTCTTTTGTAATATTACTTGTTTCATTTATTGACAACGTACAAAGTGTTCTTTCTGCAAGGTTAGCTTAGAAATATTGCTGGAATCAAATATTTGTAATTGCTGGGATAAGTTTTTTGATAACATTGAAAGGATGTACCTACCTATCCCAAGTTAGGGTTGGTAGCGCCTCCACAAAGTCGTGTCTAAAGTCGGCGCAGAAAAGAAAAAAGATGAACAACTTGATGAAATCTCTTATTACTTTGCGGCCTAGAGCTGACAGAACTACGCTACTTCAGCTTCAGAGACGGAATGTTCTAGACCAAAACATACTACAACGCGATTAACAGTGTTCGATGTTTAGATTTTAAGAAATAAATAAGAGAATAAAGAGTTTACATGCATCGACACATAATACCACAGTAGGTCCCTAGGTAAGGTAAGTACCTATCCTAGCACCCGAGTTTGTACTTAGAAAAATGATAATAGGATGTCTGTCATCCTAAATTCAATGTATACCTACAAAAACAATTTTAATAGGTATTATGGTAAGTGTGCCGCGGCCGCGGACCTGAATGACGCATGACGGTCAAAATGACGGCTTTATACTGATAGTGATAATGTAAGTAGGTACTTATACCTAATAGATATCACACATAAGGTTACCTACCTTTTAGGTACCAAAAAAATCTGCCTTCAATGTACCAACCTACCTCCCAAAAATAATTATAATAAGACAGTAATAAAATAAATAAAATTTGTTTACGCTCACACCAATTATCTTAGCCCAAGATAAGTTTCTATTGAAACTCGTTATTATGGTTAAACTAGATAACGGATAAATATACATAAACATAGATAACCCACCCAGACCCGAAATCAATTCGGAAAAACATTTTCTCTAAATTGACCCGACCGGGAATTGAACCCGGGACCTCAGAAATGGCGCGACGCCAAACCCGGCGCGCTTACCACTCGACCACGGAGGTCGTCAAAAGTAACAATAATAATCAGAAAATATAATGCATTTTATGAAAACTTTTGATGCCTACCATTTTTTATAGCAATAATTAAGAGTAAGTAGTACCTAATTAAGGATTTATTTTTGTTAGTTCTGCTACTTTTCCTAAGTTCATCTTTTTTAATTACAGATAAACCGGATAGTTCACTATTCCGATCTCTGATCTAAGACAAGCTGATCTAAGACAAGTTACTATCGTACTCAGAGACGTCAATTAAGTTTTAATGACAATTAAGTCTCTTGCTGTCACTTTCGTATGTATAGTGATAAATAGAGAAGGAAAGACATTTAATTGTCATTAAACTTAATTGACGTCTCTGAGTACGGCGGTAGGACCTTCCCTATGTGTACATACGTCATTTTACGCAGAACTACAAGCTGAGTATTTGTTATTTTAAAGTCCTTTCAATAGACAAATATAATAATACGGCGTCAACTTCTGTCAATGCTATACTAAAGACGCATAAGAATAATCGATTACGATCACACTAAATCTAAATTTTAATATCATTTAATAATCGGCTGCATCGAGGAAATCAATATAATCGATACCTTAATTTAGCTAATTATATCGATAATAATTGATTAATTGGTTTTAGTCAATGTGGTTTAAGTTATGTGGTAATTTGGTGATCGATTATAATCGAACAAGAATTAGATAAAATTGATTTAATCGATGGTATTGATAGTTCGTTTACCAAAATTATATCGATCAAATCATTACCATCGGCATAATAGAGATAATCTAAGTTCCCAGACAGGTAGAATACTTATAAAATTTCCACATGTTGTCGTTGTCGACTGTATCGAAAACAAGATTGAAAATTTTAAGTGGGTAGATGTCAATAAGAAGCCTGTACAATAAGTGACAATATTATCTTTAACTTACGGCCGGTTTCAATAACCTATTTTGTTGTTGTGCCTACCTACCAGAGTTAGAAATTTGACTCGTTACAAATTGTGTCAAATATCTAACTCTAGGTACTTGTCAAAACAACAGATAGGTAGGTTAGGGATGCGCGATCCGGATCCTCGATCCGATTTTTCGGATCGTATTGGATCGTAACGCCACAATTCGATCCAATCTTCAGGAAATCGATTCGGATCGGATGCAAATAAGTAAGACACGATTTATTTTAGATCTTTATTAGGTAAACCCATGTAAACCTTTTACATAAGTATGCATGTGACTGGATACACTGATTTTATGCTTATATACCTACCCCAAAACGTTCGTTTATAACAATTTAACAGCTATATCAATCTACCCGTAAAAGTTGCCGCCAAAATCAAAATGTAAACAAAGATAGAACACGTTTGCTACAAATAAACCTAAATAAATATATTTTTTTAAACAACCTCGTTTTAATGCATGCGATCCAAGCGATCCGATCTTTCAAGTTTTGTATCGTTCCGGCAAAAATCGTAGGACCTCGATCCGATCTGAAAATCGCTGGATCGTATGCCTGCCGATCCGATCTTTCAAAGGATCGGATCGGATCAGCGCATCCCTACAACTGATTGACGCCACGCCAATCACACCTTAATGTTTGTTTACCGTCGTACCGTACCGACTACTGCGTAGGGACACGATATCGAATAGAAAGTATCGATACTGTACTCATGAGTAGTATCGAACAAAAAGTATCGTACTCGTAAAAGTATCGAAACAAAAGTATCGATACTCAAGGTTTCGAGTACTTTTAGATTTTGTAGGTCGATATGTAGTACTCAATCGATCCAGTGAATCGATATTTCAATATAGAAAATCAAAATTCGATTTTTTCAGTTTTGTTAAGGACCATAAAATGATTTACAGCTAGTTGAACGTACTCAAACACATGTAATGTACAGAAATAATAGTTTTCCGCTAAATTACTTAGAAACACACGACATGGATGTGTGCTTAGTTAGCTTCGCTTCTTTTTAATAAATTAAAGCAATATTGTGAATACAAACTCTAAAATAAATCGATTTTTATGAGTTCGATCTTATAGGTCTCGATTGTTTTGTGAATCGAATAATTAGATTGCGATTCCAACATATGTAAATCGATTTTTTTTTAAAGAGTTGCCATCCCTAGGCCTATGCCTAATGCGCATCGAATGACAGCCTTTTCATCAGCGTAGGTAGATCAACCAAACCTATGTTTTATGTCTTCAGTTTATCAAAGATTTATTCGATACGATACTTGCCAAAAAGTACTCATATGAG
Organism: Scoparia ambigualis; assembly: GCA_963921215.1. Classification (NCBI taxonomy): domain Eukaryota; kingdom Metazoa; phylum Arthropoda; class Insecta; order Lepidoptera; family Crambidae; genus Scoparia; species Scoparia ambigualis. The sequence goes on along the minus strand of OY992525.1, from coordinate 6,477,596 downwards.
TAAAAGTATCGAATACAAAGTACCGAGTACAAAAGTATCGGTATCGTATGGGAAGTACTCGATACCACAAAGTATCGATACTTTTTTCGTGTCCCTACTACTGCGACAAGTTTGCATTGCACCAGTTGCACCATAGTTAAAACGGTTTGCAGTGCACCCTTTAGTACCTAATTGTTTTCTGTGAGTGCACCAAAGAGGAAATTAATATAACGGGTTTGCACGCGTGCGACACAAGCAAGAACGCTCTTTTGTTCTGAATTAAATAACTAAAAAAGTATACTTTAAAGCTATTGTTGTGCAAAAAAAAAATTTACTATGGAGGTAAGTACTAAATTGGTGGTAAAATTAAGTAGGTAATAATCAGCGATATGTAGTTTGTGATAGGCGTAGTGTAGTACTTAGGTAGAACTTTAAAATTATGTTGATTGAAGATTGAACTTCGGTTAGGAAATAGGACGCCTGATCAAGGGCTAAAATACCTGGCAAATCAGGCGAAAGCCTGACATTGGTAACCCTAGCTGCGATGATTTGGTGCGCCCACCGCCGGGCGTTCGTTCTGACTAGACGAGGCAACGTGCCTTACCTACTAGGTACTGTACTGACTGAGGTGCCTTTGCCTTTCATTGAGACTTGAGTTGAGCATACCTAAGTACCTAGTACCTACCTACGCTAAAGCACGCCACGTGTTGCCCCTTGCTCAGAGCTTTTCCCTCGCGAGGTTGCTCATCAGGTCAGTACCTACGCGGCTAATTGTTGTGTCCAGTCCAGTGCTAGTTTCATTTCATAACGAAGTAACGCCCCGCCAAATAAATTGATATTTTTCAGTTTTCCAAATGTATGTGTAGGTACGGAACCCTCGGCGTACCTCACACAACTCACACTTGACCGGTTTTTTTTTGTAATACCATTGATAATAATGTTTGTGTCTTATAATGAATGTATATTGTTTTTTAATAATATTGAATAAATATTGTTTTTTAATTTAAGTTTGACATGATGATAGGTACATATTAAATAAAGTTGAATATTTACAGCAACATTAACAGAAGCTATTAATGTAGAAAAAGACAAACAAAACAGTACTACTTGCAGCGAAGCAGAAGTCCGAGAATCGGAAGTCAGAGGAAAAGAAAAAAGAAAAATTAAGAGAAATTATAAATATCGCGACGATTCCATTTCTCCACCACCTACTGTTGACGGTGGGCAGTGTTGGGCAAAATTTAATTGCAAGGTACAATTAAAAATAACAATTGATTAATTGTTAATTGTGAAATATTAATTAACAATTAATTAATTGTTAACCGTTAGTTTTACAATTAACAATTAATCAATTGTTAACTGTAAGTTTTTCAATTAACAATTAATCAATTGTTAATTAAAATTGATCCTGCAATTAAACTTTAATAAAATTTTAATAATGTAAATATAAATAATATAAGATGGAGGAGCAGCACAGGGTAGAACTCTCATAAGGGTGACTGATGATCTTGCAAAGTCAACAGGACAAAAAAGGCAAGTTATTAGTACTAAGATAATATTGTTTATTTCAATTTAGTCAATCAAAGTATACATAATACCCATTAAATTACAAGTATTATTTCTTATAATAATTCAGGTTACATTTTAAAACTACTCTTTTTTCAAACATACTGTCTGACAATTTGTGACTTTTCGGCAAATTAGTCATTGTTGCGAATGAAAAAAGACGCTCTACTGCTGCTGACGATGGCAATGGAGTATTAAATTTAATAAAAACAGCTTTTATCTCTGGATATCGATCTAGGAGCTGAAGTTCTTGGCTTTCTTCGGCAAAAAAATGCAACATTAACAGTTCGGCTTTAGTCAACGGCGCACCTGAAGAGTTCGTTTCCGTCATAGATGTGTCGGAGTCTGACGAGTCAGCATCAAAATTAAAAAATATGTTTTCTTGGTTGGCCTTTCTTGTAGCAACTGTTGCAGTTTCGTTTTCGTTGATTTCTTTAGAAATACACGTCTTAAAAATTTTGAGGATCTTTGTTCGGTCTGAAGGCTCCAAGCAAGTTAGCCACTTATTTTTAAACCGAGGAATGATAGAGCAGCTATAGCAGCATTTTCTGCTTCAGGCGTGGTAACATCGAAAATTTTTTTAAATCTATTTTCAACGCCTTGTCGGTATGCTTCGATCAGAGGCTTGCAATAAGCAAAGTTATTCTTTTTTTCAGTTTTCTGCAGTTTTTTACGTAAGGCCAGAAGACACGGCATCACTATACCATAATATGTGTTTGTCTCGCTCTGCATTATGTCAAGGGCTTCTGCCACAGGAGCAGCACAGATAAGATATTCTTTTATGTATTCAAATTCATTTTCTTTGATTACGTTTTTAATGTTCAAAGATCTATGAAGAAGTAAGCTCTTTTCTTTAATGTTCTGTATTTGCTTCAGAGAGTCAAACAAGCTGTTCCATCTAGTTTCGCCAGGCCGGCTTAGTGTGTGTTGCAATACATCTTGAATGATCTCCGCACTCTTTGGACGTGCTGCAGCCTTCCATAGAACATTGCATTTCTTCATGACTACAGCATGCATATCCGACAATACAGTGTTTTGAGCGCTTAAAACTTTATTCGCATCTGTTGTTGCACAAAGGCTCAATGTGTGTGCACAGCATCTCAAATGCACAGGCAGCAAATGCAAACCTTCTGGATTCATTGGCTCAGTCTCTTCATCATCTGACTCAGAGCTATCTTCAAGAGACTGAGAATCTTGGCTTTCTTTATCTGTCTCTACGAGGTCAACGTTAGATAATTTTACACCAAACATTTGAAATGCTTTTACGAAATTGCTGCCGTTATCGGTCACAGATGCAACAATTTTGTTAGAATTTAAATTATATTCTGCATTTATTTCTTGTATGATTTCTGATAAACGGTCGTAACTGTGGATGCCTTTAAATCGTTGACAGGCTAACGCCACTGAAGCTCTGCGCAAGTCGTCTTTGATCCAGTGCACTGTGACGCCAAGAAAACTTCTTTTCTTACTAGACCAAATGTCCAATGCTGTGCATACGTATTCCACTTCACTTAATTCGGATTTGATGGTCGTCACTTGTTTTTCGTAATAATTTGCTATGCGTCGCCCCAGGGTACGTCGACTCATAAGCGATATGTCCATTTCAGATATTTCTAAATCCGTAAAAATCTTTAAAAAGTATGGGTCTTCTATTGCATGTAATGGAATCATAGAATGGATAAAATATTTCAAAATATTTTCGTCAAACTGCTCTTGGGTCAGCTTATTTTTATTAGATTTTTTTATTTTGCTTACTTTAGGTCCGGCAATGTTTTGGGTTTTTTCTTTTTTATTTATCCTCTTTTTCTTTATGTATGTTTTATACTCCTCGATGCATTGTTGCCCATGCTTTCTTTTCAAGTGGCTTAGAAAATTAGATGTACAATTGGTATACCCTTTAACTTTTATCATCATATCTTTAGGGCATTTCATGCACATAGCTATGATTTTGTTGCCTGATGATTCTTCAGGCAAATGCTTAAAATATGTACCGTCAAGTAAAAGAAGCCGTTGCCGCGTTGACTCAGCGGTGGCGGCGTCGTCGGCAGTGCTGGTTGATGGCGTGAGGGATAATTCATCGTGCGTCTCATTAATGTCTGAAACACTCGCACTCAGAGATATATTACTGTCGTCCTCGTTGTAATCCATAATTAACCTTTACACTTGACACAGGTCTCGCACACACAATTCGTACAATATGGTTTGTTTCCGTTTTCGTACAGTGAAGCGAAATAGTTTTACTTAGAATAGCGAGCGACACAAACACGGCTACTTTGCATTTCACGCTGCAGGCGAATGATGTGTTTGCAAATGGCAATTGACGGGCGGGGCGCCCCGCGGCCTCCGGCGCAAGCGACGTTGCACGATGTGCCGTGAGTGTGAGAGAGACAGAAGTACGTACGTGACCTAAAGTCTGAGCGAGAGCTTACAACTTTGTCAAACGCCTGTCTATCCCCAAGCGGTACGGTCATACTGCGCGCGCGATATGAAACGGACGAAAAGTGTCGCGGCGAAGATCATTTATAATGTAGGTGCAGTGCAAAGAAACATGATTATTAATTGTCAGTTTTAATTGTTTCTAACAACAATTAAAAATATTAGTTGCATTATTTTAATTGTATCTTGCAATTAACATGAGTAAATTTAAATAAATCAATTGTAATATGCAACTAACAGATTAATTGCAATTAAATTAATTGTGATTAAATTAATTGCAATTAATTTTTCAATCAATTACTATGACGATTAAATTATTAATTGATTAATGCCCAACACTGACGGTGGGTATTCACACATTTAGATTAGGCTGTAGTGCGGAGTGCAAAGATTTCATATTTTGGCCAATTTTTAATTGTTCGTATTTGGTTCACGTGCGAATTATCTATACATCTCATGTAGCACATGAGAATTTGTCATTTTCAAGTTAAGATAGATCGGTAAATAAATCTCTCATTTACCTAGGCTGTTATAATGTTTCATCATCAGAGTTTAAAAAATAAAAAAATACACTTTTTTATTTTTTCAAAGTCTGATGATGAAAATGCTGTAGAGTTGTTTAAAAAAAACTCCGTTTAACCTCCTATAAATATTAATATGTTCTTATATAAATTACATCATACTGTACCTACATGTTTTTAGGGTTTCGTACCTCAAGAGGTAAAATGGAACCCTTATGGATCACTCACCTCTCAGTCTGTCTGTCTGTCTGTCTGATTAGTATATTAACCTGTAACCATAATACCTGCTTATAATGATTATTATTCATGTTTTTGCAGAAACAGATTTTCCTACTGTAAAAGACATAATCAACGCAAATATTATATTGGAGACTTCTCCAGCAGTCATCTTAGAAAATTAAGAACACAAAGAAAATACAAAAATTTCAGGAGCAGATTTCATTATCTTATCTGAAGCAGGTGGTTCAAACATTTTTGGAAATGATAATATGGCAAGCTCATCTAACGACGTATTGCAACATTCTCCATCAATTAACAATTTTAAAAAAACACCAAGTTACACAGAGAGTGTTCAAAGTGATTGTGCAAAAAGTATTTCTGGAAACAGCTCTATCGGTATTGTATTTTACTTCTAGATTATTTACTTAGTCAATTTATGTGCTTAAGTATATAGGTTTAAACGTTTTTATTTCCTATTATTGCAGATGAACTTGTATCAGAGATGAAACAGATAAAATATTTTGTAATGTATACTATGCGCAAAGTTGAATCATTAGAAATAACTATGGCCAAGTACAAAACAGTTCCGTCACTTGAGCCACAAAAAACTCTCTTACCAAAATTGCCATTAATGGAAATTGCGCAGCTTCGTACCCTAGAAGACAATCTGGAAAATGAGAGCATTCGGAGAGAATCGGTACGTTATTAGCCTACCTACTAATACACAAAAGAGACAGGAATGTGACACAAAATAGTAGACAAAAATTCGAGTACAGGGATCAAGTTAAGTTAGTACTAACAATTTAGGACTGCCTACACATATCAGGACCGCGCCCGGGCAGTGATCCGTCAGCAGGCTATCCGCCAATCACCGTGCACGGCACTGAAGCTGCGCCGCTAGTGATTGGCTGATAGCCTTCTGACGGATCACGGCCCTGATAAGTGTATGTGTAGGCAGTCCTTGTACTGCCAAATGTATGTGTAGGTACGGAACCCTCGGCGTGTGAGTACAACTCGCACTTGACCGGTTTTTTTTGTAATACCATTGATAATAATGTTTGTGTCTTATAATGAATGTATATTGTTTTTTAATAATATATGAATAAATATTGTATTTTAATTTAAGTTTGACATGCTGAGACACACCGGAGGAGCAAAAAAACGTGACTGTGTCACTCGATGCTTAGAAAAAGTATTTTCTAATTACCTAGGGCAATACTGCTCATGGACTGGAAAAAAGAACAATTACAAACTGTCATCAATGAATTTGATGACCACAATAAAACGTAAGTATTTATTACGTGATTTTACAGCATTATATAATATATACTACTATTAGTTACACTGGGTGAGTGGTTGATCGAGAACCAGTGGTTGTCGTCCGAAGCTCTTGTTAACCTGTTTGTATAGGAGGGAGAAGGAAAAGTGTTTGGTTCTATGTATACAAATTTAAAAATTAATAATAATATTGTTTTGATTTAAATGCTATTGTTGCTCAAATAAAATACTTATGGCATTTCTCTTTTCTAACAGTTGCCGTTAGGGAAACATTCCCTAATATTACCGACGATGGCTTCGAGCGTCACGTTATGGGGTGGTTTCAGCACGCCGGTACGAGACTAAAGCGCGAAAATTAGTCGCTGATTTGTGTTTACACTGCGACCCCACCAACCCTGCCTCTAGTGACGTATTTGAGACTGAAAATAACACTACACCTGTGTCTGTCTATCTTAGGTCTATAATTATGTACAATATACTTATATAATAATATATAATAGAAGTAAGAAAGGGGGTTGTTCTACACGTCTAGAACAGACTTCAGTTTAAAAACCAACTCCGAGACATTCGAACTTTTTTTCGAAAATTATGAGATTATGTTTTGTCAAAAATCAGCTGTTTGTTGAAGTTATAGGTCATCATCATTGAACTTGAGGTTTTACTGGCTAGTGATATTTCTGTGAGCTTTAGTGCCTATTTACCTGCCTAATAGTTAGGTGTGCGTCAGGATGGCTGGTGTAGGTCCACAAATGGTCCAGAAGTATACACGAGACAAGAGGAATGTACGAGCAATGTACCGATTGTACCTCAAAATTGGAGCAATGTAGGTATAATACCCTTTCAGAGCCAAAGTTATTAGAAACAAAGTGAGTAGCTAGACTGATATCAGACTGGCAGGTGCATTCTAAATCTATACCAATTAGTAAATTCTGCAAGTTGATTATGCTAAAGCAATGTACAACCAATGTACTGTAACATATTACATTTTGTGTCTTCAAGAAGCCATTTCGATAGTGCCGCTGACACAAATTATTACCCTTCGGTGGTAAAAATTACCACCATATAATTCGCGTACAAATTACGTACATAATAATAATACTTATATCTGTATTTTGTGTGTTGTGCGTATTTTATTTACTTACATGAACACTGGTGCTACACCGCCTGTACTGCATGCATTGAATTCTACAGATGCCTACTACCTATTAATTATTAATACATACAACAAAAATAATTACCTGCTAAAGTTATACAAAAGAAATGACATAGTTTCCATAGTGACTATTAGTGTCGTAATTTCGAGTCGGTCCTATCAGATGAAACGTTACTCCGCTTTGAACCAAAATAATGCTTTGGTAGCATAATCCACTTGCAGAAGTTACTAATTGGTTCAGATTAAGAATGCATCTGCCAGCCTGATATCAGGCTAGCTACTCACTTTATTACATAGCTTTGGCTCTGAAATTGCTCCAAATTTGAGGGAAGTGCATTCGGTACATTGCTCGTACATTCCTCTCGTGTATACAACTGGACCATTTGTGGACCTACACCAGCCATCCTGACGCACACACAGTGAGAGGTTGACCACGCAATTCTTGAGCCAAATTACAACGTAGGTTAAAAAATTATGGGATAAATAATAATTCTATTGTAATAATATTTATAAGGAAAAATGATAAAGATAAATATAATTATAATTTTACTTTTTTATTATTATTGTTATTACATAAAAGTATAAACAGTTGTAGTAGGTAGGTACTACTACTACATGTAAGTTTTTTTAAATAAATGTTATGGGCACTGTATTAGCTATTATTATTTGTTTCCGATCATTGCTAAATAATTTGAATATTTGAAGTATTTACTGTTCGTTTTTAAAAGTTTATTTTTAATTCTGTTTTTAAGTGTTTAATAAGTATCCTAGTATAAATGTTAATAAGTGAAGTGTCCTTAGCATGCTACTATTAATGTTACGATTGTAACATGCCATGAATTTCAGTTTGTTGCAGCAGAAAGGATACAAGGATATATCATACAACACACACGAAGACCAATTGCAAAAATCCAGGAACTACCAAGGTAGTTTCGAGCGTTATTTTGTCTTTCGAAAATATATACCTACCTAATTAATATTTTGAAAAGATAAAATAATTCTCGAATTTCAGGTAGTTTCTGGATTTTTGCAATTGATCTTCGTGTGTGTTGTATTGTATGTATCCTTTCTGCTTGCAACAAACTGCAATTCATGGCATGTTATAATCGTAACATTAATGGTAGCTTGATAAGGACACTTCATGAAACTTTCATTTGCAACATTGCTGGAACAACAAAAATTCAAGTTACTGAAACCTTACACGTGAAACTTTGATGCAATATATCTAGATAAACTAACACACAGCTTTTAAATACAACTTTGCAACAACTTACTTTATCGCATTTTACTAGAAACTTACATTTGCAACATTAATGCAACTTACTATTCGCAAGTTAGTTGAACGTAATTTACGAAATATTAACGCAATATTAAATTTGCAACGTCCATGTAATTTACATTCGCAACATTAATGCAACTAACTATTTGCAAGTTAATTGAAAGTAATTAACGAAATATTATAACAATATTAAGTTGGGAACGTCCATGTAAGTTACATTTGCAACATCATTTCAACGTTAATGACCTAACTTACTAATAAATTATAAATGATAAGTTGTGACAATGTAACGATCAAAAGTTTTTGAAACATTACCTAGATACTCATTGAAAGTTTCTGCTGTAATATTACCGTGACATTGCGTTTGAAAGTTATTGAAAGTTTTATAGTATAGGGCTGGGTAAGTTACCGAGTATCTATAATGGGTGGCCGTTAGGGCTTTGCATCAACATTGCTCACACATTACAGGGACTTTGCAAGTTTAAATTTGTAATTTACATGCTCCCGTTTGTGACATTCAGCTATATTGCTGCGATTTCTGCTTGCTTAGTGGGGATAGTTTATTTATATAAATATATATATCTTATGATACATTACATAGGTGTAACACGGCAGAATGTCGTTATGTTATACCATAATGATATAACTTCCCGAAAAAGTATGGGTACTGAAATTGTGTCAAACGCTTTTGTGAGTCCAATGGGCGATTTTCTGACAGCCCAAATTAAAAAGTAAAAATTAGTTCAAAAACACTCGATAGATGTCGTTTTATGAAAGCTGGGCTACTTATGGGCTGTAATAAATTCTACACTTTTACTTGTCTACCAAAAAAATAAAAAAATAGTATTTACTTACCTATTTATATTCAGGACATCCAGAACCTATTTCTATTTTGGAATAGAATAAATATTACGCAGCCATACACGTGCTCTTCATGAACCCGCCTTTTCTAAGCGCCATACTAATCTATGCTAAGCGCCATCTATGAAGTCATTTACGAACCAATTTCTTTTTTTTTTTGATCTCGGAAAATCGCCCATTGCCTTACAATGTAGTCAGTGAGCTATGGACTGTCACATTGTCAGTAGATATTTATGGCAGTATGGCAATGGGACGATAATTATTTATACAATGTACGTCTCCATTTTTAAGAATAGAACGAATAAGTTGACGTGATCTTAAATCATGAATCTACAAGCACAATTTTTTGACGTAACTGACAACTTCTTTTGGCATAAACATAGTTATTTATAATCAAACGATAGTCTGACTGCCTTCTGAGCAAAAGGTCCTGGGTTAAAATCCCAGTAGGGAGAAAATGGATGGTGCTGTGTGTCTGAATTATTAATCAAAATCATTAGAGCAACTGTTTGTCGGACAACTTATTTTGTCGGACATAAATGTTGCAGGCCGCGCCAGACGTGGCAATGAGTGTTACCATGGCGTGAGTCGGCCTGGTGCGGCCTGGCCTGGCGCGGCCTGTCTTTAAACGGGCCGTGGGACCCCACCTTTAGTGAAAGATGCCAAAGCAAAGCATACGTCATACTGTCACGCGACTGAGCACAACTTAAAGTAAAGGCTCGCGTTCACTAAGCAGATCGGGCCGAGGCGCATCGCAACGCAAAAATCCGCCTGCCTGTATTTATTATGAAATAGCGTCCACTAGCGGCGGGTCGGGGCGGGGCGGGCCGCAGCGCGATAGCAGTTTTACGTATGCGATGCGACCCGTACCGATCCGCCGCTAATGGACGTCTACCTTTACAAATTACTTAAAGTACAAAATGGGTCTCAGATGAATAACAGTCAAAATAATTTATTTTCTTTGAAAGTCAAATGTCAAACTTTCAGGGCAAAATGTCCAGCTAATTTGGCTTTAGGCTAAATTAATGACTACATTTTCTATTATACCTCACATTCTTCTTCATTCTTCATCCTTTAACACATTGACTGCCACAAAACCAGACACAATTGAAATTTAATTGTTTGTCGGTCCGCCATGGCACCTAGTCTTAAAATTCAATTTTATTTTTGTCCTGTATAATGTGTCATAATGTTATGTACTTATCTATCTTTTTGTATTATCATGTATTAGTGTGTTTATATAAATGTTTGTCATTATCTTTGTTCTATTTTTGGGCCTAACAATCCTAATTACGATAAATACTGACTTTTATTAGTACAGGTTTCGTCCACGAGGTAGGGTCACCCGTGCTGTAGGCATCGAAGTGCTCCATCAAGGCATGGTTGCGCAACGCCGGGGGGCTGACGAAGCTCTTTGCGCAGAACTTGCAGCAGACAGTGTCCTCTTCATTATCGCTGACCATCTCTTGCTGTGGCTGAGAATCAATTTGTTTATTCCATATAAGAACTTTATTACAGTTTAATGCTTACAGTTAAGCACTTTACATGCACTACTAATTAGAAGACAAAAAAATTTGTAAACAATCTAATGACATTTCTTTGTGCAAATGTCACAAGGATTTTTTCTAGTTTTTGCCATATGGTTCTTGCCTGCATTTTACTACCTCCACTTACTAAGCTCTTAGTCCATCCTAGGGCTTTGAAGGTTAAGTGTCTCATGCGGGATAGCTCTTTCCAGTTAGTTTTATTATTATTATTTTATGGAAATTAACAACTGATTACATAAATTAATTCATAAAATTAGAACTTAATAAATACTTTAAAACACAAGACTGCAACAAGCTGCAAGAGTTCTTTCTTTAACTTGGTGTCCTGTGATAACCGGCTCTCCTTGGAAAACTAGCACGAGACCCTCACAAATAGGGGCAAACATAAAATTGTAAGTGTTAAGCCTCAATTTTAAGTCATTTTGGTAATGAGAAATAAACGATTAGGTACCTTACCTACCTATAGAATAATAATAATACGTAGTCAACTATTGACAGTAACGATAGATACTTAGTACGTAGTCCTATACTATTGACAGTAACGATACCTACAGATGTGTGCTTCAAGCTGTAATCCTCATATTTGAAATCTTAATGAAATCGAATTTTGACAATGCTACAAAATAGTCATAAATAGTCGTACATGTAAAAAAAATAGTCGTATTATAGTTTCGGCGTTATAGCTATAGGTTAGTGAGGATTATGGCTTGAACGTCAATCTGTAATCCTCATTTCTGGTGTAAGCAAACGGTAAAATCTTTCGGATTGGTTTAGGTTCCAAAAAATAGTCATGAAATAGTCGCAACGACATGCCAAATCTCAGAAATAGTCCTTAAAAGATTCCAGAGATATAAAGGTACCCTGGTGAGGATTATGGCTTGAACATTTGAAAACTTCAAATTTCTCCGTAACGCCTACGATTTTCGGTTTAAAATGTGTACCAAAAAATAGTCATGAAATAGTCGTGTGAAGTGATAATAATTTTGAGCTGATTTAATTTCAAAATAAAAAGTTTTTACTTTCCCTACATTTCTATGGATGTACAGTCGTGTTCAAAATTTGTAACTTCATTTGAAATGATTGTGAAATATTCCGCTTAATAGATAACATTACTTCCAATTAGGCGTTTTCCATGGCAGCTGTTATAATTAAACAAAAAAACAAACATTTATGTATATTTTTTTATATAATAGAAGGTGGCAAACGTGCAGGCGTGTCATCTGATGGAGAGTTATCTTCGCCGCCCATGGACACCCGCAACACCAGAGGAATCGCAGATGCGTTGCCGGCCTTTAAGGAAGGAATAGGTTTTAGGAAGGAATAGGAATGTGGGGGGGGGGGGGTGAAGAGCCTCCGGAACCCTCACTGGCCGGACGAAACACAACAGCACCAAGTGCTATTATTTCACGCCGGATATTAGTGAGAGGGTGGTATTACGCCGGGCGAGCCAGCCCAATGCGTGCTGCAACGCAGCGTGGCTCTACCACTCAGTCAGTGTCACTCATTTAGCACCACCCTGGGGTCACGTGTAGAGTCTTAAGGATAAACCTATAGACGCGAGTACCTTAAACCCCCTTATCCTTATTTATATTTATACCATCGAAAGCTTGCTTTACATAACTTGTTTAAATCTCAGTACATATATGTTTATATCACAGCAATTAGTTTTGATCACATTTATCATAGTTACTTCAATATCTGTTGGTGTTGGATTAGTTCATTCAGTTTATGTTTCTAGAAAATTTCAATAGGGAGGATAGTGCATATTCTAAAATCACAAATTCAATAAACGAATCAGACACCAACAATATCAACAACTTTTAATTACTTACATAGAATAAAAGTATAATACTATGTAATAGTATGTTTATGGTATCACTAATGTTAAAAAGTAACCGAACCTTCCACTCCAAGAGTAGCGTCTGTTGTATCCACAGACGTTAATAAACGTCTGTAGTTGTATCAATCCGGGACCGACCAAATAGCGATATATCCTTGTCTCTATCGTTAACGGACAAAACCGGACGGGTGGCTTGTTAATTGTAATCTAAGTCGAAAGTACGTTTTATACTCACAATAACTTCAAAAACGACACCGCGTCTTCGTAAAAGTTCATAAATACATTCATACGGTTTCTTAGGCATTTAAAATTACGTAAGTACCCATCACAAATTATTTTATGATTTCAATATCACTGGACCAAATAGCCATTTTTTTCAAAATTTTGCGAATGCAACAACCAACGACACACGTGATCTATGACCTTGACTTACATTCAACTAAACTTGATAATAACATAACAAGCAAAACCAACTTCTGCCCATCGCACTGCGATCGATGCGTTTGAGTAGAGACAAGGATAGCGCTATTTGACCAATCCCGAGAAACAAAAGCGCGCTACTCAAAATGGCGCCATGGACCCTGCTTTTTTGTATTTATAAGTACTTTCTGGTCTTTGTTGGAATTATATATGTTAACATAGTTATTTAATAACAACAAATGTGTGTTACATTAAAGTTTCAAAGAGACAAATAAACTTTTTTAAACTAAATGCTGTTTTTCTTCTTAACATGCATAGGTATAAAATAATGTAAACATCTTAGATAGTTTCACCACCCTGTACCTTGCTGCCGCTTTCAATTTCAAAAAGTATTATCTAGAATGCGTTGACGTTTAAATTTGAGCCTTTTTGTTTAGGTGGTAAAGTTGCTATTATCATAAAATATTTTGTTGTTTATGCGTTTCGTTGTGCACTACTAAAAGCAAAAAACTTCAAGGGCTGGTCAGGTCAAGTGTTATAAACATGACAAAAATGGTCTCATTGCAGACTAACGTAGGTACTTATCGCTCAGCTGACGCGAACGGGTCAACAGACGGCAGGCCGGCCGGCCGTCGCCCTCGCGTTGTAAATAATCGTTATTTTTAATTGTTTTTCATTTTACTTTTCTTATGTTATTGCTTTAAAATAAATTAGATACTCAAAGACTATCCAATTAAAATTCACAAAATGAATTAATATATAATTAAAATTAAAAAAAACACGAATTCCCTTTTTGTCATTATTGTCATGTTTAAAACACTTGACCTGACCAACCCTTGAAGTTTCTTGCGGTTTCTAGCAGTCACCTCATATAATAAAAAAATTACATAAATGTTTGTTTTTTTGTTTAATTATAACAGCTGCCATGGAAAACGCCTAATTGGAAGTAATGTTATATATTAAGCGGAATATTTCACAATCATATCAAATGAAGTTACAAATTTTGAACACGACTGTACATCCATAGAAATGTAGGGAAAGTAAAAACTTTTTATTTTGAAATTAAATCAGCTCAAAATTATTATCACTTTATACGACTATTTCATGACTATTTTTTGGTTCAAATATTAAACCGAAAATCGTAGGCGTTACGGAGAAATTTGAAGTTTTCAAATGTTCAAGCCATAATCCTCACCAGGGTACCTTTATATCTCTGGAATATTTTAAGGACTATTTCTGAGATTTGACATGTCGTTGCGACTATTTCATGACTATTTTTTGGAACCTAACCCAATCTGAAAGATTTTACCGTTTGCTTGCACCAGAAATGAGGATTACAGCTTGACGTTCAAGCCATAATCCTCACTAACCTATAGCTATAACGCCGAAACTATAATGCGACTATTTTTTTTACATGTACGACTATTTATGACTATTTCATGACTATTTTTTAGCGTTGTCAAAATTCGATTTCATTAAGATTTCAAATATGAGGATTACAGCTTGAAGCACACCTACAGATGGGTAAGAAATAAAAGTTATAATTGTCGACTGATGATCTGAGAGTAAACCGTTGCAACAGAAAAGGTCTTCGCACGGGCGTGCGGGGCGGGACGGGACGGGAAGCCTCGTCCCGGACGCCCCGTGCCGCGTGCCCCGTCCCGTCCGGAAAATATCCCGTTACGTAGGTATGCGAAGACCTTTACTTCAACGGTACTGATCGTCAACTTAGCTGTTGTATTGTGATTGATTCAGAATAAATTGTTACTTACTCACATTGATGTATTCATCACGGGAATAAATAGCCGTGGATCACAATATTTATTGAACGTGTAGCCTTCGCCTTCTACACAAAATAATTTTTAAATACAGATACACTTCGATCGATGCAGTTTTCATAGTTACTCTATGGATCGATGACAGTTGATTTTTATTTATTTTATATGTGTTCCATTAAGGAACAGGCTAAGATCAGAGAACATACTGCCTAGTCATTAGTATTTTTATTTCTTTTTTTCCCCTTGATGATAATACGTGGTGATTAAGATGATGAATGATAAATGATGTTCCCGAAACCCCTTGAGCCCTCAGTAAAGATGTGGGACTTTACTGAGGTCTCACACGGACTTCTTCGGAGAATTTGAAAAGTGATGTTGCACTGTTTTGTTACATTTATTGTCAACACTCATGCACGTTCACAAACACTTAACGGTTAATAATCCACTATTATTTCACATTAATGCTCGAAAAAACACGAATTTTAGAAAATAAAACAAAACTGCAGACATGACGCTTCACTTTCCCGCCAAGAAGTCCGCCGAACCGAAGACAGCTTGATTGATTCCTGTCACCTGTGTGTGATAGATGTCAGTGTCAACTGGTCATGCCTAGGGTTGGACCATAGATGAATGATTGGCCTCGCTGCGCTCGTCTAGATACCGCGCTACCTATAAACCACAGCTCCGTAAATGCGGCAACTCGTTATTGTAGTGTGTTTAAGACAATATGCCAGGATGCTAGTGTGCGTGAAAAATTTGTTGCCAGCTGCTCAACTGTTACCCGAGTTAATGGGAAAAATATTTTTGCTGTGATGTATTAGTTTGGTTATAAATATATATAGCTCAGAAAATATTTAAAAATTAACAATTAAAAGCGAATATGTATCAATATAATTGTTTATATTATTATGTAGGTTAGACGTAGGTTTCTTCTGTAGAAAAATGGTAGGTATGTATAGCAATGATTAGACCTCATTTATTTAGTAGTTTTTTTTATTACTACCAACCTAAAAAAAGGCGACTAATGGACTAAAGACTGCACATACATCCAATAGCATAGAGCGACGATGGGCTCATCAAAATAATATTACCAACCCTCTCTTGCCTTCGGTGTCGTAAAAGGCGACTAACAGACTAAATACTGCACATACATCCAACAGCATAGAGCAACTATGGGCTCATCAAAATAATACCACCAACCCCTCACTTCTCTTCGGTGTCGTAAAAGGCTACTAATGGACTAAAGACTGCACATACATACAACAGCATAGAGCGGCGATGGGCTCATCAAAATAATACTACCAACCCCTCTCTTCCCTTTCGGTGTCGTAAAAGCGACTAACGGGCTAAAGGCTCACCACCTGCCTTTAGCCCGCTGAAGCGTGGACTGTGTGGGCGTGGTCTGTATTATCCATAGATTCAAATGATTACTAATTTTACCATAAACTTTAATATTATCTATCTCAAAAAAGTTGTTGATCTAATAGTAGAGGATCCGAGTATACAACGACCTTCACCGAGCGGTTAATGGATGAAAAGTATTTTATATCAAATTTAATGTGTTAAATAATATATTGCGGGTGGGTTGGCTGACAAATTTCAGTCCAGTATATGATTAATTAAATAGTTAAAAATATATTTTTTTAAATATTGCACTTTTTTCGATAATAGATAAATTACATAGGTACCAATCGAAAGTATGAAGCCTATAGAATATGTAAACGTTAGGTTGACTATTTTTTTCCTGTCATAACATTAGGTAGGCAGGTGTAAACAGGCAAGTCATTATTAGTAATTTGCAACCGTCTGGTTAAATAAATAAAATTTATGTTTATATAAAGATAAGCTCATTACAAACCCCCACACACACACACCAAACCAGTGCAATGTAAAAAAAAATATTTTTTTTTATATTAAATTAATCATTAATGATTCTGGACTGAAATTTTTCAGCCAACCCACTCGCGATATATTATTTAACATATTAAATTTGATATAAAATACTTTCCATCCATTAATCTTCTCGATGAAGGTCGTTCTATACTCGGATCTTAGACTATAACGTCGGCTTACTGCAAGAAGTCATTAACTGCTAAAAACTGATTCCGAGATAATCGCGTGTTTATGTTTTTCATTATTTACGCTATATCTTCTGACATAGATGTCACAGACAAACAATAAAAATATATTTGTATTGGTTATCATCTATTTTATTAAAACGATGTCCCAAAACCATTTAAAATTTTGCAGTTTTTTTTAAAAGCCCAAATCAAAAAATAATGACTTCTAGCGTTTAGGAAAAAACAAACCGTGTACTTAATTAATTACTTCTACAACATATTTCTTAAAAAAAATCCACAATACACAATAATATAGACGAAACATTTGACAAATTTGTTATAAGTTCCAAATAATAATTAAGTATTACTTAATAACAAAAATTATAATTATTTGTAATAATTTTGTTGTTTTTTCCAATATAATTGGTGTTCCAAACAAAATTGCTAATAAAATGTATTAGTATGTTGTGTGTGTTTTGTTTTGTGTGTGTGTGTTGTGTTTATGTGTTGTGTGTGTGTTGTAATGTTGTGTGTGTTGTTGTGTTGTGTGCATGTTGTTGTGTTGTGTGCGAGTTGTTGTGTGTGTGTGTTGTGTGTGTCTTCTGTGTTTCTATGTTTTAGGAAAGAAAAAAATAAAATTACTTAATCAACATAGACCAGACTTATTGATTAAATTTTCATACACATCTTCTTGCTGGCTAAAACGTTTAGAGTTTCAGGAGAGTACAAAGGCCCTGTATTGTTTTTATCGGGTTTAACTGGTGAAGGGCTGTTTTCAATAATATCCAATGAATTCTGAAAACGATGGGCATTCAAATTTCAGTTTTAACCACAAAACTAATTCAATTTTACTATAATATAAATTATGAATTAGCTACGTTTTAAAGAGTAATACTTACATCAGGTGATTCTTCCACGATAAAATTTTTATTCATGTTATTCAGAGTCATGACTTGGTTTGCAACTACAGAACAGTTTTTCTGAAACATTACAATGACAATGTAATAGAAACGGCACACATTCACAGGGCCCCATTAAGTTACATCTTGCCAAGGTTGTCATGGACATGCACATAGATGCTTCTGCCTGGCTGGGACAATTGAACAGAAGGTAGATTTACTTTTAACTACGCTAAAGATATTGTACAATTAAAATACAGACTTCTGTCTACATTATAATATATCTACATGGCGCAGTCGGTAAAGATAAATAGCCTATGTTATTCCTGTAACTGAGAGGAATTGTTAAAATCCGTTAAGCCTTTGGGGCTGTAGAGCTTGCCAAAGAAATAGACATACCTACTTACACACATGCGCTCGAAAAACATAATCTTCCTTCTGGCACAACTTTTGGGCAAGTGTAAGGTAAAAAACTATGATAAAAGTGTGACTTTGTACCTACCTCACACACAGTT
This sequence comes from Scoparia ambigualis, assembly GCA_963921215.1. Taxonomy (NCBI): domain Eukaryota; kingdom Metazoa; phylum Arthropoda; class Insecta; order Lepidoptera; family Crambidae; genus Scoparia; species Scoparia ambigualis. The sequence continues at coordinate 6,459,245 of OY992525.1, read as the reverse complement.
TCAGAAGAAAAATCAGTACTGTCACTGTTTGTGGAATTATGAGTACTTTTAGACCTAAGATTTGAAGAGCATATTGCTGAATCAGTCAGGAACTGCTTTTATAGACTAAAGTTACTTTACAGAATGAGGCCATTTCTGTCCGAGGAGTTGCGTGTGCAGTTAATCGAGTCGCTTTTACTGTCGAAGTTAAATTATGCTGACGCTGTTTACGGCCCATGTTTACTCTCAAGGACTGAGCGGCTTATTCAGCGTATTCAAAATGCCTGTGCTAGATTTTGTTTCTCAATTCCGGCTAGAAATCACGTCACTCAGTACTCCAACGAGAATCTCATTCTCAAGATGAAAGAAAGACGAAAATTACATTTGGCATGTTTACTATTTGGAGTCATTAAATTCAATGAACCTGCATACGTATTCAACAAGCTCGACTGGATCGGTGCCAGAAGACAATGCGAGAGAAGACTATGTTCCCGGCAACTGTCTACTAAGACTCATAGGTCTGCATTTTTCAGGGGTGCCTTCCGGTACGCCGCAGCCAAGATATGGAATAATATTCCGCCACCCTTGAGAGTTGCAAATTCCCCAGCAGTATTTAAAAAGCATCTGTAAAAATACCTTTTGATTCACAACTTGACTTGGGTATTTGCAATGCTAACATATCTTTCATTTAGGCGGTGAGATATCATTTTTCCGTGTGTGTGTGTGTGTGTGAGAGAGTGTGTGTCTGTGTGTGAGGGTATATGGGTGTGTGTGAGGGTATATGTGTGTGTGTGTGAGCCATTGAAAACCAGCGTCAGGTTCCATATTATTGGACCTGACATAATGCTGAATTGGCTGCCTGTTTAGCTGCGGCCGTGAGACACAAATGTGCTATTATACAATAAGTGTTTTGTTGTTTTTTTTTAAATCTAAGTTGTTTAAATGTTTTCGTTGTAACTGTCTTGTCCCTATCTACCCACCTCTATAGTTAGGGTATCGCAGCTGGAACTACGGGTCCGGCTGTGTTTCTCAGGGGTACTACGGGGTTCCGGTTTATGCCCCCCCGCTGGTTGTGCATTGACCGGCGCCTCCGGCGGGATCTCGATGTGGGTTAGACTCGTAGTGGCTTGTGGTTAGCTGTAGGGTTTGGGAATGTTCGTTTGTCCTGGTATTGTGTAGTGGTCTCTGTGGGGCCAGCAGTGAAAAATCCTGCGGGGAACGTTAGTTTCCCTTATAGTTGGCAGCTTTGTCCGGTGGTTCTCATTGGACATTGGTGTTGACATCTCCGGTACTAGTCTGGAGAACTAGTAGAGGCGGCCCCCTAGATGCCGTAGCCTTCGGTCCAGCCAGCAGCGTAGGACGTGGGAACTGGGTAGGCGCCCGGATGGGTTCAGAGAAGTAAGTGTGCTTACTATTCCACGACCAAGGTGGACACTTGGGAGTCGACTTTAGGTCGACAACCCGAGCAGTGGCAACTGCGACTTGTGCCCTTCGTGCAACGAGAAGTGAACGAGCTTGACAGCTCCGGTTACCTATCTGGACAATAGGCAGTGAACTATACGTGTTCACGCGGAAACTCTCCCGAGACTTTAGTCTTATGAGTACCGAATGAAGAGCGCGCTTCGGCGGGCACTGATTTGGCGTCAAGACCTAACACAGATGGTCTCCTGCGCGAGTGTTCTACTGGCGCAGGGACGTCTGGCACTTCTTGCATAACCTAACGGTTGGTCTCGAGGTGCCAGTACAAACTTAATGAAGTAAGGAGAGGGAACGTCTCGTGTGTTGTAGCTAAATAAATTATTTTTCATTTCATTTACTTTCAAATACCGGGACATCGTTTTCACCTGTTGAATTGTTAGATGTCTCAGGAACACACATTGCTACTAATTTCTTTTCTCGGATTGCCTGAAATCATTATAAGATAGGTAATTATTTATTTAAAACTTTATTAATCACATTTACCTACGTTCAAACTCTAAATCAAAAATTAAAAAAGTAAGGTATGGCAGTTAAAAACTTACTTGATATACAGATAAAGAGTTTTCATTCTTTACTGTCTCATTAGATTTTCTATGAATAATCTTCCGTTTACATTTTCGTGGCATTTTGCTAGAAGTCACTAACTATTCGCCAACGAGTCTACACGGTCTGTTGTGGTCAGATCTACCGACAAACTGGCGAGCCGGCCGCGCACGCGACTCCTACCGCCCCTCACATCACGCCCCCCGTCGAAATCTTCGCCGCTCACGTAGCCTCACTACTAAATTACGTGGCATAATTCATTATAATAATGATATTTTAGTTAAAAGAAAAATAGTGTTTGGTCAAACTATAATAAAGAGCAATAGTTACTTCTACGCAACTTAATTTATATGCATTCTAATCATATCTTAGTTCGTTAGAAATAATTAAATTGTTTTAATCATATTACATAATTTCATCATCATTAAAATTCATCTACAAACTATACTTACTGAATTCTTACGTATTATGAAGATTACAAAACAATATTTTCAAAAGTCACTAAAATCATTTAATGATGACTAAAGAAAATTTCATCATTAATAGAATTCATGTACACACTATACTGACTTCTTACGTATTATGAAGATTACAACATCGATTTTCTTTAGTACTCGTTAAATGATTTTAGTGAGTTTTGAAAATATTGTGTTGCATACTATACTTACGTTCTCTAATTTCAACTAAAGTAATAATGATATTTTAGTGAGTTGTGTAACAATATATTTTTATTTTGTATCGCATAATTCTATGTAGGGTGCTATAATGACTTGTAAGTTGTAAGTAAAGTTGCTCGCGTCCGTAGGTTTACCCTCGAGACCCTACACGTGATCCCTGGGTGGTGCTAAATGAGTGACACCAACTGAGTGGTAGAGCCACGCTGCGTTGCAGCACACATTGGGCCGGCTCGCCCGGCGTAATACCACCCTCTCACTAATATTCGGCGTGAAATAATGGCACTTGGTGCTGTTCCCCCCCCCCCCCCCCCTCCTCCCAATTCCTATTCCTTCCTTAAACCTATTCCTCCCTTAAAGGCCGGCAACGCGTCTGCGATTCCTCTGGTTTTGTCCATGGGCGGCGGTGATTACTCTCCATCAGGTGACCCGCCTGCTCGTTTGCCTTTCTCTTTTATAAAAAAAAAAAAATCTCGAGTGACTACTAAAAATTGCAATCATTATCTTATTGCGTTAGACATAAAGTCCAATATCTCCAAAACTATAATAGATAGAAAAATAATGATTTTTGATTCGATTAGAGCTCATCACGGGCTATAAGCTGAGTGTAAAAATGCAGATAATGACTTTTTGCAAATAATGACTTCTTGCAGTAAGCCGACGATAAGTAAACAGTAATAAGTCGAGTCTTTATTCATGATTATTCTACATATGACTAAATACTTTTTCGTTTTTGTAGGCATATCACAGACGTATTACGTCTGTGAGGCATATTGTCATGTGACAGACAAAAATTAAAAAAAAAATACTTTTTCCCCTAGGGCAAGAAAAACTATTGTAGCCTCGCTTTACAACGCTACAATGACGGTCTTTTTGAGCAAGAGGAGTGAAAATATTATTTTAAACATTGTCTATGAATTTTTTCAAAACGAATACGTCCGTGATTTGCCGGTGGCGGCACTGACACTGAGAGCATTATCACTGACAAGTGGGGATGCGTTCATAGAGAATGTATAAAAAACACTGTGCCGGTACTGTGTCGGAACTGTGGCTTCACTGATATGTGTGAAGCAACCTTTAACCTATAATATTACCCAAATCATAAGCTATACACCTGTTTCATTAAAATCCGTCCAGCGGTTTTTGTGATGCGCGTCAAACAAACAGACAGACAAAAATTCTAAAAAAGATTCTAATGTTCACGTATCCTTCATCCCCTAGATTATGTTTTTCGCAAATATTTTCAATGTAAGTACAGACACGAAAAGTTTACATTTCAGGAACATAGGTCAAAATTAAAAAAATAGCTTTTCCGTACTGGAGTCAATCAGCTGATTGCGCATTTTGTACAGGGAAAAATAATAAATTTTCGACCCATGTTCCTTAATGGAAAGTTGTTCAGTTTCATCGGTAGAATCCCCTTGATATAGTGTCAGCTAACATTTTTACACCCTAATATAGATCACAAATATAAGTAAACATGAAATAACATAGAACTAGGTTAAGTATATAGTAACTTTGTAAGACAAATGAAATAGGTTACCTATATAATAAAAGACAATAACAATAAATTCACATAATAAAAATCTCAACCACGGGGACTTTATTCTTGTATAAGCGGTAACACTGAGTGGCGTTTATTGTTCATATTATTTTATGAAAAAAATTCGAAATTATACGATACTTACTGATTGTATGTCATCCCAGTGTCCTTCATATTTTTAGAAGTATTATTTTTACACAATTTTACTACGCAAACTGGCATTTTAGTTTGAATTAAGCCCAAAATTGAATAAAACATTCGGGACGTACACGTCACCCACAGCTGTCAGTGTGACTGGCTCGGGTACGCCGATTTCGGCGTAGTATTGGTTGCCGCATTTGACAAGTACGACGGAGGTATCTAGTCGAGCGCAGCGAGACCAATCATTAATCTAAGGGTTGGACATTACAGACGTAATTGAATCAAATTATAAATTGAAGTTATCAATTTAATATCATTATCTGTCGTTAATCGTTTTTCGCTTCAAATTATCATTTTGGATGATATTAAACTCACATAATTGTTAGAAATTCATAATTTATATGTGGGAGATTGGCATTTAAATGTAGATTACTATTAATGTTAGCATTAAAACAAATGTTTGAAGAAAGCAAATTCATCGCAGTAATTAATACGAATAAGAAAACACGTGCTTGCCCATTGCCACGCTCCCCACGCCATGCGTCATTAGCGACTTGTTTGTGCTTCAGTATAAAAAGGTCATGCGCTAGCGCCTTCCGGGCACAGTAGGAGTCGTTCTGCAGCCGCCTCGCAACACGCGCGTGCTCCACTTAGCGTGTCGAGCCGCCGTCGTACGTGCTGAGTTCGCTGTAGCCGACTACAGCTTCGCGTCGTCCCGTGCAGCCGGTGTGTGTTCCGCGTAAGCGTGAACGCCCGGCAGCCGTTCGCGCGAAGTGTTTCCGCACAAAAATCGATCTCCGTGGTGTGGTCCCGGACTACCCACGTCGTAGACTTTTTTTGTGCCCACCCTCGTTTTTACGTGCCGATACCTCCCGCCGCGATACAGACGCAAGTGCAGTGTGGTGTACGTAAAAAACGTTTTGCGCGACCACCCCCAATTATTTGGATATAATTGGCGGGTCTAGCGCCCTCCAAGACTTTTGATACCTGGAGCTCTGTGTAGTTATTTGTGTCAGTGCGTGTTTGTTTTCGTTTTTTTTTTTTTCGTGGACTTACACATGACTTTAGTGCCGCGATGAGTGATCGCGAGATCGCCCCCGCGGCGCGCCGCGCCTCAACGTCGGGTGGTCAACTCCCCGAGTCCCAACCGGGACCGTCGGGTCGAGTGACCCCCACGCCCCAGCACAGCAGCCATTCTACGCAGGAGCCCCTGCCCGGCCCCTCATTCGCCCCGGACGGCGGGATTCATGGTGAATCCCCTGCCACCGGTGGCGTCAGGAGCAAGGATAAGGTGGCCCGCCACCGCAGCCCGGACGACCTAGGGAACGACGACAAGCGTCCCCGCACAGGCCCGTCGCCTCCTACTTACAGCTGGTCGTCACCTGTCGCATCCGATGCGCACAGATTAAGCCAGCTTTTTACGTCACCGCCCGCCTCACCCATCGAAGGGGGAGGCCAAGCCGACGCCTCGGAACTGGATGACCAGAGCCGGCCAATCATGATCCCACTCAATACCAGATCTACAGAATACGCCTCTCTTGCGCAATTGTCGGGCGCGATGGATGATGCGCCCCCGTCGGCCTCCTACGCCGATGTACTGCAGGCGCCGCCGTCCCCCAGATGACCGAAAACCAAGCAGCAGCCCCACTAGACCAGACGGCCTCGCAGCAAGCCCCACCTCGAGCAAAAGGTTACCCCACGATAGTGGTCGAGAGTCTCCCAAATTGGACGACCCACTTCAGGGAATTAACTTATAAAATCGGGTGTCCACCGAACGCACGACCGTTTCAAAGCGGCATACGGTTCCTTCCGCGCACCCCGGAAGAATTTAGGGCCATACAGGCCCATCTCATCGAAGCCTCCACAACTGACCCGGCAGTGAAATTGTTCTGTTTCACGCCGGCCAGTGAGCGACCCACTAAGGTGGCCTTAAGAGGCCTCCCCGCTGACACCCCGCTGGAAGAGATAAAAGGAGCCCTGGCGGGAATGGGGTTCCCGGTAACGCACCTAAGGCATATCCCAGGTAAGAGAGACCGCCCCGGCTGTCTCTTCTACATACAACTAGAGCACCTAAACCAACAAGAGTTGGCCCGCATTTATGCCATAGACTCCTTACTGTACATGCCGGGCATCGTAATTGAAGCATGGAGGGGACGAGACGGCCCTCCTCAATGCCATCGCTGCCAACAGTTCGGCCATGCGTCGCCGAACTGCCACAGGAAGTTAGCATGTCTACGTTGCGGCGGCGAGCACCTCGCAAGAGATTGCGTTCGCTCCCGCGACGAACCACCAACCTGCGCCAACTGCGCCAAGGCCCACCCGGCCAACGACCGCCGTTGTGCGGCCTTCAAACAAGCTGCAAGGAAGAGGGCTATAAAGGTCCCCCCCCCCCCCTTCCCCACTAAGCCTCAACAAACGCGCGGCACTGACCGTAGTACCGCGCCGCCTGCGCCGCCCTCGGCTAATATGCCTGAGGCCTGTTACGGGCCATCACTGGCCCCGCCGGCCAACCCGCCGCGCGCCGCGATCTGTAGATCGCGGCGCGCCCCCCAAGGCGAGACGTCGCCGTCGCCGGGGCCGCCGCCGCACACAAGCCGCGCAAGGCTTAATAGCAGCAGCACCCACACCCGCGCCCGCCGCGCGCGCCCCGGAGGCGTCTGAAGCGCCTACAGAGGCGCCTAAGAAAAAGGTGGGGTTACGCCCGTCTCTACCCGCGAGCGACCCACAACCACTCCCACGACCGCGTCGCTTCCCCGGACAGGCTACAGTTAGCCGTCCCCTTGATTTTTTCCCGGCGCAGCCGCACGCATTAGCGTCGCAGGCGCGCCCTGACACGCCCCGCGCACCCGCCCCGATTAGAGGCGACGATGTACGTATGGGGCTTCAATATGTAACAAGTATGCTCAACATAGCCTGCTCAATGATCGAGCAGGGCGAGGAAGGCTGGTTGAGCATACTTAAATCGTTGAACGCCGTATTAAAGGCCTTAAGGAACTCTCCCTAAGAGTAATTTATTGGAATCCCGGTGGAGTCACAAAGTGAGTGAACGAGCTGCGCCTACTCACCCAGTCGCAGGATATACATGTTATCCTCCTGGGTGAGACAATGCTGAGGCCAGGGCAGCCTTTTAAGCTGCCCAACTACATCGTCTACCGCAGAGATGAGACGTCACCGAACGGGCGAGCCTGCAGAGGCGTCGCGGCGCTCGTTCGCAGAGATGTCGTCCATGATGCCCTTCCTCTCCCTGTCTACACATCACTACGGTCGGTCGGTATCCGCGTCAACATCGCGGGCGCCGACCACCTCATATACGCTGCATACCGCCCCCCACAGTCACCGTTTACACCAAGCGACCTAGCAGTTATCTTTGCGGGCCCCACTCCGACGTTGCTGGCAGGGGACCTCAATGCCAAGCACCGGAGCTGGGGTTCACATCTTCACATCCCGGCGGGCCTCGCCCTATACCAAGCGGCGGAGGACATGGACATTGAGGTTGCGGGCCCAGATAGCCCCACTCATGTCCCCACTAACCCGTTGCACCGAGCCGACGTCCTCGACATCGCATTATACAAGGGCCTCACACACCCTTTAAGCATTGAGGCGTTATACGACTGCGATACCCAACACCTACCTATACTTATCACGGTGGGAGCAGGCGCTATACATGCGCCGCCCCGCCCCCTCGCCCCCAAGATAAACTGGGACAAGTACACGGCCACTCTAGAGAAGTTTAACCTAGAGGGGCCACTTCACACGCCAGAGGACGTCGAAGCGGCCGCCGGCCGCTTTACGGCGGCCCTACACACAGCAAAGGAGGCGGCGAGCTCTCCAAATACAAAGTCACGCAGAAGGTATGAGCTGCCGCCCGCACTAGCCGCCATGCGCACGCAAAAGCGCAACCTCCGGCGCCTATGGGCGCAGACGCGTTGCCCGATCGTCAAAGCGAACTTAAATCGCCTCACAGCTAAGTTGTCGGAGTCGGTTAAGGCATGGCGCGGGGACGGCTGGGAACGATGTATTGACACCGCTTCCGGCGCCCCCGCTGACCTCTATAAGCTGACCCGGCAACTCACCGCGACGACTACGCCTGTGTACCCGCTGTTAGACAGCGCGGGCAGGCGTCAATGGGCCGCTCAAGATCGGGCCAATATATTAGCCGAACACCTACAGCAACAATTTACACCACACCCCGCCGCCACAGGCCACGCCCCCGTCTCGCACTACGAGGAGGTGGGGCGTGGCGTTGCCGACTTTTTGGCCACGCCCCCTCCGCTCATTCGCGGAGACGACTTTATTTCACCGACGGAGACAGCCAAGATGATTCGAAGTCTCCCCAAAAAGAAAGCCGCTGGCCCCGACGAAATTCCATCCATGGCCATTGCCCGCCTGCCCTGGCGCGCGGTAGTGGCACTGACTCGATTATTTAACGCCGTCCTGCGCACACTACACTTCCCGCAGATATGGAAGGAGGGGCGTATAATACTTTTGCCTAAGCCCGGCAAAGATCGCCGATTACATAGCAACTATCGACCGATAACACTTCTCTCCCATACGGCTAAGCTATTTGAGCGACTGCTGCTGCAGCGAATCCGCCCCCACGCTCCCCTAAGGGTCGAGCAATTTGGGTTCCGCAGCGGCCACTCAACTACACTTCAGCTGACGCGCGTTCTTCACCACCTGGCCGCAGAAATGAACAAAAGACACCACACTATCGGCGTGTTCCTGGATGTGGAAAAGGCCTTCGACAGGGTGTGGCACACAGGCCTCCTCCACAAACTTGCCACCAGTAGCATACCACCCGCCTACACTCATCTACTAGCGGCCTTCCTCAGAGACCGCACCTTTGTGGTTTCCGTAGAGGAGGCCCGCTCAACCACAAAAACCATCATGGCGGGAGTACCGCAAGGGAGCTGTCTCTCGCCATTCCTCTACGCCCTCTATACCAATGACGCCCCAACGCTCGAGGGACGTCTGAAACAAGGCCACAGGGACGTAGTACTGGCGCTGTTTGCCGATGGCAGCGCATACTTCGCGTCGTCGGCCAGCGTCAGAATCGCCCACAAGAAAATACAGCAACTACTGGACCTACTCCCGGACTGGCTAGACAAGTGGCGCATGGCGGTAAATGTGTCTAAAACCGCCGCGCTATTTGTCAGCGCCAAACGCAGTACGCCGCCCACACTACGACTTCGCAACACGCCCATCGCATACCAGCAAAACGTCACTTATCTAGGATGCCGGATCGACCGCTCGTTGCGAATGGCGCCGCAAGTCGACCACATGATCAACCGCGCCAAAGCCGCAAGAGCATAACTCCGCCCGATCCTGGCATCCAGATTGCCGCTGAGGACCAAATTGATGGTGTATAAGGCATACATCCGGCCACAGCTCACTTATGCAGCTCCTGCGTGGTACGCGCTAATATCTGCCACGCAGCGCAACAGACTAAGAGCCCAACAGGCGATATCTCTCCGTATCATCGTGGGGGCAGGACGATACGTCAGAAATGATGTTATCGCCCGCGACACCAACACCGAGACTCTAGAGGAGTTCGTGCGTCGCCTAGCGCGCGGTATGTATGACCGCGCGGACAACGGGCCGCACGAGCACCTCCGCAACATCGCACCGCTCCACGCGCGCCCTCCTGACCAGACCAATTACCGACCCCTGCCGCGGTCGTTACTGACCGCGGCCGACGATAATAATACGCAGGTTATCACCTTACAGCCGCAAGACGCCGCCGCGAACGCCGCATTAGCGCGGCCGCCGACTGTAGCGCCGAGAAGCCGAGCGCCGAACACGCCAACCTTAGCGACGCGCTCACCGACGCCAGCGACGAGTACGGTGCCGCCTGCGGTGCCTGCGCCGCCACCAGCGCCAAGAATCCGGACGCGGATCATACCGCGGCCGGACTAACAAGACGTCAATTCATCAAATACGCACAACAACTCCGAGACCCGCCACCTAACCGACCAATGCCCCCTAAACCGCGGTCCGCTCGCTGGCGGCTCACCGGGCCTCGGCCAACGCCGAATCACCCGGGGGGTTAGCCGCGCCGAGGACTGCGTTGGGGAATGGAAGGGGAGGGTGGCACGTCCAATGGGAGCGTAAGCTCCGCGGTGCGACAGAGAGAACAAAAAAAAAAAAAAAAAAAAATGAATATAAAAAAGAAAAAAAATATATCGCGTGTAAAAAGAAGCTTAACGAAGCCGCAAGCTACGTGTTCTCCTAATCAATACAATCAACGTTTGTTCTGACACAACACCTGGGAAATGTTCAGTTTCTGAGATATTAACGTTCAAAGTTAAAAAAAATGTCCACGTTTTTTACATAACTCAGTTTAGAATGTAATTACTAAACTTTCGTCTAAAGAAACTATGTCTTAATTTTGGATATTTCTTAGCTAACGAGCCTTTTTAAATCACTGACCGCATTGTACATTGAACGCGAACTCCACACACACACGCGCTCTCGTCACCAGTGTTTGATAGCACTCGAGTTCAATGACCGTCGGTCCGGGGCGGGAAGAGCGGGGCGAGGCCAGCTGATCACTCGAACGAACGTAGTGATATTGACATTTCTATCGTTAGGGTTTTTAATCTTAAGTGTGATTTAAATACTTTACTGACAAAACGCAGCAGTACCTAGGTCTACGATTTATAAAATAAATTTAAAACGATAAAGGAAAATTATTGCACTAGAAAAAAGACGGATCTCCAACTTGGCTCAGGTGGAACTAGAACCCACGTCCCTCGTAATCCGGACGAGTGCTCTGACCGCTAAGCCACCAAGATCGCAATACTAATTTAAACATAACAAACACAAAACATAACTAATTAAAACGATAATTTTATTTGCAAAAACTACAACACGTCTATCGTTCGGTTATCTACCATCCTACCAACCAGGACAGCTCTTGTTATGCTGCATTTACACGGAGCCAATACTTGAGACAATTAACTAAGCCATTCCAATTTTGGCATCGTGTAAAGTCCACTACATTGTGTTGTCCTCAAGCCGTTTTTGCTTAGCATTAGCATTGGCTTATTGGACTGGCATATTGGATTGTCTCAAGTATTGGCTCCGTGTAAATCCAGCATAACAAGAGCTGTCCTGGTTGGTAGGATGGTAGATAACCGAACGATAGACGTGTTGTAGTTTTTGCAAATAAAATTATCGTTTTAATTAGTTATGTTTTGTGTTTGTTATGTTTAAATTAGTATTGCGATCTCGGTGGCTTAGCGGTCAGAGCACTCGTCCGGATTACGAGGGACGTGGGTTCTAGTTCCACCTGCATTCAAATCCAGCATTACTATTAGTCGGTTCGTAGGTAACATCAACAATTCATAATTATTTATTTTCTTTTCTTATTCCCTATACGCCTACACAGAAATAGTTAGCAAATTCATTTAGGAGCAAGACGCAGCCGCAGCGCAGGTAAGAAAGGCGCTTATTATTTGCTCAGATAATAATAACGAAAAGATTAAATGCAGTTATGCAGAGCTTCATAAGCATTTAGTATAAAATACTTCCACCCTACCCAATTTACTCCAAATCAATCCAGTTTTAAAGCTACATTTAAAATAAACGTAACTTTTCATTTTCATACAAATAACAGTATCCCAAGCGCCTGCCTAAAATAATTCGGCAGTTTCGTCTAATAGCAACATCAGACAGCGCACTCGTAGAATCGAACACATTTTCTCAATGGTAGCACAGGACTTCCCGAGCGCGCGCCGCCGCGCCGCGAGTGGCCAGAAAAGGAAACTTTTTTGTGCGAATCGCATGCGCTGATTGGCCAGAGGCCCGGAGGTATTAAAAGGATCACGGTTTTTTCCTTAGTTCGAATTCGTACGTTATCGAATGCGTAATTAATTACACCTAAAAGTAAATTTTCTCGTTTTCTCGTTTCGTTTGGTTTAGTTGTCTAACCAACTGTTTAGTGCTGTTAAGTGAGTGTTTCTGGAGTGCTTGTTGTGCTGTATTTTTATTAGTGTCGAAAATTTAAGATGCCGTTTCATGCATACAGTACACGCGAGTACGTCAACATGGTGTACTGTTACGGTATGGCTCATGGAAATGCCTCCGAGGCCTTGAGGCTGTATGGGATTGAACACCCTAATAGCCCTCAGCCTCGTGATCCTCGAGTGTTCACTCGTGCGGTGCAGCGATTATTGGACAACCAGCCTATCGCTCCCATTTTAGGGGGGGGGGCGGGGCGCAAATAAGTACTGCAGCCGAAGAAGCCGTTTTGGCGGTGATGCGCCAGAATCCTCGTTTGGGTACGCGGACAGCAGCAAAAGTATTACGGATTCAGCGAGGACATCGCGCTCGCCATATGGTATCCCACTCCACGGTCCATAAAATTTTAAAAAGAAATAGGCAACGACCTTATAAGATACACAAGGTGCAAGCCCTTGTTCCAGGCGATACACAGCGCCGTATGGATTACTGTAGATGGCTCCTGCGGCAAAACAGAAATTTTGTAAAAAATGTTATTTACACCGATGAGAGTACCTTCACAAATAATGGGATGTGGAACAGAAGGAACTCACATTATTGGGCATCAAGCAATCCTAACCAAACCCAAGAAACGGGGTTCCAGACGCGGTGGAAGCATAATGTTTGGGCAGGTATACTTGGTAATCAGATTCTCGGACCCGTTTTCTTGCCGCACAGGATGGATGGAGCTGCCTATCTCGCCCACATTAATATGTTTTTACAAAATTTTATGGACGACATGCCGTTGTCTCAACTGCGAGACACGTGGTACCAGCACGATGGCGCTCCCCCCCACATTGTGAGACCAGTACGCGAGCGGCTGACGCAATTGTTTGGTGATCAGTGGATCGGGCGGTTTGGACCTCACGCATGGCCCGCACGTTCACCAGACTTGACCCCCCTGGACTTCTTTTTGTGGGGGTTCGTCAAGGACAGAGTGTTCGACCGTCCCTGCCAATCCGCAAACGAAATGCGTGACAAAATTATCAGTGTTTTTGATGAACTTAAACAGCGCTCAGTTACCGAAGGAATCCTCGACAGAGTTCACCAAAACACGATTTATAGGGCTCGCGTTTGATTGCATGTCGAGGGCCGCCAGTTTGAGCCACACCTTGTACGTTTGGAGCGACCTACGCTTTACGTCAACGATGGGCAGTAGGTAAGTACTTACAATGGCTACATTCATTTGAGTTTTTTGTGTTTTAAGCACCGCCGCCATAGTTCCCACTCCCTCCCGTCAGTGATCAATGGTACACACATCAAAAGTGTCTAGGGATCAAGAATTTTTATGCGGATTTCTTGAGATTGAGATGTGGCTTTGTAATAAATTTATGATTTTATAAATTTATATGGATCCTTTTTGGTGCATTTCATAATTTGAAACAGGAACTTTCAATCAATTTCTAGTAAAAGATGAAAATCAGCTGTCAATATTTTCCCTATAAAAACATACAACGCATTGAAGACATTATTAGTGCTACTGTTTCCCTACTACTGATTAAAACCAACGTTATTATGGAGCGGCGACGTCATTTAAGCAGGGAAGAAATGCTCAGAGCCGTGGGAATGATAGAAGCTGGTTCCCGGCAACGTACTGTGGCTTTAGCTCTGAATACAAGTCAGAGCGTTATCAGTCGACTTTGGACACGTTACCGAAGCACTGGTACCGTGGCTGAGCGCCATGGTGGACGGTATCGCTGCACCACACGGAGACAAGACCGATACATTCGAATCACAACTCGAACAGCTCCAACAATAACCGCCATGATGTTAGCCGTGAGGCTTCATCACTCTTCAGGGAACTTAATTAGCGACCAAACAGTCAGAAACCGCTTGCATGAAGTGAACCTTCATTCCCGAAGACCGCTAAGGGTACCACCTATAGCAATGCACAATCGTAGGATTCGATATCAATGGGCTCTTGAACACAGAAATTGGGCAGAAGAACAATGGCGTTTCGTGTGCTTTTCTGATGAGTCTCGTTTTGGTATGAGACCGGATACAAGACGTATACGACACTGGAGAACCCCTGGACGCCAACAGCGATTAAAATCCTGCCAGGAAGTCCATCCTTATAGTGGTGGAACCATCATGGTATGGGCGGGTATTTGGATCGGCGGAAGAACTCAGTTGATTTGGATCAGAGGCAACCTCAACGCTCAAATTTATGCTGAGACGATTGTATCAGACGTCATCGTTCCTCTACAAGTGCAAATCGGTCCCTTATTTCAGTTAATGCATGATAATGCACGACCGCACACCGCAAGAGTTGTAAGACAGACTCTCGCCGCAGCTAACATCAATGTCATGCCCTGGCCTGCTCAGTCGCCAGACTTGAACCCGATTGAGCATGCATGGGATATGCTACAGAGAAGAGCTCTGCCGAATATGGAGGGTATCCAGTCGCAAGAAGACCTTTTTTTGTTGTTGCAACGAACATGGGCGGCCATTCCACAGCGTGATTTGGATGAACTCATTTTGAGTATGCCAAACCGATGTTCTTGTGTTGTTAGTGTTCGCGGTAGAAACACGGATTATTAATTGTTTAAGTTACCCAATAAAATTTTAAAGAAAACTGTTATTTCAGTCTTTTTTTCGAACTTTAATGTTAGTGGTTCAAATGTCAAAAATCCCTTTATTAGGAAAATGGCAAATTTCTTTATTAATGCAAAGGTGACTTGGTTTATCGTTACTGTAGACAGACATCACGCGCGCGCGCGTCTCGTTGACGGACGTGTCACAGAATTAAAAATGTTATATTTTTTTAATAAAATAGTCAACATTCAAAATTCAACCTAAATTCTTCTGAATAAAGTTTATTTTACGCTGTCGGTAACTGTGCGCTTGTTATCTTTTAAACATCTGCGGAGTGCGGCTCGTATATCCGTCGGCCAAGTTCGTCGAAACTCGGAACAGTTTGTTTTTTCGTCATCATAGACCTATTCAAGTGTAGAAGTGACATCTCCCGTAGTAAAAATGCAACAATCGCCACCTTCGAGTAAGCGTTGTGATTCTGACCCAGACTTGTCAAACATTACCGCACGCAAGAGGAAACGCGATTACGATTTTACGGAATCATTCACATCATTCACGGAAAATATTCTAACGAGAATGGACAGCTGGAAACTTGAATTCAGTGACAATTTTGTTCAGATTAATGAAACCCTGAATAATGTCATTAAAAACGATCTGGCTAAATTAAAGGAAGATTCTGCTGAATTAAGAACTGAAGTGAAAAATATTCGAAAAGACTACAGCGAATTCAAAGCTTGTATTGCAAAGTTGGATAAGCAACAGGCGGAAATGAGAAAGGAAATAACAGAGCTCCGGCAATCAGCACAATTTTCATCCGACCTACACGAGGATCAGAAAAACAAAATAGATGCTCTTTCTAAAGAGGTTAGGAATATAGATAATTTACAAATAGAGTTGAATACCTTAAAAGTGCAGAATAAGCAAATAGCAACACTGATGAACTCAAACGAACAAAGAGATAGACAATTAAACATTGAAGTAGTCGGTATACCCGAAGGTAAAAATGAAGATCTGTGCGAGTTTATTTCGAACATCTGCAAGCATATTGGAGTCGATATTATACCAGGTGACATTCTCCAAGTAAATCGAGTTTCGCCAAAAGTAAAATCTCAAGGTCGTCCAAGAGTCATAATCGCCAAAATGAAGACCAGGCAATTAAAGGACAATATGATATCACTTGGTCGCAAAAATCGTCTGACTACAAAAGATATTGGTATATCAGGAGATCCTAAACCGATTTACATTAACGAACATCTGACATCCATTAATAAACAACTGCTAAAAAAATGTAAAGAGTTAGCGAAAAAAAAAGAGTACCAGTACATCTGGACAAAAAACTGTCGAATATTTGTGCGACAAAACGACACCAGTCCAGCAATTCAAATATTCGACGAGGAGGATCTAATAAAGAAAAGTCGTGGTATGAAATAATTACTACGTGGAATACACAGAAGAGCTTAACTTTATTTTATGTTTTTAATAAGTTAAATGTAGTATATTTGCAAAGTCCTTTTACAGCACAATGTAAAACCCGTCATACTGATTTAAAACTGGTAATTGTGTTAATCTCTTTTCTTTTGCCGTTTTTCATTTCTAAAAAACACTCGTGTTGTGAAATAGCTGCCACGTGGACTACACACAGGTTTGTTTTATTTTATGTTTGTAGTAAGCTAAATGTTGTTTTTTTGCAAAAATATTTAACAGCAGTTTGTAACATCCTTCATACTGACTTAAAATTGGTAATTGTGTTGCTCAGTTTTGTATTGCTGTTTTTCAATTCTATAAAGTTTGCTTACTCTGTGGTTAACAACATGTCGTATAAGGTAGTATTGGTTGCGCGCTCAATGTATGTGCGGCATGTTGTTGCTGCTCATAATACGAAATGTACTTATGAACCAAACTATGTAATTTTAAATCATATTTTTATTTGTCGTATGAATTTTTTCTTTTTAATTTTATACATATACAGGAAAAGCTTTTGTGTTATGAAAGCAGAAAGTGTATCACTTGACTTTTGCTTGAATTTAAACTTAAACTTGTACTTTGATTTAATAATAAATACCATACTAAAGTTTATTGCATGTTATCGTATGTTTATATCTATGTATTATTATGGTAAACGAAACTTCCAAACACCCATCGAGAATACATCATTTATCGCACCTATATACAGTGAACGTGTCATGTTTAACTGCATCGATCTCGGCGAGTCAATCGTGAGCATACGCAAATTTAGTTCAAGATACCGCCGAAATAATAACAAAAATATTTTAAAGATATTTGGGATTATTATGGTTGGTTTTTATTGCAATGAACTATTCTATTTACAAAACCAAAACCATAAACTTTTTATTTTACAATTATTTTGGAATTTACTAAAAGTTACGTTATTATGTTTCATCTACTATACTATAAGATTGCGCACAATCGATATGAGTATTGTACAACAACATATTACTGTTTTAAGAAACAAGCTTAAACGATTAAAACATATACCAATAATTGAGAGAAAAAATAAAATACGATACGGAAAAGAATATTGATTTAATAATTTTTTATCAGAACGTGCGCGGTTTACGAACTAAATGTTTAGAGTTGAAACAAAAAATTTTATGTAATGAATACGATATTATTATGATAACGGAAACGTGGTTGCACGCAGGTATTTTCGATAGGGAGTTTTGTGATTGTCGTTACGATGTATTTCGATGTGATCGAGACCTTACTATGAGCGGTAAAAGGACTGGGGGTGGCGTTATGATACTGATACGTAGCGAGCTGGGAGCATCAATGTGCACTGTTTTCGATCAGCCCCAGCGGCTGGAAATGTTGACGGTGAGTGTGCCTGCGCGTGCGCTTGGGGCATCGGCTGACCTGTATTTGAGCGTGGTTTACATCCCGCCAGACCCTAATTGTATTCCATGCGATATAGACGGCGTATTGGACGTTACTAAATACTTGTTGGATGGCTCTCATAATAATTTTTTGCTAATCGGAGACTTTAATTTACCTTGCATATCGTGGAATAGTACTGACCCCATGCATAAAAACATAGGAAACACCGAAGTACAAAATGCGGCATTAAGGTTGACCGATGAACTAAGTTTTTTAGGATTAAAGCAGTATAACACTATAAAGAATTACGCCGGAAACACCTTGGACTTGGTTTTCTCAAGTCTACCTATTGATACCAATAACTGTGAATCACCTTTACTCAACCTTGATCGGGCTCACCCAGCTCTTTTGTTGAAAGTTCTTGATCTCACTGCTGCTCCTTTGGTAGAAGCCTCCTCACCGAAAAGAAACTTTAGAAAATGTGATTATGATAAAATAAATAAAATATTTTATAAAATAAATTGGCAGTCAATTATGGAATCATGCACTACCGAAGTGGCAATAAATATTTTTTATGACATAGTCAATAAAACTATTGAACAACATGTTCCGTATAAGAAACCCCAAAGTAACCGCAAATATCCAGTTTGGTATAGTCCAGCGTTAATAAAAATAATAAAAGAAAAACATAAGACACATAAAAGATGGAAAAAGTTCGGTAATTTATTAGATTATGATGAGTTTTCGCTTTTACGTAAACGGCAACAACGTATTCAAGAGGAATGTTTCGCAAAGTTCACAAAGTTAGCAGAGGAATCCATCGCAAAAAGTCCAAAAACCATATGGACGTACATTAAATCACTGCGAGGCGGATCCAGTTATCCTAAGATGCTTACATACCGAGACAATAAGTTTACACAGGGTTTAGAGATTTGCAACGCTTTTAGTGATTACTTTAAAAGTGTTTTCGGTACGCCATCAACAGATTTGAACGTGACTAACTACAACAGAGCAACAAGTGATAGTATATCTAAAATATTTTTATCAGTTGCAACAGTCGAAAAACAACTGAAGCTATTAGATCAATATAAAGGAGCTGGTTGTGACGGTATACCGCCGGTCTTCTGGCTGAACTGTGCTGAAACGCTGAGTCTTCCATTAGCTTATATATTTAACTCCTCTTTAAGTAATGGCGTATTTCCTAATATCTGGAAAAAAGCACTTATTGTACCAGTACATAAAAAGGGTACAAAAACCAAAATTGAAAACTATAGAGGAATTTCGATACTAAATACAATTGGAAAAGTTTTTGAAAAGAATGTATTTGATGCTTTGTACCCCATAATATGTAAGGAACTACCGACAAGTCAACACGGTTTCCTTAGGCGCCGATCAACGATGACCAACTTGGCATGCTTTTCAAATTATGTTTTGTCTAACATGGAAAGGGGTGGGCAGATTGACGTGATCTACACGGACTTCGAAAAAGCTTTCGACCGTGTGGATCACGACATTCTGATCCATAAGTTATTCGGAATGGGAATACACGGCGATCTGCTGAGGTGGATTAAATCGTATCTCAGCAATCGTTCTCAGGCTGTTGTTGTAGGGGGTTACAAATCAGATTTTATTAATATTCCTACGGGCATTCCTCAGGGTTCCCATTTAGGGCCGTTATTTTATAATGTTTATGTGTCGGATATTATGTATTGTTTTGTATCGGCGCGACATTTAATGTATGCAGATGACAAGAAAATATATATGAAAGTAGACAACGAAGAAGACTGTTTGAAAATACAATCGGATTTAGATAAACTATCCGATTACTACACAAAAAATAATATAACGGTCAACATTAATAAATGTGAGTGCATAACTTTTACCCGTAAAATCAATCCTATTACATACCTTTACAACTTTAACGGTACTCCTATTCGTAGAACTTCTTTGGTTAGAGACCTGGGTGTGCATTTTGACAATAAAATGCTCCTCAGGGATCATATAGATACAATAGCGGATAAAGGTTATAAAAATCTTGGATTTGTAATAAGAACATGCAAGCCTTTCACTAATGTCAATACATTAAAAACGGTATATTTCGCCTATGTCCGTAGTGTTATTGAATATGCTAGCCCTATATGGAATCCTCAATATTCTATTTATATAGATCGTCTCGAACGACTGCAAAAAATTTTTACAAAACATTTAAATTACCGATTTTCTAAGAAAACAACGACATACAGGGAAAGCTGTAAACAATACGGTTTATTAACACTTGAAGATAGACGTAAATTGATGGATATGTGTTTTTTGTACGATATGGTAAGGGGCAATGTGGATTGCACTGAATTGGTGGAAGGAATAACGTATAACGTACCGACCTTGCGCTCCCGTCGGCGGCTCCCATCATTGTTTCTGACTCCCAAAACGCGTACTAACTATGCTCGTAATGCACCCATCACTCGTTTGCAACAGACTTATAATAATACATTTAATGAAATTGACATGTTCACTGACAGCAAAAATATAGTTAAAAGTAAAGCGAAACAAATTTTGGAAAATATGGAAGTATAGTTTATTATAGTACAGTAAATATAGTATTTATCATATTTATAATATAATAAGTAATAAATGTAATGTTATGTATTATAATAGATACCTATATAAATATGTTGTGTATGTATGTATATGTATGTATGTAATATAATATTATTATTTATGTATGTTTTATAAACTATGTATTTTTATATAGTAAATTAATTTATATTTTACATACTTTCACTTTTTCATCACTTTTTTTTTTTTGTCTCACGTCCTATGCAATTAGTAATGTTAAGGGAAACCTGTTATTAGCTTTAGATTTTTTTTAAATACTATGTAAGAAAATATTGTATTGTTACGCAGTTGGTTTTCTTAATAAAATAAAATAAAAATAAATAAACGAAAACACTTTATTTGATGAATCCTTAAAGAAAATTTTAATTAATATCAATCAGGAGAAAAGTTATTGCAAAAATATATGTTGATCCCTAGACACTTTTGATGTGTGTATTTCGTATTTCTCTCCGCGCCGGCCGTCCGCGTGTTTGTGTAGTGTGCGCCATTCAACTCACAACACACACACACGCTTAATTTGCTGCGCTTTACATTGCGTGCATAAGAAAAAGATTATTTTTTGACTTGTAAAAATGAAAGTCGTTTCGCTGCAACGATATTTGGGGATTATACTCTTTATAAGCAACAGAATGCGTAAGTTTCGGCTTCGTTAAGGTTCTTTTACACCCTGTATATAAAAATAAAAAAAAACAAAAAAAAAGGAAAAATGAATCGTAAAAAAAATACAAAAAAAGATTCCCTGTCGCACCCCCAAAACGACCCCGCGGGCAATTAGCGCCGCCGAGAAGCAGCCCGGGTAATGAGGCACGTATGCCTCGACGCCCGCACCGGTCACACGACCGACGAATAAGTCAAACTTCCGGGCAGTGTTGCCAACCGTACGATTTAAATCGTATTCATACGACTTTTTGGTGTCTGGTGCGATGTACGATCATGAGTTCAAAATCGTACGAGAAACATACGATCTTATGAAAAGTCATCATTTTCGTAACAAATTATGAAAGATAGTACCTCTAAGTTGATTTTTTCCGATTAAAAAGTAGTATTTCAAACTTGAACGAGTCATAAAATATTTAGCATTTTTAAGAACGCATCCAAAAATGTACAGAATAATAATACTGTGTCGTCCTCTTTCTTCTTTGTCACCAGACTCACCAGCACGGTAATTCCCCAGCCCCAAGTTTGTGTATACAAGTTGTAGACATTAACAGTGTTCAGTTCAGTGTTTAGTAGTTTTTGATGTTTGTTTCGGAGTTTTTATTATAAAACATAAATACGTATTACCTACGTCTAGTATTGATATTTTTAGTGGCGTGGTTTGTGTTTTTACTTCGCTTGGTTTTCGTTACTAAACTAAACTAAAGTTTTTAATAAACTGTCCACAGAGACAGTTAACGGGACTACATTGGTGGCCCAGCATGTTATAGAACATGGATCGTGTATTGATTTTAAGCCATATAACGAAATGCTATCGAAACTTTATGTATAAAAGATTAAACACGATAGTGAATAAAACTACTTAAATAAAATAAAACTTAAAGGAAACTGGTAGTTTTATTGAGATTTTAATGCGTACTATTATTTTTTTAGAAATCCGAGCAAAATACGTACTTTTTTACTATGTGGTACGATCTCCTCAAAAATAAAGTTGGCAACACTGCTTCCGGGCATTCTGTACTCAACTGCGGAGCATGACGGAGCTCTGATTGTCCACATAGTATTGAGGTATGCTATGATGGTGTAACTAAATTATGTATTTTAGTACATAACTGTGTATCTTACAAGAAATAGTAGTAAGTACTAATTTTCATTATGTAAAATGCGAAATGGCTAATTATTTTAATAAATTGATATTATAATTAACACTAAATGTGTGTATATTATTACTGTCTGCCAATTAATCTGGTTTTTATGAATATAAATTAATCAAAATCATTACTCTCTTTTCTTAATCTCCCACATCAGAAGTGGGATGAACCAAGTAATTACGCTCACAAATTCACTACTTAATAAATTGCAAGGTTAATTCGGTAGGGTGACAGATTGACGATGCACATACATAATCATTTACACGCATTGCACGTGGTCGAGGCTACCCTTCGATGGTGCACATACAAATCATTTACACGCATTGCACGTGGTCGAGGCTATATACCCTTCGATGGTGCACATACAAATCATTTACACGCATTGCACGTGGTCGAGGCTATCCTTCGATGGTGCACATACAAATCATTTACACGCATTGCACGTGGTCGAGGCTACCCTTCGATGGTGCACATACAAATCATTTACACGCATTGCACGTGGTCGAGGCTACTCTTTGATAGTGCCTACATAAATTAATATGATGTCCGCTTCGGGAGGGCGATCGTTAGTGGTTCTTTCTGCAATACGCCGCCAAATACGAGCATTCTCTGACATAACACATTTGACAGTTGATGAAAAAAGGATCATTGTTGCTAGCACTGAGCAAATAAATATGTTGCTAGCTGACAGTTCTGCGTACTTTATATCTTGTTTAGGTAACGTTACATCTTACATGATAATCCATGCTATTCATTTGCCACTAACATTATTTTTGGTGTTTTCCCTGAGTTCTAGAAACACAATATTGCGTCATGAGCATCAGCCTGCAGATTCAGAACGTGTCTGATCGGCTGGACCCTGGTACTTTAGGCGGAGGGTCTACCTACTTCAGCTGTTATTGCTAAAGCTACCCAACACAAACCAGGAACGTTGGCAAGTCAGGAACGGGCAGGTTCTGATGGATTGTGTCATAATACTGGTGCCTGTGTTCCACGAGTTTATGAAGACAATGATGCAAGATATGATGACGTCTTTTCAAACAGCTGCAAATGTTTTCCTTTACCATTTTTTTTACCTCCATTTGACACCGATGGTCGTACTGATACCTACAGCCGCGCTAAATAAGTGGCAAACGCTCCATGTCTATTCATTCATTAGCTATTTCCGATAGCAAGACTAGTAAACAAGTTTAGTCGATCGCTTTCACAGATATATGATTGAATGAAGAAGAAATAACGAAGTATTACTCTTACATTACTAAGTCTTTAAATTAACAATTTCATATTCGCTAGATAAAGTATCGATGACAAGAGTCAAATCCCATACTTGCCTTCAGATCTTCTGTCCCCATTTTGAACACTAGATAGATGATGATCAACTTAATGGAAAAATATTACTTGTAACTGTGACAAGCTTAAAACTAATCTTATTCACATTTGCAGATGAGACCAGGCATTACGACGATTTGGTTCTTTTTATGGAATATACAAGCGATAAAGTGTCTAGCCTAGCAGAGTATACAACCTGCAAATGGGAACGCCAAAAAGAAACGGTTGGTATCAGGGTGACCGAGTCTCATTTAGTAAAAGGTATGTCAGATATTCTATTAAATCCAATTTGTTATGGCTGATACCTAAAACATTACTTACCACAGTTAAACAAAGCTTAACATTTATAAACGCCAAATTCCAGTGCTGTGCTGATCACAGTGTTCCTAATGTAAGGTTCATTTAAAATCATTTGCTTTATTCAATTTTAGTCTATTCTTAAATCTATAGAACGATTGACAATCTATGATTTGACACATGTCATGTGTCGGGGACTCGGGGGGGAGAAGTAGGACGGCAGGCGGTGACTCGGCTTGACATTCTGGCTTGGGCGCTTGTACTGTGCGGACGGTTAAACGGTGTTCATACTTTATACTGTGTGTGACTAAATGTAAAATATTGGTTGTTAAAGAAGAATAAAGAATATCTATCCTGGTCAGCAGCGTTTTACTACAAATCAGAAGTGGTAAGTACACACGGCGTCAAATCAACCTACCCTAAACTGTCAAATTTCTCCAATTAATATTGACCCTTAAAAGCAAACAATAAAGTTCAAAATTAATTGTAAAAATTTGACAGTTTTGGGTAGGTTGATCTGACGCCGTGTGTACATGCTCACATTCGACAACGTTTTTCTTTAGCAGTGTTAATGCATAACTACTCTACTGTGAGGTGGCTGAATTCAGCTAGAAATTACCCGCAACCAATTATTAAAAAAAAGCCTTTCACACCGATGGTTAGACAAAATGTAGGGAGGTTTCGTGTAGTGTTTGGAATCTTGTCAGAGGAGGGCAGTCTCCTTCTCGGGTCAATCTTCATACCTTGTTGAAGATAAAGCCAGAACTAACTGGATGTGCCATGGTAGAATTGTGCGCAAGCCAATTTAATACCAGGTGGAGATTGTCTTTTGAGAGTGGGGTTTGTCTAGACTGGCAGGGGACAGCATACTAGTCGAAAGCATACTGTAGGATAAGCAGGAAATATTAAGTTAATCATGATTCGTTAGACAAAATGTAGGGAGGTTTCGTGTAGTGTTTGGAATCTTGTCAGAGGAGGGCAGTCTCCTTCTCGGGTCAATCTTCATACCTTGTTGAAGGTAAAGCCAGAACTAACTGGATGTGCCTGGTAGAATTGTGCGCAAGCCGATTTAATACCAGGTGGAGATTGTCTTTTGAGAGTGGGGTTTGTCTAGACTGGCAGGGTACAGCATACTAGTCGAAAGCATACTGTAGGATAGGCAGGAAATATTAAGTTAATCATGATTCGTTATGGTATGGTTGGGTTTGCTTTAACTGTAAGTAAAGTAAAGTAAAACTGTTTTGAGATAATTAATTATTAATATCTGCGCTGGGTATTTTAGATTTTCATCAAAAGACTTAAATTAGGTGACTACTACTATCTAAAATACAATACTACCCTCTTGTTTTTGCTAAGAAATGTTATAATCCCCTACCGATTGCAGTTTAGTTGTAAAGTCTAGGTCAAGGTCATTTGAGGTCAAAATTAAGTATATGTTCAATTCAGTGAGGTTTCTAAAAGGGTAACGAAATTTTTGTCCGTTTCGCGCTAGGACGCCCCGTTTCCGAGATATCTTGCATTTTCTTGGTAGAAGGAGAAAACTCATACAAGTTTTGTTTTGTGTTCGAGCGCCAGATAATGGAACAAGACAGGAACGACGAAGGACGCCGCTGGCGCCGTCGCGTCGTCGGGATCTGGCGAGGGCTGCCGATTGCGGACATCGCGGGTGTATGACTGTGACGGCGACGACGACTGAGACAGCTGGAGTCGAGCATTCTGCGTAGCGTGGTGCAGCACATCGGGAATCGGCGCTACAAACGGTTAGAACGCAAGCGAGATAGCCGGGCGGTTGGAGAAGAAGTTGTGAATCGGTAAAGTAGGTAGATTGCTATATTTGGAAAGTAATTAATTATAAGTTATTATAGCCGGCCGGAAGAGTAAAAACTTTGTTTAATAGTTTAGTTAGTTAGTTAGTATTATTAGTTTTAAGCTCGTCACAGTTACAAGTAATATTTTTCCATTAAGTTGATCATCATCTATCTAGTGTTCAAAATGGGGACAGAAGATCTGAAGGCAAGTATGGGATTTGACTCTTGTCATCGATACTTTATCTAGCGAATATGAAATTGTTAATTTAAAGACTTAGTAATGTAAGAGTAATACTTCGTTATTTCTTCTTCATTCAATCATATATCTGTGAAAGCGATCGACTAAACTTGTTTACTAGTCTTGCTATCGGCAAAAGCTAATGAATGAATAGACATGGAGCGTTTGCCACTTATTTAGCGCGGCTGTAGGTATCAGTACGACCATCGGTGTCAAATGGAGGTAAAAAAAATGGTAAAGGAAAACATTTGCAGCTGTTTGAAAAGACGTCATCATATCTTGCATCATTGTCTTCATAAACTCGTGGAACACAGGCACCAGTATTATGACACAATCCATCAGAACCTGCCCGTTCCTGACTTGCCAACGTTCCTGGTTTGTGTTGGGTAGCTTCAGCAATAACAGCTGAAGTAGGTAGACCCTCCGCCTAAAGTACCAGGATCCAGCCGATCAGACACGTTCTGAATCTGCAGGCTGATGCTCATGACGCAATATTGTGTTTCTAGAACTCATGGAAAACACCAAAAATAATGTTAGTGGCAAATGAATAGCCTGGATTATCATGTAAGATGTAACGTTACCTAAACAAGATATAAAGTACGCAGAAATGTACAGAGTAATGATTTTGATCAATTTATATTCATAAAAACCAGATTAATGGGCAGACAGTAATAATATACACACATTTAGTGATAATTATAATATCAATTTATTAAAATAATTAGCCATTTCGCATTTTACATAATGAAAATTGGTACTTACTACTATTTCTTGTAAGATACACAGTTATGTACTAAAATACATAATTTAGTTACACCATCATAGCATACCTCAATACTATGTCGACAATCAGAGCTCCGCCATGCTCCGCAGTTGAGTACAGAATGCCCGGAAGGCGCTAGCGCATGACCTTTTTATACTGAAGCACAAACAAGTCGCTAATGACGCATGGCGTGGGGAGCGTGGCAATGGGCAAGCACGTGTTTTCTTATTCATATTAATTACTGCGATGAATTTGCTTTCTTCAAACATTTGTTTTAATGCTAACATTAATAGTAATCTACATTTAAATGCCAATCTCCCACATATAAATTATGAATTTCTAACAATTATGTGAGTTTAATATCATCCAAAATGATAATTTAAAGCGAAAAACGATTAACGACAGATAATGATATTAAATTGATAACTTCAATTTATAATTTGATTCAATTACGTTTGTAATGTCCAACTCTTAGATTAATGATTGGTCTCGCTGCGCTCGACTAGATACCTCCGTCGTACTTGTCAAATGCGGCAACCAATACTACGCCGATTTCGGCGTACCCGAGCCAGTCACACTGACAGCTGTGGGTGACGTGTACGTCCCGAATGTTTTATTCAATTTTGGGCTTAATTCAAACTAAAATGCCAGTTTGCGTAGTAAAATTGTGTAAAAATAATACTTCTAAAAATATGAAGGACACTGGGATGACATACAATCAGTAAGTATCGTATAATTTCGAATTTTTTTCATAAAATAATATGAACAATAAACGCCATTCAGTGTTACCGCTTATACAAGAATAAAGTCCCCGTGGTTGAGATTTTTATTATGTGAATTTATTGTTATTGTCTTTTATTATATAGGTAACCTATTTCATTTGTCTTACAAAGTTACTATATACTTAACCTAGTTCTATGTTATTTCATGTTTACTTATATTTGTGATCTATATTAGGGTGTAAAAATGTTAGCTGACACTATATCAAGGGGATTCTACCGATGAAACTGAACAACTTTCCATTAAGGAACATGGGTCGAAAATTTATTATTTTTCCCTGTACAAAATGCGCAATCAGCTGATTGACTCCAGTACGGAAAAGCTATTTTTTTAATTTTGACCTATGTTCCTGAAATGTAAACTTTTCGTGTCTGTACTTACATTGAAAATATTTGCGAAAAACATAATCTAGGGGATGAAGGATACGTGAATATTAGAATCTTTTTTGGAATTTTTGTCTGTCTGTTTGTTTGACGCGCATCACAAAAACCGCTGGACGGATTTTAATGAAACAGGTGTATAGTTTATGATTTGGGTAATATTATAGGTTAAAGGTTGCTTCACACATATCAGTGAAGCCACAGTTCCGACACAGTACCGGCACAGTGTTTTTCATACATTCTCTATGAACGCATCCCCACTTGTCAGTGATAATGCTCTCAGTGTCAGTGCCGCCACCGGCAAATCACGGACGTATTCGTTTTGAAAAAATTCATAGACAATGTTTAAAATAATATTTTCACTCCTCTTGCTCAAAAAGACCGTCATTGTAGCGTTGTAAAGCGAGGCTACAATAGTTTTTCTTGCCCTAGGGGAAAAAGTTTTTTTTTTTTAATTTTTGTCTGTCACATGACAATATGCCTCACAGACGTAATACGTCTGTGATATGCCTACAAAAACGAAAAAGTATTTAGTCATATGTAGAATAATCATGAATAAAGACTCGACTTATTACTGTTTACTTATAGTCTAAGATCCGAGTATAGAACGACCTTCACCGAGAAGATTAATGGATGAAAAGTATTTTATATCAAATTCAATATGTTAAATAATATATCGCGAGTGGGTTGGCTGAAAATTTCAGTCCAGAACCATTAATGATTAATTTAATATTAAAAAAAATATTTTTAGTTACATTGCACTGGTTTGGTGTGTGTGTGTGTGTGTGTGTGTGTGTGTGTGTGTTTGTTTTAAGTACCATACGAGGACGTGGGCCTGAATACACAAGGCACATCCGAGGACGTTTTCAATCCGAGGACTTTTTCGTGGGTCCTCGGTTTGACTTGACTACGGCATCGTACTCTACGTGCGATTGTGGACCTTCCTGTATACTTAATAAGGAAAAGTCAAGGAATCCTCGGATTGGTCTTGAAAATTTCGGTTCACACACCGACAGAGTGTGAACACTAGGCGGCGTCACTATCGATTTGTACACACTCGCTATACACTCGACTCATGTTTGTTGTACTGTGTGAGGACTTATGTGTAAATTTTACACTCAAGACCTCGTATTGGTGTCAGTACCTGACAGTGTGTATTTAGGTCCTCATATGGATACATTTTCACGTCGTGATCAAAGAGTGTTGTTTTTCCGTCTTTGTTTTATAAGAACGTAAGCAAAGTAAGTATTTTTACAAGCTTTTATTTAGTTTCACCTGTCCGTTTGCAAATTAAATTTCATCCACTTCCCGGTTACCGCTAGAGCTGAAATTTTGCATGCATGTGTAAATCGCGTCACAATGCAATATTATGATGACGTGGTGCTAATCTGATGATGATGATGACATGGAGCTGGAAGGTGGCCATAGGAACTTTGCAAAGAAACGACACAATCTCATCGAGTTTGGGCTCGTTTGAATCGTCTTGACGAGTAGTTTGTCTTTCAATGGTAACCACGGTCTGATGATGGACCTGGAAGGTGGTCATAGGAACTCTGTAATGAAACGACACAACCCCATCGAGTTTCGGCTCGTTTCATTCGTCTTGATGAGTACTTGGTTTTTAGATTGTTACCAGGGTCTGATCTGATGATGGAGCTGGAAGATGGTCATAGGAACTCAGTAAAGAAACGACGCAACCTCATCGAGTCTCGGCTCGTTTGATTCGTCTTGACGAGTACTTTTGTGCTAGGTGGTAACCAGGGTCTGATGATAGACCTGGAAGATGGCCATAGCAACTCAGTAATTAAACAACATAACCTCATCGAGTATGGGCTCGTTTGAATCATCTTGACGAGTACTTTTGTGCTAGTATAAGTTCAATACTAACTAATAATAGGTAATGTACCTATCTCACGATATGGGATTATTGTGACGTAGACGAATATGGTTAATTATCGTTAAAGATTGCAAGGCAGGTAGTTATACAATGATATTTTTCTAATCAGGTTTAAATTATTATTTTATAAAAAGCCTTTTTTCTTTAATTTTAAACGGTTTTATTTAGCTTGCCCTGTTTATTTCTTTGGGTCAAATCTAGTAATTAAAATTAGACCCACTTCCTGTTGACGGATTGATCTGAAATTTGGTACGCACCTTTAGTTCTAATAATAATATAATTTAATTCATTTAATATCATTGTAAATTCAAGATAGCCGCTGCTACAAAATGACAGATTACATATTTTATCACTACATCCTTAATAGGAGTATCAAATGAAAGGGCTTGATTAGTAGAACAGAGTTCTTTATGAAATAAAATGAGAATCCAATATGGCCGCCAAAAAATAGCAGGTTCATTTTTCTTATGACAACCCCTTCAATTTGGGTATTAAATAAAAGGTCTTGCCAAGTAGAATAGATTACACTATGAAAAAAATTTAAATCCAATTTGGCCGCCAACAAAATGGCAGGCAAATTTTTTTTCACTACCCCTTCTATATGGGTATCAAATGAAAGGGCTTGAGTAATAGAATACTGTTTATAAGTTTTGATATATTTTTTAATTTAAGATGGCCGTCGGAAATGCCAGATTTCATATTATATAAAAAATTAAAATCGTTGGGCGTGTACAATTTCCATCAAGTGAACGATTTTTTTTTTTTCTGATTAATGCCCTAGAATGCCCTAGATTGATGAGGAGAGTGGTGTGATGACTGGTACCTAGGACCTACCGAATGCTTTTTTAGCTTTTCGTACATTGTCAACATCATTTTAATCTTTATTTTCAATAATAATTTCAAAAATTTCTTTAATATTTTTTTTTTAAATAGACGATCATAACTTTTAGTTCAATCTTTATTATTGACGACCGCTCTAGTCGAGTGGCTCGCACGCCGGCGGACTCTTATGTCGCCATCTATTAGGTCCCAGGTTCTATTCCCGGCTGGGTCAATGCAGAATCAGAGCAATGTATGTGATGTTGTCTAATATTTTTAACGGACTTCTGAAAGGAGTAGGTTATTAATTCGGTTGTATATACTATGTTTCTTTAATGTATTTTCAGGTAACACTGATTTGGATGATTTTTTTTGTATCGATAGGTTTTAATCGTTACATTTAAAATATGGTGAAGATATGATGAAGACCCTTGGCGACAGGCAACAAAACTCCTCAATGACGAATGATCAAGTTGTGATTGGTTATTGTATTAAATACAAAGAAAGTAGCTGGTACCTATGAGTAGACAAAGGATCACAGACTTCGTAGATACCTTATGAAACTCTTTAATAATCAACAGTACATGTATTGTGATTGATTATTATGTTGAGTACGAAGAAAAGTAGCTGATTAGGTAACTATCAACGTGCTAAGTATCCTAGACTTCATAGATACCATATGGAACTCCTCAATGACAGACAGTACACATATTGTGATTGGTTATCATGTTGAGTACGAAAAGAAGTAGCTGGATAGGTAACTATTAATGAGCAAAGGTTCTCAGACTTCACAGATACCATATGAAACTCCTCTATTACCGACAGTACACATATTGTAATTTATTATAAGGTTGAATACAAAGAAAAGTAGCTGGTTAAGTAACTATTAATGAGCAAAGGATCACAGACTTCAGAGATACTCCATAGAATTCCTCAATGACCGACAGTACACATATTAGAATTTATTATAAGGTTGAATACGAAGAAAAGTAGCTGGTTAAGTAACTATCAATGAGCAAAGGATCACAGACTTCAGAGATACCCTATAGAACTCCTCAATGACCAATAGTACACATATTGTAATTGATTATTATGTTGAGTACGAAGAAAAGTAGCTGCTTATGTAACTATTAATGCGCAAAGGATCATAGACTTCAGAGATATTTTATAGAACTCCTCAAAGACCAACAGTACACATATTATAATTGGTTATTATGTTGAATACAAAGAAAAGTAGCTAGTTAGGTAACATTTAACGAGCAAAGGATCCCAGACATCAGAGATAGCATAAGGAACTCCTCAATCACCAACAGTACACATATTGTGATTGGTTATCATGTTAAGTTCGAAGAGAAGTAGCTAACTAAGTAACTATCAATGAGCAAAAGATCCCAGACTTCACAGATACCATATGGAACTCCTCAATCACCAACAGTACATATATTGTGATTGATTATTATGTTGAATACGAAGAAAAGTAGCTGCTTATATAACTATCAATGCGCAAAGGATCACAGACTTCAGAGATACCCTATAGAACTCCTCAAAGACCAACAGTACACATATTATGATTGGTTATTATGTTGAATACAAAGAAAAGTAGCTGGTTAGGTAACATTCAACGAGCAAAGGATCCTAGTCATCACAGATAGCATATGGCACTCCTCAATGACCGACAGTACACATATTTGGATTTATTATTATGTTGAGTACTAAGAAATGTAGCTGGTTAGGTAACTATGATTGAGCAAAGGATCCCAGACTTCACAGATACCATTCTGGAACTCCTCAATCACCAACAGTACACATATTGTGATTGGTTATCATGTTAAGTTCGAAAAGAAGTAGCTAGTTAAGTAACTATCAATGAGCAAAGGATCCCAGACTTCACAGATACCATATGGAACACCTCAATGACCAACAATACATATATTGTGATTGATTATTATGTCGAATACGAAAAAAAGTAGCTGCTTATGTAACTATCAATGAGCAAAGGATCACATACTTAAGAGATACCCTATGGAACTCCTCAAAGAATAACAGTACAGATATTGTAATCAGTTATTATGTTGAATACAAAGAAACGTAGCTGGTTGGGTAACTTTCAACGAGCAAGGGATTCCAGATTTCAAAGATACCATATGGAACTCCTCAATGACCAACAGTACACATATCGTCATGGGTTATCATGTTAAGTACGAAGAGAAGTAAATGGTTAGATAACTATTAATGAGCAAAAGATCTCAGACTTTACAGATACTATATAGAACTCCTCAATGACCGACAGTACACATATTGTGATTGATTATTATGTTGAGTACGAAGA
This sequence comes from Scoparia ambigualis, assembly GCA_963921215.1. Classification (NCBI taxonomy): domain Eukaryota; kingdom Metazoa; phylum Arthropoda; class Insecta; order Lepidoptera; family Crambidae; genus Scoparia; species Scoparia ambigualis. The sequence goes on along the minus strand of OY992525.1, from coordinate 6,426,451 downwards.
AAAGTAGTCGGTTAAGTAACTATCAAAGAGCAAAGGATCACAGACTTCACAGATACCATATGAAACTCCTCAATGACCAACAGTGCACATATTGTGATTGGTTATCATGTTGAGTACGAAGAAAAGTAGCTGGTTAAGTAACTATCAATGAGCAAAGGATCACAGACTTCACAGATACCCTATGAAACTCCTCAATGACCGACAGTACACATATTGTGATGATTATTATGTTGAGTACGAAGAAAAGTAGCAGGTTTTCGTACCTATCAATGATAGGTACGAACCTGCTACTTTTCTATAGGCTATCATTGGACAAAAGATTATAAAGTCATAGTCAAAAATGGTTATTTAATATACTCAATTAATAATTACTTTAAATCGTATAAATCTTTTTAACCTACCACCAATTCAGGACATCATTTCTGTTCAACTGTTTCAAAGAACGAGCGCAAAAAACCATAGCGCACAGAAGTAACGACATTTACAATAAAATACAATACATACTCATCATATACCAGGTCATATAATATATATATATAGATACAAAAAACAATAAGTATATAATAGACTGCAATGGTAACTTATGGAACCAAATAATTGGCTATTGTACAAAATATATAACAACGTCGGTAGTTAGGTACCTAGCCGTAGTCAACTAACAATCACTACGACGAAAGCATATGCATAAGTTCGCAATGTAGAAAACAACAATGCTGATAACATAGTCGTCATGGCGACATACTTAGATAAGATGGTAGCGGTAAAACTGGTGGTAGAATGTCATAGCCTGTCATAAAAAATATCAACATTTTTAGTAATTTTAACCGCCTCTGTGGTCTAGCGGTAAGACCTTAAACCATGATTTTCCAGGTTCGATTCCCAGCGGGGGTACTAACTGTGCTCGGTTTGGTTAGTGGTAGGTGTGGCGGCCTGCGTCGCCACATAATTTATTATCCTCACGTATGGTTAAAGAGTTTGTGAGCGCATTCCTAAACGCGTGTAGATCCGATAAAGATAAGACGGCATCCTCCCTCCAACATCTACGTAGTATAAATCGTCTTGTATGTTTTAGAGACAATAAGTTAGTTACAATGTAGTCACTATAAATATACAACATCACACAAAGAGACGCAGTCGTTATTAACCATCACCATGGAACCTTCCATCATCACAACCTCCTATAACTCGCCAGACGGAACAGTAGGCCTTGTTCTAAGCCCGCCTGGCTATAGCTACCACCAACTTATCTTAGTATGTCGCGTCGCCATAACAACAATGTTATCAGCCGTTCGAGGTAAGACAGCCAGTTCCTTAGTAGTTAAGGATACCGGGAATAACGCGATTTCCCATTCCTTATCATCACTTAACATAAATTAGGTCCGGTCAAGTAAAGAGCTTATGTACATCAGGGCCACATCGAATGTTAATTACAAAATAAATGTTCTCGAATGGTACTTAAAACATGTTATATTTACACATTAGTGGTCCTCGCTTTGTACATGCGGGATTCGGAAAAACGTCCTCATATTGTTTCTGTACAGTCAAACACACGGTCCTCGAATTGTATTGGATTCAAGAGAAAGTGTGTGAAAATGAGTCCCCGGATTGCCATGTGTAGTCAGGCGATTGGGTCCTCGAAAGGTACACACAGACGTCCTCGGAAAGATGTCTCCACAAGCGTTGGCAGTGTATAATAAGTCCACGCATTGGTCAAGAAAAGTTAATAAATAAAATGCTGCAATAACGTTAGACAAATAGACCTGATCATTAACAAAGTATTTTCTGTTTCTTTCTATCGTTTTAAAGTAACAATACAAGGTCATTAACATGGTTTTTGAGAGAGTCCTCGGATGGGTCATATAAAACTATAGTCCTCGAAAGGCCGTCTGTACAAACAGGGGTGTGTGTGTGTTTGTAATGAGCTTATCTTTATATAAACATAAATTTTATTTATTTAACCAGACGGTTGCAAATTACTAATAATGACTTGCCTGTTTACACCTGCCTACCTAATGTTATGACAGGAAAAAAATAGTCAACCTAACGTTTACATATTCTATAGGCTTCATACTTTCGATTGGTACCTATGTAATTTATCTATTATCGAAAAAAGTGCAATATTTAAAAAAATATATTTTTAACTATTTAATTAATCGTGTCCATGTCTACAGCTTCCTCATTCGACATAGAGAAATTCTAAGCATGCCATATTTTTGTGCATATTATGTGCAATCAAACGTTTCAGTCCTAATTTTTGTGCCACCACAACTTCGTTACTATGAGTTGTTTTATGTGTGTAAGCTGGAGACACGTGTCACCAGCTCGCACACGCCCGTTAAGACAAACCAGTGAGGTTAGGGTTTTGGACTATAGCTAGAAATTTTGTGCATAATTTGTGCACTAGGAACAAAAAAAACTAACCATCACACTCAAATACTGTTGAAACTACGATCATAAAACTGTGTGCGAGCTGGAGACACGGGTCTCCAGCTCGCACAGCTGTATCTTCGTAATTGTTCAAGCTACGGTTATGAATTATACCTCAAAATTTTGTGCAGAATTTGTGCATAAGGCACAAAAATTTTCAAAACTTTAACTCAAAAGGTTTTTGAGCTACGAACCGATAAGTATGTGTAAGCTGGTGACACGTAACACGGGCTAACACATGGTGAATTATTGTAACTGTATAAGATAGCGCTTCGTTTTAAAGATCAAATAATACGTTATAATTTGTGCACACACGAGGCAAAATTTCAAATCTCTGGGCCTCTTACTTTATAAATTATAAGCCAAAAACTGTTTTCCCGCCAAAAAATTCAAAATAATGGCTCGGAAGCGGCTAAGCGCGCCGTTGCCGTTCCGTGCGCTACACTATTGCCACTTTTAGACTAGGAGCCGTCTGCTAAAGCGATGCGCGACGCGATTAATTTAGTTTTACTATAGGCAGGTACCTAATAACCTACCCTACTTTTTATTTTAGATATCTCACACACGAATGTCTTAGTTATTTTTTGTTGTTGAGACAATTAAATAATAAGATTTGGCATAATGATAAACATTATGGAGGAGTGCAGAACGACAAAATGGTTGAATACTTGAGCCTAATTCGATAAAGAACGGATGCTTTCCAGCAAACTAATCGCTATCGACCGTCACAGAATAAATTTTAACCATTGAAAGTAATTTATTTTAATATTAGATTGTATTACTTCCCATGGTTAAAGGTAAATAAATAAATAAAAATAAATGTACTCTATGGTGATCGATGACTTTGCGATTAGTCTGCTGGGGCATCCCAATGTAATGCTAGGGCCACATTATCGCGCTAGCGCGAAGATTTGCGTTATTGCGACACGTCTGGCCAAACACTTCGCGTTTGCGCGTTGTATCATGGTGTTGACGCGCCGCGCTGTTGGTAAATTGCCGCACATCAAGGATTTTGTTCGATAATGTTCGTGCGGCCACATTTCCTTCGCACACTTTAGTTGACTGCTAGACAACTAGAGGTGTGAACGTGTTGCAAATACGACTATCGATATTATTCTGTTTCGATAATTATGGATTGGAGTAACGATAAAGTATTAAAAGTAATACAATATTACGAATTAATAATTAATAAAAATAATAAAGATGCAATAAATAGTAATTATTTGCCGACATGTAATAAAGCGCAATCACCTCTTCCATTTTTTCCGATAAAATTAGGAGTAGGCGATACAAATCGTATAAGGTTACTGTAATAGTAATAGTAATATCTTTATTTGTGAAATATAGGTATTTGTTACTAGGTATCACTACATTTCGACCTTATTTAAGGTATACAAATACATTTGAGGGACCATGCCCAGTCAGAAGAATTAATTAATTACAATATTGTCAAATGCAAAATAGTACCTAGTTATTATAATATAAAATCGAAAATAAAGTTATTATAATATAAACGTCGCAGTCGTTTTACGAAAATCGAAACTGCCGGCCGGTAATGTCACTACGGAAGAGCGTCAAGCACTAAAAAACATTCGAGAAAACAAAGATGTGTTAGTGCTTAAGGCCGATAAGGGAAACGCCACTGTAGTGATGAATACTATCGATTACCAACACAACATACAGGCCTTGCTATGTGACGAAAAGGTATATAAACCGGTAAATTACAACCCCACGGCCAGAGTAACGCGTAAGATACGATCTCTTATTAATGACAACCAAGACCTATTTACCGAAGACGAGTATGAGTCACTGTACAGAGACCAAAATCACATCAACCACCGAAATTATATGGCCTGCCCAAAATACATAAATCCAACGTGCCGTTGCGGCCTATCGTAAGTCAAATTGCTTCTCCTACTTACGACCTTGCAAAGCACGTTGCGTCAGTATTGCGGCCACTTGTGGGTAAAACACCGTCTTTCGTCAAGGACTCACGCCACTTTGTCCAAACTATAAAAAGCCTAATATTGGAACCGGACGACATTATGGTGAGTTTTGATGTGGAATCGTTGTTCACCAATGTTCCAATCAAGGAGTGTTTGGACGTAGTCCGGGAAAAACTGAAGGTCAACGAAATGCCGCGAAATTACATTGATCTGCTTAAACACTGTTTGGACGGCAACTATTTTCTTTTCCAAAGTCAATATTACCTACAGATTGATGGTGTCGCAATGGGAAGCCCAGTCGCCCCGGTACTTACCAACATCTGGATGGAACATTTTGAAGAGAAGGCACTGAGCCTCGGTCCGAAGACCATCCGACTTTGGAAAAGATACGTAGATGACATCTTCAGCGTCGTTAAAGGAAGCAAGCAGGAAGTGGATCAGTGGATGCAACATCTCAACTCCCTTCACCCGAAGATGAGGTTTACATATGAGATGGAGGCGAATAGGTCGTTGGCCTTTCTAGATGTCAAGATGACCGTGAGACCAAATGGGTCCGTAACACACTGTGTTTACCGAAAACCCACGCACACGGACAGATACCTACACGCTACCTCACATCACCACCCTCGACACTTGCAATCTGTGATAACGTCACTAAAGAACAGAGCATTTGACCTCTGTGACCCTGAGCATTTAAAGCGTGAGCTGGATCATGTTCAGGAGGTACTCAATAAAAACGGATATCGAGTGAATCGACTACGGAGGCAGCCGACTAAGAGTGACAAACATCCCGAAGTTAGAAGACAACCAGCCTATATGCCTTATGTTAAAGGAGTTACGGACAAGATCGGCCACATATTACGCGAGTACTCGATACCGACAATATACACTCCAGGCATAAAGGTCAACAACATTGTGGGCTCCCCAAAGGATGTTTTGCCACTTCAAACACCAGGCGTATACAAGATAGACTGCAGCTGCGGTAGTTCCTACATAGGCCAGACAAAACGGACTATCCATGAGAGGGTCAAGGAACATATTGCAGCTGTGAAAAACCGCCAGTCTAACAAATCAGCCATTGCGGAGCATTTACTTGAAAGAGGCGCAAATCATTGGATCGAATTTCATCGTACGCAAGTCCTCTCCACAGATCGCCACTTTTATTCAAGAGTAGTGCGTGAAGCGATTGAAATTAAGAAACATCCGAACAATTTCAATCGGGAAGATGGTCACAAACTATCATCAGCGTGGAATCCAGTGTTTGCAAAAACGCCACTTCGTTTTAGTCTGCAATCGGCTAACTACCAGAATAAGGCTTGTATACGGAATAGGGACACCGTTAGTGTTGTGTGTGACGGTAGTTGGATAAATAATGTGACGGTGGATGAAGACTCAGCGACGCAAACGGAGGCGATACACCGCGACAGCAGTCCACCCGTGACCACGGCCGGTGCAACTCGGTCGAAACGTCGGGTATAAAAAGGTATGCGTAGAATGCCTTTACTAAGTAGTTTTGCGTTAAATCCCGTCTAAATATGTGTGCATAATATAAAATGTCAGAAATTGTGATCAAATAACATAATTTCAAAATTAAGAAGTAAGTAACGAATTAATAATTTTATGGTCATTTAAAAATATAAATTAATAAAAGTAAGTATATGAATGCAAAAAGAAACATTGTTATTTAATTTTATCATTTAGAAATTCCTCTATTGAGTAATAAGCCTTGTCAGTAAGAAATTCCATCAACCTTTTTTTAAAACATTTTACAGGTAAGGTCTTTAAAGTATTAGGAATTTTGTTAAAGATTCTATAAGCCATTCCAAAGAAGCTACTGTCGACGAGATGAGTTCTATATTTTCGCGCACATTTTCTGTTACCGTTTCGGTGACTTTTATTAGTATTTGTCTTTATAAACGTAGGGAAAAGATGGTCGTTACACATAACAAACATTGAAAAACAGATATTGAATTTGTCATCAAATACTTTTTTCACAATATTTAAGACTTTGTTAGAGTTATTGCTACTTATTACACATAAACGATTGCTGTTTGACTGTTTTGCATCATTGTCCGTTGCATTTCTTGAGGTAATTGTTCTTGATACGTCATTAGTCTTGTTTTCCAATAGACCTGTAGCGCCATCTATTGGCGTGCTGCTCAGTTGATTAACACTTATTTTTATGTTATAGTTTTGATTTTCTTTGTGCAGGCTAGGAGCACTAGATGCTCGCAACAAGCCTCGTGTTGCTAACTGTACTCGCTTTGTAGTTGGACTGTAGAATTTGTTTGCTGTTTGTATATTTTTTGGAGAAGCTTCAGTCTTTAAAGTGTTTATTATATTTTTATATATACACAGTTGTTTTTCACATTCAATTAATTTTGTCTTTAGGTTTTTGTTTTCTTCATTAATATGTAAACAATTTTCATCTGCGAATTTTAGTGCTAATTTCATCCTGTTTATTTAGTCTTTAAGTAATGCTATGTCATTGTTATCATTGGAATTGGATAAGTTCAAGTTACTGCTTGAACTGCCATCAAAGATATCGTCTAGAGTACGATTATGTTGGTCTGATTCAAGAATGTCCTCCGTAGAATTGTCATTGTCATTCGACGGTGTTCTATTTGAACGACGAAAAGTAATGTTCTCAAAGAAATTCATGTTCGCTTAGCGCCCTCTAGAGATTTGTAGATGAACTATTTCGTGCCTTTATTTGTATGCGATGGTAGTGTACGGTGTAACAATCATCAAATAGATTTTTACAAGCTAAAAAAAGTTCTTGGGTGGCCGAGGATTCGAACACGTTCCGCCCGAGTTAGTAAGGCAGAGTCGATAGTTGTAGCCGTTCGGCTATCTCGAATTATGTGTAACTGACAAATTAACGATACATAAAAATTATTCGATGATAAGATGTAAGCAGGCCAATAGCAGATCGTGCACTTCACTTATTGGTTAACACTTATTTCAAATAAAACAAACGATTTGCCTGTGTTTATTTGTTGTAAAACCACTTTTAGGCACTGTTTTTTGAGGGGGTTTTTATGTTTGCACAATATTTATTTACGTTTTAATGTTTTTACATAGTTTTAAATCGATTTTGATTGTTTATTTGTACGTACTTCACATCATGTATTTAACACTATTTAGTTTTAATATCCACGCAAGATTCTTCGAGATAACGTTTTCGCTGGTTATTTGCATTAATAACAGTTTATTTATTTATACTTTACACAAATTAACTGACTTTTTAATACTTTTTCAATAAAATCAACAAGGAGCTATATCAAACAACTGTTTAGATGACGGCAGCGTCATCTACCCTCTCCGAAACTCTACTGAAACGTATTTAATGCATCAATATCGTCAAATCCGATATCGATGCGTTCTGAAACTATACCTATTTTGGAAAACACTATATCGCGTCAGGAATGCGGTGTGCGTTGAGATCACTATATTGTACGTGATCGAATTCAAGAATATTGTACCGTATCCCTGATATTTATTGAGTTATCATTAATCTGTAGTTTTTAACAAACAAATGTGCTTGTAAAAGTTTAATAAAATAAAATCATTATAAACGTTCGATGCGTTCTGAAACTATATAGTGGAAAAAAACACGATATTGCATGAATTTTTAATAGTCCGTAGATATGGTCGATACTGTTATCACCGATATTAAATTTATGTAGCTATAGTTTAACACTTTGCAAGCGGGCATTTTATTACGAGCATCTTCCTGTGCGCCGGACTTTTTCGTCATTATTGTAAATTCTATAGAAAAAGAACTATAATAAAAATTAATTTAATTGTGTTCTATCTAATCGTTCTGCTGCTTACCTATACTAACCTCCAGTTATGGCTTCTTTATGTAGATGTTGCCCATCCGCAGTAGATCACCTAGATTTTGTTATCTTATGAGTAAGTACCTAAAGTTATTTTCAAATGCTAGTAAGTAGGTAGATGTTAAATTTTATATGTACCTATTTCAAACCCAATCCACAGATAACGAAAAAAAAGATACTTTTATTATTTTTAATAAAGCCATTTCAAATTTTTATTTTACCAGTAGTAAGTAATTCTTACTTTTTCTATTTACAAGTTAAAAAGTTTGCAAGTTACCAATTTTTCTATGTGTTGATGGCTGACCGACCCCTTGTCAGAATGGTTGATGGTTTTGTTATCGTAGCGTAGTAACTGTTTTTTAGTTAACGTGCCATAACTAAAAATTCTTCATCTCCTATGGGAGTAGTTGTCAAGACGAATCAAACGAGCGCAAACTCGATGGGGTTGTGTGGTATTATTATAAAGTTCCTGTGTCCTTTTCCGGCTCCATCATCAGACCCTGAACACTATTTCTCGATAAAGTACTCGTCAAGGCGATTCAAACGACCCCGAACTCGTTGGGGTAGCATGGTTTTATTATAGAGTTCCTGTGGGCTTTTTCCGGCTTCATCATCAAACCCTCAACACTATTTCCTAACAGAGTACTCGTCAAGACGATTCAAACGAGCCCAAACTCGATGGGGTTGCATGGTTTCAATACCGAGTTCCTGTGGCCTTCTTCTGGCTCCATCATCAGACCCTAGACCCTTTTTTCTTACAGAGTATTCGTCAAGATGAAACAAACGAGCCCAAACTTGATGGGGTTGCATGGTTTCAATACTGAGTTCCTGTGGCCTTCCTTCGGGTTCATCATCAGACCATGGACCTCGTCTAGTCGTCTCCCGTCAGAGTGCTCATCAAAACTAATCAAATGAGCCTGAATGGGGTTTCATGGTTTTCTTACAGAGATCCTGTGGCCTTCTTCCGGCTGAATCATCAGATCAGCTCAATGACACCATAATATTGCATTGTCATCCTGTTCTGACCTATGTTCAAAGTTGCAAGTCTAGCTCATCGGGAAGCTAGTATAAAATAGTTTGCATTTGTCGACAAATAAATAAACAAATAAACGAGAAAGCTACCTAATAAAAACGTGGTAATAAAAACATACAGGCAGACTAATTTTATCACTACTTATCATATTAATGAGGTTATTGTAAATACTTAAAACTAAGCATAGCGATATTTTATGAACATTCATAAATAAAATAGACTGCTTTTATTTTAAATTAACCAATTTCCTATATCAGCAGTCTAATAGTCTAAAATTCTCGGTATAGAAACAAAACGATCGAGAGCGCAAATTAAAATGACACTAAATTAAGCTAGCTCTCAAGTTCAAACTCGATTGCAATAGTGTAGCGCACGGAACGGCAACGGCGCGGTCGGCGCGCGTTTAGCCGCTTCCGAGCCATTATTTTGAATTTTTTGGCGGGAAAACAGTTTTTGGCTTATAATTTATAAAGTAAGAGGCCCAGAGATTTGAAATTTTGCCTCGTGTGTGCACAAATTATAACGTATTATTTGATCTTTAAAACGAAGCGCTATCTTATACAGTTACAATAATTCACCATGTGTTAGCCCGTGTTACGTGTCACCAGCTTACACATACTTATCGGTTCGTAGCTTAAAAACCTTTTGAGTTAAAGTTTTGAAAATTTTTGTGCCTTATGCACAAATTCTGCACAAAATTTTGAGGTATAATTCATAACCGTAGCTTGAACAATTACGAAGATACAGCTGTGCGAGCTGGAGACCCGTGTCTCCAGCTCGCACACAGTTTTATGATCGTAGTTTCAACAGTATTTGAGTGTGATGGTTAGTTTTTTTTGTTCCTAGTGCACAAATTATGCACAAAATTTCTAGCTATAGTCCAAAACCCTAACCTCACTGGTTTGTCTTAACGGGCGTGTGCGAGCTGGTGACACGTGTCTCCAGCTTACACACATAAAACAACTCATAGTAACGAAGTTGTGGTGGCACAAAAATTAGGACTGAAACGTTTGATTGCACATAATATGCACAAAAATATGGCATGCTTAGAATTTCTCTATATCGAATGAGGAAGCTGTAGACATGGACACTAATTAATCATATACTGGACTGAAATTTGTCAGCCAACCCACCCGCAATATATTATTTAACACATTAAATTTGATATAAAATACTTTTCATCCATTAACCGCTCGGTGAAGGTCGTTGTATACTCGGATCCTCTACTATTAGATCAACCACTTTTTTGAGATAGATAATATTAAAGTTTATGGTAAAATTAGTAATCATTTGAATCTATGGATAATACAGACCACGCTTCAGCGGGCTAAAGGCAGGTGGTGAGCCTTTAGCCCGTTAGTCGCTTTTACGACATTGAAGTCGCTCGTCGCTCTATGCTGTTGGATGCATGTGCAGTCTTTAGTCCGTTAGTCCCCTTTTACGACATTGAAGAAAAGTGAGGGGTTGGTGGTATTATTTTGATGAGCCCATAGTTGCTCTATGCTGATGGATGTATGTGCAGTATTTAGTCTTGTAATGGATTACTGGCGGGGAGTCGAACCCCGGACTCTCGCGGTGGGAGCGCGCCGAGAGTGAATCCTACATTTCCTTCCGCCGGAGGGGCTTGGAAGGTTTCCTAGCTAGCTCAGCGTTAGAAGGGTTAGCCACGGGTACGCGACAAACAAACACAGGTATATATTTATCGGACGGGCGGGTCTTTTACGCCCCTTTATTTAACTTAAGTCTTAAGCTACGTCTACGGGAGGCGTGATGATAGTGATCGTGGGGTTTCTACTGAAACGGCATACGGCCCTACATGAACAGTTCCAGGGGAACGGAGGTCTCAGACGGGCGAGTGCGGGGCGTGCCCGCACGGTCACAGCTACGGTAAGAGAACACTCCACTAATCTACAGACAGGGAAATCCAGGTGAGCAGCCTTCGGTGGTACCCGCACTGCTCCAACCTGAGGATACCTGTCTACACCGATACTACGTACCCACAACCACTAACTCACGCCCGTCTACGGGATCTATAACTATCGCGGATCGACTCAAACGTCCCTAAGGACAGAGGCCAGGTGAGCTGAGATACGGTGAAAGCCCGTACCGCTACAACCCGAGGTCCCTATCGGCCCAGACGCGCACATACGGTGAAAGCCCGTACCGCGCAGCCGAGGTCGGGTCAGACGATGCGTCGACGACGGCGTCGAGGCAACGACTGCTCGCGAGTAGACTCAAACGTCCCTGAGGACGGAGGCCAGGTGAGCTGAGATACGGTGAAAGCCCGTACCGCTACAACCCGAGATCCCTATCGGCCCAGACGCGCACATACGGTGAAAGCCCGTACCGCGCAGCCTAGGTCGGCTCAGGCGATGCTTCGGCGACGGCGCCGAGGCAGCGACTGATCGCGAGCTGCGTGCGCGGCCGCTTTTTATACGGCTCGCGGCTGTGACGTCACGCAGCTGTCCGGCATCTCTGTGTTCCTTGCTAGTCCGGTCGTGGGACATTAAATTCCATAAAGAAGTTTTGATAATTCTAAAACTTTTCGTTTTTGCTGAGTGGATAGAGTATGTGGATTGTGAGCTACTTTTAAAAAGTTAGAACTTTTATGACTGTGCTTTAGGTATGGTTTAGGTATTTCATAATATTTCGTGTAAAGTAATGTATATAATATTAAAGTTTGAAATGTTGAGTGTTTTATAATAAGAACTATCTTATCTTTGTGTTGTAAAAAGTTTAGAAACATAATATATGTGGAACTATGAAAATCACAAAATCACTCTTTTTGTCGTTAAATAAAATTTTAAAATTTATGAAATAATATTTAAGACTTTCAGTGGTTAGTGGTATACATGTTGAACAAAGTTTAGAAAGTTAAGTGGTGTGCTTCTTTGATCATTTCATTTTTCTTTCGTAACACACGCAATAATAAATTAAAATTGACAGAATCGCTCATACATGTCCTTTGTAATACTATTTTATACCACACAAAAAATTAGAAATATACATACAGTGCATTTTGTTTAAATCACGAATAAAATATTTCGCTAACGTACGTTTCTTTATGCGGACGCGGGCGGCTGCGGGCGCGGCGCTGCGGTGGCGGCGGGCAGGCGCGGGGGTGGGGGCATACCTACCTACACTCTATATGACTGATAATCCACTCGTCACGTCAGACGAGTTGAATAGTGGATACAAGGCGAACATAATACAAGAAGACTTAATGCAGGAAAGTAAACTAAGTACCTGCCTACTTACTTTACATCTTAGCTGACAACAAAACATTATTAAATGACAAGTTTTGAGTAGGTAGTTAAGTACAGATCGCGCAATTCTTCTTACAGATAAGATTATTCTACAATTATCCGAATTGGATGAATGGGATGAAAACGTACGTAACGTAAACGGATGAGTATGTAACATATTCTTAATTAAAAATAAAAACTGCAAATGATTAAGTACGTATCTGTTTATTTTTCATTTTGGTTAATCAATCTATCATCCTGTCATGTTCACAAATCACAATAATAGGAAAGTAATTTTTAAGATGCATGATTACAATAGGCTATAGAATTGCGTATCTAGCTAGGGCCACATCATACGATTAAAGTTTTTTCCACAACCCTTACGTGTTTTTTTGACAATTAATCAATTAAGAGCTTCAGGTAAGTATGCAAAATTATTTCCTAAATTATAGTATGGTAAGTAGGTACTCTTATTATCACTAAATCATTCATCACTACCTAGGTACCTACTAATTATAAAACACAGTCCCCCTGCGTCTGTATGTCTACATAAGTACGTAGGTACCTATTTACTTAATTAAGTATTATAATATCAATTCTACTAGTCACCTGCAATTATTAAGTACCTACCGATATTATTACAATTTACAAGTACTTATCTAGGTTGGTAGTTACTAGGGCTTGCTCCCAGGAATTCCTGGTATTTCCCGGGAAATTGACTTTTTACGCAGTACCGGTACTGAGAATTTGTTTCCCGGGAAATTCGGTACTTTTGGTACTTTTGTTATAACTTCAAATTACGCCAATATTAGGCTCCGCGTTTGCGGTAGTCGTTACCGGTAACCTCGGCTAATGCTCTTAGTTGAAAACCATACAAATTTCGTAGCGTTACCAAATTTTTGTCTCCACAGTTCTCAACCGTTACGTCACCGGTACTTTTTCTGGGGAAAAAATTGTAACTAATGTACCCGTACCCTACACCGTACGGTTTCATCGTCATCGCACTCCAATGATTTGATAATTCCATTTAAATAATTTCTTTTTTGTTTGCTAATTTAGCTTTACCTTCCAAATGACCTCGAAACTGAACGTCACTCGAAACATCGACGACAAGGATTCCAATAGTCGGATTGGTATCAAGGGAGAGCTCCCTCAAAAGTTCAGAGGTACGAGAAAGGGATGTTTTTTCGCGGTAAATGCGCAAACTTGTGTTTTGGAGGGGTTACAGTGGACTAAGTTATGTCGGCCCCAATTCAAGACATGACTTAACATGTTCTTGGTGTCAGTCACAAGTTTATTCCGGCTCTCGATGACGCTTTCCCGAGAAATATTAGCTCGTCCAGTGTAGAGCGTTACTCCCTTACTGACAATCGCGTAGCAATGAATGCTGTTGTTATGCAACATGTCATTGATATGCAGAAGAAACAGAGAATGGGCTAACACACACCCCTGTGGGACTTGTTGGGATTACTTTGGAGAGCAAAGAGGTGATGGCTATTGGCCTGTAGTTGGACGGATCTGAGCGATCGATTTTTTTCGAGAATCGGGTGGACAAGGGCTGTCTTTCAAGAGCTCGGGACAACGCCAGTAGTGTAAGAGAGCCGGAAAACGCGCGTTAGAACCAGCGCCAACTCATGGGAGGAACTGCACCAGGCCCACTCGACTTATGGATATCAAGGAAAAAAGAGCCTTACGAACTGACCTTTGTAGGAACCGGACGTTTGGCATTGAACAAGCGCAATGCGGTATGGTTGGTGGAGAGTTTTTCCCATCGTCCAAGGCGAGTTTGATGCAAAAAGAGTGCCCAAGAGATCGGCTTTCTCCTTTGCAATATGGGTGAGGCAGTCATCGGTCTTGTGCAATGGTGGTAGGGACGGCTGACAAAAATTCCCTAAGATAGCTTTGGCGAGAGACCGGAACGCACGCGTACCCGAAGGAAGACGCACTAGCCTCTCGCCAATTCCACTTATGAATGATGACTTCGCCTTGGCAATGTCCTTCTTAAAGGACCTGGCGGCAAAGTTGTACCTCTTCCTGAGCGCACTGGTGTTTGGATCCTTTGATGACACCGCATTAGCCCAGGCCATGTAATGTTGTCACTTTTGGCGAGACACCATTTTGCAGCAACGACCAAACCATGGTTGAGACCTGCCGCCAATGGGAACTACAGAGTTTGGATTAAAAAGTTTCATTCCCTGCAGTATCACATCAACGATAAAGTCGGCGGCGACATCAAGATCATCCAGTGAGAAGCAAACTCGTAGTAGGACGCAAAGAAACTCCCATCGCATCCCAGTCCGCTGACCTATAATGCCAGACTCGACGTTTTTAAAATTTCTGTGAAAGGCACAATGCTACGAATCAGACAGTGGTCTGATGAGCCTAGTGGTGCATCAATAGAAACTTGATAGCCGTCTGGGTGAGAGGTCAGCAGAAGGTCCAATAAGAAAGGTGCATGGCCCTCCACATCTGGAATCCACGTAGGCTCTGTTACCAATTGGGACAGACTGTAGGCCAAAGCGAAGTCATGAACGACTCTACCCGTTCCCGTACCCGTGGTCAGTTTTGAGTGAACCAAGCCATTCGACGTGGTGGACATTGCAGTCTCCTAATACCACAATCTCGGCCGAGGGCATCCGTTGGAGAAGGGTCTGTCGCCGTTTGAACGGTCTCGGTTTGGACGAATTTATATTTTTTACTCACCTTAAAACACTCATGATAAAAATCCATTGTATATAGACTCTTTTAAATTTAAAACATTCAACTCGAATGACCTCTAGCCAATTCCATTCGATAAAGTGATGCCACAGCTAGTATAGCAATTAGCAAAACAATTTTTTTATTATAAAAATTTTGTGTAATATTTTGATTTGCTCATTGATCCATTAATCAAACGTTAGTTACATCTGGCTTAAAAATTCAGTACCAAAAAGTACCGGAAATTTCCGGTTTTCCCGGTACCATAGTAAGCGCAGTACCGGGAATCCTTTTTTCTCCACAGTACCAGGACTGCAAGCCGTAGTAGTTACTTACTTAATGGAGTAACTGCTAATACTACTTTACGTTTCATAACATACTATGTAACATAATTATACATACGTCTTCTTTGGCAAAAGTCTAAATTCCATTTCGGTATTAAACGCTAGTGTTTATACGTTCTGCTAAGGTCACCAGCGCTCGAGCTCTCACGTACACGGAGTGTCACTGGTGGTGCAAATAAACATGTATAGGTAGCACAGTAATATATATTATATTACCGTTTAGGTAGTCTGATGTGGCGTTGACTGTACTGACATACCTAGCCTAGGATTATTTGAAATGGTAATTTGTTCACTTTTAAGTACACATTATAAACACCATAACTTGTAGTAAATTAAGTAAGTATTCAGATTAATTATTACTTAAAAGAAGACAACCCAAAAGTCATTAGAAGAGATAAGAGTACGCGATAGAAAGAGAGGCAACTTCTAGGTGAATTTAACTGTAGATAAGGGAGCGGTGTGCGACCTGAATTGCATTTTATTGTGTCTTAGCAAGAGTCGCTATTTATTTAAATGACTTTGCGGAGTGAATCTTCTGTACTTGTACTATTATGTAAGTATTCTATGGTATTATGCACAGATAAGGGGCAGGGGCAAATAAGATAATAACGTCGGCTTACTGCAAGAAATCATTAAAGAGCAGTAATAAAGTAAGTAGCTGCAATAGCTACAAAAATTACAATGTGTCCTAATAGAAATAAATCAACTTGTGACGGGTTGAAACAAATAATACTGCTTTTAGTGGTGTGACCAGTTAGAACAAAATTTTGGTGTAACGAGTTGATGCCCAAATCCACCTGCCCACGTCCTGCATGCCCAATCGCGTATTTAGGGTGGATTCGACCAAACTGGAATAAGACTTACTCCGAGATTAGTCAATACAAATTCGGCGTTTAATCTAGGTATAAGACCTTATTCCAGTTTGGTAGAATCCCCCCTTGGTGAAATATTTTATTCGTGTTAAAACAAAATGCACTGTATGTATGTTTCTATTTTTTGTGTGGTATAAAATAGCATTACAAAGGCCATGATGAGCGATTCTGTAAATTTTAATTTATTATTGCGTGTTTACGTTTTCATCCCATTCATCCAATTCGGATGATTGTAGAATAATCTTATCTGAAAGAATAATTTCGGATGATTGTAGAATAATCTTATCTGAAAGAAGAATTGCGCGATCTGTAAGTACTAACTACTGAAAACTAGTCATTTAATAATGTTTTTATTGATATCATAAGATGTAAAGTAAGTAGGTTAAGGTACTTAGTTTACTTTTTCTGCATTACGTCTTCTTGTATTATGTTCGCCATGTATCCACTCGTCTGACGTGACGATTGGATTATCATTCATATAGAGTGTAGGTAGGTATGCCCCCACCCCCGCGCCTGCCCGCCGCCACCGCCGCGCCGCGCCCGCACGGCCCGCAACCGCCCGCGTCCGCATAAAGAAACGTACGTTAGCGAAATATTTTATTCGTGATTTAAACAAAATGCACTGTATGTATGTTTCTAATTTTTTGTGTGGTATAAAGTAGTATTACAAAGGACATGTATGAGCGATTCTGTCAATTTTAATTTTTTATTGCGTGTGCTACGAAGGAAAAATGAAATGATCAAAGAAGCACACCACTTAACTTTCTAAACTTTGTTCAACATGTGTACCACTAACCACTGAAAGTCTTAAATATTATTTCATAAATTTTAAAATTTTATTCAAAGACAAAAAGAGTGATTTTGTGATTTTCATAGTTCCACATATATTATGTTTCTAAACTTTTTACAACACAAAGATAAGATAGTTCTTATTATGAAACACTCAACATATCAAACTTTAATATTATATACATTACGTTACACGAAATATTATGAAATACCTAAACCATACCTAAAGCACAGTCATAAAATTTCTAACTTTTTAAAAATAGCTTACAATCCACATACTCTATCCACTCAGCAAAAACGAAAAGTTTTAGAATTATCGTAAGTAATTTTTGTCCGGCTACGCGACTATGCGCGGCGCGCGGCGTGGCGTCGCAGTCTGTTAGTCGCCTTTTACGACACCGAAGGCAAGAGAGGGGTTGGTAATAATATTTTGATGAGCCCATCGTCGCTCTATGCTATTGGATGTATGTGCAGTCTTTAGTCCGTTAGTCGCCTTTTTTTGGAATGGTAGTAATAAAAAAAACTACTAAATAAATGAGGTCTAATCATTGCTATCCATACCTACCATTTTTCTACAGAAGAAACCTACGTCTAACCTACATAATAATATAAACAATTATATTGATACATATTCGCTTTTAATTGTTAATTTTTAAATATTTTCTGAGCTATATATATTTATAACCAAACTAATACATCACAGCAAAAAAATTTTTCCCTTTAACTCGGGTAACAGTTGAGCAGCTGGCAACAAATTTTTCACGCACACTAGCATCCTGGCATATTGTCTTAAACACACTACAATAACGAGTTGCCGCATTTACGGAGCTGTGGTTTATAGGTAGCGCGGTATCTAGACGAGCGCAGCGAGGCCAATCATTCATCTATGGTCCAACCCTAGGCATGACCAGTTGACACTGACATCTATCACACACAGGTGACAGGAATCAATCAAGCTGTCTTCGGTTCGGCGGACTTCTTGGCGGGAAAGTGAAGCGTCATGTCTGCAGTTTTGTTTTATTTTCTAAAATTCGTGTTTTTTCGAGCAATAATGTGAAATAATAGTGGATTATTAACCGTTAAGTGTTTGTGAACGTGCATGAGTGTTGGCAATAAATGCAACAAAACAGTGCAACATCACTTTTCAAATTCTCTGAAGAAGTCCGTGTGAGACCTCAGTAAAGTCCCACATCTTTACTGAGGGCTCAAGGGGTTTCGGGAACATCATTTATCATTCATCATCTTAATCACCACTTATTATCATCAAGGGGAAAAAAAGAAATAAAAATACTAATGAATAGGCAGTATGTTCTCTGATCTTAGCCTGTTCCTTAACGGAAAAAAAAAATCAACTGTCATCGATCCATATAGTAACTATGTAAACTGCATCGATCGAAGTGTATCTGTTAAGTTACCAACTAAGGTAAGTAATGAGTTAAATAAATGAGTCTTTTAGGCGAAGGCTACACGTTCAATAAATATTGTGATCCACGGCTATTTATTCCCGTGATGAATACATCAATGTAAATAAGTAACAATTTATTATATAAATAATATTTATCATATATATAAATGTTTGTCATTATCTTTGTTCTATTTTTGGGCCTAACAATCCTAATTACGATAAATACTGACTTTTATTAGTACAGGTTTCGTCCACGAGGTAGGGTCACCCGTGCTGTAGGCATCGAAGTGCTCCATCAAGGCATGGTTGCGCAACGCCGGGGGGCTGACGAAGCTCTTTGCGCAGAACTTGCAGCAGACAGTATCCTCTTCATCATCGCTGACCATCTCTTGCTGTGGCTGAGAATCAATTTGTTTATTCCATATAAGAACTTTAAAACAGTTTAATGCTTACAGTTAAGCACTTCACATGCACTACTAATTAGAAGACAAAAAATTTTGTAAACAAAGTAATGACATTTCTTTGTGCAAATGTCACAAGGATTTTTTCTAGTTTTTGCCATATGGTTCTTGCCTGCATTTTACTACCTCCACTTACTAAGCTCTTACTCCATCCTAGGGCTTTGAAGGTTAAGTGTCTCATGCGGGATAGCTCTTTCCAGTTAGTTTTGTTATTATTATTTTATGGAAATTAACAACTGATTACATAAATTAATTCATAAAATTAGAACTTAATAAATACTTTAAAACACAAGACTGCAACAAGCTGCAAGAGTTCTTTCTTTAACTTGGTGTCCTGTGATAACCGGCTCTCCTTGGAAAACTGGCATAGGCACGAGACCCTCACAAATAGAGGCAAACATAAAATTGTAAGTGTTAAGCCTCAATTTTAAGTCATTTTGGTAATGAGAAATAAACGATTAGGTACCTTACCTACCTATAGAATAATAATAATAGGTACGTAGTCAACTATTGACAGTAACGATAGATACTTAGTAGGTACGTAGTCTTATACTATTGACAGTAACGATACCTACAGATGGGTAAGAAATAAAAGTTATAACTGTCGACTGATGATCTGAGAGTAAACCGTTGCAACAGAAAAGGTCTTCGCACGGGCGTGCGGGGCGGGACGGGACGGGAAGCCTCGTTCCGGACGCCCCGTGCCGCGTGCCCCGTCCCGTCCGGGAAATTTCCCGTTACGTAGGTATGCGAAGACCTTTACTTCAACGGTCCTAATCGTCAACTTAGCTGTTGTATTGTGATTGATTCAGAATAAATTGTTACTTATTTACATTGATGTATTCATCACGGGAATAAATAGCCGTGGATCACAATATTTATTGAACGTGTAGTGTACCTACGCCTGGCGTACTCACCATGGAATTCTGTTATTTCAAGAATGCCAAAAAACTCTGCCCAAATAGTACTAAATAGTGCCCAAAGGAAATAAATAGTACCCTTATGGTTCAAAAGTTATAGACATAGTTTGGTGAGTACGCTAGGCGTAGGTTCTACGCCTAGCGTACTCACCTCGTTGCGCGAAAACAGAACCAGCAATGGCTCTCATTTCTATCTCAATAAATAGTACCGGAAATAGTACCCTCTAAGAGTGTAATTGTTATTTGACTTTTACACTAGAAAGTCATTAAATTTGATAGCAAACTTCTACATACATTGACATGAGGTACAGGCGAACTCATAATAATTTTAATATTATTAAATTTCGTATTATGAACCTACTACAAGACATATTACTTTTAGTTTAGTTGAAATTAATAGGTATATGTACGTAACGAGGAAGTTTAATATCAGTTATATAATTGATTATAATTATTTTTCTTATAAATAAGATCCACGTTTTCCAAAATATTGACTAAAATATTTTTGCCGGATTTCATAAAGTAAAAGCACCTTCTATATAAGGAACTATTTGCCATAAGTCTGAAATTTAAAGCTCAATATTGTGCGAGAACAATCTGTTACTTTTGTTGATCATAGTGCAACTTATCGACGCGCGACAGCGATGCATCTTAGTATGAACAAGTTACAATAGATGGCGCTTATCACACTTCTTACTTTAGTTACTTACAAACTGACCTGTATTATGAAAGTGCTAAAAATCAATATTGCAATTTACAACAATTTGCTTGACGCCGCGGTGGCAACGCATAGTTTTCTGGAACCGATTTTTTTAGTCGTTTACTTTGCCTTGCCAAAGGTTTGCGAATAGTTAATTTGTGAAACAATTAATAAAAAACTTGTGAATTTTGTTTCATTGTGATAAGAGTGATCTTTAAATGAGTAAGTACCTATGTATATTTCATCTGTAATAGCATTTTATGTTCATGTCGATTTGCAGATGATCTTTTATTAGCTAGGTAGGTACCTACTCAGTTTGAATATATTATATACAGAATACCTACAGAAATATGTTATTGTTTTTTATTAATCGTAGAATAAGAAATTAAATCATATTCTTACTTTTCTGGACTGTATAAAGTGTTTAACTGTGTCGCATACTTACCGGTGAGATAATACTACCATCCCCTCTTCCCTTGGGTGTCGTAATAGGCGACTAACGGACTAAAGACTGCACATACATCCAACAGCTTAGAACGGCGATGGGCTCACCACCTGTCACGCTGAGCATATGTGCAGTCGCTATTTATGTAGGTATGTATCTATATTAATAAAAATCAATTGCCAAAATGTTTGTACGCGCATCACTTCAGAACGGCTGCACCAATTTGGCTAATTCTTCTTTGTTGTATTTGTAATTGTCGGGACAAGGTTTGTATAAAAATGAACATTTTTGGAAATTCGTCACGGGGTAAGGGGTTCACGCGGACAAAGTTGCGGGCGGGCTGTCATTCACGATCAACAAATCATAAATAAGCAATGCTTAATACATAGATATAAGTTGGAGTGGGTCTCATTCACCTTCGACTACAAATTTTGTGATTTATAACAGTTATCACTGGATTTATAGTTGAAGTAAGAATCACCGCTAAAAACCAGCCTTCATATAAAAAAATCCGCATCCAAATCTAGGATATTTAGGAGCTACGGTGCCAAAGACAGACACACCAACCTCAGGACCCCCCTTTTTTAGCCACCCTTGGTTTACTGTTATTAAATATGTACCTACCTATTTTATTTTAGGTTGTCGTCTATTAATGAACTCCATAGTTATTCCAATCTCAATTCCTTTGGTAATAAAAATAATATTTTACCATTCACTGTGCTCGACTGTACCACAAGTAATTTTTGTATGTAGAAGTTTGCTATCAAATTTAATGACTTTCTAGTGTAAAAGTCAAATAACAATTACACTCTTAGAGGGTACTATTTCCGGTACTATTCATTGAGATAGAAATGAGAGCCATTGCTGGTTCTGTTTTCGCGCAACGAGGTGAGTACGCTAGGCGTAGAACCTACGCCTAGCGTACTCACCAAACTATGTCTATAACTTTTTAACTATAAAGGTACTATTTATTTCCTTTGGGCACTATTTGGTACTATTTGGGTACAGTTTTTTGACATACTAATTAAAGTTGTAGCTTGCTCAGATTTCCCAAACTGAGGTGAGTACGCTAGACGTAACCTACGCCTAGCGTACTCACCAAACTATGTCTATAACTTTTGAACCATAAGGGTACTACTTATTTCCTTTGGGCACCATTTGGGTACAGTTTTTTGGCATTCTTGAAATAACAGAATTCCATGGTGAGTACGCCAGGCGTAGGTACACGAAGTTTAGCCTTCGCCTAAAAGACAGAAGAGGCACGCCCTTAATTGCTCATTTATTTAACTTATTACTTACCATAATATTAGTAGGTAACTTACGGCCACTAAATTACACAAAATAATTTTTAAATACAGATACACTTGTTTACAATTTACTTACTCTATGGATCGATGACAGTTGATTTTTATTTTTTTTAATTTGTTCCGTTAAGGAACAGGCTAAGATCAGAGAACATACTGCCTAGTCATTAGTATTTTTATTTCTTTTTTCCCCTTGATGATAATAAATGGTGATTAAGATGATGAATGATAAATGATGTTCCCGAAACCCCTTGAGCCCTCAGTAAAGATGTGGGACTTTACTGAGGTCTCACACGGACTTCTTCAGAGAATTTGAAAAGTGATGTTGCACTGTTTTGTTACATTTATTGCCAACACTCATGCACGTTCACAAACACTTAACGGTTAATAATCCACTATTATTTCACATTAATGCTCGAAAAACACGAATTTTAGAAAATAAAACAAAACTGCAGACATGACGCTTCACTTTCCCGCCAAGAAGTCCGCCGAACCGAAGACAGCTCGATTGATTCCTGTCACCTGTGCTGTGTGTGATAGATGTCAGTGTCAACTGGTCATGCCTAGGGTTGGACCATAGATGAATGATTGGCCTCGCTGCGCTCGTCTAGATACCGCGCTACCTATAAACCACAGCTCCGTAAATGCGGCAACTCGTTATTGTAGTGTGTTTAAGACAATATGCCAGGATGCTAGTGTGCGTGAAAAATTTGTTGCCAGCTGCTCAACTGTTACCTGAGTTGATAGGAAAAATATTTTTGCTGTGATGTATTAGTTTGGTTATAAATATATAGAGCTCAGAAAATATTTAAAAATTAACAATTAAAAGCGAATATGTATCAATATAGTTGTTTATATTATTATGTAGGTTAGACGTAGGTTTCTTCTGTAGAAAAATGGTAGGTATGTATAGCAATGATTAGACCTCATTTATTTAGTAGTTTTTTTTATTACTACCAACCTAAAAAAAGGCGACTAACGGACTAAAGACTGCACATACATCCAATAGCATAGAGCGACGATGGGCTCATCAAAATATTATTACCAACCCCTCTCTTGCCTTCGGTGTCGTAAAAGGCGACTAACAGACTAAATACTGTACATACATCCAACAGCATAGAGCAACTATGGGCTCATCAAAATAATACCACCAACCCCTCACTTTTCTTCAATGTCGTAAAAGGGGACCAACGGACTAAAGACTGCACATGCATCCAACAGCATAGAGCGACGATGAGCTCATTAAAAGAATACTACCAAACCCTCTCGTTCTCTTTGGTGTCGTAAAAGGCTACTAATGGACTAAAGACTGCACATACATACAACAGCATAGAGCGGCGATGGGCTCATCAAAATAATACTACCAACCCCTATCTTCCCTTTGGTGTCGTAAAAGCGACTAACGGTCACGGCTCACCACCTGCCTTTAGCCCGCTGAAGCGTGGACTGTGTGGGCGTGGTCTGTATATCCATAGATTCAAATTATTACTAATTTTACCATAAACTTTAATATTATCTATCTCAAAAAAGTTGTTGATCTAATAGTAGAGGATCCGAGTATACAACGACCTTCACCGAGCGGTTAATGGATGAAAAGTATTTTATATCAAATTTAATGTGTTAAATAATATATTGCGGGTGTGTTGGCTGACAAATTTCAGTCCAGTATATGATTAATTAAATAGTTAAAAAATATTTTTAAAAATATTGCACTTTTTTCGATAATAGAAAAATTACATAGGTACCAATCGAAAGTATGAAGCCTATAGAATATGTAAACGTTAGGTTGACTATTTTTTTCCTGTCATAACATTAGGTAGGCAGGTGTAAACAGGCAAGTCATTATTAGTAATTTGCAACCGTCTGGTTAAATAAATAAAATTTATTTTTATTTAAAGATAAGCTCATTACAAACACACACACACACACACACCAAACCAGTGCAATGTAAAAAAAAATATTTTTTTTAATATTAAATTAATCATTAATGGTTCTGGACTGAGGGCCTAGTCAACTGGCAAACGCTCGACCGGTGACAGCGTCAAAATCGCTTATCAAATTCGCTATGCTACATTGATATCGATAAGCTAAGGGATATAGAACATACAGGCTTGTCTTAGTATTTTTTTGTTTCATCATAATCAAACGCTTATGTAAGATTAATAAATAGGTAGTAACCACACCGATCTTTTTGAGTTTTAGTGAATTGAATGTCACTTTACTAAGAAATTCGGGTAGACTCCTTGAGACAATTTGAAAAATGAAACAATCGCTTTTTCGCCGGAAGTTCGCCAGGCAAGCACGTTTGTAAATAAGTACTTATGATGACGAGTGTCTTACCTACCCTATTATGACATTGATATGAGACCAAACCTATTTTTCAGCTTAAAATATAAATAAATTAAGACTGCGAAATTAAGACAAGCAAACGCTTGCTGCCAAGAATTTCTCAAATATTAACAACTTGACGTCCGTCTGTAATGAAATAAGTGATAACACTAAATGTTACAAACCGCGCGAACATTTAAACAGTTTTATCTTAGATGAGAGTACCCACTAGTTAGTGATTAAAACGTTTGCATCTTGTATGAGTACCTACATCGCCTAAAGTAACTCTATGGCGTAGCGGCTAAGGCTTTCGGGTTTAATTGTCTAACTAAAACACCTATCACATTACTTTTCTAATTGATTATTGTCCTAAATAAAATGAAATTAAAAACATTCCAAGTACATAGTTTTGCTAGTTAACTTAAAACTAATTTTAAAATATGCAAACTAGCGAAGCAATGTACTTACTGTTACTTGAAAGGTAATGCTATAGGTTCAACTAATGCAAAAAGTCCCCGCACGCGCCGCCCCGGTTTGTGATCTTGCCAGTTAGTTACGCAACTTTCACATTACCGAGTTAAAGGATGGGTAACCAAATAAAAAGCGTCTCGAGCTCCTCCGTGCTTCGGAAGGCACGTTAAGCCGTTGGTCCAGGTTGTTGTCGTAAGATGGCAGTCGTTAAAACCCACCAACCCGCACTGGACCAGCGTGGTGGGTTATGGCCCAATATCCCCACGTGCTATTGTTCACGTGGGAGGCCTGTGCCCAGCAGTGGGACGTTTATAGGCTGATGATGATGATGCTTTTTGAAGGTATCCAGAATCTCCTAAGAAATTAGAACAATATACTTACGTACCTACTTATAGAAAATTGTCATAATTAAAAAGTTAGTAGGTTAGTATTTACCAAAAATAATTTAAAAACAATTAATTTTATTTATTCATTTATTTATTTTATATTCACAGGTGAATCGACAGTTCTATAAAAAGTCTAGCACTGAAAATGTGAAACAGCAAACCATTTACAGATTCACACAAATAAAAATGTCATAGTGACATTACAAACTCAAGCAACAATTACAATCGATTACTTCACAATCGCCAAATTGATAATAACTAAACTATTACAGAGTATGCTAGATATGGAACTTAATTTGTATTATATGTATAACAAGCCACCTTATGTTAAGCCACCTATTTAAAGAAAAAACAATATTATAACAAACACAATAGAACCCACCAGATTTAATAATCGGATAGTAATAATGCAAGTTTATACATAAAAGGTACCTTTGTATGTTGATAATGAATCAAGTACAACTTCAATAGCTCAATGTTATGACTAGTAGAAATTAATGTAAGTAGGTAAGTACTTAAACATTTTCTATAGGTACCTACTGCAAGTAAAATTAAATATCAAGTAAAAAATAACATTAATGTTGTATTTCTTAATATATTCTTATTTCCTTACCTAACTCTCTCAAAGTCAAATTTTATTAAATATGAGGCTTCACTTTCTCTTATTGACATTAAAAGTATATGTAACTATAAAAATAAATGCCAATTGTGTGTATAAGAAGGTACTGTAGGGTTAAATATATTTATGGCACACTGTTAAAATAAAAATGTTGTCAACGAAGGTACGGTTTTTTTGTACATAAGTAAATCTTTTAATAAAGTACAATCAACTTAGAACTAAATTAACTTTATAGGTACTTAATTTTTCCCCATCATATAAACCAAATCACTATTTTATGGGTTACATATATTTATGGCACACTGTTCCTTTTCTTAAAATAAAAATGTTGTCAACGAAGGTACGGTTTTTTTGTACATAAGTAAATCTTTTTAAATAAAGCACAATAAACTTAGAACTAAATTAACTTTATACTTAATTTTTCCCCATCATATAAACCAAATTACTATTTTGTGGATTAAATATATTTATGGCACAGACTGCTCCTTTAAGAATAAAAACGTTGTCAACATTAGAGCTCCACAAAAAAAATCATGTAAATAACTAAATTCAACGATGCCAAAGCCATGTTCAATGCAGTTTCATTGTTGGATATGACATGTGGTACACATCCCTCCTTTCTTGTGAGCCTGATGCAGCATTAAATATTGTTGTTATTATCATTAACCATGCTTTTTGACGGTATCCAGAATCTCCTAAAAATTAAAACAATATACTTACCTACTTATAGAAAATTGTCATAGTTAAAAAGTTAGTAGGTAAGTACCTATGTATTATACAAAATTGCTTGATATTGTTTTTACCAAATAACCATGTTTGTTCACCATTCTGAGGAAGTCCATCCTCCAAATTATGAGGTAACATTTAAGATTTTTGAATCGTCGTCTCAAATCTGCAAAACCACTTATAAAGGTTTTATCTTTATGTCAATACTCTTTATTCTAGCAATTTCAACAAAACTGACATTTCCTGGTAAATCCCAATATAATAATAGGCATAATACTTACCTTTATTATCTTAAGTAATAATTTATTTATTATAACTTACCGTTTGAACATAAGGACTGATATCTTGTCCTATTATGAAAGATGCTTGTCTGTATAAGATTTATAGGGTATAGTCAATAGGTACACCTTACTTTAGAGCGTTGGTTTAATACTCTTATCTTAAGCTACCTGGCAAATTAAATCTTCATTGGAACCTGTAAAACAAATAGGCAATGTAAGTTATAAATTGATAAATGGACATTATGGATAGGTTACATTTAATATTTATACAGAAAGTCCCTTACTGTTGTCTTATTCTTGACATTTCTTGTCATGATTAAAGGTAAGTACTTAGGTTTGTATGGTTTGAGAGCCCCTACAAATTGTTATGCAGCGACTTGCTCTTCGTTGCGGAAAATGTTGCATGACACACATTTATTTGGTCACTCACATCGCAACAACTATTTCAGCAAGCAAATCCCGGCAGACCTTAGTTAGATATTTGAAAGTTCGTAAACGAGAACTCCGAGAACTATTCACAAGTACAACAAACTCGGGATTTCGTTAATTTGCTCTAAGCAACGTAGGGAAACATTTCTTCCTTAGCGCCTGAGCACTTGATTATTGCAGTCCACAATAGCCCTAAAAAGAGCATTTTAAACAAAACTTTCAACACAACACAACTTTTCCTTCATCAGCTGATCAAACAATCGCCATTTTGTGTGAATTGTTATCTTCAATGTTTGAGTGATCGCTAGATTAGCGATTCTTGGCTTGTCAAACTGTCAATTAGGTCTATTTTAGTGTAAATTTTACGTCGTAGGTAACTTTTGCTTATGTCAATCCCGTACATTCGGTTTATCGTAGCGATGATTTCGTAGCGTTTAATTTGTTTGCCAATTGACTAGGCCCTCTGAAATTTTTCAGCCAACCCACTCGCGATATATTATTTAGGCTGTGGAAAGAGTGCCGCTAGCGGCATTCTAGTACGGTCGGTTACGATGCCGTCATTACGGCATCCTAGTACAAAGTGTAGGCAGTGAATAGAGTGCCACAAGCGGCAACATAGTACGATCCAGCGTTGCCATTTACACGGCAATTGCCGTGTTACACGGCAATTTGGGTCTATTCACCAATAAAACACGGTACACGGCAATATGTTCATTGCCGTGTTCTAAAACACGGCAATCCAATGGTTACCAACTTTTTCAGATAATTTTATCGATAGTCGATAAGTCATTATATCGTACATCGTTGGCGCATTCGAGGTAGATTCGCGCACACTTTATTGTTTATGGTACTCATTTCATTCATTCATTTTGTGTAAAGTACATTATAAAGATATTCTGCTGTTTAACATTTATTTACTTTCTTTAGTGTGTTGTGTGAATAAAGTATTAACATGGATAGTGAGGAAGAAGGGCCATGTACTCCAAAAAAGGTAAAGAAACGAACACATTTACCCCAAAAATACCGATCTCAATGGGAGCAAGATAATAATTTAAAAAGATTGGATTCAACCCGTGGATAACGATGTATATAAAGCAAAATGTAAATTGTGTGATGTAAAATTGAGTTGCGAATTGACAACTTTAAAGCGACACAACGAAAACAAACAACATCAGAAACATAAATCAAGTTTAAGCAAATCTAAATCGATTCAATCATATTTTAAAGGTGCCTCAACCTCTAAGGATTCTGACACAATGGTGACGGAAGCAGAAATTAAATTATGCGCTTTTGTTGCTGAACATAACATTTCGTTTCTCGCTATGGATCACCTTAGCGAACTCATGCGATCCATGTTTTCCGGACTCAAAAATAGCATCTGAAATGAAATTAAAAAGAACCAAATGTACGGCTACAGTTACAAATGTCATTGGCAAAGAACATAAAGACGCCCTCGCACTAAAGCTTCAAAAAACAAGATTCAGTGTTTTAGTAGATGAATCTACAGATATTGCCTGCTCCAAAACTATGTGTATTGTGGTCAAATTTTACGATACTACTTCTTCAAAAATTGAAACATGTTTATGGGAATTAGTCCCACTATTTAGACACGGCGATTTTGACAAAAATGTAGAAGGCTGCACTGCAAATGTAATATATGAAGCAATTATTAAAAGTTTTTCTGATCGGGATGTACCTCTAACAAATATTATTGGATTTGCATCAGATGGGTGTAACGTTATGATGGGTGCGCACAATTCTGTTAGCAGTAAATTGAAAAATAATTTTCCGGGCATCAAAATATTCAAATGTATATGTCATTCCATGCACCTATGTGCCAGTGCGGCGTGCAAAGAATTACCGCGGCGCTGTGAGGATCTTGCGAGAAATATATACAGCTTTTTTAAAAATAGCTCGAAAAGGCAAGCCGAATACACAGAATTTCAGATTTTTACAAATAGTAAGATACACAAAATTCTCCATCCCTCTCAAACACGATGGTTGTCATTATTAGCAGTTGTTAACAGAATACTTGAGCAATGGGTCAGTTTACAATTATTTTTTTCGAAAAAATGGCTCGATGAGCGTATCTTTGCCACTGAAACAATTTACCATGATTTAAATGATCCTTTTGTCAAATTGTATTTTCTATTCCTGCAATGGGTGCTGCCAAAGTTCGTAAAACTTAATGAGTATTTCCAGAGTAGTGAACCGAAATTGGTAGAATTGGATGAGAGGATCAGTATGACATTCAAAGAATTGTTATATTGCTTTCTTTCTCGAGACTATGTCAATCAAACAGATTTTGCAGAAATTAATCCGGATAACTGCGATAATCACATCCCTACATTATATCTAGGTGTGAAAATTTTAAATGAACTTAAAAAACCGGATATTATAAATAAACCAGATCATTTGAAAGAATTCCAAACCAGAGTTAAGAAATTCTTAATTATTGGTTGTAAGGAGATCCAAAAAAGATACGATTTTTCCGACCCCTTATTACCTTTATTAAAATATCTAATGCCAGAAGAAGCAATCAGTGAGGAAATCCGGGAAACATTTCCCACATTAATGCCTATAGTCGAAAGACTATCTATAATTACAAGAGACGAAGATCTTCATCAGAAAATCGATGACGAGTGGCGAATGCTCCCGTCTGTAATTAAATATTCCAAATTAGAAGTATCGCAAATGAAGACGGATAACTTTTGGTCAAAAGTTTTAACGCAACCTGAACTCGGTTGCGAAAATTTAGCTGGTTTTGTCCTTAGCGTATTATCCCTCCCACACGCCAATGCAGACTGTGAAAGGATTTTCAGTGAGGTCAATTTAATAAAAACAAAAACAAGAAATAAAATTATTACTTCTACTATAAATGGAACTTTACTTGCTAAGCACTTTATCCGATCCCAAGGAAATTGTGTAAATTTCAAACCGACCAAACAAATGATAGACAAAATGAAGGAAAAAACTAAATATAAATTGAACAAAGATGAAGAAGAAATTTGGATACGATAAGAAATTTGTATGATGACTGTGAAGAATAATGTTTTTATGTCATGTTTAATCTTACGTGTTAATTTAAAATAAAAAAATGTACACGGCAATTTTGTAGTTTTTATTCCAAAACACGGCAATCCAGATCCCAAAACACGGCAACTTCAAATTTCGAAATGGCAACCCTGGTACGATCGGTTACGATGCCGTAAATTGACGGCATCCTAGTACGAAGCGTATAGAGTGCCACAAGCGGCATTCTATCTCAATCGGTTAGGGAACCGTAACATATTTTTTATTTGTCGTAATGTTCAGACGACATAATATTCAAAAGATATTTTTGCATGGAGTTAGATTTCTGTTGTCGAATTAAAAAAATAACCTCGAAATTCAAGACAATCGCTACGCTGCGCTTCGCGATTGTCTTAAATTTCTAACCTATCACGTATCCTACAGGAGTAGGGCAGCTAGTATTTCTGTTGTCTAACAAAAACTTTACGGTAGCTTAGGCGGCGTCACTATTATACCGCAAAACTTACGGTTCCCTAACCGATGGAGATAGAGTGCCGCTAGCGGCACTCTATACACTTCCTATTATTTAACATATTAAATTTGATATAAAATACTTTTCATCCATTAATCTTCTCGGTGAAGGTCGTTCTATACTCGGATCTAAGACTATAAGTAAACAGTAATAAGTCGAGTCTTTATTCATGATTATTCTACATATGACTAAATACTTTTTCGTTTTTGTAGGCATATCACAGACGTATTACGTCTGTGAGGCATATAAATGGAGAATTATATTTTATATGTACTTATTATGAATTAAGAATAATACGTAATTGTTATAAATATTATATACTTTACAGAGCTTGATATAATTTTAAAATGTTTTTATCAGAACGTTCGTGGATTAAGGACTAAAACTAAAATATTTTACAGAAATTTAATTAATTCTGATTATGACGTAATTTTCTTAAATGAGACCTGGCTGTTGCCCGGTGTTTTTGATGCGGAACTTTTCGATTCGCGATACAATGTATACCGAACAGACCGGGATTATGAGCGACGCGGTATGTCAAAGGGTGGCGGCACGCTGATAGCTGTTAAGCGCAAACTAATGGTTGATCTAAACTGTTCGGGAATACTTCCGGCATTTTCGGATGCGGATGTAACTCATGTGGATATTTTATTGTCGCGCGGACCTCATCCAAAACGACTACATCTGTATTGCTGTTATTTTCCAGTAACAACCGATCAGGTTTTATCACAGCAGTCACTTCTTGAGTCAATATCTGAGCTTAATGTTGATAGACCTGACGACGAGTTTCTTGTGATTGGTGATTTTAACATCAGACATGCGTCATGGACAGCTGATGTTTCCCCTAATAACGGTTTTATTTTATCAAATCCTTCGACTGACTCGCTGACAGCTCAAATATTGGCATTCATGTCATTTACAGGATGGTTACAGTACAATGACATTCGTAATCAAAACGACAGATCGCTGGATCTTGTTTTCTCCAGTTTCCTAAGTCGAGTAATTCGAACTAAGCCGTTATCTGAGCCAGAGGATAATCATCACCCGTCCTTAGCTATAGACGCGCTGGTCATTGTAAAAGATGCTTGGCTAAAGCAGGCGCCCCGCATTATGCGCCGTTTTCATGCTGCAGATTATGACGTCATCAATGAGGAGCTGGCCAAAGTTAGATGGGAGCGCCATTTGCGTACCACTGATATTATGATCGCATTGGATATCTTCTATTCAATAATTAATGACATTATCGATAAATACGTGCCATCAAAAAATTATACTTGTAATAATAATTATCCCGTATGGTTTTCTTATAAACTAATTAAAATGATTAAGAAAAAAAATCGATTGCACAAAAAGTGGAAAATCTATGGCAGAATATCTGATTACGTAAATTTCTCGGAATTGAGAAGGGCAGTAAAAGAGCTGGAAGTTACATGTTACAATTTGTTTATTACTAGATCTGAAATAAATATTAATAAATGTTCCAAGCACTTCTGGACGTACATTAAATCTAGAAAACATGTCAATAGTATCCCTGATGTGTTAAAACTGGATCATGAGATTGCAAACGACGGTCAATCAATCTCTAATCTATTTAATTATTTTTTTCAATCAGTATTCGAAAATGATACTGTTGTGCCTGCAAACTTAAATATCGTAGAATCTAACTCTGCCATAATTAGTAATATTGAAATTACACAGGATATAATTGAAAAATATCTCACAAAAATTAATGTATCAAAGGGTAGTGGACCGGATGGCTTGCATCCCTTATTTTTAACTAAGTGTAGTAAACAATTATCGTTTCCAGTTGCACTCATATTTAAAATGTCATTGTCTTGTGGTATTATGCCTGAAGTTTGGAAGCGTTCCTTTGTAGTCCCTATACACAAAAGCGGCGACAAACATAATATTCGCAACTACCGTGGTATATCCAAGCTCTCCGTTCTTCCCAAAATATTTGAAAAAATTGTTTACGATTCTCTTTACCCTGTAATAAGTCCCTTATTGACAACTAATCAACATGGTTTTATTTCTAAGCGTTCGACTGAGACAAATTTATGTGAATTTCTGGAGTTTGTTCTGGAAACGATGGAAAAAGGGTTTCAAGTAGATGCTATATACACCGATTATTCAAAGGCTTTTGATAAAATTCCACACTCATTGTTAGTATTTAAACTTGAGGCATTTGGTGTACACGGCGATCTCCTGCGATGGTTGACATCTTACCTTAGAAATAGAACTCAAGCCGTTACCGTTAAAGGTTTTATCTCGAGTTTTACACCTGTTACTTCTGGTGTCCCGCAGGGATCTCACCTCGGCCCTTTGCTTTTTAATATTTTTATTAATGACGTCATCAATTGCTTTCGTAACTCAACATTATTATTTTATGCGGACGATACAAAAATATTTGCAGCCATCAAGTCCAAAAGCGATTGTCAAATGCTTCAAAGTGATCTAAATCGGTTGTGTGAATATTGTTCGCTTAATGGACTTTACTTAAATGTAAACAAATGTCACACTATTACCTTTACAAGGAAAAAAAAAGTGATCAAATACGACTACAAACTTTATGACAGGACATTGGACAGGGTGACCGAGGTGAGAGATCTTGGGGTTCAGCTGGATTGTGGCTTGTACTTTGAATCGCACTTTAGCTTGATTACTTCAAAGGCATATAAATTACTTGGTTTTATTTTGCGTCAAAGTACCGACTTTAAAAGTGTGAGCACTGTTATATTGCTTTATAATTCTTACGTAAGATCCCAATTGGAATATGCGTCCTCTGTATGGAATCCAATGTACATCAAATATGTAGACATGGTTGAAAGAATTCAGAATAAATTCATTAAACGATTAAAGTATAGGTTCAAAAGCTTTAACACCGATAATATTGAGTCTTTAGTTGTTCGCAGAGAGCATAAAGATCAAATTCTTCTGCATAAAGTTATCAATTATCTGGTTGATTCTCCATTTTTGTTAAATAGATTGGCCTTGAGGTGCGCTAGACCTGGCGCTCGGCATAAACTCACATTTTCAGTTCCATTTTGTAAATCAAACTACAGAACCAATAGTTTTCTCATACGAGCCAGTAAAAAGTATAATAGCAGCTATAGTAACATCGACATATTCCATGAAAAAATAGCAAGTTTTCGTCGCCTTTTAAAATTAAAATCCAAATCTTCTTAATATTGTTTATATTTGTTTCTAAATTGATATACCTCTTCGTTTTTCTTTTTTGTTTAATTGTTAGAAGGTACTTGATTTTATTTTCCTGTCTCTTTGAACAGTGTTTATATTAATTGCTTGTTTCGGAGCATTTCTCTCTATTAACAGATTTTATGTTACACCCAGTAGTGAAAACTTATTAGGCTAGTGTATTATTTAAGTTCTCTTTGTAATAATGTTTTATATCATGCTGTATGTTTTCCTAATAAAGAAAAAAAAAATAAAAATAAAATAAATATTGTCATGTGACAGACAAAAATTAAAAAAAAAAAAACTTTTTCCCCTAGGGCAAGAAAAACTATTGTAGCCTCGCTTTACAACGCTACAATGACGGTCTTTTTGAGCAAGAGGAGTGAAAATATTATTTTAAACATTGTCTATGAATTTTTTCAAAACGAATACGTCCGTGATTTGCCGGTGGCGGCACTGACACTGAGAGCATTATCACTGACAAGTGGGGATGCGTTCATAGAGAATGTATGAAAAACACTGTGCCGGTACTGTGTCGGAACTGTGGCTTCACTGATATGTGTGAAGCAACCTTTAACCTATAATATTACCCAAATCATAAACTATACACCTGTTTCATTAAAATCCGTCCAGCGGTTTTTGTGATGCGCGTCAAACAAACAGACAGACAAAAATTCCAAAAAAGATTCTAATGTTCACGTATCCTTCATCCCCTAGATTATGTTTTTCGCAAATATTTTCAATGTAAGTACAGACACGAAAAGTTTACATTTCAGGAACATAGGTCAAAATTAAAAAAATAGCTTTTCCGTACTGGAGTCAATCAGCTGATTGCGCATTTTGTATAGGGAAAAATAATAAATTTTCGACCCATGTTCCTTAATGGAAAGTTGTTCAGTTTCATCGGTAGAATCCCCTTGATATAGTGTCAGCTAACATTTTTACACCCTAATATAGATCACAAATATAAGTAAACATGAAATAACATAGAACTAGGTTAAGTATATAGTAACTTTGTAAGACAAATGAAATAGGTTACCTATATAATAAAAGACAATAACAATAAATTCACATAATAAAAATCTCAACCACGGGGACTTTATTCTTGTATAAGCGGTAACACTGAATGGCGTTTATTGTTCATATTATTTTATGAAAAAAATTCGAAATTATACGAAACTTACTGATTGTATGTCATCCCAGTGTCCTTCATATTTTTAGAAGTATTATTTTTACACAATTTTACTACGCAAACTGGCATTTTAGTTTGAATAAAGCCCAAAATTGAATAAAACATTCGGGACGTACACGTCACTTACAGCTGTCAGTGTGACTGGCTCGGGTACGCCGATTTCGGCGTAGTATTGGTTGCCGCATTTGACAAGTACGACGGAGGTATCTAGTCGAGCGCAGCGAGACCAATCATTAATCTAAGGGTTGGACATTACAGACGTAATTGAATCAAATTATAAATTGAAGTTATCAATTTAATATCATTATCTGTCGTTAATCGTTTTTCGCTTCAAATTATCATTTTGGATGATATTAAACTCACATAATTGTTAGAAATTCATAATTTATATGTGGGAGATTGGCATTTAAACGTAGATTACTATTAATGTTAGCATTAAAACAAATGTTTGAAGAAAGCAAATTCATCGCAGTAATTAATACGCATAAGAAAACACGTGCTTGCCCATTGCCACGCTCCCCACGCCATGCGTCATTAGCGACTTGTTTGTGCTTCAGTATAAAAAGGTCATGCGCTAGCGCCTTCCGGGCATTCTGTACTCAACTGCGGAGCATGAAGGAGCTCTCATTGTCGACAGTATTGAGGTATGCTATGATGGTGTAACTAAATTATGTATTTTAGTACATAACTGTGTATCTTACAAGAAATAGTAGAAGTACCAATTTTCATTATGTAAAATGCGAAATGGCTAATTATTTTAATAAATTGATATTATAATTAACACTAAATGTGTGATAATCCAGGCTATTTATTTGCCACTAACATTATTTTTGGTGTTTTCCCTGAGTTCTAGAAACACAATATTGCGTCATGAGCATCAGCCTGCAGATTCAGAACGTGTCTGATCGGCTGGATCCTGGTACTTTAGGCGGAGGGTCTACATACTTCAGCTGTTATTGCTAAAGCTACCCAACACAAACCAGGAACGTTGGCAAGTCAGGAACGGGCAGGTTCTGATGGATTGTGTCATAATACTGGTGCCTGTGTTCCACGAGTTTATGAAGACAATGATGCAAGATATGATGACGTCTTTTCAAACAGCTGCAAATGTTTTCCTTTACCATTTTTTTTACCTCCATTTTACACCGATGGTCGTACTGATACCTACAGCCGCGCTAAATAAGTGGCAAACGCTCCATGTCTATTCATTCATTAGCTTTTGCCGATAGCAAGACTAGTAAACAAGTTTAGTCGATCGCTTTCACAGATATATGATTAAATGAAGAAGCTCGCGAGCATTGAGCCGGCACACTTGCGTCCAACCCAACGTCGCCGTTACGAAAATTTAGTGTTCGCTTACCCTCCTAATAAAATAATAATGGTGAAGTGCGCGAAATGTGCAAAATTGGTTAATAAAAAGGCCCCTGGGCTTCAGTGCAACAATTGCAATAAATGGTTGCATGCCCTATGTGCTTCTATATCAGCTGATCAATTAAATACAATACACGCCACGGATTCTGTGGATTGGAAGTGCAAATCTTGTGCAAGCGCAAGCAAGCCAAGAAGAGTGTCGTGCATTATGCCGAAGGATTACGGTGATGAAAATACAGATACTGAATCCTATCCTACTCCTGCAGGCACCGACCTTGCGACAAACAAAATTTTACGCGAGATTCGCGCAGAAGTGAAAGAAGTTATCAGACAAGAATTACAACGTACCCTACAGTTTTACTCGGATAAAATTGATGAATATGAGAAAAAGATGCAATCGTACGACAAAAGTGTGAAAAATCTAGAAAATCAATGTACTGATTTACGAAACAATTTGCGAAACGTCAATCTTAAGTACGAAGTCCTAGAAAATAAATGTAACCAATTGGAGCAGTCACAGTTAATAAACCAACTTGAAATATGCGGCGTTAAAGAGCTAGAGAAGGAAAACGTGGAACAAATCGTGAAAGATGTTGCCGTAGCCATCAAACAAAACCCCGACGACATTGTCAAGGCTTACAGAAAAAAAACTTGCTCCAATAACTCAAAAAGAAAGACGCTTTCATCAATCACCGTTGTTCTACGTGAGGGTGGTACTCGTGACTCATGGTTGGAAGCAGCCAAAAACTTCGATAACTCCAAGATGAGTGTTGATCTGGATAGTACCGGCAAAGTTTACCTACGCGAATCCCTAACATCGGCCACCGCATTCCTACTATGGAAAACTAAGGATGAACTAAAGGAAATATATA
This sequence comes from Scoparia ambigualis, assembly GCA_963921215.1. Taxonomy (NCBI): domain Eukaryota; kingdom Metazoa; phylum Arthropoda; class Insecta; order Lepidoptera; family Crambidae; genus Scoparia; species Scoparia ambigualis. The sequence continues at coordinate 6,388,607 of OY992525.1, read as the reverse complement.
AATTCATATGGTGCAAGCACGGAAACATCCTAATACGTAAAGCAGATAAGGCAAAAATTATGACTATTCGATCTTTACAGGACATCGAAACTGCAAAGTCCTTTCATCACAATGTAACTCACTCATTACATTATTTTGTCTGCTTTTTTTATTTTTATTTTATTTGAAAAACAACTTGAGTGCATACATTTTTTAATATTAAAATACGCGAAGTTAGTTAAAAATCTTAATTTTATTGAAAGTAACTGTCAAACATGGAATGACTTTGTATATAATGTACCAAGGACAACAAAATCACTATTCTTTTTTCATGTTAATATACGTTCCACTAAAAAAAACTTTGCACAACTCGAAAATATTATACGTAACTCTAAACATATTATTCATGTTATCATTTTAACAGAAGTAAACCTAAACGAAGACCAGGTACAATTGTTTTACCTACAATACTATATTGTTCACTCGAAAGTTAGATCAAACAGAAAGGGTGGTGGAATATGTGCATAAAACTGTATCATTTAATAGATTTAATAATCCTAGTCTGAAGGAGTTTGAATGTATTACTGGTGAGATATGTATAAATAAATATAACATTAAATTGTGTGCCCTATACCGGCCTCCAAACACTTCAAAATATGGATTTATTACCGAACTATGTACATTGTTAAATACCTGTTCGCAAAGAGATAATTACTTGGTGATAGGCGATATGAATATTGACTTGAGAGAATCCAATCCCCTAAGTAAACTTTATCTAGATTCGCTGTGCAACCAGGGTCTAAACAGCGGCGTGAGCTCTTATACACGCATAGAAAAATACTGTAATATTATAACCAAGTCATGCACTGATCATGTGTTTGTGCGTAACTGTGACTCGCGCGATATTTACACCTCAGTAGTAAGCACCGCGCTCGCCGATCACCACATTACCGGCTGTGCCATCTCGGCCGTTATCAGCACGAATGACTCACCGCGGAAACTATTTGTAAACAAGCTAGACAATAGCAGGTTGCACAGTGAATTGAATAGTATAGACTGGAACATACCTTTGAAATACAGTAACCCTAACGAAATTGTTAAATATATACATGATAACTTTAATAGTGCTTATGATAAATGTAAATACACTGTTGAAAAAAATGTAAACGGTAAGCGAAAGGCATGTACCTGGGTTGATAAAAAATTAAGTATGATGTGTAAGAAACGCGATGAGCTATATGTGATCTGGTTAAAAAATAAACAAAACTTTAATAATAGGCTTCTGTATAATAAATATAGGAATAAAACAAATAAATACGCTAATTACATCAAAAACAAACAAATTCAGACAAATATAAAGAAAAATTTTAAAAATACAAAGAAGGTATGGGAAATAATTAATAACGTCACAGGTAAAATAATAAATCACATCGACGACATACTATTGAAAAACTTTAAAACTAATCCTGCATTAATAGCAAATAATTTTGCCGCGGAATTTGAAAATAACACAAAAAATATTTGCAACCTTTGCGATATACCCTTATTGGAAAGAAATTCCTATGAGATAGTTCCTGATAGATCGATTCGAGTACAACGCGCACATAACAAAACTATTGAATCAATTATAAAAAAAATTAATGACAATAAAAGTCCGGGATTTGACGGTATTCGGGCAAAAGACATTAAGAGTATTTCAGAACATTTAATCCCAGTAATAACACATCTTATCAATTGCTGTCTGGAAACTTCGATCTATCCCGATCTGCTCAAAATCGGCGTAATTAGACCCATATATAAGAAAGGCAAGCATGATGATTATAATAACTATCGCCCAATTACAATCCTGTCCAGCTTAGATAAGGTTATAGAAAGATTCCTAGGTGATCAATTAAATAAATATTTACAATCAAATAACATCATCAGTAAAAACCAATATGGGTTTCAAAGACACAAAAGTACTACACAGCTCTTGTGCCAATTTTCCGACGAAGTTAATAAAATCCTTAATAAAAAAATGCACGTCCTAGCCCTATTTATTGACTTTAGTAAAGCATTTGATATGCTTAGATACAACACTCTCTATGATAAACTGTCACAGAATGGAGTCCATGGCCCTCTTTTAAGATTGCTAATTAACTACCACAGCAATAGGTATACGACCGTGAAAGTACGTGATCAATTAAATACTAAGACTTTGACCACCAAAGGTACGGCACAAGGTTCCATAATCGGTCCGACTGAGTATCTCCTGTATGTTAATGATATGAGCAAGGTTATAGGGTCGGGATCTGTATACCAATTCGCAGATGACACGTGCATTTTAGTATCCAGTAAAAGTGTCTCGGAAGCGCAACACCTGCTTCAACAAAACTTCAATAGCATGTGTAAATGGGCACATGACCTAGGCTTGGTAATTAATGCTCAAAAAACCAAAATAGTACATATACGCTCATCACAAAACAAAACACTAATTACACCATCCGTGGTGGCCCATGAACATGCTTGCTTGCACACCAATAACGTAAACGATACGTGTCGATGTCCCATCCTAGAAGTAGTGGATACTCACAAGTACATTGGTCTCATAATCGATAGCCGGTTCCGTTGGGGACCTCACATTGATTACGTATGTAATAAATTAAGATCACTTATTAGTAAGCTTTATGTACTAAAATATAAATTACCTTTTAAAACATTAAGGTTATTATACCTAGCCCTGGCTGACTCGGTCATAACTTATGGTTTAAGCACCTATGGTAGAACGTACATAACATATATTGAAACTATATATAGATTGCAATTAGAAATGTTAAAAATTATTACTCCTAAGTTCATTCTAAACAAACTTAAAAACGATGATCAAGAATTTTTTGAATATTGTAATGTAATGAATGTATACATGAAAATTGAATTTCAAATTCTCACTGAATCTAATAACCCTGATTGTGTAATAGAAAAAGAAAGGTCTGTATATTTAAGAACAGTACCATACCTAAATAAGTATATTTTACCTAATCATAACAACCTGTATGGGACAAGAATATCTACTTACTTAATACCTTTTTATTTAAATAAGCTGCCTACTGAATTACAGAGGATGTATAAAGATAATGTGAAAAGATTTCGTGTGCTTCAAGCTGTAATCCTCATATTTGAAATCTTAATGAAATCGAATTTTGACAACGCTAAAAAATAGTCATGAAATAGTCATAAATAGTCGTACATGTAAAAAAAATAGTCGCATTATAGTTTCGGCGTTATAGCTATAGGTTAGTGAGGATTATGGCTTGAACGTCAAGCTGTAATCCTCATTTCTGGTGCAAGCAAACGGTAAAATCTTTCAGATTGGTTTAGGTTCCAAAAAATAGTCATGAAATAGTCGCAACGACATGCCAAATCTCAGAAATAGTCCTTAAAAGATTCCAGAGATATAAAGGTACCCTGGTGAGGATTATGGCTTGAACATTTGAAAACTTCAAATTTCTCCGTAACGAGTACGATTTTCGGTTTAAAATTTGTACCAAAAAATAGTCATGAAATAGTCGTATAAAGTGATAATAAATTTGAGCTGATTTAATTTCAAAATAAAAAGTTTTTACTTTCCCTACATTTCTATGGATGTACAGTCGTGTTCAAAATTTGTTACTTCATTTGATATGCTTGTGAAATATTCCGCTTAATATATAACATTACTTCAAATTAGGCGTTTTCCATGGCAGCTGTTATAATTAAACAAAAAAACAAACATTTATGTATTTTTTTTTTATATAATAGAAGGTGGCAAACGAGCAGGCGGGTCACCTGATGGAGAGTAATCTTCGCCGCCCATGGACACCCGCAACACCAGAGGAATCGCAGATGCGTTGCCGGCCTTTAAGGAGGGAATAGGTTTTAGGAAGGAATAGGAATTGTAGGGGGGGGGGGGGGAAGGGTCCGGAACCCTCACGGGCCGGACGAAACACAACAGCACCAAGTGCTATTATTTCACGCCGGATATTAGTGAGAGGGTGGTATTACGCCGGGCGAGCCGGCCCAATGCGTGCTGTAACGCAGCGTGGCTCTACCACTCAGTCAGTGTCACTCATTTCGTTGTGCTCTACTAAAAGCGGTCGAACTTAACAATAGATAACAATACCTTCATTGGAAAATAAGGTGTGCTTCAAGCTGTAATTCTCATATTTGAAATCTCAATGAAGACGAAATATGTATATGTATAGTAGATTTTTTATTAAATATTTATATGTATAGTAGATGTATAGTTTGTTTTTTTGTTTAATTATAACAGCTGCCATGGAAAACGCCTAATTTGAAGTAATGTTATATATTAAGCGGAATATTTCACAAGCATATCAAATGAAGTTACAAATTTTGAACACGACTGTACATCCATAGAAATGTAGGGAAAGTAAAAACTTTTTATTTTGAAATTAAATCAGCTCAAATTTATTATCACTTTATACGACTATTTCATGACTATTTTTTGGTAACAACTTTTAAACCGAAAATCGTAGGCGTTACGGAGAAATTTGAAGTTTTCAAATGTTCAAGCCATAATCCTCATCAGGGTACCTTTATATCTCTGGAATCTTTTAAGGACTATTTCTGAGATTTGGCATGTCGTTGCGACTATTTCATGACTATTTTTTGGAACCTAACCCAATCTGAAAGATTTTACCGTTTGTTTGCACCAGAAATGAGGATTACAGCTTGACGTTCAAGCCATAATCCTCACTAACCTATAGCTATAACGCCGAAACTATAATGCGACTATTTTTTTTACATGAACGACTATTTATGACTATTTCATGACTATTTTTTAGCGTTGTCAAAATTCGATTTCATTAAGATTTCAAATATGAGGATTACAGCTTGAAGCACACAAGATTTCGGTGTAATTTGAAAAGACATTACTTACTTACTCAAATGTAAATAGCGACTCGCCGGAACCCAGATAAACTCTGTGAGGTTTGCGTGGTACGGCTCATATGTAACAATAATTGTACTTATGTGTATTGAATAAATGATTAAAAAAAAAAAAAAAAAAAATAACGAAGTATTACTCTTACATTACTGAGGGTGGATTTCACCAAAGTAGTATAAGTCTTATTCTAAGAATAAATCCTTATTTACACGCGTGTAAATGAAATTTACGTTTCACCAACGCTTAAGGCTCCTACCGTCGCCAACGACCTTGAGCGTACGGGCGGAGCTTATACACTCGGCGTCAAAAAAATCGCACCTTTTAAAAATCATCTTTAAAAATTCTTAAACCTTATGTAGAGGATAGTGTTGGGTATCATTAGAAAGGTAACAAAAAGGAGTATCAAAAAACAATTAAATTTAACTTTCTGTTTAATTATAATTATACAAACAACATTAAAATTAATAAAATAATAAAAATCCTTAATTAAGTCCTAATTAACAACAGATAATTTACAAAGAAAAATGTACAAAAAGTGTCTTAAAATTAACTTAAAATCTAGTGTTACCCCCCCTTGCCCTGATCACGGCTTCCATACGGTCCCTCATGGACCTCACCAACTTCAGGAGCTCTTCTTGAGGGATAAGCCCCCATTCTTCAATCACCGCGTCTTGGAGCTCCTGTAGAGTCGAAGGAGCTGGATCCCGAGATCGAACCTTACGTTTAAGATGGTCCCAGAGGTGCTCTATAGGATTCAGATCCGGACTTCGCGCTGGCCACTGCATCACAGAGATTTGGGACCTCTGCAAGAAGTCGCTCACGATGCCTGCAGTGTGAGCGCGAGCGTTGTCGTGCATTAATGTGAACCCCTCGCCAAAAGATTCGGCAAAGGGGACCACATGCACTTCCAGGACCTCAGTGACATAGCGGCGAGCAGTCAGCGACCCTTGTCCGCGAGCACCTCCAGTCCGGGAGACGCAGACAAGGTCGGTTTTGCCGGCAGCAGACATACCGCCCCAGAACATGCAGGATCCGCCACCATATTCCACCGTCTCCTGGATGCAGGCTTGGGCGAAACGTTCACCCTGCCTCCGGTATACTCTTCTCCGTCGGTCGTTGCAGAAAAGACACACTCGCGTCTCGTCTGAGAAGAGAACAGCTCTCCACTGCTCAAGGGTCCAATCGACGTGGTCACGAGCAAACTGCAAGCGGGCTCGCCGATGCGCTGCAGTCAATTTTGGACCCGTAGCAGCTCTGTGGGCCGCTATCTTCTTCTCCTTCAATCTTCTTCTAACCGTAGATACGCTTACGGTGCGTCTGCGAACTGCCTGGAGCTGCTGTTGCAACTCAACAGCGTTGGAGAAACGATTTCTCAAAGAGTTCGACACAACGAACCGGTCGTCTCTTTCCGAAGTGCAGCGACGTCTACCCGAACCGTGTCTGCGGATATAGCCACCGGTCTCTATGAAGCGCTGGTACACTCTTCGAACGGAATAACGGCTCAGGTTCAGTTGCCGGGCGACATCACACTGCCGCACCCGTTTGCATTAGTGCAACCACTTGAGCGGCTTTATCAGCTGTGGTATCCATCAAAATCTGTGCGTGTGTCCTCTTCAACGGTTGAATAGCGAATGACCCACATTGAACCCGTGTTGACCGTTTTATACCCACAAAGGAAGCGCAACTAGCAACTCTCACGGGTAGCAAAATTTGCATCGAATTTTTGTGACACTTTATTTGTTGCATTAGGTTTTATTTGATAATGAAAAGTAATGTTTTTTATTAAGTTAATTAAGTAACCTTGTAAATAAAATCATAATTAATGCGACTGCATGTGCATATCAAGAGTAAATGACATTTGAAAGTGATTTTCTAAGAGGTGCGATTTTTTTGACGCCGAGTGTACTTCACCCCCGCACTACCCGCTGATAAACATCGCGCGCGCCAAAAGGTATCAATGTTCAACTATAGGTTTGCTATTACTACTAGAGATGGAAAAAAGTGCTTATTTTTTAACCTTTATGCGTTGTACGATTTTCAAAAAGCATGCTTATAAAAATTCTATTTTGCTTATTACTTACAAAAAGCTGGCTATGTTGTGTTGAAACGAAAAAAGTAAAGCTGTGAGTGTTAGCATACCTACCTGCTTAATACGTTTTTCGTTGTTAACATAATTTGTTGTCAACGTGTTTCGTTGTCATTTAAACAAAAATTAAATATTAAGTTGTACGACGTAAATATTAAATATGTAAACAAAACCGTTATCCGATCAAATTAAGTGCAATTCTGTGCAATGCATTTTGTCGCAGCCAGCCTTTGTCGTGTTTTGCTCATTATTGTTTTAACAACAATAATGTTTCATAAATAAAACCTCACATATTCATTGTATAGCCTGACCAGAAAAATAGAAAACCTGCTACCCACCACTAAAATGTCAAATGAAGCCCATGATGTCCATATTCACATTTTTTTGCCGATAGACCCGCAGTTCATGATGCGGAAAACTAAAGACACTAATTTGTAATTTCCTTTACTGGCAACAGTAACTATAAAACGTCATTATCATGACATCATTGTCATCTGTTCATTGCTGTCAAAGTGTCAGCACGGACTAAAGGGAAACGCCACTGCACAAAAAGAAGAAGAAGTATTTATCGTAAATTTTGTTATTATTTGATATGTTGTTATTAGTTTTATTTTTAAGCGTTATAATGCTGAAAACTATTCATATAGTCGTAAGAGAAAAATAGTTTACAATGTATAAATATTTGTTGGAGAGAAAGCTCAAGGCTTAGATGAATGATTGGCCTCGATTTTTATTGTACTTGTTAGTTGTGTTCAAAAAAGGCAATAAGTTTTTTATTTTTTTTATTTTAATAAATTGTTAACCTCCCTCCACCCACACCCGACCGACCCCGACCCCCAATTTAGGAGACGCGTTTGTACATTTTTAAATATTTTATTTAAGTTTTAAGTAATTTATGTTTTTTAGGTGTGTCTTGTTCTTTTGTAATGAAATTAAAAACAGAAGGACATACGTCAGCTGTATTTTCTACGCCTAAGAAAAATAAACCAAAACCAAAATAAAAAATAAACTAGATGATTTTGAAGTGTGCAAAAAAAGTTTATGAATTTAATCCAGTTCGTAAAGAAGTACCGAGTGATTTATGTTGGTGGCGGTGAAAGTGATTCATTATGCAATGGAAGTTACAATGAGTCTGATATATCTGAAATCCAACCATTGGTGCAATCTGATAATGATGAACATGAAATGTCGAATGATATAGTTGAATACCTATTTAGATAGGTACTGATTTTGATTAATGATAGGTATTAAAAATCTGGCTTTGATAATTTTATTTCTTTGACCCTTGACTTTGTTATGTAGGCATGTCTACAGGAGCACGTTAGATTACATCAATCCAGAATCAAAAATGTTCTTTTTTGGATTTCCAATGACTCCATAATAAATAAATTAATGATAGGTACTATGTCAAATAGTATGAAAAAATTTTAACGCTTGCCAATTCACATGGGTATTACTTTACTTAGTGTTGCAATAAAAAAAGGATTTGAGGCGCCCCTAGACCAGGTTTTTTATTTTGCTGGTCAGGCTTTAAATAATAATATTATATCACGGTATCTGGTGAGTAAAATGTTTTTTTTTTGCTTTTACAGTTTTAGCTCTGGGATATTTTGTAAAGGCGTCATAATTTGAAATGGTCATTTTAGGTTAGTGTTTTGAGTCACACTTATTCAGGGGCTTTCGGATCTGGGGGAGTATTTTGCCCAACATCCTTTGGGTTTGCTTTTGTTTCTGCATGAGATTAGGTAGGTAGTAACTTTTTTTAACGGCCTTTTGTAAAAACTTTGTATCAGACATTAGGTAGGTACTAATAAGGGCTGCGTAATGTAATGTGTTACTATAAGGCTGTAAGATTCAATTTGATTTACAGTGAATACGACACTAATTATCACGCTAAACAATTAACTAAATTTCTGTGGGAATCGAACTCGTAGATATGAATGAAGAGCGTAACCCATCTGTTTTACAATCATTTTATAGACAGACACTCGTCAATAAAACAATAGGTACTCTTAACAAAGAAAAATACTGGATCAAATATATGCATAAATATGTATTCCTAGGTAGGTACCTAGATTGAAAACATACCTATGAATATTATCGATACGTACCTAGTACTATTATTTATTCTGTGTCGATACCTGTAATTTAAATTGACGTAAAGCACATTTTGGCCAAAACAAGCTATGAATGCCGTCTTACTTTATTTTTTATTCTCTTTTTTTCTGTCTAATCCATGTAGCAATACGGCCAATAATACCTACCTAACTATTTTAGACACATTGAAAATGAGACTTAGAGAACGTTTTCAACGAGGTTTTCAATGTCAAATTATACATTTTTAGGTGGCATGTCATGTGATGTTCTTAAATTAATGCTTAACGTAAAAAACGTCAAAATCTTATTTCGTTATACTCGTAAAAGCCCAACCATTTAATCCATATAAAAATGGTCATAGGGAACATTTTAATGACTTTTCTTAGATGTAAGGCACATCCATTTTCTAAAATAACAAACTAGACTAAAAGAGTAGTAGCAAGTATCGATATTATGTCCTTCCTTTTTTTGTAATGTTTCTTGAGATTCCTTTTTTGTCGCCTCTGCTTTTTTCCCATCTTGCACAAACTATGACTTTGGTCACGGAAAATTATAAGTACGAGTTTGCAAAATACTATTTGCAAAAAAAAATTACATAAAAATATTTTTTTAATACACTCTCCAGTCAAATGACCACTCTAGTATTACTCATGAAACACGCCGTCCGATCACTGTCCAAACTAAATATCAAATAGTCAAGTCAAGTCAAGTCAAAATATATTTATTCAATAAACTCAATTAATAAGCACTTTGAATCGTCCAAATCTTTTTTAACCTACCACCCATTCAGGACATAATTTTTTAACTGTGGCAAAGAATGGGCGCAAGAAACCACAGCGCACAAAAGCAACGACATTTACAAACAAAAAAAAGAGTATGTCGTTACCAGGTCAATACAAAATATGAATTTAAAAATAAAATAAAATGATGCAATACAAAATTACAATACAATGTAGTATCAATTGAATAAAGACAATTAGAAATAGCTGTTGGAGTGCTTGGAGCATTTCAGATCCAAGCTGTTTTGTCTTCTGTGTAATCTGACACTTTATAATAAGCTTTTTTATAAAGCTTTTCTTTGATTTTGATTTTAAATTTATTAAGATCTAATTTCTGAATATCATTTGGTACTTTGTTGTAAAATCTTACACACAGACCCCTAAAAGAATTATTTATTTTATGGAGCCTAGTATAAGGTACTGCTAATTTGTTCTTACTTCTAGTGTTTACATTGTGAATATCACTGTTTTTTGAAAACATTCCAGTATTTTTATGAACATAAATCAAATTTTCATAAATGTATTGTGATGCAACTGTCATTATATTTATATTTTTAAATCTCTCTCTGAGAGAGTCGCCAGCCTTTAGGTTATAGATTGCTCGAATAGCCCTCTTCTGAAGCACAAAGATAGTTTGAATGTCGGCAGCATTTCCCCACAGTAAAATGCCGTACGACATTACACTATGAAAGTAACTGAAATAAACTAATCTGGATGTATCAACGTCAGTTAACTGACGGATCTTCATTACTGCATAAGCCGCAGAGCTAAGTCTATTCGACAATTTAGCTATATGTGGGCCCCACTGAAGCTTGGCATCTAACGTGATGCCTAGAAACACAGTGGTGTCCACAGGATTCACATTCTTATCTTTAATTTGTACACTAGTTGTTACTTGCTTAACATTAGGCAATACAAATCTAACACATTTGATTTTTCCCTCGTTTAATAGCAAGTTATTTATACTAAACCAGTGAACAATCTTTGAGATCGCATTATTCACATTGTCATAATTTGGGTGTCGTCGTTTCACTTTGAATAAAAGTGAAGTATCATCAGCAAACAATACTATCTCATGACTGTCTTTTACAAAATAAGGTAAGTCATTAATATAAACCAAAAACAAGAATGGACCTAGTATTGAACCCTGCGGAACTCACATTGTAACCACTGATCCCGGAGATCTTTTACCGTTAATGTCGACCTTCTGAATCCTGTTACTCAAGTATGAGATTAGAAGGCTCAAAGAAGCATCCCTAATTCCATAGTGGTTAAGCTTCCTGACCAAAGTTTCATGTAAAACACAATCGAAAGCCTTGGATAAATCACAAAATACCCCTAGGGCATCCTGTGATTCCTCCCAGGTATCAAATATTTGGATTAAAAGCTCAACACCGGCGTCAGTTGTTGAGCGACCCCTAGTAAAACCATACTGTTTACAATGTAAAAGTTTATTTCTATGAAAATGAATTTGAATTTGGTCTAGCATCAACTTTTCAAAAATTTTACTAAATGTGGGTAGCACAGAAATAGGTCTAAAATTAGAGGGGTCAGAAGTGCTACCTGATTTAAACAACGGAATTAATTTGCTATGTTTCATTAGGTCAGGAAAAACACCACAGTCAATGCATTCGTTAAATATGCAAGCTAAAACTGGAGCTATTGTCATAATTACTGATTTAGCGACATCCACGGAATTACCCCACAGATCAGCAGTTTTTTTTTTTATTGAGAGTGTTAAATGTTTTTAATATATCTATAACACAAATTTTTTGAAAACTGAAATTACTTTCACAATCTTTAACATTCTCCTTCAAAACAGATTCAGCTACAGTGGGGGAGGAAATCAAGGCTTTTGTAGTTGAAACTGGAATGTCAGTAAAAAACCTCTCAAATGCTGCAGCAACATCAGCATCAGAAGTCAAGGTTTTATTATCACAATTTAAAGTGTACTCATTATTACGACTTCTGACCTTTCCTGTTTCACTATTTATAATATTCCATGTCATTTTTATTTTGTCATTACTATTCTTAATCTTAGAACTCAGATAGTTTGCCTTGGCTAATCGGCATACTCTTTTAAATAACTTTGAATAATTTTTAACATATAATTTGAAGTCGCTGGTGTTATAGTTGCGTTCACCATAAAGTTCATAAAGGCGTTTCCTACTTTTGTGAATACCAATTGTAGCCCATTCATTAAAAGATGCAGTACCACTAACCGAGATCTTTTTTGGAACAAAAGATTTATTAAATTCTGAACAATATATGTTAAAAAAATCGTTATAAAAGACATCAGGGTTGTCATTGTATTCTAAATAATTTAATTTTGTATCTAGATTGCTTTTAAAGCGTTCCAGCCGACCTGCAGTTTTTGGCACAACAGTGATATTCTTTTTCATCACTTGCTTACGCTGGTGTGGAAAGCTGACCATTTGGCCACAATGATCAGAGTCCAGGTTATTAATAATTTGCTTAGCCAGTGGTTTTACATTTGTATATATGTTATCAATACAGGTGGCCGAAGTGGCAGTTATTCTTGTCGGCTCCAAAAATAAATTATTCAAATTGTATGATAGAAATAAGTTTTTAATTTTAGTTGACAATGTGGAGTTTTCTAGCAAATTTATATTAAAATCACCGCAAACAATTATTGTTTTACCTACATTGCGGACCTTACGCAATGTCTCATCCATAACTTTTTCAAAAAGATCATACAATGCTAAAGGAGGTCTGTATACACTTATCACAACAAACTGCTCCAACTCCACAGAAGCTATTTCTATTGTTCGCTCAACCGAGAGGCTCACTATGTCTTTGCGTTCTTTTAATTTAAACTTTTTACTAACAATAATTAAGGAGCCACCATGTATTGCATTTCCTCGACTGAACGAACTTCCTACCAAATGATTCTTAAAATTGAACATGAACTGATGGTCTCTAAGCCAGTGCTCGGTAATGCAAAGAATATCAATATTATTACAGTTCATGAACAATTCAATCTCTAAATCTTTGCCTATCATTCCTTGGATGTTCTGGTGAACAATGTTCAAAGATTCTACATTTTTTAAATTTAATGATTGACCGGGGCTTTTTATAAAGTTTTTTTTACATTGATTTAATTTCATTTTATTTGCAAACATTTTGCAAGAGAGTTCCTCTTTTGTCTTATAATTTAATTCCAATAATTTGCTAGAGGTGTCCTCTATTGTCTTATAATCTAATTTAAATTATTTGGAACATATTCCAAAGTCTGAATTGGCATGTCAGTATGTTGCAGCTCAATAGAAGCCGCTGAGCTAGCCATGTTATTGGCTAAATACTTAAAATAAAATGATAGCGAATTTGCTATCTGTCGCTTAAAATAAGTCTTAAGATAATATTTATCTTTTGTCAATATAAAATTATTATCTAATAATTTATTTATGTCTATTAATTCTACTTTCTTTTCATAGAAAGCCATTGTATTCAATGTCAAATTAAGCTTAAATCTATAATTATTTTCTTCGTGTGGCAAGTTTTTACTGTAAGGAAGTGTGAACATTATAATTTTTGGAATATTTAAAGAAAGTAATTTTTCATAAAAGTTAACTAATACTTTTTTGTTCACATTTCCCCTTTTCCCAATTAAAATAATAACAGTTTCTACATTATTAAGGTCATGTGAAATCAATTTTTTCATTATATCATGGTATGTCAAACCAGGCATACAATAATTTAAGACAGTTTGCCCCTCAGTGTTTAAAAATTGACCCAACCCTCTTCCAATTTCATCACTAAACATTAGAGTGCTACTTTTAGTACATTTATTGTCTTTTTGGTAAGAAATATTGGAATTCAAACTGGACAAACCATGGCATAGCTGCTTAGGAGGTGAGGGATCACACACTGGTATGGACATGGAATGCTCCGAGGCAGCCAGGCCTGCCGCCAGGGATTGCCTAGATTCATTATCAAAGTTCTCAGTCCGAGAACTATCCAAAAGGTTATTTAGGGCCAGTATGTATTCCCCAATCTCCTTCTTTGAGGACTCATACCTAGTAGTCATACTTGTTAATGACTCCTGCAAACTAGTTAACTTATAATTTAATTTTTCAATTTCAATGTCATATTTTAATTTATTGTTTTCTAATAATGATGAACACTCATTTAATTTATTAACTAATTGTAATCTTTCTTTAATTAATGTTACATTTTTCTTCATATAGACTTTTTTTTTCATTAAAAGTTGAGTTTTCTTAATACATTTATTTAATTTAATATATTTTTTTAATTTATTTCTGCTACATTTAACAGGCTGGATAGTGGCACTGGAATAAATACTATCCTCCTTTGTTAAGTCAATTGTTACCAAAGGATTAATATTAAATGAAGCAGAAACTATTTCAGGCGCACAGCTAACTAACTCACTGAACAGACTTTGGTTCTGTATGGTAGTTACTTGTAATTTGTCACATTCTAGAGTACTTATACTACAATTAGCCTCATGTAACTGCCTTTCCAACCCAGAGATACGCACAAGGGCCTGCTCATACTCATCCCTGCATTGGTCGAACCCGTCTACTAACAACTGAAGCTTGTCCCGTTCCTCATTAATACAATTCATTCCTCATTAATACAATTGATAATAAATACTATTTCGAAATAGAAATTTTGCCTGCTCTCACACGCAACGCAGCACAGGTTCGTCTAGCAACACATAGTTATATATTTGAATACCTATTTAGATAGGTACTGATTTTGATTAATGATAGGTATTAAAAATCTGGCTTTGATAATTTTATTTCTTTGACCCTTGACTTTGTTATGTAGGCATGTCTACAGGAGCACGTTAGATTACATCAATCCAGAATCAAAAATGTTCTTTTTTGGATTTCCAATGACTCCATAATAAATAAATTAATGATAGGTACTATGTCAAATAGTATGAAAAAATTTTAACGCTTGCCAATTCACATGGGTATTACTTTACTTCAGGGATGCACAGACTACGGCCCGCGGGCCGCATGCGGCCCGCCGGTCGAATACTGGTGGCCCGCCGACAGCAAAAATAATACTCTCGTACATTCGAAAATATTGAGTTCTATTCCAGAATAAAACCAATAACAAATGTTCGAAAAGTAATTTGAATCTCGCGCGCGCGCTCTATCAATCTTATCGGTGCGCCGTGCATGCGTCGGTAACAGCGGTCGGTAATGTTCGTGCTGATCTCGGTTAAATTCGTTTTCTTGAGGAAGCGCGCCGCGTTATACTGTTCGAGCGAGCGAGATAGCAATAGTCCCAAATTCCCGATAGCTCGCGTAGGTAGATACACGAAGCTTCCAGAGTCGGTTTCGAGATTTCTCCAGACAGTTTTCGACTCTATGCGCGTGGTATAAAAGCCACGCTAACCGCAGCGACCGACAGTTCGGTTTTAATTTGAGTAAAGTGTCGTTAGTTCTAGTGTAGATTTTAACTCGACTAGCCGGTGTCATAATTATAATATATTTTGATCCACATTCAACACACTTCCGCGCAGCGCTCCGTTGAGTAGACACGCGTCACAAAGCAAAAAAATATTACTCCGACACAACGGTAACCAGGGGTGTTCAAGTGCGATGGCAACGGGGTCCGCTTCTTCACGCTGTGCAAAGTGCAAGGAAGTAGTGGGCCATGGTCCGGATTGCACTGTTTGTGGCGGCAAATTTCACTTCGGCTGCAGTGGAGTCACCGAGCGTGGTTTTGACAAACTTGGCACAATCAGGAAGAATAATTGGCGGTGTACTTCATGTCGCGACAGCTCGACAAAGCAAGTGATTGGCACGGAGGATCAAATACAGAATATGGGGCTGGATAGTGGCTCAGATACAGCAGATGTCGTAAAGCTTATTCTGGCTAAGATCACGGGCTTAGAAACTAAATTTGCAGTCTTTCAATCTGTGCAAACAGACATAAAGCAAGTGGTTGATGATATAGCGGACTTGAGGACCTCCTTGCATTCTAGAATGGATGAAATAGCCGAGAAAGTTTCTAGTATTGAAAGCAGGGTGTCTTCACTGGAATCTACCAGGGACGAATTAACGGACCTGAGAGCTGTTGTCGCCGAACTTGTCGAAAAGAATGCTCATAGTGAGCAATGGGTTCGACGCTCCAATTTGCAGATAAATGGAATTCCTCAAAAACCTGGCGAAAACTTAATTGAAATTGTAAAATCGCTTGCTAAGCTGTGTGCCTTTCCGCTTGATGTGCGTACTGACGTTGACTTCGTAACCCGAGTAGCGGTGATGAGTAATGCTGACAGTAAAAAAGCAAAACCCATTATATTAAAGATGCTTTCAAGATACAAGAAAGATGATTTCATGGCCTCACTTAGAAAGCTAAAAGATATAAGAACCAGTGATCTGGGGTTGTTAGGGGAGAATGGTAGAATCTTCGTCAATGACCATTTATCTAGCCGTAATAAAAGCCTACTACAGCAAGCTAAACAGAGAGCAAAGTTAAAGGACTACAAATACTGTTGGGTGCGTAACTGCACCATAATGGTTCGGCGTTCCGAGTCGTCTCCTGTGCTACACATAACGTCTGAAGAGGCGTTAAAAAAGATCACATAGGTGTTATTGGTTTCTTTAGTTGGTTATGTTCAATCATCTTGGCTGATTTTTTAAACCGCTGTGGTAATTTTAGAGTAAAACTAATTATTGAGTTTCTTATACTTTTTTATTGCATTTGTATGTTTTGGTATCTTTTTTTTGTATTTATGTCATTTGGTGCAAAGCGTTTTGGTATAAGGTGGTGTGACAATTGGTATAAGTGTTTGGTGATTTATATGTATTCCGATTTAGCGGCCCGCAGCTTGAGCGCCCGGGCGCAAGTTACTTGTATTGTTTTTTCTACGTTGTTCTATTGCATGGACCATCGCTCTCGACTGCAGGCAATGGTAAGTATTAGAACGCTATTCATTGATCGTTGCTCTCTAACGTGGTGTGATTACTATGAAACGTCATGCGTAATAGGGACTGAACAGGTTGCAAGTTATCTTTTTTCCATCGAGAGTTCTTGTTACTCACGTCGTTGTGTTAATACTTTGAATGCGTTACGGATACATATTCGGTTGGAGGTGATAGCATTCTACCGCCTTTTAGTTATTTACTTATTAATTTATCATTTTATTATAATACAATGTTATTTTTTCTATGTTCTGATATTAAATTTAGTATTTAATATTGATTGGTGGTGTATACAACAACATGTGAAGCCGGATAGTTTAGGTAATTATCGTTTAACCTTAATATTAATTAAAAAGAACTATTATTTAATTTTACTTTTACGGAGTTAAATATATTTTATCAAAACGTACGTGGTTTAAGGACTAAAACAAAAGAGTTTTTTACTAACGTTTTAAATTCTGATTACGATGTAATATGTCTCTCGGAGACCTGGCTTTTGCCGGCTATCTTTGACTGCGAGTTATTTGATTGTCGATATAATGTGTACAGGACGGATCGTGATTACGAAAAATTGGGGATACGTATGGGGGGTGGTACTTTGATTGCGGTTCGTAGAAATTTAAGAATTGATTTGCGCCCTGAGATGTCACTGCCGCCTTCTTTACCTCGCGCCGATATCACATCCGTTAATTTAATCATCACGGAAGGAACTAACATAACTAAGGTAGGCCTGTTTTGTTGTTATTTTCCTCAAAGCCCATGTCAAGCTTCCTCAGAATTACAGTTCTTCGATTATGTTGCAGAGTTAAGTGTCGAATGTTTGACATATACTTTTATTGTTGTTGGAGATTTTAATATAGCGGAGGCTAAGTGGTGCCCAAAGCCTAATAATGTCATAACTAACAGTGAAAGTGTTTTGATGAATCCAATAGCGAATGTTTTGACATCACAAGTTTTTAATTTCTTAAATTTTACTGCTTGGCACCAGTATAACACGATATGCAATCATAATCTTAGGTTTTTGGATTTGGTATTTTCTAGTTCTCCCTGTACTGTCACACGTACTGTTCCTTTAGCAACACCAGAGGACTTACATCATCCGTCATTAAATATTAACCTAAAAATAAATGAATTACAATTTTACTTAAGGACGGCACCTCGTGTTGTTAAGCGTTTTTATTTAGCAGATTATAATCAAATTAATAGTGAGCTGTCTAAAGTTGATTGGGACGTGCTTCTACCATTAAATAATATAGAATTGGCACTTTCAAATTTTTATAATGTAATTATTGGTTTCATAGACAAATATGTACCGTCACGAGTTCTTTATGACGAAAATAGATATCCAGCATGGTTTTCAAGGCCATTGATTAGATTAATTAATAAAAAGAATAAAATGCATAAAAAATGGAAAATATATGGTAGATCTAATCATTACGAAACCTTTTCTAACTTACGTAAACAGTGCAGGTTGCTTGAAGCCTCTTGTTATAGAACGTTTATTGAAAGGGCGGAGGCGAATATTAAATACAACTCTAAAGCTTTCTGGGCATTCATTAAATCTAAGAAGGCTAACACTGGCATACCTGATTCCATGTTTCTCGATAACGACATTGTGTCGAATGGCCAGCAAATTTCTGATGCATTTAGTAAATTCTTTCATTCCGTTTTTGAAAAACAATCTCACGTTCCTTCGGTTGTTATCTCACCACACCTTACTTCAGGTACTTCGGTTATTAATAACATTGATATCAACCCTGAAATTGTTAAAAGGTACTTGTCACGGTTGGATGAATCTAAAGGAGGTGGCCCAGATGGTATACATACAATATTTTTGAAGCAATGTAGTGAGCTGCTTGCACTTCCGATTTCTAAACTGTTTTCCTCCTCGTTGTCTGCTGGTGCAATGCCTGATTACTGGAAGCGCTCTCTAGTCGTGCCTATCTTCAAGACAGGAGATAAGCATGATATAAGAAACTATAGAGGAATATCAAAGCTATCCATAATACCTAAACTATTTGAAAAAATAGTTTATGATTCGCTTTTCCCTGCTTTAAGACCCTTTTTAGTTCCACAGCAACATGGATTTATTGATAGACGGTCTACTGAATCAAATCTTTGTGAGTTTCTTGAAGAAGTTCTTGCTAAAATGGATGGAGGATCTCAGGTGGATGCCGTTTATACCGATTATTCAAAAGCTTTCGACAAAATCTCACACTCTATACTAATATCCAAAATGGAACATATCGGTATACACGGTGATCTTCTGAGATGGTTGACATCTTACCTACGTGACAGGACCCAAGCTGTTGCGGTGAAGGGTTTTACTTCAACTTATGTACCTATAACGTCGGGCGTGCCTCAGGGGTCTCATCTCGGACCATTACTTTTCAATATATTTATAAATGATGTTGTCAGCGTTCTTAAACATTCAAAAATATTACTTTATGCAGATGATACTAAAATTTTTCGTGAAATTAAATCTCTTTCTGATTGCCATTTACTACAAAATGATTTAGATCGATTAGCACAGTACTGTCTGATTAATAAATTACAATTAAATATTAACAAGTGTCATATAATTACATATAGTAGAAAGAAAAAACTAATACAATATAAATACAGCCTTCAAAATAATAATCTTCACAGGGTCACCGAGATCAGGGACCTGGGAGTGATCCTAGACAGCGAGCTACTGTTCACTTCCCATATCAATAAGATCACTGCTGGGGCTTACAGGATGTTGGGTTTCATCTTTCGTCAATGTTCTGATTTTAAAAACCCTCATACTTTGTTATTATTGTTTAATTCGTTCGTTAGGTCTGTTTTAGAATACGCATCTACAGCTTGGAATCCCCAGTATTTCACATATATCGATTCCATTGAAAAAATTCAGAATAAGTTCATTAAACGTATGAAATATAGATACCCAGTATTCCCTATCGATGATATAATCACACCTTTAAAACTACGAAGGGAGCAACGTGATCAAGTTTTTCTTTATAAAATTATAAATAACATGATAGAGTCAACTTATCTTACTAGTAACATATTTTATAAGTGTAAAAAGTCTTGCCTCAGGTCCACGAAAACTTTTGCCCCACCTTTGTGTCGCACCAATTATGCCATAAACCGCTTTTCTATAAGGTCTTGTTGTGCATATGATAAGAGCTATCAGCATTTGGATATTTTTTCCCTTAACTTCTTTAAGTTCAAGAAGTCTATTTGTAACCGTTAAGGATTTTATAGTTATAGTTTTTATCTGTATCTCTCTTTTAGCATATTGTTATATTATTATTAGGAACAATATTTTAAGTTATTTTGCTACCAATAATTATTATTATTATTTTTACATTTTTTACATATAAGCCGAGTTAAAGTTCAGTGTCTGCTCAACCATTTGAATTTGTTTACCAGTGGAAACTTTGTTAGCTTTTGTACAATTCAAATAAGTTGTATTATTAAGTATTATCGTAAGCTGTATGTTTCCCTTGAACCAATAAAATAAATAAAATAAACGTAGATTTCCCGTCAAGTGCCGTGTATAATTGTGTTGTGAAATCGTAAGTAAAACTGTTATTAATTTTATCTACATATTTTATCAATTATTTTTGGTAATTAATTAGGAACTGTAATTGGTAGACATGGGCGTTTTCGTTATATCACCAAAACCGTTACCTATGTAACCGATATGAAGTTTTCATATCGATATGGATAACCGTTTTTAGATATCGATATCAGTAGGTACAGTTTACTAACGTTGCGTGCGTTAATGCGTTGTGTCTTGTTATTAGTTACGGCAAACCAACAACAAACGATAACGCGCATATTTGTCGAGTTATTTAAATAGATATGTAACACAGATCGCGCTCGCTCAGTTAGTTTATGGCGATTTCCCTTCATGCTTTACTAGGTTTAGGACTAACAGAAAAGCTTTGTAAGTTTGTATTTTTAAAAGTGCAATACTTGAGTAAAGTTAAGTAGAAAGATAAAAGGAAACTTATTATTAACAAATGTTACTTTTCTGGCGCATTTAAAAATCGTCATATTTACAATGATTTTTCATGTACAATATTTACATTTTTTTTAATATACAATATTAACAGTTTTTTAGTATACAATATTTAAAGACTTTTTATTTTAAATCTGTCTTCTTGGATAAGGACAGATTAGCATTTAAAAATGCAAGCTGTTGTACTTTTTTTGATTTCAAGCGACATCTCTTTTCATTGATTATTAGCCCTGTCTTAGAAAAGAGTCGCTCACAGGGAACTGAAGTTGCGACTATGTTGCACTTAGTTCGGTACAGGTCCGATAAGTGTGGGTAAATAATTTTATGGTCTCTCCACCACTGCGAGGTCAAGAGCGCATCAAAACTATTACCAAAAAACTCTTTCAAACAAATCACAACTTTAGCTCTGCTCTAGGTACTAAAACTAATTTCTCAAGCATTGAACCAAATAAACACAAATTCGCTTCATCTCTTTTACACCGCTATAAGAAGACAGAGACCAAGCAAATGACCTCATATTCGCTTCATCCATCTCTTTTACACCGCTCTTTAGTAAGAAAGAGAAGAAACGAATATCAATCCATTCAGTTGTGTGCACGGTTTTGCGTTTTGGTTATATCGTTTGCAGTTTTCATAACGTAGGTATTCTCGCGCGTGTTTTGATATCGTCTCGATAATATAGATATCATAGTTTTTGTAATATCGGTTATGTGCAACCGTCATATCGATATGATACGATATGAAACTCATATCGGTTATTAGTTACGTTTTGATATATCGAACTCATGCCTAGTAATTGGTTTTAGGTGCTGTGGTAATCCTAGTCAGGATTAAAACGCAACATGGACATGCCAGGAACTAGTAAAAAACGTAAGGTTAAAGATGAAAATCGGCAGTTTCAAGAAATTTGGACTGAGAAATACTTTTTTGTATGGTCGCATAACAAAGTCGTTTGTTTAATTTGCAAGAATTCTGTTGCGATTGCAAAGGAATATAATGTAAAAAGGCACTATGAAACGCAGCATCCTACTTTTACGAAGTTTACAGGCGAATTAAGAAAGCAAAAAGTTTTGTCTTTAAAACGGGAGCTTATTGGTCAACAAGCTATGTTTACAAAACCCATTCAAGATACAGAAACAGCTACAGAAGTTAGTTATGAAATTTCTCGAATGATAGCAAAGCGGAGTCGCCCCTTCAATGATGGGGATTTTGTAAAAGAATGCATAGAAATTGCCGCTAAGAAAATGTGTCCAGAAGCAGCAAAAAAGTTTGAGAAAATTCAACTGAATCGTATGACCATCCAAAGACGAATTATGTCTTTGTCAGATAATATTGCGGAACAATTAAATGAAAAAACTAAGATAATTGATTTTTTTTCATTAGCACTCGACGAATCCACTGATATTAGTTCCACAGCTCAACTTCTTATATTCATACGAGGTGTTACTCAAGATTTTGAAGTCTTCGAAGAGTTATTAGGAATGTGTTCATTGAAAGGTCAAACCAGAGGAGTTGATATACTCAATGTACTTTTGGACGAGTGTTCAAAAACTGATTTGGACTTATCGAAATTATCGGGAGTTTCGACTGACGGTGCTCCTTCGATGATTGGTGTCAATTCTGGGCTAGTTACTTTGTTGAAAAAGCATTTGCAAGAAAAAAACTTAAACGCTGAAGATCTCATGCAGTTTCACTGCATTATACACCAAGAAGCCCTCTGTTCTAAAAAAAATTGAATTTGAAAATGTCATGAAAGTGGTAGTTTCGACTGTGAATTTCATAAAATCACGAGGACTCAATCACAGGCAATTCAAACAATTCCTTGATGACATTGAATGCGAACATGGAGATTTACTGTATTATACAGAAGTAAGGTGGCTAAGTCGTGGATTGACACTGGAACGATTTTTAAATTTAATAGAAGAAATTGATATTTTTCTGGCGGAAAAGCAAAGGGACGTCCCGGAACTTAAAAGTCCTGATTGGTTGTGTGATTTGGCTTTTTTAGTTGACATTACAAATCATTTGAATGTCTTGAACACACGGCTTCAAGGCAAAAATCAACTGATATCCCAGCTCTACGCACATGTATCATCCTTTCAATGCAAGCTGACACTTTTCAGATCGCAATTGAATTCTGGAAATTACAATCATTTTCCGAATTATAAGAAAATGGCTGAAAAATTCAAAAAAACTGCTATTAATTTCAGTTATGTAAAAAAGCTAGATATTTTGATTCAATCTTTTCAAGACAGATTTTCGGAGTTTAAAACAGTGAAACCTCTGTTGGACATATTTAGCAATCCTTTCACGATTTCAGTTGAAAATGCGCCAGAGTTAATGCAGTTAGAAATTATCGACATTCAGAACGACCAAGATTTACGCAACAAATTCAACGAAGGAGACTTGCTGAACTTTTACCGCTGCATTGATAAAAATACGTACAAAGAGTTGCGCATAAACGCTCTGAAATGTGCAAGCTTATTTGGTTCTACCTATATATGTGAACAAACCTTTTCAATCCTAAATAATAATAAAACAAAAAATCGAAACCGCCTTGCAAATGAAAGTTTGGAAGCAGTTTTACGTGTTGCTACAAGTAAATTTGAGCCAAATATAAAAAAGATTGTAAGCACTATGCAGTGCCACGCTTCAAATTAATAAATTACCTATACTTCTGGTGGCCCACCATCAGTTCATAATTTGCCCGAGTGGCCCCTAGTCTTAATAAGTCTGTGCATCCATGCTTTACTTAGTGTTGCAATAAAAAAAGGATTTGAGGCGCCCCTAGACCAGGTTTTTTATTTTGCTGGTCAGGCTTTAAATAATAATATTATATCACGGTATCTGGTGAGTAAAATGTTTTTTTTTTTGCTTTTACAGTTTTAGCTCATGACCTCTGGGATATTTTGTAAAGGCGTCATAATTTGAAATGGTCATTTTAGGTTAGTGTTTTGAGTCACACTTATTCAGTGGCTTTCGGATCTGGGGGAGATATTTTGCCCAACATCCTTTGGGTTTGCTTTTGTTTCTGCATGAGATTAGGTAGGTAGTAACTTTTTTTAACGGCCTTTTGTAAAAACTTTGTATCAGACATTAGGTAGGTACTAATAAGGGCTGCGTAATGTAATGTGTTACTATAAGGCTGTAAGATTCAATTTGATTTACAGTGAATACGACACTAATTATCACGCTAAACAATTTACTAAATTTCTGTGGGAATCGAACTCGTAGATATGAATGAAGAGCGTAACCCATCTGTTTTACAATCATTTTATAGACAGACACTCGTCAATAAAACAATAGGTACTCTTAACAAAGAAAAATACTGGATCAAATATATGCATAAATATGTATTCCTAGGTAGGTACCTAGATTGAAAACATACCTATGAATATTATCGATACGTACCTAGTACTATTATTTATTCTGTGTCGATACCTGTAATTTAAATTGACGTAAAGCACATTTTGGCCAAAACAAGCTATGAATGCCGTCTTACTTTATTTTTTATTCTCTTTTTTTCTGTCTAATCCATGTAGCAATACGGCCAATAATACCTACCTAACTATTTTAGACACATTGAAAATGAGACTTAGAGAACGTTTTCAACGAGGTTTTCAATGTCAAATTATACATTTTTAGGTGGCATGTCATGTGATGTTCTTAAATTAATGCTTAACGTAAAAAACGTCAAAATCTTATTTCGTTATACTCGTAAAAGCCCAACCATTTAATCCATATAAAAATGGTCATAGGGAACATTTTAATGACTTTTCTTAGATGTAAGGCACATCCATTTTCTAAAATAACAAACTAGACTAAAAGAGTAGTAGCAAGTATCGATATTATGTCCTTCCTTTTTTTGTAATGTTTCTTGAGATTCCTTTTTTGTCGCCTCTGCTTTTTTCCCATCTTGCACAAACTGACTTTGGTCACGGAAAATTATAAGTACTTACGAGTTTGCAAAATACTATTTGCAAAAAAAAATTACATAAAAATAATTTTTTAATACACTCTCCAGTCAAATGACCACTCTAGTATTACTCATGAAACACGCCGTCCGATCACTGTCCAAACTAAATATCAAATACTATTTCGAAATAGAAATTTTGCCTGCTCTCACACGCAACGCAGCACAGGTTCGTCTAGCAACACGTCTCGCCCCGCACTGACTGCTTGGACGAGAGCGGGGTGACAGTAGGAACTTAGTCGGAATTTTTGAGAAATAACATAATATTTATTGGATTTTAAAAAATTAAGAAAACCATGTTATTTCTTGTTGGTTTATATAATAGAATATAAATTTTCATACGTTTGTGATTGAAATTGAAGCAGTAAAATGGTTACACCTGGAAAAATAGGGGTAACTACAGATATTTTTTTTATTTTTTTTTTCTGGTTAAAATTGAAAAAGAGAAAAACCAAATCACTAATCATATTTTGGTAATTACTGTGTATTTTTTTGTTTCCGAAAGTACCATATTTTAGGAAGAAAATGGTTACTAAGTTACTTAGTTTCGAGGTATTTTACGACGGATGAGCCTTAGGCCGGGACTCCACTAAAGCGGAGACGAGACGAGCGGAGAGGAGATGTTTTTTAAACAACCAATAGAATTGAGTTATTGACACGTCTCCTCTCCGCTCAGCTTCAGTGGAGATCGCTGTGCGGAGATGTCTAATATTTGTATGTCGCGATGGAAGCGGAGATGTGAGCTGTGCGCGGACGACGCGCAGTGGAGACGAGAGATGTGAGCGGCGTGCAGTGAGCGATGTCACCCTCCCCCCTCTCGCCCGCTAGCAACCCGCAGAACCCCGCGCGCGCGCCGGCCGGCCGGCCATCTTGCTAGTACCGTGCACGCGAGCACACGCTTTTATCGTGAATAATTTGTGCAGTTTGTATTTTTCAACGTAAACAATTAGTTAATTTAAATAAAACGTAATGGATGAACAATTTATTGAATCAGTAAAAAAATATCCATGTCTATGGAACACATCAATAGATACCTATAAACTTACTGACGTCAAAGATGCAGCTTGGGAGAACGTTTTGAAAGAAACTCAATTATCTGACGGTAAGTGCAATTTATTATATTAAGTATTTCGTTCAAGTAATATTGTAATACGAGTGTCTTGCCATGGAACGGCGCCCTCGTTGTTGAAATAACTACAGAATTTTTCTCGAACTTGATAGGCATCCATATTGTCATTCGATAATAGATTTTCCACGTTTGTGTCGTTAAACATAGTCGTGGCCAAACCCGTTTCATTATTATCTAGATAGCCAGGCATCTTGTCAATTAAAAAGTTGTGTAGAACACACGTTGCTTTTATCACTTTTTCCACTGTTTCTATTTTACATTCAAATTCTTTACGGTATACGTACCATTTCCGTGATAATACACCAAATGTAGCTTCCACAATACGACGAGCTCTTGAAAGTCTATAATTGTATGTTCGTTTTTCGTTATTTAAATTATCGCGTGGATATGGTCTCATTAAGTTAGTCATCAAAGGGAAAGCTTCGTCTCCAATAAAAACAAACGCTACAGGTTCTCCATTTTGGTACAAGGGTTGTGGCTGTGGTAGATTTAGTCTGTTTTCTCTCAAACGAATTCCGAATATACTATCAGCAAAAATACCACCATCGCTGAACCTTCCCATTGAACCTATATCTACCATAATTATTCTTCGGGTAGCGTCGGCTACGCACATCATTACAGTTGAAAACCTGTGTTTATAACAGTAATATGAGGACCCAGATTTTGGGGGTGCAAACATGTACACATGCTTGCCATCAATGGCCCCGACGCAGTTTTTGAATTGCCAGATTTCTTCAAATTGCTTTGAAATTTTTTTCCAATCATTTTCATTAAGTTCTGGCATAACCAAAGGTTGTAATACTTTCCACAAGGCATCGCAGACATCTTCTATAATTCTTGGAACAGTCGATTTTCCAATCCTAAAATTTTCAGCTATTTGTGAAAATTTTGAACCAGTCGCCAAATACCTGTAATAATTATAATATAGATTTATATTTATGTGTCGTGGTTTCAGTTAGAATAGAAGGGTCATTTCAAAATAATATCTTAATCAGTGTCGTGTTGTTTCCGGAACTATAAAAGATTAGGCATTACTGAAATTATGTATTTACAGAATTTTCACTAGTTCAAAAGTTATAGCCATTTTTAAATAATAGAAAAGAAACAATTAAAAGTCTAAGATTCACACGAGCACAACACATTGAAATCAAACAAATAAAATGGATTTATCACTCGTTATTTATTAACATTTCAAATTTCGACGCCGCCGTCTGCCGCGACCACGTACGAGAGATACAATCCGTTTTGTTTGTTTGATTTCAGATATTTTTTTTTTATAAATTGGTTTCCCTTGAAACTCTGGTATTTTTTAAATATTTATAATGGTTATAAATTCTGCATGAGTGATAATGCGGTAAGTATATTTTGACTATGGCAATGTCAACATTTAATATTTATAATGATTTCAATTATTTTTATTTCAGTAAAAACGGCTAAATCTAAGTGGAAAAAGTTGAGAGACAGCCACCGGGACGCATTAAAAAGGAAGAATGCCACTAGAAGTGGACAGAGTGGTAAACAAATTCGTGAATGGAAATATGAGAAGGTAATGGAATTTTTGATACCATATATGACGAATAGAAACAGGACTACAAATTATACCTCACAAACAAATATAAATGAACAGGAAACAAATTCATTGGAAAATAATGTAACCGATGAGTTTTTTGAAACATCAAGCAATCATACAAGAAGCACTCCAGAAGATCGTCCATCTGTACAACATTCGCCGTCACCGACATCAAGCGTCTCAGCCTCGACATGCAGAAATGCAACAAGAAAATCGGATGAAATAAGTAATTTACTTATACAGCACCATGCAAACCGTGAAAGAATACGCCAAGAAAAACTAGAAATACAATCATTGATAGAGAAAAATAATACCCTTGACGAAATGGACACTTTTTTTCTGTCGATATCAAAAAGTGTAAAAAAACTTTCTCAATATATGCAGCTTCAGGCTAAACGTAAAATTTTCAATGTTCTTTTAGAATTGGAAGAACTTGAGCTACAAAACACATGGTATAACACAAATGAAAATAATTGGTATTCCCCCGGTTACACTTCAACACCGGGTCCAAGTTCGACACCGGGTCCTAGCTCAACACAGGCACCGGTTCTTACATCAACACAGGCCGGTGGTCCTAACTCAACACAGGCACCGGTTCCTAGCTCAACACAAACACCGGGTCCAAGTTCGACACAGGCACCTGTTCCAAGCTTGGAAGATACGCACATGACCGATGAACAGATAGAAGAAGCATTCAGAAACGAAGAAGACACATATGATAATTTGTAACTATATGGAAAAGAAAGCAATATGTCTCATGTGATTTACTGTTATAATTTTTTTGTACGTTATGTTTCTAATATAACCTTACGTTTTTTTTGCTACTCCCAGAACGGCAGTTGATTTTTTTGTTTTCTTTATGAATAAATAAGATAATATAAAAATATATTTGGTTTTTACATAATATGCATCACTCCAGTCTCCCGGAGGGGTAGAAAGAGACAACGGATCTCGATTTCTCGTAATCCTTACATACCTCAGTTTACATAATATTTTTCATGTATTCTCGTACTTCTTGATTCTCGTTTTGAGTACTTCTCACTTAGCCCTTTTACACAAAAAAAAACAAACACTCAAAAAAGACTGATCACATTCAAACGCAGATAACACACATAAACACAAACACACTTAACAAAAAAATAATTAGGTAGGTACTTACTTCAAACATACTGCTAGCCGCTCTTGGGTACAGATAGATCTCCTGTAGTTAGTATCTTGCTTAAATATATGCGGTTTAATTAAGTTATGTAGTTCGTAGAATATATTCCTCGGTAGTCTGTAGGACTTGGTAAAACTTTCATCATCTAACTCATTAAACAGAGTAAAAAATTCTCCATGACTGGTATGGTAATACAAGTGACTTCTTTTCCAAAACCGATGTTTTCTTTTGTTTAGGTAGTATAAAGCTATCAATTCTGCTTCTTCAGACTGTAGTTCTTCTTCAAGTAAAAGAAGATACTTTTTTTGTAATAATAGCGACATCGTCTACCTTTCGTGTCAGAATGCGTACTGAGCACTCAACGCCCCGCACCCGAGCTGAAAAACATCTCTTCTCGCACAGCACACAGCACACCGCACACATCTCCGCTTTGGTGGAGTCCCGCGAGCTGAAAAACATCTCTTCTCGCACAGCACACAGCACACCGCACACATCTCTGCTTTGGTGGAGTCCCGGCCTAAACCTAATGATAAAGTCACTACACTAGAGTAAATTCTTATACCGCCAATTTTGGCCGTGTTAGCCCCTATTCTTAAGATAATAATGTCACTAATGTCATTTAAAGCAGCCTTCAAATTAATATTGTAAATAAAAATGCCGCGTCGTTTGAGATTGTTGATTGACGAATCCGATAGCAGTGATGAAGATTATTTTAGGCCCACGCCCGAGATAATTTAAGGAAAGAACAAATTACTTAGAAGATTAACAACAAAAACATTTTTTTTGATGTCATATTTCAAAAACGTTACGTCAAACAAACAATGTTACGCCAGAAAATAGAAAAGTGTAAAGCGCCTTTGCTCTAGTATGAGATAAACTGCAACTATACTTTGGTGGATAATACGCTCATTCGTTCGGTTCGTTCAATAGCACAGAGTAACTATGCGAGAGTAACATAATCTTACATTAGCGTGGTGAAATGAAATACAAGTTATACGTATGATAAATCTAGGTAGTAAATTTATACTCGGGTAGCTATTCTCTTGTAATTTTGATATTGGTGAAATCGGGTCTAAGTCTTTAAATTAACAATTTCATATTCGCTAGATAAAGTATCGATGACAAGAGTCAAATCCCATACTTGCCTTCAGATCTTCTGTCCCCATTTTGAACACTAGATAGATGATGATCAACTTAATGGAAAAATATTACTTGTAACTGTGACGAGCTTAAAACTAATCTTATTCACATTTGCAGATGAGACCAGGCATTACGACGATTTGGTTCTTTTTATGGAATATACAAGCGATAAAGTGTCTATCTAGCCTAGCAGAGTATACAACCTGCAAATGGGAACGCCAAAAAGAAACGGTTGGTATCAGGGTGACCGAGTCTCATTTAGTAAAAGGTATGTCAGATTTTCTATTAAATCCAATTTGTTATGGCTGATACCTAAAACATTTCATAACACAGTTAAACAAAGCTTAACATTTATAAACGCCAAATTCCAGTGCTGTGTGCTGATCACAGTGTTCCTAATGTAAGGTTCATTTAAAATCATTTGCTTTATTCAATTTTAGTCTATTCTTAAATCTATAGAACGATTGACAATCTATGATTTGACACATGTCATGTGTGTGTCCTATACAAAGGCATACATGCAGATCAGCCCCCTAGACAAGTGGCAGACGCTCACCACCTGTCTATTCGTAATGCATCGTACAATGCGCGCGCGCTGCTATATTTCACTGGCAGTTGGCACAGTGCACAGCAGTGTATGACGGATTACGAATAGACAGGGGGTGAGCGTTGCCACTTGCCTAGGGGGCTGATGCTGCGGGGGCGGCAAATGGCCGCCTGAAGCCCTGCTGACTACTCTTAGAGCAAATTACTTTGATCTTACTATGCAACATTCGTATGGGAATTTGCACAGTAAGAGTGAAGTAGTACTGCTCTAAGAGGGGAGAGTGGGCCCCTGCGTGCTTTTTGTTTAACTTCTACACTTATAGCAATACCTTTCAAGTAGAAGTACATTGCTTTGATTGTTTGATTATTTTAAAACGTCACAAAGGTCACTCACTCTTGATCGGAACGCGAGCGTCATGTGAGAGGCAAGTTTACGATCGAGCTGTAGAGAATTGACTGCTATTCCGTATGTCATTATGTCACTTGACTAGGAGACACCCCTCAGAGGGTTGGCAAGTGGCATGAACGCTTGTCAACGCTGCGTTATTTAGCAACGCTAAATGGGTAATTTTAAAACTTTAAAGGGGGTCTTACAGTCTAAGCTTACAGACTAGAAACAGTTCACCTGGTGGTAAGTGACGATAAGGCCAAGGTGAAGCGTGCTTCTCCCGGAATCCGCAACCACTGAGGAACGGCTATCTTATCTCTAAACTGTCGGAACACAACAATGTTATAAACAGCGTTGTTATGGCGGCAGACTTTAGATCAGATGGTGGTAGCTAGCCAGGCAGACACAAAGATGTACTCCCCGCTGGGAATCGAACCCGGGACCGCTGGCTCTAAGGCCGGTGTGGCTTAGCGACGAGACCACAAAGCCGGATAAAAATGTTCTAATGACAAACGCAAACGATTAGACTTGGAGCGTTTGCCACTTGTCTATAATCTTCGTACATTTGTATAATTACATTTTAAAACTACTGACATGCCTTTTAAGTCTTTAGGTTTTTATGGTGCTTTCTAATATGTGAGTTAAGGTTGTTCTTGTGTGCAAAATGTGTGTTACAATATTTACAATGATACGGTTTCTCGCCCGTGTGAGTCCTTAAATGTCTAGTCAAATTAGGTTTATATGAAAAAAACTTATTACAGACATTACACTGATATGGTTTCTCACCCGTGTGAGTCCTAATATGTACAGTCAAATCATGTTTATTTGAAAAATACTTATTACAAACATAACACTGATATGGTTTCTCACCCGTGTGAGTCCTTACATGTGAAACAAAATGAACTTTTTGTGAAAAACACTTATCGCAAGCATTACACTGATATGGTTTCTCGCCCGTGTGAGTCCTAATATGTGTACGCAAAGTACTTTTATCTGAGAAAGACTTATTACAAACATTACACTGATATGGTTTCTCGCCCGTGTGAGTCCTCATATGTGAAGTCAAACTAGTTTTATTTGAAAAATACTTATTACAAACGTTACACTGATATGGTTTCTCGCCCGTGTGAGTCCTTACATGTGAAACAAAATGAACTTTTTGTGAAAAACACTTATCGCAAGCATTACACTGATATGGTTTCTCGCCCGTGTGAGTCCTAATATGTGTACGCAAAGTACTTTTATCTGAGAAAGACTTATTACAAACATTACACTGATATGGTTTCTCGCCCATGTGAGTCCTAATATGTCTAGTCAAATTACTTTTATCTGAGAAAGACTTATTACAAACTTTACACTGATATGGTTTCTCGCCCGTGTGAGTCCTAATATGTCTAGTAAAGTCACTTTTACGTACTATAGACTTATTACAAAAATTACATACTTTGCCTTTTAAGATTTGTTCGTTGTTTTTAACGATGTTATGTTGTATGTCTAGCTTATTATGTTTTTGCCTTAATACTGTATAATGTGAATTCATGTGACATTCTAACATATTTTTAGAATTAAAATTTATTTTGCAAACGTCACATGTATAGGTGTTTATACGTTTCTGCTTATTTCTAATATTGTTTTTAACAATTATACATTTTTCTCGTTTGTTTTGATCGTATCCCATATTAGCATTGCTGATAGTATTATCTTCACTACTATTATTAGTTTTGGTAAATACAGTTTTTTTATAAGTGTTTTGTGGTGATGTTTTCTCGATATGTTTATAATTAGTGTTTCCTTCTTCAGTTGCCTGAGACGTCTGATTTACTCTATAGCCAGTATCAGTACTTAGTTTACGTTTTTTCTGTATTGTAGTACCTGTGAACATATAATATTTAAAGTTAATATATACAACTTGTTACAAAATAACCCGTTATGCCTAAAATGTCAGTAACTATACATAAAACTGAAGTGGTAGGTGCTGTTCTTTAAGTTGTAGGCACAGCAGTTTCGGAAAAAAACCATATCGAAGTTCAGGAAAAATATCGATAAGGTTTTTAAAAAATTCCCAACACTACTGATCAGCTGTCATTAGCTTCTAAATCAAAGAATATTATTTTTTTCAGACTAGTCATCTATCGGTATTGTGCCTATGTAACAGTACAGCGACCTTTAAGCTAGTTAGGTACCTAACACATTAACACGCAAAGTCCCTTTTAAAAGATTTTCGAAATTAAATACTTGATAGTTAAATTATTACTAATTCAGATTTGCTTTAGAATAGAATTTTATTCTTCATGTACGAAATCATTTTAATTTCAAATGGTGGTTCTGTGAAAACTCCACAATCCATTTTGAAAAGACTTAACCGTAATCATCAGTATTAAAATAGCATGAAATAAGGTCATCACTACTTTACCTAGACTGTTTAAATTGTTAATCTGTGTCTTTTAATACACTAGTTTAATTTTCAGATAGGTACGGGAACAAGAATCGTTCTAATAATATCGTTCGTATAATTCGTTAGCAGCGATTAAGTGGGTACTTACCTAACCTATTCACAAAACCGTTCTAGAGGTTTAATCTTTGCAATTGAATTTTCCCACCTCCTTTTTTTAGAAATCATGTTGACCTGGTACTTTTAGTAATATTTATTTAGTGGGTTTATTGTGGTGGGAATAATTAAAATTAAATCATTTTACTCTAGCGGAACAAAGGATGGATAACTATTTATCATAATATTACAGTCTTTTATAGCGTCGTAACATATCGGTTGATGGATAGGATATTTAAGTGGGTGAGTTTTTACTTACCATGCTAACAGTATCATCCTAAAATGCAACAGAAAGGAGTTGCCTTTTCGCACTGGTTTCGTACTTTCTTTTGATTACCTGACATTGTTTTCTAAAGTTTCCGCGAACACTAGGTACTATCAACAAAACCGATGCAGTACCATTTTCAAAAAATTTTGCTTGCACAAGATGACCATAGTTCGTTTCGCCCTTTGTTTAACGTTGACCAATGACGACAAACCGTTTATTTAAATAAAAATAATAATAATAAAAATAAAAAGTTTATTTGGAACATTTTAACAGAAATACATAATATTTACGGAAATAGCTGCTGTAGTGTAAAACTGCATTGAAAAACTTTTTATTATTTTTATTATTTAAAAGAAAGAAAGTGTTGGTATACCCCGTTTCACCTTTTGTTTTCATTGATTAGCGACAAACAAAACGTCCCTTTTTTAACATCTTGACTGTCTTCACAATTTTATGATTTTTGTGTTAATAGAGGGATGTTGTAGCAAAAGTTTAAAAAGGATGTTGGGACAGGACAAATGCAAATGAAAATAGCCCTTAAGGTGGTGTACGGCAGATTTTGTTGATAGTACCTACATGGGCATGGCAAATGGGCATCCTTTCATTCATACCAGTAAAAAAAATCAAATTAGAAAAGGCACTATTCCCTATTATTTTCAACAAATTAACACAGTTAAAAATAAGGCATACTTAAATTTAAACAAGAGATTAGTTCAAACTACGATCACAAATTATTTTAGAAATGTCACCGAACCTCCACTAAGTGACAATAACTTTTTTCGTGACAAGTGACTCGATTGACTTTTCCGTTTTTCATCAGAACATTGCAGGTATACTCGGTAAAAAAGAACTAATTGAACTTACATTAGAGGAATTAAAAAGCAGTGGTAGGCATTTTGGTGTACTGTGTTTCAGTGAAACGTTTGTAAAAGCAGGTAGTGAAGGAAATATAAACATTGCAGGATAGCAACAAGCAGCATCGTACTCGAGAGCCCACCAAAAAAGAGGCGGAGTATGTATATTGCGTACTAACGTCGTACAAACAAAAGAATTAACTTTTCTTAAGCAATTTTCTGAGAATTTAACTTTTGAGTGCTGTGGCATAGAAATCGATTCAATGAGATGTATTATAGTTTGTGTCTACAGAACACCAACGTCAAATATAGCAATATTTTTTCAGAAGTTTGAACAACTTATGAAAAGACTAAAGCACAAAACTAAACATAAAATTATTATAGCAGGAGATCTAAATATAGACATTCTAAAGAATACGAATGATACCCGTGAATTAAAAAAGATCGCGGAAAATAACAACTTAAAATTACATATATCAACTCCCATTCGCAAAAACTCATGTCTAGATCAAATACTTAGCAATATATTCGAAGCAAAAGGTCATACACACAGTCTTGGCTTATCTGATCATGATACAGGGCAGTCAATTTCTTTTGCTATATCGGATAAAACAAAGCCGCTCAAATTTTGGTACCTTAAAAAAAGAGATTACAGCTCGGAAAATGTGTATAAATTCCGCGAGTATCTGAAAAGTATATCATGGTCGGATGTGTATGAAGAAACTGGTATGTCGATCGCATTTCATAATTTCTATGATATATTTAAGCTTTTTTACTATTTATGCTTTCCCGTTAACAAAATCAAAGTTAAACCACAAACTAAATCCATCAACTGGTTTACAAATACATTAAAAAAATCGATTACCACTAAGAGACGTCTCCGTTTTAGTTATTATAAGAACCCTAATACTAACACTAAACTGAAATACCAAAAGTACAGCAAACTTTTGAAACGGTGTGTAAATCAGGCTCAAAAAATTGCTAACTCAAGATATGTAAATAAATCCAAGAATATTTTTAAAGCTACATGGCATGTAATAAAAAACAAAACACAAAATGTTCTTGATAGGAATATTGACATATTAAAAATAAATAATGCAATAATAAATAATCCAATTGACATAGCAGAAACATTCAATAATTATTATATTAATATGAGAAATTTAAATAATTCACAAAGTTGCAAGCCAGACACTATACTCATAAAATCAAGTCAAACTTTGAAAATCTTTTTCTGTCTCCGACTGATGAATGTGAAGTAGGTATAATAATAAATTCACTAAAACCTACCATCGCAACAGGTTGTGATGAAATAGAAACTAAAATATTAAAATCGTGCAAATTTGAAATTGCATCAGTGCTGAGCTTTTTAATAAATCTGTAATTTACTACTGGGGTATTTCCGGAGCCGTTAAAGACATCTATTGTAAAGCCACTACATAAAAAAGGAAGTAGAGATAATGTAGACAACTACAGACCGATATCTCTTTTACCTATATTATCAAAAATATTTGAAAAGGCAATGCAATTTCGTCTTAGAACTTTTCTAGAAAAATTTATTATTATAAAAACCGAGCAGAACGGATTTCAGAAGGGTAAATCGACGTCCTTGGCTGCTTTTTCACTAGTAGATAAGGTGCTTTCTCATATGGATAAACGTAAATCTGTTACATCAATCTTTTTTGACATGAGCAAGGCCTTTGATTTTGTATTACATAATATACTACTTCACAAATGTGATCTTTATGGGATAAGAGGCATAGCAAATGAATGGCTGAATAGCTATCTTAGTGATAGAACACAATATGTAGAAATAACAAAAATTAATTCTGACATGGAATTGAGCACATACAGGTCATCCACGAAATTGACCGCCGTCGGTGTACCTCAGGGAAGCGTCTTGGGCCCTTTACTGTTTCTGCTCTACATAAATGATCTCCCGGATGTTACGAAATATGAATGCGTACTTTTTGCTGATGACGTGTCTGTTGTTATACCATGCAACGACACACAAACATATAATGCTGAAATAAATAATACAATTTATGAAATAATAAAATGGATGAATAATTATAATTTGAATGTAAATTTAAATAAAACAACATATATTCAATTCATTAATAAAAACGGTAAAAAACACAATTTAAATGTATTGTTTGAAAATCAGGCTATCAAGGAATCTCTCAATATTATGTTTGTAGGCATTGTATTAGACAATCGATGTTCCTGGGCCGATCATATTGAGAAACTGTGTAGTAGGATAAACTCTTTTGCGTATGCGTTATGGAGACTAACAAAGATAAGTGACAAGAAAGTAGCCATTCAAGCATATCACGGTTATGTCAGCTCTCTTTTACGTTACGCCATCCTCCTTTGGGGAAATTCTTGTCATGCAGATCGGGTGCTCATAGCACAGAAACAGTGTATTAGAGCCATCTGCAATGTTGATTCTATGACATCTTGTAGGCCTCTTTTTAGGGAACTCAAATTATTAACTGTACCTTGTATGTACATCTTTGAAATATGCATATTTGTTAAAACTTCGTTCCATTTGTTTAAACAGAAAAAAGACATGCAATTTTAATAGGTTTCCTGAAAAACTCATTCTACCTGCTAAAACGACTGCTCTGTACAGTAGAAATGCCTACTGCATGGCAATAAAAATTTATAATAGGTTGTGCGATGAATTCAAAGGATTGCTCTGGATTGCCATTAAACTCTTTTAAAATTAAATTAAGGGACTGGTTAACACATAACTCTTTTTATTCCATAGATGAATTCTTTAAATCATTGCAATCCCGGATTTAGTAACCCACTTATTTTACGTATTGTAATAATTAATTAATGATTGTAATTATAATTGTTGTAATTTAGATCGGTTTGACTTCCTGATTATCATTTGTTGTAGTTTGTTCCCTAATAGTTTTGTGTTTTGTCTTTTTTTTTTCTTTTAATATAAAAGAGAAATTTTGCATGCCAGCTTCTGGTAAACAGTGTGATCAAATTATCTGTACCAACTTCTGTACCACTTTTTATGCAAATAAATTGATTATGATTATGATTACACATTAATATGAAACACTTTTTGTAAACCAAAAATATGTAACAATAAACGCGAGTAGATCCATACAAAAAGGTTTCATTTAAATAATTATTATTCGACTACTGATTACGTGTCGTATTGTGCGTGCGCCTTCAACAGACAACCCCTAACGGTTTGTAAAAATGTGCAAACGTTACCGCGTTTGAGTTAGGTTCTAACAGATAGATCATAATAAAATTGTAAGTAATTAAGTCGGTAATAAATCTCTTAAAGCAAACGCGATAGTAACGTTGCACTTTTACAAACTTACACTAGATTTCAGTCGTAAAACATTCATTACATTATCTAATTCTGTAAATGTAAATCGTACCCTAATTCGAATGCGGAGTGGTTCGACTTGCGATCTTGCTCGCTAAGCTACTTTCGCAATGGCGGGTCGCTGGATGGGTGACCAATTAAAAAACATCTCGAGCTCCTCCGTGCTTCGGAAGACACGTTAAGCCGTTGGT
The DNA here is from genome assembly GCA_963921215.1 of Scoparia ambigualis. Lineage (NCBI taxonomy): Eukaryota > Metazoa > Arthropoda > Insecta > Lepidoptera > Crambidae > Scoparia > Scoparia ambigualis. The sequence continues at coordinate 6,350,677 of OY992525.1, read as the reverse complement.
CCCGGTTGTTGTCGTAAGATGACAGTCGTTAAAACCTACCAACCCGCATTGGGCCAGCGTGGTGGGTTTTGGCCCATTATCCCCGCGTGCTATTGTCCACGTGGGAGACCTGTGCCCAGCAGTGGGACGTTTATAGGCTGATGATGATGATGAAGATGATGTTAAAACAAATGGTTATCAACAGTATTTTAAAACATAAAACATCGACTACCTACAGCTTTGAACGACGGGAAGCATCAGTAAAAAGCATAGATCCTGTTAATTCCAAAACTAGGCTTAAACATAGACCTGGGGCATTAGCTTAAGCTTATTGCGATTCAGTTTATGACCTAAACTAAGTCGATCGCTGTCAAATCTCAGTACGATTTGACAGATTCTGACAGCGATCGCCTCAGAAACTTAATCACAATAAGAGCTCATGGTAAGGCTTTTGCAGTTTAAAGCTAATGCAGTCTCTTTCTATTTTTATTAACAGTAAGTACCTAAATGAGCTACGTGGTGGTTCCTCATTAAAATACTACCAACCTAACTTAAGTGTCTTATGAGGCACACTGAATACCCACATGTGTTTGGTTAAACATGAAATGTGGCTTTTGCGGTGCTTATTGCCTAGCCTCTCTGAATGACCCTTTGGGATAAAACAAGTAAATTTCTTTAAGTAACTAATTTTCTTTACAATTTTTGAGTCGTTTAATTTTTACACAAGTAGATTACCTACACTAAACAAACAACTAACAGTTAAACAATATCAAAATGGTAATCAGTTTTTTAAGATTAAATTATCCCGGTGTCCTTTAAGACTAATAACTACAACCAACCCAAATTAGATTATTAAATCCGTACAAAAAAGGTTGACACCTCACAGAATTACTACTGTACTAGGCGGTCAGAAGAGCGAGTCGAGCGAAAGAGAGAACCGTCTCAGCCGCCGCCCGCGTCGACTAGCGAAAGAGAGAGAGCCGTCTCGCCCCGCCCCGCGCTGCCAAGCGGGAGAGAGACGTCTCGGCCGCTGCGCCGCTGAGAAAGAGAGAGAGCCGTCTCGCCCCGCCCCGCGCTGCCAAGCGGGAGAGAGACGTCTCGGCCGCTGCGCCGCTGAGAAAGAGAGAGAGCCGTCTCGCCCCGCCCCGCGCTGCCAAGCAAGAGAGAGTCGGGTCGGCCGCTGCGCCGCCGCCAAAAAGAGAAAGAGCCGATTCGGCTGCCGCGCCGCGAGCGGACAGAATGAATTGCACAGTGGTTGAGAATTAGATAATTGAGTTTGATAATAATATTTGATTGTCAATGAAGTAATTTGTAATTTTATGTGATGTACTTACTACTACGCCACAAATCATCTGTAATAAACGCAAAGGCCTTGATGATGATGATTGAACAAATGATTTTATTAAAGTTAGTATTAGGTATTTATTTACGTAAGATTTTATAATTTCTCATGAAAGTTTTTAACCGCCTTTGTGGTCTAGTGGTTAAGCCACCGGCACCGGTCTCAGACCCAGAGGTCCACATGAGGGCTCGATTCCTAGCGAGGGGTACACATTTGTGTATTTAGTTTGGTTGGTGGTAAGGTTTGTTAAGTCGGCCTGGCTAGCTACCACTATTTTATCTAAGTTTGTCGCCATAGCAACAATGGCATTGTTGTGTTCCAACAGTTTAGAGATATGATAACCTAGGGGCCAATTGTGTAACTTCAACATTTATCGTAACGCAACTTATTACCTTTCAATTTGACATTTGATAGATATTTACGAACTTCACACCACAACTATTTGACAAAAGAAAGCTATTGCGATCGCGACGCGTTTTGAAAGCTACTGAATGTAAACTAAATAATGAATTTCCATACCTAACACAAAAACACAGCAACAACAAAAGCTCCGAATTGTCTATGACATTTAGTTATCATTCAGTACATTGTTCTGACTTCAGAACATTATTCGTTAATTAGCGGCTGCGACTTTCTATTTACACAATTTTATCAATCGCTAACACAGTCGCTAAACCTTTAAAGGGAATTCGATACGATAGGTGTTGAAGTTAGACAATAAGCCCCCAGCTCCTCAATTAGATGAGGATTAAGGGTGAAGCGCTCTTTCACCTTTGGCTTTATCGTCACATAACATAACGGAAGATAAAGGTCAAGCGCATCCCCGTTGTAAAATTAAAAAAAAATGCATAGGAATTTATTTTTCATAAGTAATAAACAATATTTAACTTGAGATGAATCTGATATTTTACCTATGATTCTGATATCTTAAACAATACCAAAATACAAAGATAAGAAGGTTTTTGGGTGTAATTCGATCCGTTTAGTAAAAGATTGCGTACAAAGACCAAATAACAATTGTTTAAAAATGTTACATATTTTCCAAAGACAAAAGAAAAACGTTTGGTAAATAGAAACAAAGGTGTAATATGTTTTCGCGTTAAATAATTATATACTTACTTCATTCATAGTGACTAATAATAATAAAAAATATTATGTACTGCCTACGTCTCGACCCCTGACCAGTGTGCACTGTGCAGCGGCATATTCAAAGGACTCAAAGCAAAGACCGCATCTAGGCGGCTTTTCTTTGTATTCCATTCAGTTGTTCATATGCTTCGTGCGTGATCGGTGTGTTTCTTTTATTGCGAAAATGGCTATGTTCTCTAATTCCGATTATGACGAGATGATGTTGTGCGTGGGACGAGTTGATGGAAACTTAGCTCGCGCTCGTGACTTGTACCATGAACGTTTCATTGAAGGCAGAGCACCTGCTTTCTGCTGTTACCGTCTTCTCAATGTTTTCGTGAAATGACAACACGTTTGCATTCCACGGGGTCCTTTCATCGTTCACGTGACAGTGGACGTACGAATACGTTAGATGCAAGGCGAGAAGAAGAGATATTACAAGTGTTCGAAGACGAACCAACTCTCAGTACGAGGCGTGGCGCGGCGAAGTTTGGCATGAACCATGTCGCAGTTTGGCGCATTCTCAAACGCGACGGTCAACACCCTTACCACTACCGGCGTACACAGGAGTTAACGCCAGGTGATTTCGCTCCCCGAAGGAACTTCTGCGAGTGGTATCTTCGGCAGCTGGAAGCTGACCCCAACTATGTGAACCGGGTAATTTGGACGGACGAGGCAACGTTCACCAGATCTGGGATATCTAATATCCATAATGAACATGTTTGGGCTCACGAAAATCCACACGTCTCACGGCAGAGCAAGTTTCAGCATCAGTGGCGGCTTAACGTGTGGGCTGGCATTTATGATGGCCACGTCATCGGCCCCGTGATTTTACCCGCACGCCTGAACGGTGACAACTACCTCAGGTTTCTTGAGAGGGAATTTGAAGACGCGATTGATGACGTTCCGGTCAGAGAAACCTCATACTTAGACAACCAAATCGGTATGGTTTTCCAGCATGACGGAGCGCCGGCGCATTTTGCTCGAGATGTACGAGTGTATCTCAATACTCGTTTTCCGCGAGGTTGGATTGGACGTGGGGGCCCGATACCCTGGCCGGCGCGTAGTCCTGATATTACACCACTGGATTTCTTTTTGTGGGGCTACGTAAAAGACCGCGTGTATTTTACGGACTGTGATAGCAGAGAAGAAATGGAGCTTCGTGTGCGATCAGTATTCTCAACTATTACACCGACGATGGTGCGAAATGCAACACAGGCCATAGCCAGACGGGCGAGGTTGTGCATCCTAGAAGAAGGACGTCATTTCGAACCTCTTTTGTAGGTACCTACTTCTTTCATTAGAGTGTTGTGTTAGTGTATGTTATTGTAAGGAAGGTGGACGTACCTAACTTGTTAGTTGCAATGTTGGGTAAGTATGTTAGTGTACTAGCAAGTTCGCTCAGAGTGTAAGTACCTACCTATGTTGCTAGAAATAGTAGTTAATAATTTTACATTAATTTTAAAATTGGATAGTGCCTTAAAACTTTACTTGTCTGTGATATGAGCTTAATAATTGAATTTATGGCACGTAATAACTAATAAAGCAAATAGGCCTTAATTTAATATGACGTTTGAATGTATTAAAATTAGTTTAAAAAATTTAAAGTAGGTAGGTACCATAAACTACTTTTCTGTGATATGAACAAATAATTTCATCTAAGGTAAAATAAAGCAATACCTGTGTTACTTTTATTATTGATGAACGTTTTTTAATAATTTTTAAAACTGTAAAGTAAGTAGGTAGGTACCTACCTACCTTATACTAATTATCTGTGATATGAACGAATAATTTCTTTTTAAAGAAAATAAGTAAAAATGTTGTATGAACGTTTTTAAAGATTAATTAAAATATTTTTTTAATATCTATTTTTTTCTTACCTAAAAACCTAAACAAGGATTAATTTAGTACCAAGTAATTTTATTTCGAAGTACTTAGTTAAATACATAGGTGTGGCTTATGTGTTATTATGATGTCCTGTGTGTATGTACCAGGAGCACAGGATACATCGTCTGGAGCACAGATTAGGTAGAGGGTAGACAGAAGTCATTATTACTCCTGGTAGGTAGTAAGGTTAATGAACCTGAAATAGTCATGTGCCTTAACATAGTCGATTTATTTTTAAATCATTAAAAATAACTCTTTTTATTAAAAACGAAACCTTAATGCAAAGTTTTTAAGAAATTTACAGAGGACTCTTCATAAGATGTACTTTAACACCCTTTAGGTATAACGGGTAGTTTTGCAACACCTTAAATAATTAAAATTTGTAGTTTAAGCATTCATATCGAGTGGAGTTTGTGTTTTACGTAGTTTTAACAGTTTTATTGATCAATTTCAGAATAAGCTTTAATCATTGTTTTTTTCTATTCTCCAACGGGTACGCGCTTGGCCTTCATCTCACCTGATGGTAAGTGACGATAAGGCCGAAGGTGGAAGCGCGCTTTTTTTAAAAATTACTGTTTTTAAAAATTTCTTAAAATACATGATTTTATATGAAGGTTGGTTCTTTATTGCTATTCCTACACCACAGTGCATTCGATACAAATTATATTCAAATTCGATCTATTTAGCTTAAACTACAATTTGTTTGGCTTCGAAGCAGTCACAAATTGGTTCCACAAGCTCGCCACTCTTACTCGTCACTCGCTTGTAAAAATCTCGCGCTCCATTGGGAATTTATAAAATCTGGATTGGCGAAACCTTCATTATGTGGTCTAGTACCTACTCCAGTGGTCACAGGTTCGATTCCTGGACGGTCAGCTACCACAATGCTATCTATGTTTGTCGCCATGATAACAGCGATAACTTTAGAAGTATTGCTGTGTTCCGGCAGTTAAGAGGTAAGATTCTGGTCGAAGGTTCTGGGAGAACGATTCCGTAATGAAGGAGATAAATGAACGAAAGACGGTCAATTACATAGGCTCACAATCTAGCAATTTCTATCCACGCAAGAGCACGTTTTTTATATAGATGGATAGGCTCTCACCAAATTTCTGCGCGTATCCCGATGGGCTGTAGTGCTTCAAGTTGACGTCCAACTCGCCGCCGTAGACCCGTAGCTTCGTGGATCGGGGGATTGTCTTAATAGTCCTAAATAAAAATATATATTTAGGATTTACACTAAAACGAATTTATGAAAAACTAATAATCCAATTCAGGAGCTGCTTTACCTTACTAAGTAAGTTTCATAAGGTTCGTCAAAATAAAAAAAGGACAATGCCCACGGCCCAGACATTTGAAAACCTGACAATAAGTTAGCTTGCATAAAACGATCTTGGTAGCAAAATGTAATCTATTAGGTTACTGTTTATTGATCTAAATTATTTTTTTTTAGTAAAAGCCAGAAGAAGCCTTTTTAGAAGAAGCCAGTTTTAAGAAGTTTTTTGGCAACATACAATATGGCTAAACATGTTTTATACCACTTGTTTCAATTAATCATCCACAACACAATTTTATTACAAATCAAAGAAATCGTTATTTAGAGTTTTATGAAACTAAAAAATAACGATTCGGACTACCACAGACTCACAGATAACATTGACAGAAAGAGCCGACAACTGACAAGTCAAAAATACGTTTCGTTATACCCTTGTTAAGTATAGCCGTTAAATCAATTCATAATGATGAATTATTGTTTTAATTTCACGCTACGCTACGCGCTACACAAGCTTTTTAATTATACGCTTAACGATTCATTAATTGTTCATGAATCGTTACGCGCATTTAATTCCATAATATCAATTCTTAAAAAGAAGAACTAGAATATAGCTTTATAAACATTAAATTAATTAATATATAGGCGGAACGAAACGCTTTGAGCGGCAGAGTGCGTTCAAAAACCTATACTCCAGCTAAATTCGATGAAGAATGTTTGTAAACAGATGACAGTCATCGTTTGTGCAAATATCTAGTTTCACTCGGATTTTTACTTCTTCTTGAGAGAGATTCACAAGAAAACAGTTATCTATGGTGTCTTTCTTCCAGAAAACAAGTGACAGTAATCTTTTTACAAACATTCTTCATCGACTTTGGCTGGAGTAAAGAATTGGTTACTACCAAAGGAAAATAAAACTTAGTATTGTATTTTTTCCTGGCTTTAAAGGGAAACTATAATAGCATGGTTAGAGTTTATATATGATAGTCAGATGGTCCAAAATGGGCATTGTCCTTTGCTGGTAATAAATGGAGCTATTTGGTGGCGGCCCATTAGAAGAATACTACCGCCCCGCCTCTGCCCTTGGGCGCGTAACAGGCGACCGACGGACCAAACACTGCACTGACCCTTCGGGGATAATAGCCGTGAACATATGTGTCTGTATAGTATATCTGCCATGTGTCGCAGGGTGTATAGCAGTTATCATAATATCTGCTCTGCGTTAGTTATGTGGTGTAGTTGTAGCAGGTTGTAGTGTACCCGCTCGTATTTAATCTGCCATGTGTCGGAGGGTGTAGTTGTCGTAATATATTAGCTTGTAGATTTGTAGTGTACCCGCTCGTATTTAATCTGCCATGTGTCGGAGGGAGTAGTTGTCGTAATATATTAGCTTGTAGATCTGCCTGTGTCCTGTAGTGCAGCCGTAATATACTCGCCTGTAGTCTACCTGCCCCTGGTGCTGGGGCGCCGCGAGGTTCTGCTCGCACCAGTTGGATCCGTTCGCGTCTGCTGCGTCCACCACGAGCGACCATTTGTTGTTGCCGTCGTGGATCTAAAATGAATATAGCGAATAGCCAATCACGCCAAGAGAGTAGAAAATAAAAAACCATCAGCTTACAAATACCTCGGCTTTCCCACATGGACTAAAAGCACATAGGGAGATTGGGCTGGCCCAATGCGGTGGTTGGTGGGTTTTAACGACATCCATTTCACGACAACAACAGGGACCAATTCCGGACCGGATTCAATCAGACTAGGTTTAGCTGTGATCACGCCCTTGATAAACGAAAAGTTATGTTGTTTGATCTATTTCTTTCTGACTAATCGACATGGCTGTAAGATGAAATAGTTAATAAGTATTTTGGAAATTCGCTCTGTAGGGGTTAAATAAGGAGGGGATGAGTTTGTTTGAATCTCCGTCAGTTTTAAGACGAAAAGGACAAAAATTGGCATTTAACTATTTGGTTAGAAATAAAGAATGACGTATTTCAGGATTTTTAAAACTTTAACCTCTAAGGGGGTGAAAAAAGGTGGCAAAGATTGTATGGTCCATTTTTAGAATTTTGGAGATTTGGATTGGTTAGAATAGATATTTTAGTAGGTTTTTTCCTTAAATTAACGCGGGTGAAACGGCATGGTACGGCTAGTATTTTATGTGTTATTTGAATAATATCTAATATGCCAGCAATACATTGATTCAATATTCGTGGTGCGTTCCCCGCGGTACGGGCCGGGCTGAAGCGAACGCCGCGCGGCAGAGCTAGTTAGTGTCGTAAACACGCCCAGCCCTGCGCCTGTGAGGGGACGCAGAGGGCCTAATAGGCATAGTAGAATAAAAGAAGTATGCTATCTTCATACAAACACGCCGAGCACGGTTTGTATGTGAGCACGGCCGAGCCATCCCGTACTACGCGTCGGCGCACGCACACACTGGCGAGTTTATTGATGCTAACGATGCCAGTCGCAATAAGAAAGTTACTAGAAATAAGAAATTTATTGTAAATAAAAAGCCAATTTACTTTTTAAGTTTTTCATGAGATGTATTTCAGGTGAAGCGTACCTTATTTAACCTAGTAGCATAGATTATATATAAATAAAGAAATTAGCTAGATAGGAAATGAGATGGCATAGTGTTATTAAGAAAGATAGACGGCAAACCCAGCCGTATATGGTATAAAAGATGATGAATGACAAAGAGAATTAGAAATGAAAGTGCGAGAGGAATAAATGATGGAAATGGAACGAAAGAGGAAAATTTGAAAATAATGGCTTCCATACTGTGGGAGCAAACGTTGCTAGTAGCCATTGAGCTTGTACCGTGGTGCGGGGCTTACCTAGTTGTCATAGAAATGTCTAAGCGCGCAGATGCGACACACTGTTCAAACAGTTTTATTACAGAGTTGTAAAATTGTAAGATAATGTTGTTTAAAAAACTAATATGTTAGTTTTTATATTTATTGATTGTTGTTAATTGTAATATTGAAATGAAAATAAGTAAATTAATGTCAAAAAAGTAAGTAAATAATTTAGTTAAAACATTTTATAATAATAAAAATAATAATCTTTTTCAATTATTTTAGAAAAATATTTATTTAAGTAGGTAGTACGTGTAAAGATATAACTGAGTATCAAATATTCAGATGCTGAAATTTTTCAAGTATTATTGAGATGAGATTAAAAATCGTATTTGAATGCTGCCCGCTTCATCTGAATTACTTATTTTACGAATATTAGTTTAATTACTCACAACACTCACACATAAAGTAAAATAAAAAAGTCGCGTTCCAAATTTTTATTTAAAATTAGGACACGACTTTTTGGAAAAAATTATGCTTGATTATTCACAATTATATCGGCAACGTTATCTTTTTTGAATGATTGAAAACCACTTTTCTGTTTTTTTTAAATATGAGACGTCTATGTCTTGTCACCGCAATCACTGGGAAGTGACTAAATAAGGTGCAGCAGGTAAAGACTAAACCGGTCTTCCTAGTTTATTGCACCGTAATGGTTAGTAACCTCTACGAGTTTTCGTGACAGACAATGGGAGTGAAATTGTGTATTATTTGACAATGAATACAGGATAGCATGCCTGAAAAGGTGGTCATAAGCATTGAGTTATAATGTACGAGTACTACGTACTAGTGGAGCTCTCCCAAGCAAAAATCTTATTCTATTTTTTTAAAAGTTAAAACAAAAGTGCGTTGCGGCGCTAGAACAATAATTTATCGTATTTCTGAACAATCTAAACATACAGCGCTAGACCGCTTCTAGAGTGCTGTTTTCTCGCGGCCAATAGGTCAAAAGCGCCGCCATTTGCACTGCGAGTTTATCGCGTTTTGTTTAAGAGCGTTTACGTCCTTTTGCGCCGTTTTGCTCGAAAACTGTACTTTTTAAACTTCTTAATATCTGTTAATACTTACTTTACAAATATGTTAAATACTTATATCATTAGGCGATTTTGTAGTCGAAATAGTTTGTTGAAAACATTTTTAAATTTATGGATATTTTGGAATTTATAACTCGATAACTGAACAGAAGTTTTCATAATTTGACTTTCCGCGTCAACTTCGAAGCTTAAAAATGTGTTTAAATTACTAACAAATCTAATAACAACATTTTTATTTCAATTTGAAAGATCTTCAGCAAAATAGTTTGTTGAAAACATTTTTTGATTTTGGTTAATAACAAAAACTATAAAATTCCAAACAATGTGAATTTTTAAAGAAATTATAGGTGATAAAGTGATTGTTTTGTCTAATGTACTAAATATATTTTAGAAGATAAAAGCTTTATACTATAGACAAAAGTGTTATTTAAAATTTTAACAAAATTGTTTTTACTAAATAAGCTCTATAATTTTTCTATGAATATTTTAAAACTGCTCTAAAACTACTACAAATCCCTGCGCTCCACTCGCTTCAAATCAGTCCGCCGCGAGGCCTCTAAGAGAGTGGTCACGTCGCTCGACGCTCTGCCCGTCGCGGTTGTCGACCTTTCCGTAAGTTCGAAGATAGTGCAAATTTATAGCTTGATTTGCAAATCTTAGTACTTTGGTAAATAAATTATTACAAGCTTTTATTTAACTTGCAATGTACATACATGTCATGTCTTGTTCGGGTGGAATTTTGCTACTCAATTTTAACCCACTTCCCGTTTACTGATTGAGCTGAAAATTTGCATACATGTGTAAATCGCGTGACAATGCAATTTTATGATTGACATGGTGCTGATCTGATAATGGAGATGGAAGGTGGCCATTGAAACTTTGCAATAAAATAGCACAACCTAATCGAGTTTGAGCTCGTTTGAATCGTTTTGACGAGTAGTTTGTCTTTCAATGGTAACCAGGGTCTGATGATGGAGCTGGATGGTGGTCATAGGAACTCTGTAATAAAACGACGCAACCCCATCGAGATTCGGCTCGTCTCATTCGTCTTGACAAGTACTTTGTTTTTAGATGGTTACCAGGGTCTGATCTGATGATGGAGCTGAAAGGTGGTCATAGGAACTCATTAAAGAAACGACGCAATCCCATCGAGTCTAGGCTCGTTTGATTCATCTTGACGAGTACTATGGTGCTAGATGGTAACCAGGGTCTGATGGTGGAGCTGGAAGATAGCCATAGGAACTGAGTAATTAAACAACATAATAACCCCATCGAGTAACGGCTCGTTTAATTCGTCTAGACGAGTACTTTGCTGCTAGATGGTAACCAGGGTCTGCTGATGGAGCTGCAAGGTGGCCATAGAAACTGAGTAATTAAAAAACATAATAACCCCATCGAGTAAGGGCTCGTTTAATTCGTCTAGACAAGTACTTTGCTGCTAGATGGTAACCATTTCCTGATGATGGAGCTGGAAGGTGGCCATAGGAACTCCGTAATAAAATGACGCAACCCCATCGAGTTTCGGCTCGTCTCATTCGTCTTGACGAGTACTTTGGTTTTAGATGGTTACCAGGGTCTGATCTGATGATGGAGCTGAAAGGTGGTCATAGTAACTCAGTAAAGAAACGACGCAACCCCATCGAATAAGGGCTCGTTTAAATCGTCTAGACGAGTACTTTGCTGTTAGATGGTAAACAGGGTCTAATGATGGAGCTGGAATGTGGCCATTGGAACTTCGCAATGAAATAACACAACCTAATCGAGTTTGGGCTCGTTTAAATCGTCTTGACGAGTAGTTTGTCTTTCAATAGTGACCAGGGTCTGATGATGGAGCTGGATGGTGGTCATAGGAACTCTGTAATAAAACGACGCAACCCCATCGAGTTTCGGCTCGTCTCATTCGTCTTGACGAGTACTTTGTTTTTAGATGGTTACCAGGGTCTGATCTGATGATGGAGCTGAAAGGTGGTCATAGGAACTCATTAAAGAAACGACGGAACCCCATCGAGTCTCGTCTGGTTTGATTCATCTTGACGAGTACTATGGTGCTAGATGGTAAGCAGAGTCTGATGATGGAGCTGGAAGATGGCCATAGGAACTGAGTAATTAAACAACATAATAACCCCATCGAGTAAGGGCTCGTTTAATTCGTCTAGACGAGTACTTTGCCACTAGATGGTAACCAGGGTCTGCTGATGGAGCTGGAAGGTGGCCATAGGAACTCTGTAATAAAACGACACAACCCCATCGAGTTTTGGCTCGTCTCATTTGTCTTGACGAGTACTTTGTTTTTAGATGGTTACCGGAATCTGATCTGATGATGAAGCTGAAAGGTGGTCATAGGAACTCAGTAAAGAAACGACGCAACCCCATCGAGTCTCGGCTTGTTTGATTCGTCTTGACGAGTACTTTGGTGCTAGAAAGAAAGAAATTAATATGTATTTTCATTTCAGGTTATCGAAGATGAGGTTCCACAAACAACAAATAAGGTTGAAGGTCGAAGACTAGTAGATTTTCAATACTTTTTGGACCACATTAAAATACTTAGTAACCACAATAGAGCCACAGGATGTACAATTGATAATTTACAAGTGATAAAAGAGCATAAAGTAGGCTTTTTATCTACATTTTTAATGAAGTATAACATTTACCTTTAGATAAGTCTAAGAATCATGTAAAATCTTGTTTACATAAGAAAGGTCAAAGTGTATTATTTAGTTGACAATACAGCCTGGTCATAATTATATTTTCACATTATAGTTTCTTAGTCAATTATTATTAATTAATTTTACGCTGGTATATAGCCTTTAACAGCAGTGTCTTACAGACAAAGGTACCTACTCAAAATTTATGTTGCGTTGAAAGTAATGTTCTCTTTTGGAGTTGCTCGAGTGTGTCATGCTCTCTCAAAGTGTCTCTGCGGTGGTGGCATGTGCGTCGGGTCGTTACGTTCCCTCAAACATGGTTTAACGAAGCGATTGCTGATTCACATGTCATACTCGTGAACGGGTGCCGCCTGTGGAGGCTGGTCTGCTCTTGCAATCTTATTTTTTACTGGTAGTATTGAATAGTCTTACTTTTTCTTGTTTCAGAGATACTGTAAGACGTTGTTTATTTTATTTTATATCGAGCAATAGTTACTTTAAACCCAACATAAATTTTGAGTAGGTATCTTTGTCTGTAAGACACTGCTGTTAAAGGCTATCATACCAGCGTAAAATTAATTAGTTATAAAAATAATTGACTAAGAAACTATAATGTGAAAATATAATTATGACCAGGCTGTATTGTCAACTAAAAACACTTTGACCTTTCTTATGTAAACAAGATTTTACATGATTCTTAGACTTATCTAAAGGTAAATGTTATACTTCATTAAAAATGTAGATAATAAGCCTACTTTATGCTCTTTTATCACTTGTAAATTATCAATTGTACATCCTGTGGCTCTATTGTAGTTACTAAGTATTTTAATTTGGTCCTTCCTTCACCTTCAACCCTATTTGCTGTTTGTGGAACCTCATCTGCGATAACCTGAAATGAAAATACATTTTAATTTCTTTCTTTCTAGCACCAAAGTACTCGTCAAGACGAATCAAATAAGCTGAGCTTCGATGGGGTTGCGTCGTTTCTTTACTGAGTTCCTATGACCACCTTTCAGCTCCATCATCAGATCAGACCCTGGTAACCATCTAAAAACAAAAGTACTCAACAAGACGAATGAGACGAGCTAAAACTCGATGGGGTTGCGTCGTTTTATTACAGAGTTCCTATGACCACCTTCCAGCTCCATCAGCAGACCCTGGTTACCATGTAGCAGCAAAGTACTCGTCTAGACGAATTAAACGAGCCCTTACTCGATGGGGTTATTATGTTGTTTAATTACTTAGTTCCTATGGCCATCTTCTAGCTCCATCATCAGACCCTGGTTACCATCTAGCACCATAATACTCGTCAAGATGAATCAAACGAGCCGAGACTCGATTGGGTTGCGTCGTTTCTTTAATGAGTTCCTATGACCACCTTTCAGCTCCATCATCAGATCAGGCCCTGGTAACCATCTAACAACAAAGCACTCGTCGAGACAAATGAGATGAGCCGAAACTCGATGGGGTTGCGTCGTTTTATTACAGAGTTCCTATGACCACCATCCAGCTCCATCATCAGACCCTGGTTACTATTGAAAGACAAACTACTCGTCAAGACGATTTAAACGAGCTCAAACTCGATTAGGTTGTGTTATTTCATTGTGAAGTTCCAATGGCCACATTCCAGCTCCATCATCAGACCCTGGTTACCATCTAACAGCAAAGTACTCGACTAGACGATTTAAACGAGCCCTTACTCGATGGGGTTATTATGTTGTTTAATTACTCAGTTCCTATGGCCATCTTCCAGCTCCATTATCAGACTCTAGTTACCATCTAGCACCAAAGTACTCGTCAAGATGAATCAAACGAGCCGCGACTTGATGGGGTTGCGTCGTTTCTTCAATGAGTTTCTACGACCACCTTTCAGCTCCATCATCAGATCAGACCTTGGTAACCATTTAAAAACAAAGGACTCATCAAGACGAATGAGACAAACCGAAACTCGACGGGGTTGCGTCGTTTTATTACAGAGTTCCTATGACCACCATCCAGCTCCATCATCAGACCATGGTTACCATTGAAAGACAAACTACTCGTCAAGACGATTCAAACGAGCCCAAACTCGATTAGGTTGTGCTATTTTATTGCAAAGTTTCAATGGCCACCTTCCATCTCCATCATCAGATCAGCACCATGTCAATCATAAATTTGCATTGTCACGCGATTTACACATGTATGCAAATTTTCAGCTCAATCAGTAAACGGGAAGTGGGTCAAAATTGAGTTGTAAAATTCCACTCGTACAAGACACATACATTGCAAGTTTAATAAAAATATTTGCAATATAATTTTATACTTACATATTTCATGAATTACTTACGCCCATATTAAAAAATAATAATCGAAGTACCTATCACAAAGAAGCAAATTCGATCTAACGGATCAAAGTGAGTGAGTTTGACTACAGTGAGCAGAACTAGCCTATTCTACACACACAGTCGCGCGCGCTCACAGCTCGCTTCTGTGTGCGTGATATTTGGACTTAAAAACCTAAACTTGAGTTCTCCCGCTCGGCGTAAACGCTCTTAACCATGTTCAACGTAGTGCAACAGATAGTAGATTTTACACTGCAGAACGGACATAGTTGTTGTGCATTTTTTCCACCTAGAATATTATTTCCACATGAAATTCAATCTTTATTACATTTTATTATTTCAGATTAAACCATAGATAATACTATGGTTTGATAAAATGAAAGAAACTCTTTGCGTTTATTTATGCCCAAATACATTTATATACATGCGTACTATTTCTTCTGCCTAGGTAGTAGGTACTAAAATATAATTAAAAATATCACAGAAACGGTGCGTCGGAGCTAAAGAATAAGGTTATTTTCCACGCCGTGTGAATCCTGTGATACCCCGAAGGTGAATATCTAATATATAATAACATTTCAAATAATCTCGAAAAAAACGGTCAAGTTTATTATTAAAAAGTATTTTAGGTAAGTTTATTAATTCTAACGAAATCCCCAATCAAACTGCCACCATAACCCCAACCCTAGTAATTATTTCACTTAAAGCGATATAAGTGTCACTTCTGCACAAAACATTAAAAATATTGAAAATATTGTTACTCTATGCATTTTACCTGAACATGGCCGACGCTTCATGTCTCGGCGATTTGATAAAATAATTAGTCAAATTACATCGATAATTTAGTACGTATTTCCAGTTAAAAAGTGATTCCTTTGTTTTATTTGTATTTCCTGAGTTGTTTAAACAGTACCTTAGCACACATAAAGGTATATTTTAATACAATAGAACACAATACACACGTATTGTTGCGTCTAGCGGCTGCCACAGACTACTACAGTTGGAGCGAGCTGGCTCTAACGCGTGTTACAAACAATCTAGTTGAGACGTCTTCTCTAGTACGTAGTACATTATTGCTCAATGAAAGCAGCCAGGAAATAAAATCGATGCCAGTCTGCACGTAATGCCGCGCGCGCCCGCGTGGTTCGTCGCTGCGCCCGCCGCAAAGCGACAGCCCTACAGCTTAGGCGATTGGCTATTCGACAGTTGTAACAATAAAATATCAAATATGTCGCTAATGGTAGTTTATGATTTAACGATAATTATCCAATAGTTTTTTATTAGGATAATTTGTAAATATTTTATTTTTACAAAATAAATTTGCGATTTTTTATCTGTGGATTACAAGACCCGAAACAAGGGCGGCCATGATTGAGCTTCATGTGACGTCACATTTCACACAGTTATCAAAAACTATATCAGGTGTCAAGAAAAAAATCTATATTTATTAAAACGTGACGTCAAAGAGCAAAATGTCACGTGACCAACCGTTTTCACACAAAATATGAAATTAATAAAGAAAAATATATTTATTTCTATTAAACAAAGCTTATTCGAGAAAGAAAATATTGTACGGGGTATAAAATAAGCGTTTGTAATTTTTAAAATACTTTTTGGAAAACTGTCAAGTAGCCAATTATCGTTTGCTCGGGGGCCAAGTCAGCGCACTTGTGTTATTCTACTACGCTATAGTACTCTTTGTACATGCACTAGCGGCCCGCCCGCGCAGTCTCCATACAAAAGAGCGTAGCGAGGAAATAGCTCAAAAACGGACCCGTATCTACTACGGGCACGAACAATCCGCTACAGTCAGAGCGCTTGCTTTTGGTTGCTATATTACTTAAGTGTATACACTTGTAAGTAGTATAATATTGGGCATTCTATCCCAACTCTCGTTCGTGTCGGCAAACATTCGTTTGTCTCCACTCACTGTCGGTGGGATAGAACGCCTAATATATATAATATAAATGGATTTCATTTGAGCTGATTATGCGTTAACCTGTGTGCATGTGTAAGAATGTTTATAAAAAATAATTATCAACTCCTTCAAAAACTTAACAGGACTAATCGCGTGACAAGATGTGGTTACTATAAAAACGTGTTCAATATAAAAACGTTACTGGGTACGGAATGTACATACATATGTTTTTATAGTAATCATCACATCTTGTCACGCGATTAGTCATATTACGTACGTACATATTGTATATGTATGTGTAAAGTATCACTGTTACCACAGTATATTATAAACTAAAGCAGTACTGAAATTAGGCCTTTTTGTTGAGATAAATACCTACGCGCCAATTGAGCGTTAGGGTTTTCCCCGTTATATTGAAAAAGTTTTTGTTCACTTAGCGCTGTATCTCAGCTAGTTAGGCCTTTTTTGAGATAACTAGCTACTTTTCATTAGCGTTAGAGTTGTCACTCTAAATTATTATAAAATTAAAAGGTATTTTTTTATTTATTAAAACGTTTATTTGGGTTCTATAATGATCAAATAATCGAATGAATCGACTAGTTTACAAACAAAATAGTGTTATTATAAATAGTCAACATTTTAAGAAGTTAATATAAATTACTCACTGAAAAATACTTTTGCCTGCTACGACATGTTCGAAGAGCTATATTATTAAATATAGTGTAAAAGATTCTCATTCTAAGGAATAGCTTTTTTAAATAAATTATCAGAAAACATGGACACGGCACTATAAAATTGATTATGAATACTTCTTTGTAAATTAATACAGCTACTATGCAATTAATGTGTGGGCTCTCTTTGAAAACAACAGCGAAAACTTTCGTCCATTTTCACGACTTAATGAATAAAATCATCCGGTGGTACAACTAGTAAGTCGCGGCGCGGCACTCGCGACTGACAGCACTGCGATGTCCGCTTAGGGACCTTGTTTAGACGTGCGTCTGTAGGGGTGCGTCGTTTCGAACGTTTGTACGTAAATCTTTACTGCTTTAGCTTTATATACTGTGCTGTTACTAACCAAGAATAACTATGTAGATTAACTATAATATACTACATATTAGATAACTTGATGTGATTGATTTTAATTTAACTATTAAAATTTTCAATCTAAGAAAATACGAGTGCTTACTTAAATTTCGCGACAACCTTTTATATCATATAAATTGTGTAATGACGTTATAATTTGATAGTAAAAGTTTTAAAGTAAAAGTAATTTTTTTCTTATTAGCGCATTTAAATAAAAGCTTGTTTTTAAAAAGGTTTTTTACTAAAATTTATTTTGTATTACACTTGTGAATGTACAATACAGGTAAGTATATAGCTAGGCGCAAGCTTATAGACTAAGTGTGGCGCGACGGGGAACGGCGAGAAACGACTGTTTTAACGCGCGTCTGGGAACGACTGGCGTACGTGGCCGTGCGCCTTACCTCGTGATATCATAATTGCAATTCAGCGCAACTTACAATGTACTGTGTGAACTGTGTCCCTACATATGTATGTATGACTCGTGTAAGTACTGACCTCAATGCTGGCCTCGACCAGCCCGTTGTGATTGTGCTTCGCGTTCCGTCCCTGCGACGAGTCGGAGAGGGCTTCCGCGTCGGTTTCTTCGGACGAGCTGCCGTCAGGAATATCGTCCTGAACAAAAAACAATGAGGTTCAGACATTTATTTTAGCACGTACGCTTAATTTTTGAGATATACAGGATAGTCCAAGCCTGATGCTTACAATTTTTTTTAAATAGTTCACCAAGGAACATGTCAGGAACCGCCAGGAAAAAAAATCAGTTCTCACCAGATTACAAGATATGTTTTTTTATTAAGATTTTGAGATATCTCTACCTTATTGTACATTTTTTTTTTATTTATTTAAAAGGTGGTAGGTCTTACATCTACAACATAAACACTTAACGATACAATGATCAAGTAAGTATAAAAAAATTACTAATGCTTATGTTTATTACAAATGTATACAACATTGTTAGTATACATGACCTTAAATATAGAATAATTATATTTGTCAGAATATTATTTAATTTGTAATTATCATGAAAACGGTAAATAAAGAGTATTACTTGAGCGTTATGCGGCGTTACGGAGAGCAAATTCGACGAAAAAGGCCAAATTTGTGGAATGAAAATTCTTGGATTTTTCACCACGATAATGCGCCTTTGCACAAGGCCATCATCATTCTGAACGAATTTCTGACTAAAAACTCAACAAATACCATCGAGCAACCACCTTATTCACTAGATATGGTTCCAGCCGACTTCTTTCTTTTTCCTAAACTCAAATTACCACTTCGTGGCACCCGTTTTCATTCGGTAGAAGACATAAAGGAGAATTCGCGGCGAGAACTAAACTTAATTCCGGAAAAAGCGTTTAAAAATGTTTTGATGATTGGATTATTCGTTGGCGTAAGTGAATCGTTTCTGAAGGAGCATACTTTAAAGGCGATAAAATAAATTTGGACTAACATTTTGTGTATTATTGATCTTTTCCCGGTACTTTCTTGACAGAGTAGATAATATATGTCTTTGGTTCGGGTGGAATTTTGCTACTCAATTTTGATCCAGTTCCCGGTTACCGAGTGAGCTGAAATTTTGCATACATGTGTAAAACGCGTGACAATGCAATATTATGATGACATGGTGCTGATCTGATGATGAAGCTGGTAGGTGGCTATAGAAACTTCGCAATGAAACAACACAACGTCATCGAGTTTGGGCTCGTTTGAAACGTCTTGACGAGTACTAGACGGTCACCAGGCTCTGATGATGGAGCTGGAAGTTGGCCATAGTTCCTATGGAACTCGGTAATTAAGCGACACAACCGCGTCGAGTTTGATCCGTCTTAATGGGTGGACTGTTTTTGATGGGTGGTGAGTGGTGGTGGTTTGGTGGACGTGAATAAATTTTGTATGCATAAATATTTGTATTCAGTGAGATCAACAGATGAAAAACGTCTCCAGGGATATCCAAAAAGTAAAAAATTAATTAAAAGTACAAAGACTTTTTGAAAATTAAGCTTTTATTTAATCCTTAGAGGAGCGATGTAGTTTTTAAACAACATTATATTTAAATCAGAGTAAACTAAGCATTAAATAACTCTTATTAATTTTGATTGTAAATATCAGTTATTCATTTCTAGGATTAAATATTTACACTGGCAACATAGGTAAGAATTGATTTTTTACAACTTTTTCGACTGTCACTTTGTTGGCGGTCTAAAGAAAATAGTTTGACGATATCGCTAGTGTTCATAGGGAAATAAAAATATTATTTTTAGAGGTAAGTCCGATAATATTTTTAATTATTGTTTTGTGTACGTTTGGCTAGTAAGTTTGATAGATAAAAGGTATAAATAAAATATATGATGTTAGCAAAAAGAACTGTATTGTTGTGTTGTGTAAAAACAACACTGCGACTTCCTCGTATATTGTGAAGTATGACTTCTTGAAATAATCGAAATATTATTTTTTCAGTATGGACAGCGCTATAAAGAAAAAAATACAATTTTACTTTGAAACTTTAACTATCAACTTATAGCGTCATTACACAATTTATACGATATTAAAGGTTGTCACGAGATTTACTATACAGGGTCTAACAAAATCAATAAGCGTTTAAGGGCGATATAGATACACAGTATTTTTTGGTGAATTATGATAATGTTTTGTTGATTACCTCGCTAACGAGCCTATAGTTTTGGACCAAATTTGGTAAGCATGCTCAGTGTTATGTATAGATGCTCCCCTTAAACGTTCACTTATTGATATTGTTAAACCCTATATACCAAGGCTGGCCAAACCCAGGCCCGCGAGCCACAAAGTGGCCCGCCAAGGCATTTCAATTTGCCCGCCAGCACTTCGGTCGGCCAGCTAGCCGGCGCGGCGCGCGATGGCACTGCTTCCACTTCATTGGTCGGTTGGAACAAAAATATCCAACGAACCGATCCGCGTCGTTCGGGTATTGTCGGCTTGTCTTTGTTCGGGTATTACGTTGAGGGTAAGAGCCTCAACTGGGATAAATGAAATTCAGTTTGCACTGATGGAGCGCCTGCAATAATGGGGAAAACCAATGACGCTGTGACTTTGCTGCACCATTACATTGGTCGACAATTGTTTTCTTATCATTGTTTATCCATCAAGCTGCTTTGTGCGCTAAAGACATGATGTTCGAGGATGTGATTGCCCCAGTAGTACGCTGCATTAATATCATATAATATCAATATTTATTGCTCTGTTCGCTGGTAATCCAAGGGCGAAATGTTCAAACATTTTAATGATTTGAGGGAACGTGTTCTGGAATTTCTGGCAGAAAAACAAGCATTGCCGGCAGAGAGAGCACTGCTTGAAAATTCATCATGGCTGTGCGATCTAGCATATTTAGTTGATACTTAAGTACCTTAATGTGCTGAATCTTATTGTAAGTAAAATATTGTTCTCTTCAAACATTGTTCAACCTGATCAATGGTTTCAAAGGGAAGTTGGACTTGTTTGCAGCAAACTGAGACAGAAAAGAAGTCGAAAATTTTTCCACACTTGCAAAAATAAAAGAAGAATTTTACTTTTTATCCCAATATTCCCACGGGAACTGGAACCACGCGGGAGAAACCGCGAGCAGCCGCTTGTATATAATATTTTTAATTATCTTTATAGACATGCCCCACAAATCATCTGTGTTTTTCATTTTTAGTCATTTGAAAGTTTCAATAATATTTTTAGAGTCAATATATTGAAATTTAAAAGAAAAATTACATTCGGGTACATGTTGTTCGAGAAAAGATTGCGCCACTGGTGATGAATTTAAATTTGAGGTCGTTACCACAGGTATATTTATAAGGAAATCATCAAAAATATTAGCAATTTGTGCATCTGAATTAACAAGGTTGCCTTTAACCTTTAAGGCTCGCGTCCACCAGGCGGATCGGGCCGGGGCGCGTCGCAACGCAAGAATCCGCCTGCCTGTATTTATTATGAAATAGCATCCACTAGCGGCGGGTCGGGGTGGGGCGGGCCGCAGCGCGATAGCAGTGTTACGTATGCGATGCGGCCCGTACCGGTCCGCCCCGGCCCGATCCGCCGCTAATGGACGTCTACCTTTAGAGTGAAAGTATTGTCCTGTGGTTTTTATTTACCAGTTTCGCGGTTTATGATATCCCAAGTGGCTTTTATTACAAACTTCTAATTAACTTGCAATGTGTGTATGTATGTCTCGTTCGGGTGGAATTTTGCAACTCAATTTTGATCCACTTCCCGGTTACCGATTGAGCTGAAATTTTGTATACATGTGTAAATCGCGTGACAATGCAATATTATGATGACATGGTACTGATCTGATGATGGAGCTGGAAGGTGGCCATAGGAACTTCGCAATGAAAGAACACACCCTCATCGAGTTTGGGCTCGTTTGAATCGTCTTGACGAGTAGTTTGTCTTTCAATGGTAGCCATGGTCTGATGATGGAACTGAAAGGTGGTCATAGGAACTCTGTAATGAAGCGACGCAACCCCATCGAGTTTCGGCTCGTTTGATTCGTCTTGACGAGTACTTTGGTGCTAGATGGTAACCAGGGTCTGATGATGAAGCTGGAAGGTGGCCATAGGAACTCAGTAAAGAAACGACGCAACCCCATCGAGTCTGGGCTCGTTTGATTCGTCTTGACGATTACTTTCGTGCTAGACGGTAACCAGGGTCTGATGATGGAGCTGGAAGGTGGCCATGGGAACTCAGTAAGTAAGCGACACAACCGCGTCGAGTTTGATTCGTCTTAATGTGGTGGTGGTGGTTTGGTGGACGTGAATAAATTTTGTATACATAAATATTTGTATTCAGTGAGATGAACGAAAACAAAAGAAAAAATGAAAAGATGAAAAACGTGTCTAGTGATAACCAAAAAGTATAAAAAAATTAAATGTTATAACCCTTTTTAAAAAACAAGCTTTTATACAACTTGTTACAAAAAAACCCGTTATGCCTGAAACGTCAGTAACTATACTTAAAACTGAAGTGGTGGGTGCTGTTTTCTAAGTTGTAGGCACAGCACTTTCGTTAAAAAACAATATCGAAGTTCAGGAAAAATATCGATAAGGTTTTTAGAAGATTCCCAACCGCCGTCATCAATCAGCTGTAGAGGTCATTAGCTTCTAAATCAAAGAATATTATTTTTTTCAGACTGGTCATCTATCGGTATTTGTGCCTATGCAACAGTATAGTGACCTTTAAGCTAGTTAGGTACCTAACACATTAACACGCAAAGTCCCTTTTAAAAGATTTTCTATATTAAATACTTAATAGTTAAATTAATACTAATTCAGATTTGCTTTAGAATTTGATTACATTCTTCATGTACGAAATCATTTTAATTTAAAAATGGTAGTTCTGTAATATGCCACACACCATTTTGAAAAGACTTAAACGTTATCATCAGTATTAAAATAGCATGAAATAAGGTCACCGTTAATTTACCTACACTGTTTAATTTGATTATCTGTGTCTTTTATTACACTAGTTTAATTTACAAATAGGTACGGGAACAAGAATCGTAGCCGTTAGCTGCGAGTAAGTAGGTACTTACCTAACCTATGCACAAAACCTTTCTGTAGGTTTAATCTTTGAAATTGAATTTTCTCACCTCCTTTTTTTAGAAATCATGTTGACCTGGTACTTTTGGTAATATTTATTTAGTGGGTTCCGCATAATAATAATTAAAATTCAATCATTTTACTCTAGCAAAACAAAGGATGGACAGCTATTTATCATAACATTTTGGTTGATGGATAGGATAGTTAAGTGGGTGGGTTTTCACTTACCATGCTAACAGTAGGATCATCCTAAGATGCACCAGAAAGGAGTTGCCTTTTCGCACTGGTATGTTCCTTTCTTTTGATCACCTGACATAGTTTTCTAAAGTTTACGCTAACACTACCTAGTACGAGGGGCGTTCAAAATATTCTCGGTATTGATACGTTACAACCTCTTTTATATATATATTTGTTACTGGCCGCTAAGATTCATCCATTGACATTAAAAAAAAGTAAAATTGGAACCGAGATGTTCTTTTGTTTTTCTGCAATTGCCGAACAAACATGAACACCATGAGCGAATTAACAATTTTAACGAAATTAGAGCACCGATCCGTCATAAAATTCTTGACAAAACAGGGTAAAAATCAAAAAACCATAAAAGAGGAAATGGATTGTGTTTACCGTGAGTCTGCTCCTTCTTTATCTACTATTCAAAAATGGTCAAGCGAATTTAAGCGTGGAAGGGAGAGTATTGAAGATGACCCTAGACCTGGTCGGCCTGTAGTGGCTACCTCACAAGAAAATATTGATAAAGTGGAAAAACTTATATTGGAAGACGGCCGAGTGAAGGTAAAATCTATAGCTCAAGTAACCAATCTCTCTATTGGTACCGTACATGACATTATACATGACCATCTTAATATGTCAAAAGTAAGTGCAAGATGGGTTCCGCGAATGCTGACGCTTCTTCAAAAGGATATGCGTGTGGCTTGCTGTTCAGATTTTATCGACCTGTGTGGTAAAAATCCCGATGAGGTGCTGCAAAAAATAGTTACTGGAGATGAAACCTGGGTTCATCATTATGACCCAGAGAGCAAACAGGAGTCCATGCAGTGGCACATTAAGGGTTCAGCTCATCCCAAGAAGTTCAAGGTAATCCCGTCAGCTGGCAAGGTCATGGCCACAATATTTTGGGATTGTGAAGGAGTTTTGCTTATCGATTATAAAGAAAAAGGTGTAAATATCACAGGGCAGTACTACGCTAACGTTATACGTCAATTAAGAGATGCGATCAAAGAAAAGAGGCGAGGAAAGTTAACCAAAGGTGTTCTGCTTCTGCATGACAACGCCCCTGTCCATACTGCTCATATTGCCAAGGCAGCTATTGTTGAATGTGGGTTTGAAACTGTTACTCATCCACCCTATAGTCCGGACTTAGCCCCAAGCGACTTCTTTTTGTTCCCCAATCTTAAAAAGGATCTGCGTGGAAATAAATTTTCTGACGATGAAGCGTTGAAGACGGCCGTGGAGGAGCATTTTTACACCAAAGATAAATAATATTTTTATGAGGGATTAAAAAAAATAATTGATCGATCTTATAAGTGTATGAACATAGGGGGGGAGTGTATTGAAAAACAAAAATATCAAACTTTTCGTACTTGTTTGTTTTTATCCACATACCGAGAATATTTTGAACGCCCCTCGTACCTACACATTAAAATAAAACACTTTTTGTAAACCATAAAATATGTAACAATAAACGCGAGTAGATTCATACAAAGAGTTTACATTTAAATAATTATTCGACTACTGATCACGTGTCGTGTTGTGCAGCCTTCAACAGACTAACGAAGTTTGTAAAAATGTACAAACGTTACTATCGCGTTTGAGTTAAGTTTTAATTGAAAGACTAATTAAACTAACGAGACGAATTAAACTTTATTTTTTAATGCTCTAAAGCAGATAGATCATTATTGTAAGTGAATAAGATTGAGAATAAGCAAAAACATTTATTACATCACTGATCTTAGATCTTAGATCAGTGATGTAAATGTAAATCTGGAAATGTAAATCGTATCTTAATTATTATTCCAATGCGGAGTGGTTTCCCAACAAACAGTTAACTACGCAGCAGGTACTACTGTAGTACTAGTACAGAATAATATGTACTAGGAAAGCAGCGACTGAAGATTTTGGCTTTTTAATGTTTTTACGGAACTCCAAACAGAAAACATTAGTTATTTACCGCATAGATTGACAACATTTTTCTAAGACGTGCTTAATGAGTAGTAGACAAGAATATGATGTTAAAACAAATGGATATCATCAGTGTTGTAAAAATTAAAACATCGACTACAGCATTGAACGAAGGGAAGCATCAGTAAAAAGCATGGACCCTGTTTATTCCAAAACTAGGATTAAACTTAGAACTGGGGCATTACCACCATGAGCTTATTGCGATTCAGTTTATGACCTAAACTGAGTCGATCGCTGTCAAATCTTAGTACGATTTGACAGATTCTGACAGCGATCGCCTCAAAAACTTAATCAAATTAAGAGCTCATGGTAAGGCCCCTGGTTTAAAACTAATGCCGTCTCTTTCTATTTTTATTAACAGTAAGTAAATTAACTGCGTTGTGGTTCCTCATTAAAATAATACTACTAACATAACTTGGGTGGGGCGTAAGATAAGAGGCACACTGAATACCTACATGTGTTTGGTTATACATGTCAGCTTTTGCGGTGCTTATTGCCTAACCTCTGAATGACCCTTTGGGATAAAATAAGTAAATTTCTTTAAGTAGGTTACTAATTTTATTTACAATTTTTGAGTCGTTTTATTTTTACACAAGTAGATTACCTACACTAAACAAACAACTAACAGTTAAACAATATCAAATTAGTAATCAGTCCTTTATGATTAAATTTGCTCGGTGTCCAACTGTAAAAACCCAAATTAGATTATTAAATCCGTACAAAATGTTGACCACCTCGCAGTTACTGTACTAGGCGGTCAGAAGCGTAGAGGCATCTTCTTTGAGAGCGAGCCGAGCGAAAGAGAGAACCGTCTCGGCCGGCCGCCGCGCCGCGGTGCCTGAAAGAGAGCCGTCTCGCCCCGCCCCAAGCTGCCGAGCGAGAGGGAGAGAGCCGTCTCGGTTGCCGCACCGCCGCGCGAAAGGGAGAGCCGTCTCGCCCCGCCCCGCGGTACCGAGCGAGAGTGAGAGACGTCTCTGCCGCCGCGCCGCCGAGCGGGGCAGAAAAAATTGCAGTGGTTGTGAATAAGATATTTGAGTTTAATAATAAAACTTGATTGTCAGTGAAGTAATTTTTAGTTTTATGTAATGTACTACTACGCCATGAATCTTCTGTAATAGACGTAAAGGCCTTCATGATGATGATTGAACAAATGATTTTATTAATGTTATTATTATTTATTATTGTAAGATTTTATAATTTCTTATGGAAGTTTTTAACCGCCATTAATTTGGTTGGTGGTAAGTTTTGTTTAAGTCCGCCTGGCTAGCTACCACCATTTTATCTAAGTCTGTCGCCATAGCATCAATGTTAATAGCATTTTTGTGGTCCAACAGTTTAGAGATATGATAAACTAGGGGCCAATTGTGTAACTCCAACATCTATCGTAATACCTTTCAATTTGACATTTGAATTGATAGATATTCACGAACTTCACACCACAACTATTTGATAAAAGGAAAGCGATTGCGATCGTGACGCGTTTTGAAAGCAACTAAATGTAAACTAAATAAATACTTTCCATCACAAATTCGTGACGATTATTCGTGGACACAGCAACAATAAAAAGCAATGAATTGTCTATGCCATTTAGTATTATTTAGAACATTGTTCTGACTTCAGAACTTTATTCATTCATTAGCGATTGCGACTTTCTATTTACACATTTTCATCAATCGCTATCACAATCGCTAAACCTTTGAAAGGTATTGCGATAGGTGTTAAAGTTAGACAATAAGGCCCCAGCTCCGTTGTGAATTACAAAAAAAATTGCATAGGTATTTGTTTTGTATAAGAAATAAACATTATTTAACTGGAAATGAATCTGATATCTAAAAAAAACACCAAAATACGAAGATAAGAAAGTCATTGGGTGAAATTCGATCCGCTTAATAAAATATTGCGTACTAAGACCAAATAAAATTGTTTAAAAACGTTACCTACATCTTTTCCAAAGACAAAACAAAATGTTTGGTAAATAGAAACAAAGGTGTCAACGGTTTTCGCGTTAAATAATTAGATACTTAATTCATGGTTCCTAATAATAAAAAAAATAAATTATGTACTGCCTACGTTTCGTCTCGACTCCTGACCACTGTGCAGCAACCAGGAGCACATAATAGATTGTCTGGAGCATAGGTAGATTAGGTAGCTAGACAGGAGAGTGTAGACAGAAGTCATTATTACTCCTGGTAGATAGTAAGGTCATGTGCCATAACCAGTGGTCGGAGTAGGTATATTGAATTAAGGTCACTGACATCAAACGTATATGTTAATATGGATACTCCTCCGAGTTTCCGGATTATTATGATAAAAATACCGAAACATCGAAATTATTACATGAAACTAGTTAAAAATGTATCAATACTCTCAACGCTATGCTGCTAGTGGCGTAGATGACCAGAATTTAATAGTAAAAAATGACTGGTGTGTAAAAACCTTGTTGTAGTAAAAGTGTTGGAGTAAAAGCCTAAGCATGTATAAAATGATATAATAATAATATTCATTTCAACACACGACATCCGGCAAACAGGGTCTTTTGTCCTCTTATCTCTATGCTCAACGCATCTGACCAATTAGAATCAAGTATCCAGGATGACTCATTGCCTGTTTGTTCGAAAACAATGCGCTCGCACCGACATCCAGACCAAGTGGCTCACTCACTTATTTCGGTTCGTGGAGTGCGCTTATTTTATGTGTTGTGAATATCTTGACTTGACCCTGGCTTGTTTACTGTCTTCTGAAATCTACTTAAAACGACGAATTTGGCTTATAACTACGGACATCGATTTATTACTCTTGGATTGGGCCCATTTGAAGTTGTTTTTGTACGGGTAAGTTTTAATTATTTTCACTATTTAAGAAGGTTTTAGAACTTGGAAACAGTTAAAAAAATCACTTTATAGCAATCATCACAGCGCATGAGAGTCCGGTACGCACACCGCAGGGCTATCACCGCTTCAGTTAAAAAAAACACTTTATATGAAACAGAATTTCATTATCGACTTTACAGTTGTGTATGTATATATTGTAAATTTAAATCATTGTTTTAGGTGAGATATAAATAAATATGGCAAAGGTCAAGGCTGAAACAGTGCAAAAGTGGTTATTGCACTATCCTGAGCTACTTTACGATAACGCTAGTGGCACTATATACTGTACAAAGTGTGAAAGTCATTTGAAAGCTGTGAATAGAGGCAACATTACCAAACACATTGAAGGCGCTGTACATCAAGGAAAATTTAAGAGACCGCAAGAGGAATTTTACTTCGACCTCATTAAGTTCCTGATTCTATGCAATATTCCTTGGTCGCAAATGAAAAATCCAGCGTTCAAAGAGTTTTTTCAGAAATATATGTGCAGTACTTGTTGTTGCGTTTGTACCAATCGTAAAGTGGTTGACGAATCACAGTTACGAAAAGTTTATTTGGAGAAGTTTTATAGGAATAAAATCAATTCGATTTATGAAACTAATAAAAATGAGAAACTATGGATATCGCTGGATGAGACAACAGACATTTTTGGTCGATACATAGTCAATTTCCTAATAAAACCATTGCATCCTAGTAATAGTGCAGGCCGGCCTTATTTGATTGCTTGTAAAATGCTAACAGCAGTAAATGGACAAACAATAACACAATTTGTACTGCAATGTCTAGAAAATTTATGGCAAAACACTTTTGAAGCGAAAGTTGACAATATTTTAATGCTTTGCACTGACAGTGTAGCGTACATGCTATCTGCAGGGCGAAATTTAAAACATTACTTACCTGAAATGAAGCATGTGACATGTTTGGCGCACGCTCTTCATCGTGTAAGTGAGCAGATAAGGTCAGAATACAACGATGTTGATATTCTTATATCAAATGTTAAAAAAGTATTTTTAAAGGCTCCTAGTAGGGTAAACATTTTAAAAGAAAAATATCCTGACTTACCGTTGCCTCCGCAACCAGTCATTACCAGATGGGGTACTTGGTTACAGGCAGCATCTTACTACGCTCAACATTTAGATAAAATAAAAGAAGTTTTATCCTGCTTGAGCAGTTCTGATGCTATAGCCATACGAAACGCAAAAAACATTTTGGAAAAACAAAATTTAGAAAATGATTTAAAATATATTGAAGAAAATTACTCTATTATACTACTAGCCCTAAAAGAGTTACAAAAACAAAATTTATCTCTAGCTGATTCACTTTTAGTATTTGATCAAGTAAGGGCTACGCTTAACGAGTGCAATAATGAGAATATAAAAAATAAAATAGAATCAGTTATGGAACGAAATCCAGATTTAGATACAATTAGAGAATACAGCGAGAGTATTGAAAAAAGCGTAGCAAATAATCAGAAACTTTATTTCAAATTCGCTCCATTGACATCTACAGATGTTGAACGATCATTTTCCACTTACAAATGGATCTTAGATGTTAAAAGAAATAGCTTAAAATTAGAAAATATTGAAAAAATTATAGTTATTTATTTTAATTGTATAGAGACAGAAAATCAAAATGTAGAACTTGTAACCGATGAGGATTAAAAATAATTATTTTTAATAAAACTGTAATAATGATTATTTGTATTAACAATAAACAATTTTGTTTGCTTACATATGGTTTTTTATTTTATTACTCTATTTACCAAATTTTTGGAAACTCCGGTACATTCCGGAAGAAATGCATGTCCATGTTATGATATCAT
The DNA here is from genome assembly GCA_963921215.1 of Scoparia ambigualis. Classification (NCBI taxonomy): domain Eukaryota; kingdom Metazoa; phylum Arthropoda; class Insecta; order Lepidoptera; family Crambidae; genus Scoparia; species Scoparia ambigualis. The sequence goes on along the minus strand of OY992525.1, from coordinate 6,320,763 downwards.
GACGCAAGTATCTAAAATCAATATACCTACTCCGACCACTGGCCATAACATAGTCGATATTTTTATAATTCATTAAAAATAACTCTTTTTACTAAAAACTAAACCTTAATGCAAATTTTTTAAGAAATTTACAGACGACTCTTTATAAGATGTACTTTAACAAGTTTTGGGTATAACGGGTAGTTCTGCAACACCTTGTATAAATGAGCAAAAACGAAAAAAAAATAAACTTTTACTATCAACCAATTTTCAATCAATCAATTTATATGATATAAAAGGTTGTCGCGAGATTTACTATAGGTGCTTTATATGTGTAAATAAACAAGTAAATGAAATAACTTGATATGATTGATTTTAACTATTAAAATTTTCAATACTTTTAAGAAAATACTTAAGTACTTACTTAAATCTCGCAACAACCTTTTATATTATATAAATTGTGTAATGACGTCATAAGTTTAGTTATCTAGAATGTCCTATCTGCATAAATTGATGAACAACCGCATAGATTGCCCCAAATTCCTCAACAAATTTGATTTTAACATTTCTAACAGACTACCTAGGTACCCTTGTGGGTTGTTCAAGAATAAATTTTGTAGGACCAGAATGTGCCGTGGCTCACCAGTTGTTCGTCTTTCTCGTCTGTATAACAATATAGCCAAACAATTGCCCGAACTTGATATTAACTTTCAAACCCTTAACAAATTTCTATCAATTTTAAAAAAGAGCGATGTGTTTTTCGGGGTCGGGAAGGGCCGTTAGTGGGCGGCCTATAATGAAATGTCCGGCCGTAAGCGGCTCAAAGTCTGAAGGATCAGACGAAAGTGGGCTGAGAGGTCTAGAGTTAAGGACAGCTTCGATTCGTGCTAAAAGTGTAGAGAATTCCTCGAATGTGAGGTGCTGTTCGCCAATTACGCGATATAAAAGTTGCTTTGTTGATTTTACGTAGATCTCATGTAACGCACCGAACCATGGTCCCTTAGGGACGTTTAATAACCAAGTAATGTGCTGACCAGCGAGCTTGTGCGCAATCGTGTCATTATTCAAGGCAAGAAAGTTTTGTACTTCAATGAGCTGATTTCTAGCGCCTACATAATTTGTACCGCTACTACTCGTCTGTCTGCTAGCTAACGCGAGACGCCCACAAAATACGCGCGCTGGTATCTGCCCTTATTGATAGTGACTCGGTGAAGATAGTGCCTGTGATTATAGTGCCTGTGATTAGGTGAAAGGACTTTGTGCTGTGCCGTGACAAATCGCCTACATCGCCGCCCGCCAGCTCGCTGCCCCGTCTCCTGCCTTGCCCCTACCAATCATCTACCAAGTAAGTCGCATGCCCTCATTTCCGAAACCTAACCAGACCTGTCCTGGGTCCACACACCTTATTCCGTCGCTGATACGGCGAGCGCCCTTCGCCGTAACATTCTGGTTCACCTACCGCGTCTCTCTGCCCCCCATCACACATGTCACAAAGCGGTCTATTTTAAGCACCGTAGCCTCACTTTATGACCCAAACGGCTGGGTTTCTCCCGTTATCTTCCGCGCAAAGCTGCTGCTTCAGCAATTGTGGCTACTGAAGCTGGAATGGGATGAGCCCACTCCCTCTGAAGTGCAAACGGAGTGGCACCACATCTCAGAGGATCTGCCGCTGTTGTCTAGCATTCGCTTCCCTCGGCACGTTTGTGCAAACAAAGGCTCAGCTGCATACTCGCTTCACGGGTTTGCAGATGCCTCTGAAGCCGGGTTTGCCGCCGTTGTTTATCTCCATGAGCTCGATGCCTCCGGAGATACTTTGGTACACTTGATTGTCGCCAAGTCGCGAGTCGCACCAATCAAGAATCGCCTCACAATCCCCAAGTTAGAGTTGTCGGCCGCCACCCAACTCTCCCAGCTCATGATCCGTGTGTCGGTTCAGTTATCGGCCCATATCAGTATACAACAACACATATGTTGGTCAGACAGTACGATAGTCCTGGCCTGGCTCAATACACCGCCTCACCGTCTTCAACGCTTTGAAGCCAACAGGGTAGTCAAAATCAGCTCAGGCTCACCGGAATGTACCTGGCGACACGTACCTTCCGAGCTCAACCCGGCAGATTGCGCAAGCAGAGGGATGTCTGCGCAATCCCTGTCAGCCCACGACTTATGGTGGTCTCCCACGTGGCTTAGACGGCCTTGTGAGTCTTGGCCTGCGATGCCTTTAGCTCTGGGCCATCACGCCCTGCCCGGCCTTAAGCCTAAACACGTCCCGTCACTGGTCACAGTGCCCGGTCTTGACTTTGACCTGCTCACTCGGTTCAGTTCACTAGACAAGCTCGTCGGAGTGACAGCTTGTCTAAAACGCTTTCTGCACAACTGCAGACACCACCCAGATTCGCGACGCTCAGGCCCCTTGTACGTCAGTGAACGAAGAGAGACCCTACTTTACTGGGTGCGCAGTGTTCAGCACAATGAGTTTGCAGAGGACATCCACCGCCTTCAAACTGGCAAAATCTGCTCCGTCAGACTCCAGCGGCTGTCACCTCTCATTAAAGATGAGCTCCTTAGAGTTGGTGGACGACTGTCCCTACGTCTATCCGATATGACGCGCAGCATCCGCTCATACTTCCCAGCTCTAGCCCACTTGTAGACCTCATCATTGACCACTACCACAAAATACACTGCCACCCTGGCGCTGACACCTTACACGCAATCCTACGCCAACAATTTTGGATATTGTCCGCGCGCCGTATTATTAGACACCGAGTCTTTAAATGCATTAGATGCTTTCGATGCCGGGCCCAGCCGCAAGCGCCCTTCATGGCCGACCTGCCAGCCGATAGAGTTACGCCTCAGCCAGTATTTAGTCAAGTCACGACCGATTTCGCCGGCCCATTCCTCGTTAAATCTAGTACCCTACGTAATGTTAAACTCTTAAAAGCGTACTTTTGTATATTCGTGTGCCTCTCCACTAAGGCGGTTCATTTGGAACCGGTCTCGGACCTCAGCACGAAAGCGTTCCTCGCGGCGTTACAGCGTTTTATAGCACGCCGCGGTGCCCCGGTTCTCATCCGCTCGGACTGCGGTACAAATTATGTAGGCGCTAGAAATCAGCTCATTGAAGTACAAAACTTTCTTGCCTTGAATAATGACACGATTGCGCACAAGCTCGCTGGTCAGCACATTACTTGGTTATTAAACGTCCCTAAGGGACCATGGTTCGGTGCGTTACATGAGATCAACGTAAAATCAACAAAGCAACTTTTATATCGCGTAATTGGCGAACAGCACCTTACATTCGAGGAATTCTCTACACTTTTAGCACGAATCGAAGCTGTCCTTAACTCTAGACCTCTCTGCCCACTTTCGTCTGATCCTTCAGACTTTGAGCCGCTTACGGCCGGACATTTCATTATAGGCCGCCCACTAACGGCCCTTCCCGAACTATCCGTGGAAGATAGGCCGATCTCCACACGTAGGCGATTCCAGATGGTACAGGCCCTTTCCCAGCGCTTCTGGACGCTGTGGACCCATTCCTACCTCCACACACTCCAAACCCGCTCCAAATGGTTGTCCCCATCCTACCCTCCCCGAGTTGGCGAGCTCGTCCTCATCAAGGAGGACAACCTGCCTGCCCTTCAATGAAGACTGGGGCGCATTACTCGCACCCTGCCTGGGAAGGATGGCGTCGTGCGGGTGGTGGACCTGGACACCGCCAATGGACACCTCCGGAGGCCTGTGTTCAAGATTGCCAGGCTCCCTCTGGATGAGCCCACCCTGGGCCCCGGAGGATGTACTCGCCACGGGCGAGACGTCTTGTAAGCGTATTAAGATACGCCTAGCGCCATCTAGCGTTGTATCGCGAAGTTGGCGCGCAGCAGGTGAAGGAACCACGCGGCCGGCGAGTGAGTCAGTCTGTCTGCTAGCTACCGCGAGACGCCCACAGATATACGCGCCCTGGACGCCGTGATAGTGACTCTGTCCGCGAATACATTTTGATCCGGCTCGAAGGACCAAAATGTATTCGCGGGTCAGAGGACACCGCCAAATACAGCAGAGAAGGGACTTACCGGGAACAGGCTGGACGGGATCGCATGTACCGGGAGACGAACTGGGCAAAGCACGGGCAGGGCGATGAAGTGGACTTCACGATCACGGCACAGCACACAGGCACTATCTTCACAGGCAGTATCATTAAGGGCACAGAGTCACTATCACGGCGTCCAGGGCGCGTATATCTGTGGGCGTCTCGCGGTAGCTAGCAGACAGACTGACTCACTCGCCGGCCGCGTCGTTCCTTCACCTGCTGCGCGCCAACTTCGCGATACAACGCTAGATGGCGCTAGGCGTATCTTAATACGCTTACAAGACGTCTCGCCCGTGGCGAGTACAGTGTTTTTTTTCTGGCTGCTGAGACGTTTGAGTTTTGTTATGGTTAAAATCATATTGTTTTTTTTTATACTGATGTTTTAAATGATTTCATGTCTGTAATGCATGTTGTGATTATCTGTAATTGTAAAAACAGTTAGCTCTAAGAAATTAGTTGTTTTTATATTATTATTGGATTGGATTTTGATTTTGATCACTGATGTGATCGGACGTGTTAAATAATTAATGAAATAAAGTAAATAAATTGCAAAACGTGACCTAGCTCTACTTTAGTCGGAAGCAAATTATCTGTGTCATTCAATATTCGTGCTAAGTGAATCATTGTTTGAACTTATAATGTTCATTTAATTAAAAAGAAAAATGGAAGGCAGTCCCTTCAACCGGAGCGCGCTCACGCACCGCAGCCCGCCGCCCTCGCCCGCGCCGATCCAGCGAGAGGAGGCTCCTCCCGAACTAGTGACGACCCCTGAGCTCCAAAACTGGATGTTGTCCATCGAACAGTGCCTAAATGAGGTAGGCGCTATCTCTACAGAAGGGAAATTAAATTCGGACCAGAAATTAAGGATTCATAATCTGTGTCGAAAAGTGAACAATGGAACATCTCATATGGCCGTGCTGTACCAGTCCCTTAAACAAAAAGCCATTCTAGCCCATACCTCTATTGTAGCCCTCAAAGAAAACCGTGACCTTTCGCAGCGATTTCAAGATCTCAAACAGACTATTGAAGAGTCCTCAAAACCTCTCACGGGAACTGTTTCCTTCGCTGATATGGTTAAGAAAAGTGCCAACAATTTTATCCAGCCAAGTAACATTTAGTCGTTAGCAATTTATCTTACCGATAAAATGAAGTCGAGCGAGGAGACGAAAACGTTAGTACAAAAAATTATCAGACCTGAACTAATTAAACTTGCACGTGAGATGTTTGCGCAAGACAAAGAACGGTGGTGTTATCATCAGCACCGATACCAAATACGTCATTGAGAAGCTGAGACAATCGGCGCAACTGACAAACTCTGGCCTTACGGTGGATGAGCCTCTTAAACGCAAGCCTAAAATTGTTGTGATCGGAGTGCCCACGTGTATGCAGGAAAGTGAAGTCTTAAACTGCATCTACCATCAAAACTTGGCTGACAAGCATCATGATATGACACTCGAAACATTTTTGACCTCTATTAAGTTAAGCCATAAGTCGGGAAAGAAGGACGCCGAGACCTGCAATTATATAATCGAAGTCCCTGCACATATTCGCAAAGCCCTTATTGCGACGGATAGAGTTTTTGTAAATTGGTCGTCGTGCCCGGTAAGAGTTTGGTTACGAGATGTTTCAAGTGTCAGCAGTACGGTCATGCAGCCAAGACATGCCGAGAGGAGGCCTCCACCTGCGGGAATTGCGGCGAAGTAGGTCACGCGCTAAAGGATTGCGCGAAGAAGGCCGAGCCAGCAAAATGTGCCTCATGCTTGCACTTCAAAAAACCGCACAACCACAAAACCGGCGATGCCGATTATCCTGCTAAAATAATTGAGGTACATCAATTCAATAGATTATGATGGCGCCTAGGTGCAGGGATATCAGTGCTCATCATGATGAAATCGATTTAGCCCATCAACAGCTCTAGTTATTAATACGACAATAACATATTTGCTCTACTAACCTTACTAACTGTAAATTACTTACCTAAACTAACTCGCACACCAATAATTTATAAAATAATGACTACACTAAATAGAATGATAGAAGAATGATTAACTTTTACCCAGATTTCATTTCTGTTGACGCGGAAATTCGCTTGTAATACATAAACGTTATTAATTGATATTTTATTTATATACCAAGTAGTTATAAGTGAATATTGTACATTTATTATTAATTAATATAAACAATGTAGTTAATTTCTAACGAATATTGTCTTGTAATTTATTTAGCAACTAAGAATATAACTGTATTTTGCATAGAATTATCTTAACCTTTCTCTTTGCCTGGAAAACAGGAAGATCCTAGTCCAGGCACATGTATATATTTGATTCTATTAGTAACTATATGTTTAGCATTAAGTTAAAATATTGTAAAATTAGTTTTTCAATAAAGAAATTATTTATTTATTTATTCAAAACGCTGTATTTTATGTAGATAATCCAATAAATAAATAAATAAGTTGATAGTTCATTTTTTTTTTCTTTTAGCGCATTTAAATAAATGCTTGTTTTTTAAAAAGGTTTTTTACTTTGAATTTTTTTATTACTAGACTTTTTAATTTTATCTTTAATAAAATTAGATTTTTATAGTATGCACACTTTCTTAAACAGTTTAGAGTAATTTTTTACATATTCATAAAAAATTTAATTAACATTAAAAAAACCCATACAGTTTATTTCTACTTTTATAAACCAGTTGTGGTGGAGATGAATGTACGACAGACCAAAATTATGAAAATTTTGGAGTAATGTAGCAATAAAAAAACTCTAAAGACGATGTTGGAGGTAATAATTAGTAATAGAAAAAGCACTTACGTCGGCGGCTATCCTTGAGGGCGAGGCCTGTGGGGGGCCGTACAGCTCCACATCTTCGTCGCCGTCTACCACCTGAAAGAAGATAGTTATATTAAGTAAAATTTTAAACACTGAAAAAAGACGACAACCTCAGGCGGAATCGAACCACGCACCTACCGCATTCCGGGCGGCTGCCTTAACCACTTGGCTACCGAGGTCTGGCTTTCAACCGTCGAAATTTGTCAGTGCTTATGTTTTTAGTCAACATAGATTCATCAAATCTTAGAAGTTTTCACCTCTGAGATCCGAAAGAAATATTTTTACAAATATTTGAACATTCGGTTAAGATGAAGCTGCGTTTATAGATTAATGTTTTATATTTTAGCGTTTTATTAACGCTTAAATATACTTAAGTAAAATTTTAAACATCAAAAACATTTCAGTATTTTTATGAACATAAATCAAATTTTCATAAATGTATTGTGATGCAACTGTCATTATATTTATGTTCTTAAATCTCTCTCTGAGAGAGTCGCCAGCCTTTAGGTTATAGATTGCTCGAATAGCCCTCTTCTGAAGCACAAAGATAGTTTGAATGTCGGCAGCATTTCCCCACAGTAAAATGCCGTACGACATTACACTATGAAAGTAACTGAAATAAACTAATCTAGATGTATCAACGTCAGTTAACTGACGGATCTTCATTACTGCATAAGCTGCAGAGCTAAGTCTATTCGACAATTTAGCTATATGTGGGCCCCACTGAAGCTTGGCATCTAACGTGATGCCTAGAAACACAGTGGTGTCTACAGGATTCACATTCTTATCTTTAATTTGTACACTAGTTGTTACTTGCTTAACATTAGGCAGTACAAATCTTACACATTTGGTTTTTCTCTCGTTTAAAAGCAAGTTATTTACACTAAACCAGTGAACAATCTTTGAGATCGCATTATTCACATCGTCATAATTTGGGTGTCGTCGTTTCACTTTGAATAAAAGTGAAGTATCATCAGCAAACAATACTATCTCATGACTGTCTTTTACAAAATAAGGTAAGTCATTAATATAAACCAAAAACAAGAATGGACCTAGTATTGAACCCTGCGGAACTCCCATTGTAACCACTGATCCCGGAGATCTTTTACCGTTAATGTCGACCTTCTGAATCCTGTTACTCAAGTATGAGATTAGAAGGCTCAAAGAAGCATCCCTAATTCCATAGTGGTTAAGCTTCCTGACCAAAGTTTCATGTAAAACACAATCGAAAGCCTTGGATAAATCACAAAATACCCCTAGGGCATCCTGTGATTCCTCCCAGGTATCAAATATTTGGATTAAAAGCTCAACACCGGCGTCAGTTGTTGAGCGACCCCTAGTAAAACCATACTGTTTACAATGTAAAAGTTTATTTCTATGAAAATGAATTTGAATTTGGTCTAGCATCAACTTTTCAAAAATTTTACTAAATGTGGGTAGCACAGAAATAGGTCTAAAATTAGAGGGGTCAGAAGTGCTACCTGATTTAAACAATGGATTTATTTTAATATGTTTCATTAGGTCAGGAAAAACACCACAGTCAATGCATTCATTAAATATGCAAGCTAAAACTGGAGCTATTGTCATAATTACTGATTTAGCGACATCCACGGAATTACCCCACAGATCAGCAGTTTTCTTTTTATTGAGTGTTAAATGTTTTTAATATATCTATAAAACAAATTTTTTGAAAACTGAAATTACTTTCACAATCTTTAACGTTCTCCTTCAAAACAGATTCAGCTACAGTGGGGGAGAAAATCAAGGCTTTTGTAGTTGAAACTGGAATGTCAGTAAAAAATCTCTCAAATGCTGCAGCAACATCAGCATCAGAAGTCAAGGTTTTATTATCACAATTTAAATTGAACTCATTATTACGACTTTTGACCTTTCCTGTTTCACTATTTATAATATTCCATGTCATTTTTATTTTGTCATTACTATTCATAATCTTAGAACTCAGATAGTTTACCTTGGCTAATCGACATACTCTTCTAAATAACTTAGAATAATTTTTAACATATAATTTGAAGTCGTTGCTGGTGTTATAGTTGCGTTCACCATAAAGTTCATAAAGGCGTTTCCTACTTTTGTGAATACCAATTGTAGCCCATTCATTAAAAGATGCAGTACCACTAACCGAGATCTTTTTTGGAACAAAAGATTTATTAAATTCTGAACAATACATGTTAAAAAAATCATTATAAAAGACATCAGGGTTGTCATTGTATTCTAAAAAATTTAATTTTGTATCTAGATTGCTTTTAAATCGCTCCAGCCGACCTGCAGTTTTTGGCACAACAGTGATATTCTTATTCATCACTTGCTTACGCTGGTGTGGGAAACTGACCATTTGGCCACAATGATCAGAGTCCAGGTTATTAATAATTTGCTTAGCCAGTGGTTTTACATTTGTATATATGTTATCAATACAGGTGGCCGAAGTGGCAGTTATTCTTGTCGGCTCCAAAAATAAATGATTCAAATTGTATGATAGAAATAAGTTTTTAATTTTAGTTGTCAATATGGAGTTTTCTAGCAAATTTATATTAAAGTCACCGCAAACAATTATTGTTTTACCTACATTGCGGACTTTACGCAATGTCTCATCCATAACTTTTTCAAAAAAATCATATAATGCTGAAGGAGGTCTGTATATACTTATCACAACAAACTGCTCCAACTCCACACAAGCTATTTCTATTGTTCGTTCAACCGAGAGGCTCACTATGTCTTTAAGTTCACACATTTCGGTATCCGATACTAATATAATTCTTATTATAAATATTGTTTATATAATCTTAACGCAAATTTTGTTGCACACAAATAACAAATTGAATAATGTAAAAACATCCACAAGCAGGATTCGAACGGGGAATGGGGCCTTTCTCTATCGGCCTTCTAACTTTATTAAATAACCAATTAATATGTTTAAGATGAGCTTCGCCGCGTGGGGACCGCTAAGTAACGACACTTTTAATCGACACTTTCATCGACTTTTCTCCAATTCGTCAATTCAATCACTTAGAAAAGCGTAAGCCGTGGAATAAGTACACTTTTAACTTTTTTTAAGAAAGTACAAAGGTATTTCTCTATTCCAGTAGCACAATTTCTTAGTCAAATTATTTGCTCATCTTCGGCTTCGTCAGTGTCAAATAAAGCAATCGAGTTTAAAATTGATTATTTGAGAGGGTGTAGGAAACAGGGAATGGCTACATGTTACTGGCATTCGCTTTTTCAGCAGGGAATGTGTAGGCGTAGCGGAATTTGCGATACGTTGCTAGGCAGCCTACTTATATTATTAGTATAAGTAATGTCTTTGATGGCTTATGTATGTATGACTTGTGCACCTACTGACCTCAACTTTGACCTCAACGCTGGCCTCGAGCAGCCCGTTGTGCTTGTGCTTCGCGTTCAGTCCCTGCGACGAGTCCGAGAGGGTTTCCGCGTCGATCTCTTCGGACGAGCTGCCGTCAGGAATCTCGGCCTGAACAAGAAGCAATGAGGCTCAGATATTTATAATTTTTTACAGATTAAGAAATTCACCGTGCCAAGCTGTGTCGCTTAGCGGCTTTATTAAAAGAATACTACCACCCTTTCTCTTCCCTTGGGTGTCGTAAAATGTGACTAACGGACTAAAGACTGCACATAAATCCGACAGCATAGAGCGGCGATGGGCTCACCACCTGTCACTCTGAGCACATGTGCAGTCGCTATTTAGTGTAATATCTAATAATCTATCCTTTCTAAATAGATATGATTTTTTCAACCCTTAACACCACTCGCGGGGGAGCAAGGTCCCCCACCGGTCAGTTATTGATAAATAGATTTTTTATTTTTAACCTTACGCGTTCGCGGCTTCGTGTATTTTCCTTATCGCCTGAGAGGTCGCGGAGAGCGGGAGTGCACTGGGCTGAAGTTTGTAGTTGACGAGGTACGAGCTGCTGCGGGACCTAGGTCCCCCACGAGTGTAGTTACGTAAGTAAAACTTCTTTACTACATTTTCATGTATTTGTTTCTTTTTTAGATTTTGGAGCACAATTAGTAAAAATTTGATTCCTCAACAAATAAAAAGTCTGTTGGATGATCAAATATCCGATGAAAGTGAAAATAACGAGATTTTCCTGAAATAATAGATTTTATAACTCTACTAGGTGGTCTCGACGCCCTGGACCAGAAATGTGCAGCTTACTCAGTCAACAGTGTCCAAGGTGGCCAACTTCAATATTACTTGCTATACGCTGAACATACCCTGAGTAAATAGTCATGTGCTTCATTGTGCATCGCACACACAAAAAATGATGTGCCGTTACAATTTTTAGTAAAAACTCGGTTATGCTTTAGTGAGTCTTCACGTTCAGGATAGAAGATCTTCGGCAAATCTTTCACGGAAGCTAAAAAGAATGATGGACAAGTTTTTGCAAGAGATTGGTATTATTGACCTGCTTGACGACCCGGAGCCGTCAACGGCGTAGGACTCATCAACACAGCCAAGTCAAAATAAGAGACCAAAAAAGCAAGATGCCATTTGTGCAATTTGATGCAATCACAAGGATAGTAATGCACCAAGTGTGACTCAAAATGCCATAAAAATGTATGTTGTGTACGTTCCACTGATGTTATAATATGTGCCAAATGTAAAGAATAGTATATAAAACATTATCACATAGAAAAAAAGACACTGTCATATAAAACTGAACAATGTACCTAAAAATTATTATATTCTGATATATGTGAACAAAGCTAGTGTGATTTTGCATGTTATTAAAGATATTGGAAATTTTACGATTGTTTTATATTTTTAATTACTTGTCTGAAAGGAAAAAAGATACGTTTGATTTTCAACCTTATTTTTTCATTTTCATTTTAGTACGTAAACTAGACACTTAAAAATTTCTTAGTTTAAAGATACTCTTTTCTATAAGAAGCTAGAAAAATCTCATTATTATTAAAAATGTAGTAAAACTTGTTTTCTTAGATTCGTCATATATCTTTCATTAATTTTATAAAAATAAATCCCGAAAAAATTTGCTAATTACTTTTAAATAAAGAATAAGTTCATGGGGGACCTAGATCCCCCACGAGTGTATTTGTGAAAGCTGAAAATGCGAGTGGTGCTAAGGGTTAAATCTGTTTGATATTATTTAAAAGCTTATAAACTTACCTTTCAAATGATATACCACAAAATATAATTATATGCATAAAAATTATAAAAACTGTCTTTAGCGATGAAGTGATTCTAGTTTCTTGCTGACGAGTGTAGATAAAAAAACAAAATGCAAAATTAATGTCTTATTTTGTGAGTTATGATTAAAAACGTTTTCCGAACTTTAAAGTCAATTTACCAAAAACGATAGTTTATATAAGATACATTACATAGGTGTAACACGGCAGAATGTCGTTATGTTATACCATGTTGATATAACTTCTATCTTCTTCTTCTTCTATCTATCTTTTTGTATTATCATGTATTAGTGTGTTTATATAAATGTTTGTCATTATCTTTGTTATATTTTTGGGCCTAACAATCCTAATTAAGATAAAATACTGACTTTTATTGGTACAGGTTTCGTCCACGAGGTAGGGTCACCCGTGCTGTAGGCATCGAAGTGCTCCATCAAGGCATGGTTGCGCAACGCCTGGGGGCTGACGAAGCTCTTTGTGCAGAACTTGCAGCAGACAGTGTCCTCTTCATCATCGCTGACCATCTCTTGCTGTGGCTGAGAATCAATTTGTTTATTCCATATAAGAACTTTATTACAGTTTATTGCTTACAGTTAAGCACTTTACATGCACTACTAATTAGAAGACAAAAAAATTTGTAAACAATCTAATGACATTTCTTTGTGCAAATGTCACAAGGATTTTTTCTAGTTTTTGCCATATGGTTCTTGCCTGCATTTTACTACCTCCACTTACTAAGCTCTTACTCCATCCTAGGGCTTTGAAGGTTAAGTGTCTCATGCGGGATAGCTCTTTCCAGTTAGTTTTATTATTATTATTTTATGGAAATTAACAACTGATTACTTACATTAATTCATTAAAATTATAACTTAATAAATACTTTGATACACAAGACTGCAACAAGCTGCAAGAGTTCTTTCTTTAATTTGGTGTCCTGTGATAACCGGCTCTCCTTGGAAAACTGGCATAGGCACGAGACCCTCGCAAATAGAGACAAACATAAAATTGTAAGTGTTAAGCCTCAATTTTAAGTCATTTTGGTAATGAGAAATAAACGATTAGGTACCTTACCTACCTATAGAATAATAATAATACGTAGTCAACTATTGACAGTAACGATACATACTTAGTACGTAGTCTTAAACTATTGACAGTAACGATACCTACAGATGGGTAAGAAATAAATGTTATAATTGTCGACTGATGATCTGAGAACCGTTGCAACAGAAAAGGTCTTCGCACGGGCGTGCGGGGCGGGACGGGACGGGAAGCCTCGTCCCGGACGCCCCGTGCGGCCCGTGCCGCGTGTCCCGTCCCGTCCGGGAAATTTCCCGTTACGTATGCGAAGACCTTTACTTCAACGGTCCTGATCGTCAACTTAGCTGTTGTGTTGTGATTGATTCAGAATAAATTGTTAGGTACTTATTCACATTGATGTATTCATCACGGGTTATAGCCGTGGATCACAATATTTATTGAACGTGTAGCCTTCGCCTAAAAGACAGAAGAGGCACGCCCTTAATTGCTCATTTATTTAACTCATTACTTACCTACTAACTTACGCCCACTAAATTACACAAAATAATTTATAATTATTAGCACGGATGATCACAGAACACATATACAGGGGACGATACACAGGACGATACTATACTAATCAGTGTTGCCGCAAGTCACTCAAGAAAAAGTCCGAAACGGATTAAAAAATTACCCGAAATTACCCGTTCAGTAGTTTTTTTTTAAAGGTACGGTTTATTTTGACATACGGTACGTTTATGAAATTAACAGAAATTATTAATATTGTTAGTATTCAAATGTTTTGAAGTTGAAAATTTCAACCGATTTATATCTTCCAGATGAGAAAAAAAATATTACAATTTTTTGGATTATTTTATGTAGTTTTTACGTATGATTTATAATCAATTAAAAATGTACTTACAAAAAGAAAAATGAAATTAGTAAGTACATAATTTTATTGAAACAATATTAAGTATGTACCTTTTTTTCAGAATAAACAGAATGAAGATTGAAGTATCAAACAAAGCAATTGACTAAAGGACATAATTTTTTTTTGTACTAAAATAAAGAAAAATTAACTGCAACAATTCATATACTTCCTTGTCCAAGAGACTAAATGCTATCATTCTGTATATTTTTTAGATTTTTAATTACCTCCGATAATAATACTATATTTTGATAAGTTTTGTACGTTTCTGAACGAAAGTTAAAGTTTTTTTAATGTTAACGAATGCAGGGTTATTAAGTAGGTAAGTCTATGAGGTCTATGGTGATGTAGAAACGATATCGATAAACAGTTATCTTTTTGCATTTAAAGTATTTAGCAACGATACACACAACTAACACAATGGAAGCGCGACCGGGAATCGTCTGGCGGCTGACATCTGTCTACGATGCGTATTGACATATAAAACGTCAGACAAGCGTCACTTTTTCATATAAAATAACTTAAAGTGTCACAATCCTACTACACTCGGCGTCAAAAAAATCGCACCTTTTAAAAATCATCTTTAAAAATTCTTAAACCTTATGTAGAGGATAGTGTTGGGTATCATTAGAAAGGTAACAAAAAGGAGTATCAAAAAACAATTAAATTTAACTTTCTGTTTAATTATAATTATACAAACAACATTAAAATTAATAAAATAATAAAAATCCTTAATTAAGTCCTAATTAACAACAGATAATTTACAAAGAAAAATGTACAAAAAGTGTCTTAAAATTAACTTAAAATCTAGTGTTACCCCCCCTTGCCCTGATCACGGCTTCCATACGGTCCCTCATGGACCTCACCAACTTCAGGAGCTCTTCTTGAGGGATAAGCCCCCATTCTTCAATCACCGCGTCTTGGAGCTCCTGTAGAGTCGAAGGAGCTGGATCCCGAGATCGAACCTTACGTTTAAGATGGTCCCAGAGGTGCTCTATAGGATTCAGATCCAGACTTCGCGCTGGCCACTGCATCACAGAGATTTGGGACCTCTGCAAGAAGTCGCTCACGATGCCTGCAGTGTGAGCGCGAGCGTTGTCGTGCATTAATGTGAACCCCTCGCCAAAAGATTCGGCAAAGGGGACCACATGCACTTCCAGGACCTCAGTGACATAGCGGCGAGCAGTCAGCGACCCTTGTCCGCGAGCACCTCCAGTCCGGGAGACGCAGACAAGGTCGGTTTTGCCGGCAGCAGACATACCGCCCCAGAACATGCAGGATCCGCCACCATATTCCACCGTCTCCTGGATGCAGGCTTGGGCGAAACGTTCACCCTGCCTCCGGTATACTCTTCTCCGTCGGTCGTTGCAGAAAAGACACACTCGCGTCTCGTCTGAGAAGAGAACAGCTCTCCACTGCTCAAGGGTCCAATCGACGTGGTCACGAGCAAACTGCAAGCGGGCTCGCCGATGCGCTGCAGTCAATTTTGGACCCGTAGCAGCTCTGTGGGCCGCTATCTTCTTCTCCTTCAATCTTCTTCTAACCGTAGATACGCTTACGGTGCGTCTGCGAACTGCCTGGAGCTGCTGTTGCAACTCAACAGCGTTGGAGAAACGAATTCTCAAAGAGTTCGACACAACGAACCGGTCGTCTCTTTCCGAAGTGCAGCGACGTCTACCCGAACCGTGTCTGCGGATATAGCCACCGGTCTCTATGAAGCGCTGGTACACTCTTCGAACGGGATAACGGCTCAGGTTCAGTTGCCGGGCGACATCACACTGCCGCACCCCTGATTGCAGTAGTGCAACCACTTGAGCGGCTTTATCAGCTGTGGTATCCATCAAAATCTGTGCGTGTGTCCTCTTCAACGGTTGAATAGCGAATGACCCACATTGAACCCGTGTTGACCGTTTTATACCCACAAAGGAAGCGCAACTAGCAACTCTCACGGGTAGCAAAATTTGCATCGAATTTTTGTGACACTTTATTTGTTGCATTAGGTTTTATTTGATAATGAAAAGTAATGTTTTTTATTAAGTTAATTAAGTAACCTTGTAAATAAAATCATAATTAATGCGACTGCATGTGCATATCAAGAGTAAATGACATTTGAAAGTGATTTTCTAAGAGGTGCGATTTTTTTGACGCCGAGTGTATAATGTTGCCATTTTCGAGTAGAAATCAATGTTGGTTTTTAATTTATATAAAAAAACGGAGTTCTTAAAATTAATAATACGGTCATAAATATGTTAATAATAATGCATTCTTCAAGTATTTATACATTGGCGTCAAGTTCTTTTAACTTGGACTTTGGAATTTAGTACTAAGCCCCATAGTAAAAAAATTATGTCCTTTCAAAATCATACTAAAACGATACCTGTTTACCTATTTTATCATAAAAATACATTACTTTTCAAAAAATCTTTTACAATATTTATTTTGCGTTTTTATATTCCGATTTAAATTGACCGCAAAAACGCTTAAGACTGCCATGTTGAGTGAATGTCGTCACGCCGTACCAAACATCTATTTCGTTCGAGGCTTGTTTTATAGAAATATCACAACAATAAAATGTCATTTGGCACGGCGTGACGTCACGGCTTTTGATTTCCGTTTAATGTCATATGACTAAACGCGTATTACTATCTACTTTTTTCTTTAAAATTATTAAAAATCCCAATTTTTTATACTTAATGAATATTTTAGATACTTATTTTGTTTCTATAATATCATAATTGATCATTTGGAACGCCAGTCCACCCGATTTATTCTTAGTGGACACAAGCCTATTGAATTGAATGGATTCCATTATTTCCATTCATCCAGGTGACAGAAAATGATACAGACACTTATTTATTTCCATGGACATATTACCCAAATAGGTCCATGTTTATTTCCTAATTATGTTGGTAAAGAAAACATAGCCCATACCGCCAAGCCAAATAAGTTTAGTAAATTAGTATTTTGTAAACGTGTCGGTAACGTTTCGGTCGCAAAACTACTCAAAATAAAATTACCCGGCAGTAAACGTTACCCGGAGATTACCCGCTCGAAGCCTAAATTACCCGAAATCGGGTAAAATTACCCGAAACGGCAACGCTGATACTAATACTACACTTCGATCGATGACAGCTTGATTTTTATTTTTTTAAATTGTTCTGTTAAGGAACAGGCTAAGATCAGAGAACATACTGCCTAGTCATTAGTATTTTTATTTCTTTTTTCTCCTTGATGATAATAAGTGGTGATTCACTTTCCCGCCAAGAAGTCCGCCGAACCGAATTCAATTCAATTTCTTATTTGATGGCTCGCTATGATTTAGCCAGTGTCTAGTTTTTGGGTAGACAATGTGGTTTAGTTTTTGTTTGTGACTCTGCTTTAAACTTTAAGGAGTTATGCTTATACAAGAGAACTACGAGTAAATAAGATTTAATTTGGAGGGACTGTCTACCGAGCTTAACTCTTGAGATACCTGTAACAATAACAAATAGATGGGTTAGTAAGTGAGTGAAGCAGATAAAGATTTGCGTTACAATTTAATATTATTAGTGTTAATGAACGAACACAGGACTTTGACAAAATCAGTATCTACGAATGCTAATACGGATTTAAAATTAGTAGGCCGAGGGATACACGGAGGGAGAAGGGAGTATAAGGAGGGGTTGTTTTTAGGGCAATTAAAAAATATATGTTCTGTTGTACCTTCGTCAAGCCCACACTCGCATAAGGAACTGTCTTTCACTCTTATCTTAGCCAAAAAAACTGGAGTACACACATGTCCCAATCTAAGTCTGCAAACAACAGAAGTCACTCTCTTATTGGCACTGCGATATTTAAAAAACCATGGTATATGGGGAATGTCTGGTTGGATGTTGGCATAGTGTGAACCTTTAAAAACGCTGCTCTTTTTCCAGTAATCCGACCAGTTCAAGAAGAGGTCGTTCTTAGCTAATAATGTGACATCATTGGTGTATAAGCCAGAATGAGTAAAAGTACCGTTGACAGTAGCTTGCTTAGCGCAAATATCAGCAGTTTCATTGCCCTTAATGCCTACATGACCTGGAATCCAAACAAGGACAATATGCAAACCTTGCTGGTGACACTCAAATAAAATTGTTTTAATTTTCAAAATATACTGAACTTTAGTTTTGCTGCGAAATTGGTTACTGATAATTGCTTCAAGACAGCTTTTCGAGTCTGAAAAAATTATTATTTTAGAAATAGTATGAGACTGAACAAATTTAAGGGCCTCTAGAATAGCAATGGCTTCTCCAGTAAAGACTGAAGCCAACGAAGAGCATTTAAAATTGAGTATAATTTTATATTTAGGAATCCAGACCACCGAACCGACATGACCATCACTGGATATTTTAGATGCGTCAGTATAAATATTCAACCATTCAGGCCACTTAATTGATACTATTTCATTGAATTGATTCTGAGCGGCCACGGAGCTCTTTTCTATACCTAAGTCGAGAATTACTTCCGGCTGATAAATTAAGGCTTTGTATGGAGTTTCAAAGAGGGGGTTGATCTTACACTGGTAAACAGGAGAAGGCAAATTAATTACTTTCCTATAACTTATTAGCAAGCACGGTAGATTTTTGTGTGACCAATAGTCATTACAAATAATAAATACAAATACAAAATTCTTTATTTATCACAAACTTAAGTCTAGATAACAGACGTGGTGTCCTCAACTGCAAAAGTTTTAAACTGCAGCGCAGTGAGGGCGCCCTCTCCCAAACAGTAAATAAAGGTACCTAAAAACTATTACAGGCATATTATGCATAACAATTTTTGGTTTACAAATATATAAATAATGTGAAAACAAAAAGTGTGGGTGTGTGTGTGTGTGTATATATGTGTATGCTGTATGCGTGTGTGTGTGTGTGGGGGGGGGGGGGGTGTGGGGGGGTGTGTATGGATTTGCGTGTGTATGAGTGAGATACGGAGCTGCACATGTTACTGTATATGTTTTAATAGATTTTCTGATTGCTGGTATGAGAGTAACACAAGCCAAGCAAATAATTTACGTCGGCATGGACTTGAAGCCAGGTGATAAATTTGGAGTTCTTTGTTGGCATAGTTATATAGCATACCACTAAGGTGTAGGTAGTGGCGAGCAGCAGATGCAGTGTTACGTCTCATAGTAGGACATACTAAGTCTCCTCGGCGTTTTGTATTTGAAAACTGACAGTCAAAAATTAGTTCAGTGTGCTTCCGGAGAATAGTTTGCTGTATGAACAGTCTTCGAATGGATAGGACATTACAGTCTGCAAATAGGCTATCAGTTGGATAACGAAAAGGCTTGAATGTCATTACTTTTAAGACAGCTCTCTGAGCCACCTCCACCTTTAACATGTGTGTTTGCGCAGCTGCTCCCCACATTAGAAGGAATCAGTTCATGTAAAGTTTGTAACTTAGCGATTAATGGGTTTGATGACAGTTGGAAACTTTTATAGAGGAAACTATCAGAAATATATTGTCTACGGAATTCTAGGGGCGATTCCAGACACTCCACTTGCATAGCATTTATAGGTGAAGACTTCATCGCGCCAAGGATAATCCGCAGACATTTAGATTGGATTTTGTCCAGATAAACCAAAGAGGTTTTATTACATGGCTCCAGTAGGAAAGCACCGTAATCTAGTAGGCTGCGAATGAGAGCATTATAAAGTAACTTTTGGGTGGATGGATGAGCTCCCCACCAAACTCCAGAAAGTGCTCTCAGTACATTAATATTTTTTTCACATTTTTCAGAAATGTATTTTAAGTGATGAGCACCAGACATTCTTGAGTCCAATATCATTCCCAGGAACTTCACTCTATCATGTACTGGAAATGGTTGTCCATTACAAGATATTGTGATGTCAGGAATAGACCTAGCCCTCGAGAAGACTACCACACTACTTTTAGAAATTGAAAGAGATAAGCCGTGATCCATAAGCCAACTGTTAAGATAGTAAATTGCGGAGTTAAGTCTATTCTCGGCATCAGAGATATTATCCGCTGCTACGTAGAGAGCAAGATCATCTGCGTATTGGAGAACATTACAAAAGCAATCCACTGAAAGGTCCAAGTCATGAGTATACACGCTATATAGTAAAGGGCTAAGGACTGAACCTTGGGGAAGGCCCTTCCAAACTCTTCTAGGCGGAAGGGTAGAATTGTGCGAGCTTACAAGAATCGACCTATCAGATAGAGAGTTAAAGATAAAATTTACAATTCTCTCCGGTATGTTCAGCTGTAGCATTTTCTGTCTGAGCATTGGGAGAAGAACATTGTCGTATGCAGATGCAATGTCTAGGAATACGCCTACCACTGATTTTCGTTCCGAAAAAGCAATACGGACGTCACTCACAAAAGTACCAAGGCTGTCTATCGTGCTTAATCCTTTGCGAAAACCAAATTGGGTTCTGGAGAGTTTCTCATTGCTCTCCAAAAACCATTCCAAACGATTCTTAATAAGATGCTCTAAAATCTTTGACATAGTGTTGGAAAGAGCAAAAGGACGGTAGCTTAATGGGTCGTTACTAGGTTTACCAGTCTTTAAGATAGGAATGATAATTTGTGTCTTCCATTCATGAGGAGGAAAGCCAGACTCAAATATAAGATTTATCATTTTTAGGAAATACACACATCAAAAGTGTCCAGGGATCAAGCATTTTTATGCGGATTTCTTGAGATTGAGATGTGGCTTTGTAATAAATTTATGATTTTATAAATTTATATGGATCCTTTTTGGTGCATTTCATAATTTGAAACAGGAAATTTCAATCAATTTCTAGTAAAAGATGGAAATCAGCTGTCAATATTTTCCCTATAAAAACATACAACGCATTGAAGACATTATTAGTGCTACTGTTTCCCTACTACTGATTAAAACCAACGTTATTATGGAGCGGCGACGTCATTTAAGCAGGGAAGAAATGCTCAGAGCCGTGGGAATGATAATAAAATAATAATAAATAAATCTTTCCTACAATTACACCAATTATCTAGCCCAAGAGAAGCTTCGAAGAAACTCGTTAAATGGTTACTAGACAACGGATAAACATACTTAAAATACTTAAATACATACTTATTATACATAGAAAACACCCAGACCCGAGACAATTTAGAAAACAATAATTTCTAAATTGACCCGACCGGGGTTCGAACCCGGGACCTCAGAGATGGCGACACCATGAAAACCGGTGTACAAAGCCACTCGACCAAGGAGGCCGTCAAATAATAATGATAGAAGCTGGTTCCCGGCAACGTACTGTGGCTTCAGCTCTGAATACAAGTCAGAGTGTTATCAGTCGACTTTGGACACGTTACCGAAGCACTGGTACCGTGGCTGAGCGCCATGGAGGACGGTATCGCTGCACCACACGGAGACAAGACCGATACATTCAAATCACAACTCAAAGAGCTCCAACAATAACCGCCATGATGTTAGCCGTGAGGCTTCATCACTCTTCAGGGAACTTAATTAGCGACCAAACAGTCAGAAACCGCTTGCATGAAGTGAACCTTCATTCCCGAAGACCGCTAAGGGTACCACCTATAGCAATGCACAATCGTAGGATTCGATATCAATGGGCTCTTGAACACAGAAATTGGGCAGAAGAACAATGGCGTTTCGTGTGCTTTTCTGATGAGTCTCGTTTTGGTATGAGACCGGATACAAGACGTATACGACACTGGAGAACCCCTGGACGCCAACAGCGATTAAAATCCTGCCAGGAAGTCCATCCTTATAGTGGTGGAACCATCATGGTATGGGCGGGTATTTGGATCGGCGGAAGAACTGAGTTGATTTGGATCAGAGGCAACCTCAACGCTCAAATTTATGCTGAGACGATTGTATCAGACGTCATCGTTCCTCTACAAGTGCAAATCGGTCCCTTATTTCAGTTAATGCATGATAATGCACGACCGCACACCGCAAGAGTTGTAAGACAGACTCTCGCCGCAGCTAACATCAATGTCATGCCCTGGCCTGCTCAGTCGCCAGACTTGAACCCGATTGAGCATGCATGGGATATGCTACAGAGAAGAGCTCTGCCGAATATGGAGGGTATCCAGTCGCAAGAAGACCTTTTTTTGTTGTTGCAACGAACATGGGCGGCCATTCCACAGCGTGATTTGGATGAACTCATTTTGAGTATGCCAAACCGATGTTCTTGTGTTGTTAGTGTTCGCGGTAGAAACACGGATTATTAATTGTTTAAGTTACCCAATAAAATTTTAAAGAAAACTGTTATTTCAGTCTTTTTTTCGAACTTTAATGTTAGTGGTTCAAATGTCAAAAATCCCTTTATTAGGAAAATGGCAAATTTCTTTATTAATGCAACGGTGACTTGGTTTATCGTTACTGTAGACAAACGAAAACACTTTATTTGATGAATCCTTAAAGAAAATTTTAATTAATATCAATCAGGAGAAAAGTTATTGCAAAAATATATGTTGATCCCTAGACACTTTTGATGTGTGTATATCTTGGTTTCCTTTCCACTTTTGACAATAAAGGAATACGGTATTCCATCAACTCCCGGAGCAGAGTCCTTAAGACAAGATAAGGCAATTGTTAATTCCTCAAGGGAAAAAGGGGACTGTAATATGTCAGATGTTGTAGGTGAGGTAGCCGAGAATGTTGTAGCTTCCTCCAAAGAGGGAGCGGATGGAGAGGCAATTTTTTTACTAAAAGATTCTAACCATGAAGATGAGTCTAAAGAGGTATTACTATCTATAAATGAGCCACGAAACCTTTTGATATTTTTCCAAATAACAGTTGACGGAGTTTTAGGGGATAAAGATAAACAAAAAGAGTGCCATCCAGCTCTCTTTTTAATTCTTAATAGTTGTACTGTTTCTGCTGCAGTTTTCTGATAGTTTATGAAGTTATGTTCATTCATTGAACATGTATAGGTTCGCTCTGCTTCCTTGCGCTTTTTACATGCAACAGTGCACTCTTTATCCCACCAAGGTGGAGAAGAGATATTCTTAGAGGGGGATTTTCTTATCGGGATAGAATTATCAGCTGCAGATAAAAGAGCATTTTTAAATAGATAATAATGTAATTGGACATTACCCGAATTTAGTGTAGGAAGATTGCGAACTTCCCCAACTAGCAAATTGGTCATATAAAAACTGTGCTATGCGACTTTCGGTTATATAACTGTTAAATTGATGTTATTAGACAACTACAACGTTGTGTAACCGTTATTCCTACAACGATTGAGTCCCGTAACTAAATGGTCCACTAAATAAGTTGAGTAAACGTTTTTACGACTACTTTATACAACGTCGTATAATGGTACAAAAATATAGGATAAGTAAACGTTTTTACGACTGTATTATACAACGTTGTATAGTGGTGCCTGTATATAGGTTAGGTAGACGTTTTTACGACTGATTCATACAGCGTCTCATAGTAGTGCCTGTGTATAGGTTAGGTAGACGTTTTTACGACTGATTTATACAACGTCGTATAGTGGTGCCTGTGTATAGGTTAAGTAGACTATTTTACGACTGATTCATACAACGTCGTGTAGTGGTACCTGTGTACAGATTAGGTAGACGTTTATACGACTGATTCCTACAACGTCGTATAGTAGTGCCTGTGTATAGGTTAGATAGACGTTTTTACGACTGATTCATACAACGTCGAATAGTGGTGTTAGAGTACAGGTTACGTGATCGTTTTTACGACTGCTTTATTATATCGTCGTATTATAAAGACAGGTTGTAGGTAGGATAAATAAATAAAATATGACACAATGTATAAAGGTTTTATTTAAATTAAAGGTTATCTGTTCATGTTTATTATCTCACGGAACTCTAAAATAATTTATCATGGCCGACTATCTCGGTCGCAAGAAACCGCACTATGCGACCTTTTCATTCTATAATTGACGTATAGAAGTCGTTTCTTAACTTAGACAAGATGGCTGCTATTTTAGTATGTAAACAAATTTTAAGCAATAGTCTACAATAATTTAATTTCAAGAAATTCGAAGGGGGCGTAAAAAATTTCACAACGACACACCTATATTTCACCACAAAACTAAACGTCCCATAAGAACTAGGTGCACTGCACACATTTATCCTTACACTTTGTTCGTGTATAATATTGTTAAAGTAAATGTAAAATTAGTTAAGAATATTAAAAATTATATACCGTTTAAATTTAGTATTTGATAACACGCACTTTTCCAAACAAACATCACAGGAACGAATGAATGAAATGAACTGAATGTGTACAATAATAGTCGATGTTAAACACTTAACCGACATTACAATCATCTTCTAATGTCTATGCAATTGTTATAGGATTTCAGGTGGTTCGATAACAGTCGGTCGAAAACTTTTATGTAACATTTAAAAGTTCTTGACTGACGTTTATTTAACTTGTAAATAACAATAATGTCGTTTAATATGGGCCTATTTCGCGTTGTATAAACGTCTACGACACGTTTATATGACCCATTTTATAGAACCAAAAGGAAATGTAAAACGTTTTCTCAACTATTATGCAACGAAAATTTGTTACTTGGGTCCTCATCTGTATTAATCCTAAATTGGTTCCAGTCGGCTTGAGATACTACGTATTTTTGACGATGATTATTGATAGGGAATTCCTTTCGGGACATAGGTAAAAAGATAAGAATGGGGTAATGGTCGCTTCCATGAGAATTAGGAAGAACTTGCCAGGTAAGACTAGAAGTTAAACTAGCAGAGCAGAGAGATAAATCTACAGCACTTTTCACATTCTGCGAAGGAGCTACCCGCCGTGTTGGAGAGCCATCATTTAATATGCACAGATTAAAATCATCTAAGACGTCTAAAAGTCTAAATGAAAGAGACTCAGAGTTATGGGAGCCCCAGATTACATTATGTAGGTTAAAGTCACCTAATATAATAACCGGCTGAGGAATAGATGAAATTATAGAGGATATGTTCATTAAGATGGATAAACTGGGATAGGAATATATAAAGATATAAAGGTAATGTCCATGATACGAACTGCCACTATATTAAAGAGATCTTTATTATGGGATGGGATGGTAAGTTGTGAAAACTTGTAATTTCGTGATAGAAAAATTGCAGTGCCAGCCTTACCGTCGCTCCTGTCATCCCGCAAACAAGCATAGCCTGATATCCTAAAATTGGATTCAGGTCTAAGCCACATCTCCTGGATGGCAAGAATGACGGGCTTATGAGTATTTATGAGATAAATTAATTCTGGTTTTTTGTGTCTAATACTTCTACAGTTCCACTGAAGGATTGGGGTGAATTTTGTTATTAAGAGAAGAAAGCTCAGTAAGTTTTTGCCTAATATTGTACGGTAATTCTATGTCATTAAAACGTTGGATAAAGTTAATTAAAGTAGATAATTGTAACAATAACATTTCTAACAAATTGTCATTAGGTTCTGGTGGAACTGAAGGAGTACTTGAATAAGCACATCCATTTGGAAGAGAAGATACTGGGGTGGACGAAATTTCATTATGGATGTTCCTGTCATAGCCATAGCTGGATGCAGGAACCCTGGGATGACGAGGGATTTCCACTGTTTTGCGGTAGGAAGTGGGTGCAGGATAGGATGAAGTCCTTGCGGATGAGTTGGATTGGGTCTGAGTTGGGGGTGAAGGGAACATACGTGCTGAGTCTGCAAAAGATTTTTTGGTTGGGGAAAATCTAGCAGACGCCTCCATATATGAGATGCTCTCTTGTGACATAACCAGCTTAATCGATTTTTGCCTCTCGTGTTCTGGACAAGAAAAATATGTGGCTAAATGGTTTCCAGAGCATAAAATACATTTTGGAGGAGCTTGGCTTAAACATGCTTCGCCTTCATGTAAGTCTGCACATTTAAAGCAACGAGGCTTAGAACGGCACTGTGATTTTACATGGCCAAATCTACAGCAGTTATTACACTGGATTACAGGTAAACGGTAAATTTCAACAGGCAAAGAGGTAAAATAACAATAAACATGTTGTGGTAGCTTTTTACCTGTAAAAGTTAAAACAACCGTTTGGGTTGGTATCCAGGTAGGGGCAGAGCCAACAGAAGAGGACTTCCTATGTAAGCGTCTTGCTCGGAACACTTTTCCAAAACCCGGGGGGGGGGGGGGGGGGGTATTTGGATATTTTCTATCAACTCTTCCATAGTCCAATCAACAGGTACTTCTCTGATAATACCCATGCGCGACACATTAAATGAGGGAATATTTACCAAATAGTTGCAGTCATTCAACGCTGGATGGTTCAAGAAAGAATTAGCGTCAGCTGCAGACTTAAATTCCACAGAGATGCGATTTCGACCTACCTTCTTAACTCCATCTGAAATTATATTTTTAATGTTGTTGGAGTGCAAGAATTTGCCTATCTGTATTGCGCGAAAAACAGTTCCCTGTGTAAGTTCTTCCTTTTTGGCTACATGAACAACAAAAGGAGCAACATCATCTTCGAAATAGCTAATTTTGCTGTTCATATATTCCGGAAGGGTATATGTTGTTTGAGCAGATGCAGTAACTTGAGCAACAGATGTTTTTTTAACTGGGATTAAAGAACTATCAGGGTCATTTTGGGCACGCTTTCTAGGCATGCTTCTAGGGGTTTCTTGCGACTGGGAATCAAAAACATCCGGAGAAATCACACTGGCCCCTCCGGGGTCCGGAGGGTCAGTATCCATATTTACCCTTAGGACAGCACTAAACACTGACTACAATCACCAAAAATAACTATCGGACAATAACAAACACAAATAACACACACAAATATTTCAACAGCACAAAATAACAACTGTTAAAGAAAACACTTGTATCTCGTACTGAACCTAAAAGCAGAGTCCGCCGAACCGAAAACAGCTTGATTGATTCCTGTCACCTGTGTGTGAGAGATGTCAGTGTCAACTGGTCATGCCTAGGGTTGGACATTACAGACGTAATTGAATCAAATTATAAATTGAAGTTATCAATTTAATATCCATAGATGAATGATTGGCCTCGCTGCGCTCGTCTAGATACCGCGCTACCTATAAACCACAGCTCCGTAAATGCGGCAACTCGTTATTGTAGTGTGTTTATGACAATATGCCAGGATGCTAGTGTGCGTGAAAAATTTGTTGCCAGCTGCTCAACTGTTACCCGAGTTAATGGGGAAAATATTTTTGCTGTGATGTATTAGTTTGGTTATAAATATATATAGCTCAGAAAATATTTAAAAATTAACAATTAAAAGCGAATATGTATCAATATAATTGTTTATATTATTATGTAGGTTAGACGTAGGTTTCTTCTGTAGAAAAATGGTAGGTATGTATAGCAATGATTAGACCTCATTTTTTTAGTAGTTTTTTTAAATTACTACCAACCTAAAAATAGGCGACTAACGGACTAAAGACTGCACATACATCCAATAGCATAAAGCGACGATGGGCTCATCAAATAATATTACCAACCACCCTCTTGCCTTCGGAATCGTAAAAGGCGACTAACAGACTAAATACTGCACATACATCCAACAGCATAGAGCAACTATTGGCCCATCAAAATAATACCACCAACCCCTCACTTTTCTTCAATGTCGTAAAAGGGGACTAACGGACTAAAGACTGCACATGCATCCAACAGCATAGAGCGAAGATGGGCTCATTAAAATAATACTACCAAACCCTCTCTTCTCTTCGGTGTTGTAAAAGGCTGCTAATGGACTAAAGACTGCACATACATACAACAGCATAGAGCGGCGATGGGCTCATCAAAATAATACTACCAACCCCTCTCTTCCCCTTGGTGTCGTAAAAGCGACTAACGGGCTAAAGGCTCACCACTTGCCTTTAGCCCGCTGAAGCGTGGACTGTGTGGGCGTGGTCTGTATTATCCATAGATTCAAATGATTACTAATTTTACCATAAACTTTAATATTATCTATCTCAAAAAAGTTGTTGATCTAATAAAAAAGTAATAAGTCGAGTCTTTATTCATGATTATTCTACATATGACTAAATACTTTTTCGTTTTTGTAGGCATATCACAGACATATTACGTCTGTGAGGCATATTGTCATGTGACAGACAAAAATTTAAAAAAAAAATACTTTTTCCCCTTGGGCTTTGTTATACAAGGGGCTAAAATGACCCCATTATATACGAGGTAGTTTTACTCCCGAGCTTTAGCGAGGGAGTAAATAGAAACCGAGTTTTAATGGGTTTTTAGCGCCGTGTGTTACACTCTGATTTTCACTACGAATGCGAGAAAATAAAACAATCCAATACAATTTGAATTGGTTTATTTTATTAGAAATTAACCCGTTAGTTGCTTTAACGACACCCAAGGGAAGAGAAGGGTTGGTAGTATTATTTTGATGAGCCCATCGCCGCTCTATGCTGTTGGATAGTAGGTATGTGCAGTCTTTCCATCTCTTCCCTTGGGTGTCGTCAAAGGCGAATAACGGACTAATGACTGCACATACATCCTACAGCAAAGAGCTTCGATGGGCTCATCAAAATAATACTACCAAACCGTCTCTTCCCTTCGGTGTCGTAAAAGGCGACTAACGGACTAAAGACTGCGCATACATCCAACAGCATAGAGCGGCGATGGGCTCATCAAAATAATACTACCAACCCCTTTCTTTCCTTGGATGTCGTAAAAGGCGACTAACGGACTAAAGACTGCACATACATCCAACAACATAGAGCTGCGATGGGCTCATCAAAATAATATTTCTAACCCTACACTTTTCTTCGATGTCGTAAAAGGGGACTAACGGACTAAAGACTGCACATACATCCAACAGCATAGAGCAACTATGGGCTCATCAAAATAATACTACCAACCCCTCTCTTCTCTTTGGTGTCGTAAAAGGCGACTAATGGACTAAAGACTGCTCATACATCCAACAGCATAGAGCGGCGATGGGCTCATCAAAATAATACTACCAACCCCTCCATTCCCTTGGGTCTCGTAAAAGGCGACTAATGGACTAAAGACTGCACATACATACTACAGCATAGAGCGGCGAGGGGCTCATCAAAATAATACTACCAACCCCTCTCTTCCCTTGGGTGTCGTAAAAGCGACTAACGGGCTAAAGGCTCACCACCTAAGCACATGTGCAGACTGCAGTTTTTTCTTGCTGAAGCGTGGTCTGTGTTGTCCATAGATTCAAATAATTACTTATTTTACCATAAACTTTAATAAAAACTATCTCAAAAAAGTTGTTGATCTAAGTAAACAGTATTATGTCGAGTCTTTATTCATGATAATTCTACATAAGACTAAATACTTTTCGTTTTTGTAGGCTCATTGTCATGTGACAGACTGGTAGATTTAGATCAATCATATTCAGTTACATTCACATCACTATCAATCGAATTAGACTTGTACCGATGCTATGTCCCTAACCTAACTTCTACTACCCTCATCATTTTTATCCTCGATCCTATGGGGGTAAACCAATATCGCGTCGTGTCGTGTCGGCCATCTTCACTTCCGATCTAGCCTGCCTACGCGACAGGGCCTTTGAGTCGAGCTCTCGTGTTCCTCATTTATCGGTCAAGTCATACCATCTTCCAAGTGATCGCCGCGAGTTTACTACTGTGATCACGAACTTTTGCCGTGGAAAGTCAAGAAAGAGTGAGACGCGCGTCAACTACATCCAGCACGCGGGAGCAACGTCGAACCAGGTTAGCCCCCTAAAACCCCTCTTCTTTGATCGCCCATGTTTTGGTCCTTCGTCCCGATTCCCTTCATTTCCGTAAGCATCGGAACATAATTATTCAAAGTTCATCAATTGCATAAAAATCTATTTTTAGAAAATATTTTTTGCATACCTTCAATAGTTTTACAAAACTATCTTGGGGATTTCCATTTCGCATACTAGCAGCACTGAACATCGTTCAATCAATTAAGCTGTCAACTGTCAAGTGTCAGTCATCTGTCAACTGACAATAATAATAACCTCTAGGAGTTTGTTTTGTTTATTTTTACTTGCGAAATAAAATAACTTTAATTATGTCGAATGATTTGAAAATAGCCACTGTTAAATTTAACCTGGCTTATGATTTCGTATGCGAACTTTATAAACTGGCTACAGTGCTTGTGCAAACCATTCCTACAACACCGCAGGAATTGAGTAAATCTCGTGTTCGTTTCGTTGATCTAAATCAGATGCGTGAACAGTTTGATACTAATTTTACGTTGTTAGTTGCTGCTTCACAGCCCGATGAACAGAGAGGAACTATAGAATCTTGCTTTACAACGTTTTACGAGAAATATTACTCAATTCAAAGTATTTGGTCTGACTTAAGTGTATTGGATTCCAAAACAACTAATGCTCCTGTGACACAGGAAGTAGTTTCCAGGTCTAGTTGCGAATCAAGTCGTTTTCATTTACCTAAAATTACATTAACACATTTCAAAGGCATTCACACTGAATGGCCCAATTTTATATCAATATTTGACAGTTTAATTCATCAAAACAATGAAATATCTTCAATACAAAAATTCCATTATTTATTGAGTGTTTTAGAACAAGAACCTCTTAACTTAATTAAACATTTAAGCATAACTAGTGAAAACTATGGTGTGGCCTATAATCTCTTACAAGAACGTTATGAAAATAAGCGCTTGATAGCCGACAAACATTTAGATTTGTTACTATCAGTTTCATGTTCCAACTTAAAGAATTTAAAACGTTTTCTCAACACCTTAAAAGAAAACACACAAGCATTAAATACTCTTGGATTTGATGTCAATTCTTGGAGTTTTCTTTTATATCATATAATATCTAAAAAGTTACCGTTGGACTTAAAAACTAAATTTGAGTTTACTTTACAGCAAAATGAGATACCGCGTTTTGGAAACTTGTTGACATTTTTAGAACACAATTTAAGGGTTTCAGAAGCAACTAATTTCACATGTGTAAACAATAATCCCAAAGCGTTAATTCCTCATGCATCCACCTTACATGTAACTAATTCAACTTGTTATTATTGTAGTGGTGATCATGCAATCTATCAATGTTTAGAGTTTGAGAAACTGAAAGATAAGAAATTATTTTTAACTGAAAAAAGACTTTGTTACAACTGTTTAAGGCCACATAGTATTTCACAATGTTTATCTAAGCGTTGTTGTCAAGTATGCAAGAAACGTCATCATACAAAATTACATAATGAGTTTAGAGCAGCGGATTCCTTTGTGAAGCCCGAACCCTCCTCTTCGAAACAGGTGTTACTTAACATAGAACCATTGTCTACCGGCCTCTTAGGTACTGCTCTTGTTGGAGTCCAGGATGTTGATGGTCAGGTACATGTTGTTCGTGCGTTAGTAGATCCTGGTGCTCAATCATCTCTTATAACTGAATCTTTAGCACAGCAACTTCGACTGCGACGTCGTAAGTCCTGCGATCTGTTCGGTGTCGGTGAACACCGGCAAGCTACCCATGGAAGGGTAGATTGTTCAATCTTGTCTCTCACAGACGATTCCGTTCCTGGTTTGTCCACTGAAGCCATTGTACTTAAGCGCATCACGGGATATCAACCTGCAGCAATGGTCAATCCGATTGTGCCAGAGAAATGTAGCGACCTTCAGCTTGCTGATAAGACTTTCAACATTCCGGGTAAAATCGATTTACTTTTGGGTGTTAATCTTTTCAGTGACATTTTTAGCGGTCCAAAGTTAAAATTAGGTAATGGTTTACCTACAGCTCATTCAACCATCTTTGGTTGGGTCATTATGGGTTCGACCCCAGTGACTACAACTCAGTATCAAAATATTAGCCTACTTACCAACGAGTCTAGGTTACAACTTACTATAACTAAATTCTGGGAATCAGAAGAGTCTCCTTTGCCGCCGATTCCAGATCCTGATGACATCATATGTGAAAAGCACTTTGTTAACACACACAATAGAGATCCCGATGGGAGGTTTGTAGTTAGGCTGCCGTTCAAGGTAGAGTCCTCTCAGCTTGGTGATACTCGGTTAATTGCGTTAAAACGGTTTCACAATTTAGAGCGTAAACTTATAAAAGAGCCTACACTTCGTGAGCTCTACATTCAATTTATGAAAGATTATGTAGAGTCTGGACATATGAAGTTAGTACCTTCTCATAGTGCGGTTGACAGATATTATATTCCTCATCACGGCGTGCTCAAGGAGAGCAGTAGCACTACAAAGTTGAGAGCTGTTTTCGATGCATCTCTACCCAGCTCTACCGGTGTTTCCCTCAATCAAATTTTGTTGTCAGGCCCTAAGCTACAACAGAATATACAGGATATCATTTTAAGGTTTAGAACTTATTTAGTGGTCTTCACTTGTGACATCAAACAATGTTATCGAATGGTCAGGTTACATGATGATGATCAGCGGTTCCAAACTATCTTCTGGCGCGAATCTCAAGATCAACCGTTGCAGGAGTTCGAGTTAACAACCGTCACCTACGGCGTCACTAGTTCTGCATACCAGGCTATCAGGGTGATTCATGAGTTGGCGAATCTTAACGACTCTACATATCCTGAGGCTGCACGTGTCCTACGGGAGGACACCTTCGTAGACGATATCGTGACTGGGTGTGACACGCTAGAGGGTGCTAAGACGCTACAGCACCAAGTCACTGACGTGTTGGCTCAAGGTCGTTTCCTTCTTAGGAAATGGTCTAGCAACTCTGGCGAGCTACTCAAGGGTTTACCTGCAGATCATTATGAAACACCTTATCGATTCGAGGATTCCGGTGACAATATTTTCAAAATCTTAGGTATTGAATGGAACCCCTCATCCGATAACTTTCTCTATCACGTCTCTAACATGAGTAAGACTCTAACCAAACGAGGTGTTCTATCGAACATCGCTCGTCTCTATGATCCTTGTGGCTTTATCACGCCGGTAACATTTTTCGCTAAATCTTTTATGCAGCGTTTGTGGCTTTTAGAGCTGGGTTGGGACGATACTCTCCCTTTCGATGTCCAGCAAACTTGGCTGAAATTTGTTGACGACTTCAAATCTTTAAATCAAATACGGATTCCACGCCACGTTATGGGTGATCCTCATTCTAAATATCAACTTCACGGTTTCAGCGACGCATCGGAGCGCGGATATGCCGCATGCGTCTATATACGCTGTGAAAGCGGTGACGGTGACAGCGTTCAAGTTCATTTGTTAATCGCTAAATCTAGAGTCGCTTCAGTCAGGCAAAGGCAAACGATCCCTAAGCTCGAGCTCTGTGGAGCAGTCCTGTTGGCTCGCCTTATGGACCATGTGTGTAAGGTCTTGCACTCCAAATTAAAATCCATACCAATAATTGCATGGTGCGACTCTAGCATAGTGCTAACTTGGTTACGAACTTCACCGCACAAGCTTCAAACTTTTGAAGGAAACAGAGTTTCCCAGGTTCAAGGCATCATTCCAAACGCTACCTGGCGGCACATTCCTTCACATCTCAATCCCGCGGATTGCGCGAGTCGAGGCTTGCTTCCTCGCGACTTAGTAGTTCATCCACTTTGGTGGAGTCCTTCTTGGCTCAAATCTGATTACAGTTCATGGCCTTCCACATGTCAACTGCTTGACCCTGTGGATTTGCCAGGCGTGAAAGTAGGTCCAGTTGCTGCACATGTCGTGCAAACTGTTGACACGAAAACCCACACGGACTCTACAATTATATTTACTCCTCCTGTTGCTGCACACTTAGTGCAAACAGCAGAGACGGGTCCGGATAAGCACTCTACATCGGCTGTTGCACCTTCCTCAGACGAAGTTGTCCAACACGTCATTGTAAAGTACAGCTCTCTATCCAAAGTTACACGAGTACTCGGTTGGTGGCTTCGTTATATGCATAATGTTCGCTCACCAAAGGATAAACGAGTAGGTAATTTGACGATATACGAATTAAAATCGGTGTTGTCAACTTGTATCAAATCGGTTCAATCTACAGCGTTTGCCGATACTATAAAATTGTTGCGTCAACGTAAGCCTATCAAGGGCAGCCTACGTCGCCTCCATCCCTTTCTCGATGATCTAGGTTTTCTTCGAGTTGGTGGGCGACTGGTCAACGCCAACTTGCCTTTCGATAGTAAACATCCATTTTTGTTACCTCAGTCGCATCCTTTTACAAATCTTCTCATCGATCATTATCATCAGCTCTACGGTCATCCAGGTCCTGCTATTTTAATGGCTATCCTATTGCGTAGGTATTGGATTGTGTCAGCTCGACGTGTAGTGCGGCACAGGATTTTTCAATGTCAACGCTGCTACAGACTAAAGGCGAAACCTATGAATCCATTCATGGGCAACTTACCTGCCGATAGAGTCACTCAAGCTAGGCCCTTCCAAAGGGTTGGGTTAGATTTCGCCGGACCGTTCAACGTCAAGGATTCCAGTGCTCGCAAACCTAAAATCTTTAAGGCTTACCTATGTGTGTTCATATGCTTTGCAACCAAAGCGATGCATTTGGAAGTAGTCTCCACCTTGTCTACTGACGCGTTTTTGACATGTTTAGATAGATTTGTTTCGAGAAGAGGGTTACCTTCTGACATATATTCCGACTGTGGCACAAACTTTTTAGGCGCACGCAACTATCTTAAGGATATTTATCTGCTTAAAGCTCATATCGATAGAGACTCAGATAAAGTTCAATCTCATCTAGCATCTCATGAAATTCATTGGCATCTTAACGTTCCCTCGGGACCACATCTTGGTGGCCTCTGGGAGAATGCAGTGAAGTCTTCTAAAACATTACTCAAGCGTATCATAGGCGAACGTGTATTAACGTTTGAAGAACTAAGTACAGTGTTCTGCAAAATTGAATCTATACTAAATTCACGACCTATCTGTCCAATTGGTAGCGACCCAAACGATTTAGAAACTCTGACGCCGGGTCATTTTTTGATTGGACAACCGCTTCTTGCCTTACCGGAGCACGATCTAGAGCACATTGCTACTCATCGTCTGAATCGTTGGCAATTGCTACAGCAAATCACCCAACATTTTTGGAAACGCTGGCACAGCGAATATTTACACACGCTGCAGCAACGTGATCGTTGGCTAAAGCCTGAACGTAATTTACAGATGGGTGACTTGGTGTTGTTGATGGAGCCTAATACACCTCAGTTACTCTGGAAAAAGGCTAGAATTACCAAACTTTATCCGGGGAATGACGGTATTGTCCGGGTCGTAGACATTAAAACAACCAAAGGAGTTCTCAAGCGTCCTGTAGCCAAGTTATGTCGCTTAATTCCCGAAACCTAGATATGTCAACATTGATCAATTAATTTAGCATGTAAGTAACTAGAGTAAGATAACATTTACACTTTTTCAATCAGCTTTCAGTTAACTTATTATCAATTTGTCTGTTTCAATTAAAAGAGCTAAGCCGCTCTTTGGGGGGCGGTATGGTAGATTTAGATCAATCATATTCAGTTACATTCACATCACTATCAATCGAATTAGACTTGTACCGATGCTATGTCCCTAACCTAACTTCTACTACCCTCATCATTTTTATCCTCGATCCTATGGGGGTAAACCAATATCGCGTCGTGTCGTGTCGGCCATCTTCACTTCCGATCTAGCCTGCCTACGCGACAGGGCCTTTGAGTCGAGCTCTCGTGTTCCTCATTTATCGGTCAAGTCATACCATCTTCCAAGTGATCGCCGCGAGTTTACTACTGTGATCACGAACTTTTGCCGTGGAAAGTCAAGAAAGAGTGAGACGCGCGTCCACTACATCCAGCACGCGGGAGCAACGTCGAACCAGGTTAGCCCCCTAAAACCCCTCTTCTTTGATCGCCCACAGACAAAAATTTAAAAAAAAATACTTTTTCCCCTAGGGCAAGAAAAGCTATTTTAGCCCCGCTCTAGAACGCTACAATGACGGTCTTTTTGAGCAAGAGGAGTGAAAAAACTATTGTAGCCTCGCTTTACAACGCTACAATGACAATAATATTTATAAAACATTATTTTAAACATTGTCTATGATTTTTTTCAAAACGAATACGTTCGTGATTTGCCGGTGGCGGCACTGACACTGAGAGCATTATTTATGATTAAACGAACTTACCTGTACGTGAAGTTCTATCATAATTATACGAAGTGCTTCGTCCGAAGAGATTAGTAACATTCAGGTATTATATGACACAATGTAGTAACGCGGTAGTGACACCACCTCAGCACTAAAGTTGAGAAAATATGGAGTGTAAGATAAAAAATAATTTATTTTGTACTAGCAACACTATAGGATTTCATTTGGCGCCATAATATCTGTCATCATAATGCTTGCCGCGCTCTGGCGCCACTGCTAGGCCTCATTAAGTTCAGAGCATTTTGATAATTCCGAGAAAACCAAGGGCCCAGCAATGGGTGGGTGGGTTTTACTAATCTCTTCGGACGAAGCACTTCGTATAATTATGATAGAACTTCACGTACAGGTAAGTTCGTTTAATCATAAATTATACTCGTGCTTCGTCCTCAAGATTAGTAACATTCAGGTATTATATGACACAATGTAGATGTTTAGAGAATTTCGAGGGAATATCAAAACTAATACACTTTATTAATAATAACTATATTTATTAATATCAATTAGTTTATAACGAACATACAGCCCTCGCTAACGAGACGTAATCATTACATTCAAGAAGAGGTCTATTATAAAATTTAGCAAAGGTAGAGGAATTGCCGCTCCATCCAGCCGTTTTTCTAATAAGGTCTAAATTTACGCCCAGCTTATGCGCTGCTGACGTAGCGGCATGTCGTGTACTATGGGAAGAAAAGATGGACACGTCTATTCCGATATCTTTGAGTGTACACTTAGTTCAACGACTGAGAGTCTGAGTAGACACACAGTTATGCGGTTTGCGAAAGCTAATGAATAATTGATTAATTTTCATTATTTCTTTAGTCTTTTCTATGTAGACCTTAAGGGTTTTAGCGGGACATACCTCTGGACGTTGATTATAAAAAGGTAAATAAAGTGTGGGTTGATTTTTGCCTAATTTTGATGTTTTGATTAAATCTGATATTTTAATTATTACTTTATCATTTTGATAAATTATTTGATCACATTTTATTTTTGATAATGTTTGTACTCAATGCGCCGTAACGAGAGCAAGTAGTGTAATGCATTTTTTGGACAATTGTTCAAGGCTTAAACTTTCATTAGGATAAAGAGCAGCTAAATAGTTCAAGACTGTACTTGGATCCCACGTAACATTATAACGTGGCAATGGAGGTCTTAATTTATATACACCTTTACAAAATCTTATAATTCTATCATCATCTGACATGTTACCTAATAATAGCGAAAGTGCAGATCTGTGGCTATTGATAGTACCGTACTGACCTCCATCATTAAAAATCTTTGTAAGGAAATCTATTACAATTGGAATGGATGGGTTGTATATGCTTATATTATTTTCATTGCAAAATGTATACCATCGTTTGAAGCAGACATCGTATTGCTGTAAGGCATTCTCGGACAGTGATGCTAAGGTGATATCTAATGCAGACTCTGGGATGCAGCGTTGCAATAGTGCTGTCCGGACAAAACTCCGGCAACCAGGGTAGTGTGAGCTTGCATGTTCTGGCTGCTGGAAGAAGGTATGACAACATCATAATGCTGAAGCTTTATTACGTCTGAAACAAGTAATTTGTAAAATAGGGGATACCAGGGTTGGGATGGCCAGTCAGGCACATAATACCTTTGGCACTATCGGAAATTATTTTCCTCAGGGATTTAAGTACGACTGCCACTGGTGGGAAGGCATAAAAGAACTTCCTAGACCAGTCTAAAGTAAAGGAATCGCAAGCAATGGCCTCGGGATCTGGATGTAAAGAGACAAGACATACCTATCGCACTTCTTATTGATGCGGTTAGCAAATAAATCAATTTCAGGGATTCCTAGATTGTTTATTAATTTTTGGTAACCAAAATTTGTAAGCTCCCATTCTAAATCTGGATGGGTACGTCTAGACTCTTTGTCGGCTATAACATTTTCTGAGGATTTAATGTATGAAGCAATTATAAATATTTTTCGCTCTTCACACCAGTCCCATATAGCTTTTGTGACTGAATTAAGATGTGGGAACTGGATACCTCCCATGCGATTTATATAGCTGACTGCAGTAGTATTATCTACTCTAAGCAATATTTGACAATTGTAATTTTTTTTTCCAAATATCTTAAGAGCAAAGTAGGCCGCTAGTAATTCGAGTTGATTAATGTGTAATTTCTTTTCACTATTAGTCCAACGACCACAAGCTGTTTGTTCGTTACATGCTGCCCCCCACCCCGTTGTTGAGGCGTCAGAGAATATTTCTAACATGTAACTATCATTTCTAATTCTATGTACGGAATGATCAATTACACTTGTCCACCAATCAAAATCGAGATGCAAGGATTGTGGTAAAGTCATGTATTTATCATAGTCATTATGACCTAATAAAGGAAGAAACTTACATCGTTCTAATTCTTTTGTATGCAGCCAACCATATTCAATCACAGGACAGGCAGATATTAATAAACCTATTAATTGCGCGAATGTTCTTATTTTAAACCGTTTAAGTTTTCTAAGGTTCCCAATTTCTATTTTAATACGAATTCTCTTTTCCGGAGGTAATGTAATTTGCCATTTATGCGTGTCTATTATAAAACCTAAATAACGACAGTTCTTTGAGGGTATTTTTACCTTTTTTCTTCATTAATAATAAACCCTAAGGCTTTTAAAACAGACTGAGTGATTTCAATATTTTTTAAACAATCTGTATGTGTAATTCCTGTCCAAAAGAAGTCATCTAAGTAATTTCATGAGATATATCCCAAAGAACGTAACAATTTGACCACTGGTTTCATCAGTTTTGTAAATATAAATGGAGCTGTACAGATACCAAATGGAAGAACATTGAATTCATACAAATTATTGTTTACAAAAAATCGAAGGTACTTTCGAGATTCCGGATGAATTTTAATTAAAAAGTAGGCATCTTTTAAATCTAAAGTAGCAATAAAAGAGTCTTTAGATATAAGTTTGAGAACTGTTCGAATATCCTCTAATTTAAAATGTTGTGATTTCATGAATTTATTTAAGCTTTTAAGATTTAATATTAATCTTTTCCCGCCATTTGGTTTCGATACTAAAAATATGAGAAATATGTATTGATCAGAACACGGTTCACATTTAGATATGGCTCCAACAGAAACTAAGTTATTGATTGTTACTTTTACATGAATTTGTTCCGAGTCTGCGAAGTTAGTTACAGCCGGTAAATGAGATTGTTGAACTGGACGTTCAAATTTTAATTTGTAACCATTAATCCATGATAAAATGTTACGATCACATGTTATAATCGACCATTGTTTATAAAAAAGCGCAAGCCTGCCGGCGTAACGTACCGAGTTTACTGGTGTTGTTGGTTCGGGGCTGGCCGATGTGAGTAATTCATTGACGACATCCCGCGGCGAGGCGGTGGTGCGTTGCGAGCTGCTGGCAGCTGGAAGCGTGGCGACGGGCCCGGTGGCTGCCTGCGAACTGGAGCCCTCGCCTTCCAGTTTAAATGCTTGTTTGGTACGTTTGCAGACGTTGAACTCTTTGGTTTCTTAGAAATATCCAACTTGAGGTCTGTACTGGATTTTGTAACTGCCTTTGCGGTTTTCAAGGTTTCAATCAAATTGTTTCCAAACAAATATTTATCTATTTTTGTAAGTGACAATTGGTCTTTTAAGTCCTTTTTACTGAATATAGACAGAAGTTCCTTCTTGCTTCGGATTCTGAATGCTGAATATCACAAAATATTCGGCCAATATTGATGAGTTCTTTAATTAACTCGGTGTTTTTCTCAGAAGCACTAAGCTGATCTGATATTACTTTGCTTAGACATGAAATGCCAGCTGCAATCTGTTTTTGTCTGGACTCAATGGCCTTGTCTCTTTTGGTGACTTGTTCGGTAACAGCGGCTTTTATTTCAGCATTAAGCTGTGGTGCGGCTATGTTTATACAATTTTCCGGCACTAGGTACTTTTTGAGTAGCTCTTTCCGAGCATCTTTGCTTAAGCCGGAAGTGGCTATATGATTGAATCTAGTTGCCAAGTCTTTGTTAATTTTAGTTCCGTACTCGACGACTAACGACGGATCTTCGCCCAAAATGTTTAAGATGTCTACATCAGGAGTGGACGAAAGACCACTAGGGCCAGTTTCAACATCTTGAGGAACTTCTGCGATGTCTATAATTTGAGGTATCTCGTTAGTGCCAGTCTCCAAATCAATAGTTTCAACTTGCTCCGCTGAGTTCTGATTTGTTTCAAGGCCTAAAACAATATTTATCGGTCTTTTAGACTTTGCTATCGTTTATTTAAAACAGAAACGGTAGTAATATTAATAAAGGGAAAAATAATAATTGCGGGTAGTTGTGAAAAAAGAAGAGAAAATGTTTTTTAATTTATTGTTATTCTTCCTTCTAACCAATAAAATATGAACCATTAAGATTATGTGCAAATTTTTTGGTTTACGAACCATAAAGGATTTTCAGACATTGCGGCGGGAAAGCCCCAATATTCATATTATTTGTCAGCCACACCGAGCGTCGAGACTACTCTGATGCACATTTAAATTTTAATCAGACAATAATTGCGTCGAGATAGTCCCTCAAAAACTACTCTGATGCAATCGATTAACAGCATGCGTCAAGATAGTCCCAAAGACTACTCTGTGCATGAAAAAACAATCGTTACTTATATTAGAATTGAAAGACACTTGCTACGAGTTAGTCCCTCAGACTACTCTGATGCAAGTTTATAAGTAAGTTGTTTAGTGCACTAATGGAGAGAGAAAAAAAAACAACGTAATTGTGGGTACTTACTGTTAGAATTCTCCTGAATATCAGGTGTGGAAGCTCTCGACGAATTAGATGATGAGCTGGATGATCGACTAGAAGACGATGAAGAACTTATCGATAAAGTATTTTTATTACGCCGCGAGCGTTTAACCTCCTCTAATTTCTTTAATTTTTTACAATTAACTCTAAACTAGTTTCCGCCGACCGTTTCGGCATGATTGCGAAAAAACGTGTGAAGTGGATGAGCACTAAATTGCGAATGAGGCCTAGCAGTGGTGCCAGAGCGCGGCAAGCATTATGATGACAGATATTATGGCGCCAAATGAAATCCTATAGTGTTGCTAGTACAAAATAAATTATTTTTTATCTTACACTCCATATTTTCTTAACTTTAGTGCTGAGGTGGTGTCACTACCGCGTTACTACATTGTGTCATATAATACCTGAATGTTACTAATCTTGAGGACGAAGCACGAGTATAATCACTGACAAGTGGGGATGCGTTCATAGAGAATGTATGAAAAACACTGTGCCGGTACTGTGTCGGTACTGTGGCTTCACTGATATGTGTGAAGCAACCTTTAACCTATAATATTACCCAAATCATAAACTATACACCTGTTTCATTAAAATCCGTCCAGCGGTTTTTGTGATGCGCGTCAAACAAACAGACAGACAAAAATTCCAAAAAAGATTCTAATATTCACGTATCCTTCATCCCCTAGATTATGTTTTTCGCAAATATTTTCAATGTAAGTACAGACACGAAAAGTTTACATTTCAGGAACATAGGTCAAAATTAAAAAATAGCTTTTCCGTACTGGAGTCAATCAGCTGATTGCGCATTTTGTATAGGGAAAAATAATAAATTTTCGACCCATGTTCCTTAATGGAAAGTTGTTCAGTTTCATCGGTAGAATCCCCTTGATATAGTGTCAGCTAACATTTTTACACCCTAATATAGATCACAAATATAAGTAAACATGAAATAACATAGAACTAGGTTAAGTATACAGTAACTTTGTAAGACAAATGAAATAGGTTACCTATATAATAAAAGACAATAACAATAAATTCACATAATAAAAATCTCAACCACGGGGACTTTATTCTTGTATAAGCGGTAACACTGAATGGCGTTTATTGTTCATATTATTTTATGAAAAAATTTCGAAATTATACGATACTTACTGATTGTATGTGATCCCAGTGTCCTTCATATTTTTAGAAGTATTATTTTTACACAATTTTACTACGCAAACTGGCATTTTAGTTTGAATTAAGCCCAAAATTGAATAAAACATTCGGGACGTACACGTCACCCACAGCTGTCAGTGTGACTGGCTCGGGTACGCCGATTTCGGCGTAGTATTGGTTGCCGCATTTGACAAGTACGACGGAGGTATCTAGTCGAGCGCAGCGAGACCAATCATTAATCTAAGTTAATATCATTATCTGTCGTTAATCGTTTTTCGCTTCAAATTATCATTTTGGATGATATTAAACTCACATAATTGTTAGAAATTCATAATTGATACGAAAATAAAAATATGTGAATAGATTTTAAATGATTAAATGTTTACTAGAAAAAAATCAACTAGTCTCAGAAAGTTCGAATGGGAGTTAGAGCTGTAGACCGGCAATCCAAAGGTCGTGGGTTCGAATCCCATTCGAGCTTCCTGAGACAAGTTGATTTTTTTGTAGTAAACATTTTATCCTATAAGTATCTATATAGCATTGTAAATGCTATTATATATTATGTAGTGTATGTAGGTATATTTATATAGGGTTCAATTAAATTAGTGGCGTTCCTTTAAATTACAGGTAGCTTACGCCAAAATAAAAATATTTTGTTCAAAAAACATTAGAATTAATAAGCTAGTTTTAGAGTAATTGATGATTAATAGTTATAAACAGAAACACGTAAAACATCATACTGTACTCAGCTGATCACTACTACATGCGCACGCGTACGGTAAAAATGAACTTTGTTTACACACGACACGCAACTACCGCCTACATCACGAGGTGCCATTGCACACTCACTCATACATTGATGAAAGTGAATATGTAGCGTCGTCGGTCTCAACGCACGCACGGGACGGACGGGAGGTCTCCCAATTTCTTTTTACGTAGGTTATGCGTATGGCGCGCGCTAAAAACTCTGTGCTCGTGATAGATAGTAGATAGTTAAAAGTTATTTTTTATGAATTACTTTTACAGAGAATGATAAGTTAAATAAATGTTAAAATGTTAAATGTTTAATATCATAAAAAACAATCAATTAAGTACTTGAAGTTTACCCACCAGGCAGATCAGAACTATTATAAATAAAATAATGGTATTCATCATCAGCATATAAAAGTAACACTGCTGGGCACAGGCTTTCCCTCATAGACCACATCACATGAAGAGATAGGGCTATGCTTGTGACCTACCACGCTGGCCCAATGCAGGTTGGTAGAAGGATTGCGTAGTACGATAATAAAATACACTTTATTTAAAATAGTTTATTAAAATTACAATGACATACTTACAAATTTTTATCACAATGACAAACTAACGTGTTGCGAGGTAAAGTTTTAAATCGATTAGAGAAGTTTGACAGTTTTGTATAGGATGATGTGGGCTGACTGTACAAAATAAAATTATTTACAAAGTTTTATTATTTTACAAATCAAATAAAAAAAATCACTTAGAGCAACTGCTGAAGTGGCCGCCTAGTTGTTGGACGCAAAGGTTGGCCCTCATAAAAACGTTCCTACTAACACCAGACTAACACGCACTAGAGTGTCACTGTCACTGCGCATTGTTTCAAA
The DNA here is from genome assembly GCA_963921215.1 of Scoparia ambigualis. Classification (NCBI taxonomy): domain Eukaryota; kingdom Metazoa; phylum Arthropoda; class Insecta; order Lepidoptera; family Crambidae; genus Scoparia; species Scoparia ambigualis. Next base: position 6,277,102 of record OY992525.1, on the reverse strand, counting down.
AGCACTCACTACCTACGTAACTGTTCGGCACTGGTGATAGTACGGCCATGTCGTGACCACACACTAAGTCCTTCGCACGACCCCACACGTGAAAGTCCAGCGGCGTTAAGTCCGGTGAGCGTGCTGGCCATGCGATCGGTCCACCGCGACCAATCTAACGATCTTCATAGATCACTGTGAGATGCGCACGGATGTTGCGGTCGTAGTGCGCCGGCGCTGAATCGTGCTGGTAATGCAGCCTCTGACGTAGTCCGATAGGCACACCGGCGAGCATCTCCACCAGGTTCACTTGTGAAAAGCTCATGTATGTAGCTCCGTTGAGTCGGTTTAGAAAAACTGGACCGAGAAATTGGTTACCTAATATTGGTTACCTAACACCTAAACCTATGTTGAAAATGGTCCGGGCGCGCCAATCTTGGGTTTTCTTCAGTCTAGTAGTGGGCATTGTGGATGTTGAATATGCCCACTCTTGTGAATGTTCTTTCATCAGTCCATAAAATATTGCACGGCCTATTTCGCAGGAGCCATTGACAAAATGCCATTCGTGGTGCAAAGTCCTGTTGCATAAGCCCCTGGACTCGCGTGAAGTGGAACGGACGCAGCTCTTCCCGTTTTAACACCTTCCACGCATAAGTCTTTGAACAAAGACAGCCGCTGCATCGCATGTAACTGGCGGTTGGATAGCGCGCGAAGAAATCCAAAATGTTTTCTTCCAGCTGTGGCGAATAGCGAGGTCTTCCAGCATCACCACGAGGCATAAAACTCCCCGACTCCCGGAATCGCTGCTCAGCTCCCAAGATAGTGCGGGGACCAACGCGCACACCGTATCTTCACCGTTTCTTCTGGTAAAGCCTTCACTTAGCGAGGCTGTAGTTCGCCTCTCGATAACATGTGACCATGTTAAAATAATCCACATTAGAATATCGGTACGGCATTTTTGTAATATTCGTTCACGCACAGAAGTTCTCAGACTGGCCTCTCAAAAAAGATGCACACGACAGTGTTTCCAGTTTAATGATTTCCTTTCCCCTCGCTACAATTGAGATTTCCCCTTTTCAGGACTTTTTTCCCCTTAAAAATTATTCTGCTATGTTTTTCGGATGGTTAAAATTACTATCTAAAAAAAGGTCGTCGCAAGGTGGGTAGAAATAAACTATATTTTTTTTACGTTCCGTTACATGCAGTGTTCATAATATCATTTTTGGCGGCGGCGGCGTTACACATGACACTTATTGGAGGTTAGAAAGGTATGTCAAATGTAAAAAAATAATTATTTTTTTGGTTAGGCTATTTTATTTATTATTTCCCCTATTCATCTCTTTGCCCTTTTTCGTCCCCTCTGGATTTAAATTTCCCCTCAAAAAGGGAATTTTCCCTCATTGTGGAAGCACTGCACGCGATTGCACGCGCTCCTCTCTCTCAAGCCAGCACGTGTAACTTCTCTGTCACTCAAGCCGGCACGTGTAACTAGGGACGGGCGAAATGTTGTAATGTTTATTGATCTCGTACGATAGTTCGTTTTAAATGTTTAATAATAATGTATTTATTGTACATTAAAATAACAAAGATTGTTACTCTGATCTGAGGCTTACATAAAAGGGTAGTTGGAAAGTAGCTAGCCCGGTGGACTAAGAAAACCTATCAGCTGTAGGTTTTCAATTGACTTGAGTAAGTAAAACATATTTTCCGCTTTAAAACAAACCTTCCCACCAAAGTCAAAGTCAAAGTTAACTTATTTATTCAATGTAAACCTTTACAGGCACTTATTGACGTCAATACTAATAATAATAAAAAAACAGTTAAATAACTTATAGTTAAGACTTAATAACTAATCTAACGAGCTATTATAGTCTGTGCCAGACAAATGCGCATTGCTACCCCCAGTACCACTGCACGCCGAAACAGAATCGCGTCGAACCGAAATATAAGCCGTGGTCATAGAATTGTGTAATATGATTTCCAATTATCGTATTGATACTGTGGTAAGTAATATAAATTGGAGAGTTTTTGAAGTAAAATAAAGTAGCGGCTGAAATGAGTTTTGGAAAACATTAGTACCTAACCAATAAGGTTGACATTTTTAATCATTCAAATATCTTTTTTTATAAAAACTTAAGCATAAAAAACGTCTAAAATTAATAAGCATAAACTTGTGTGTTTTGAAATTGTTTCGTTTTTCGTCTTGGTACAAGCACAGAATAAATAATACTACTACCGTACAGAAGGTTCACCCTCCAACGACCCCCACGCGAAACTGAAACCTATCTCGTGACCCGAGCGTTCATATTCCGATAAGCACAGCCGACTCGATATCGATTTGACGTCCGTCAGTAGCGCAGGGTTTACGCGCGCGCGTAGGGATTACGAGTTAAGAGGAAACACCACGCCGACGCGGCACCCAAAACTCCCACACAAAACACAGAAAAACGACGCCCCGCAGCCCCCTTCCAAAACCGGACCAACCCCCACCACCCCTTCAGCAACGGTTAAAGAAAGAGACCCTTCACGTCCGTATGCTTGATTCCTTTGCATTAAGTCATTTATTTAATAACCAGGAGCCTTCAAAATTAAGCGAAATCACTTCGTTTTAAGGCGTCTTCAGAAAAATTAAGTAACTCGTTTAAAAAAAAAATCAAACATACAGACACAGAAAACCTCCTCCCCCAACCGACGCTTCAATAAAAATTGGTCCACCTCTGAAGGAGGAAACAGGGGACCACGAAACGCCGCTCCCCCGCGCCCCGCATGAGAATCCCGAACGCCACGCCGACGCAGTGTTTCCTCTCAAGGCTAGATAGATCGCGCTTTAAGTTTTTTCAAACCATCTGAGACATAGAAAATAATGGTTTAAATTCTGGAAAAAAAAAAACTATTTATTAGTTTATAATTACACCAATTAAATGTAACTGAATAATTTGCTCTAGCTGGGAATCGAACTTGGGACATTTAAGCTTGGGGACGGTAGTCTTACTACAAGACCACTGGAACTTAAAACACGTCAGCTTCCACATAAAAAATCCTACCACCAAAGAATTTACAAAATAATCTGACCTAGCTGGGAATCGAACTAAGGACATCTTGGCCTGAGACCAGTGAACCTGGTCTAGTGATTAGTTAGAATAGACCATAGTGACAGTAGATGATTCGCGATTCACGATTCACGCACGACACGTACAATCATTCGATATGTTATGTCATCGATCTTCCCATCATTATTTAATACCTCCAGCAAAATGTCAATAGTGCCGCCAAAGTCGCCGCGTGCCGAAAAGGCGCAGCGCTGTGCAGTTCGGCATTGTTTGACTAATAGGGTTGATAAAAATTAAATATGCACCTGATGTGACGTTTAGTCACTTGTCTACACTACTGTCTACGCCTAAGTTAAGTAACTCTTACCTATGACATTGTTCGAATAATTAACGATTGCGAAAAAATAAAATGATTGTTAGGGTAATGTTGGTAAGTAGCGATAAGCAGGAAACTGCATATCTTGAAAACGGCTGCTCTCACTTTATAACTTTATTTATAACGTTATTTACATAACTTTAATCACTATCCCAAGAACTCCGAATGGAAATTTAAAAACTACGACGACACAAGTAATTTACGTTATTTTATTATTAATTTAAGTCAGATGGAAACGCCATTGAATAAAATTAGATTAGTAGGTACTTAAGTAATTGGTTTAAATTGCAATGACACAGACAAACAGGCGGTTTCAAACTAGAAGCTTCTTTCAATGATATTATATGTGTAGATACGTTGTCTGCCCTCCGTAATGACTAGAACAAACTCAGGTAATTGCCCGAGTTTCACTCAGTCACACGTCAGTCAGTGGCACGTCAACACGATTTACACGATCGTTACCTTTATAAGTTTTTGATTTATAGATTGGTTAAAATGCCTTCCTATGTTTCCAGAAATAGTAAAAATTATACTGCAACCGTAAGAGACAATAAAAATGTCTTATTTCAGTTAAAATTGTAAGTATTGTAAATATAAATTTAAAATACAAATTTTCATTTAGTGATGACATTTGCCATGATGTCAATCCGATACGCATGAGTGAGGAGCGTATATACTATGTTTTCTGTAAGAGTGAAAGAGAAAAACAATGGCGGCCGAGATAGCGCATAAATTCTATGAGCTCATTGGTCAACTAGGTACCAAAAGTCAAAATATTGTCTATCTCTTTTTAACAACAGGCTAATGATATGATTTTCCCTTTCGACGTGTATTACGTCATAGAAACAATTTAGCCATTTTAAAATGCAATTCATTCACGTATAACTAGTCTATTTATAAAAGGTCATTGGCTTCTTTCTTTTCGTCAAGGTTAAAAACTACAAGTGTGTAAGTGTTAAGCCCCTAGAATGGCTTAAAAGAAAATAGTAAGTAGTCTACAGACTACTTACTATTTTCTTTTAACGTCGCCACCTACAATTAAAAAAACTCTGTTTTTATTTTTATGTTGCTCATGTTTTTCATCCGTTGAGTGTCGGTTTTTCGTTCACGATCACGAGTCAAAGAGAATGTGGCGCAAGCCGCAAACAGCTCACATGTTCGCGAGCGTGGCGTCATAAAGTAACGAGGAAATACTTAGGTTTATTGATTTTTATCACAATGAGCCCATTAATAAGTAACTCAAAACATGAGTAACATAAAAATAAAATCATTTTTGTATGTACATACAAATTAAAAGCACTGTACAAGTAAATTGCAGCAGCCGCAATTAATTTCCTCCACGTCCATCTTCACGGCCAACGCTACACAAAATGAAACACACCAACGTGTGACGTGTGAACAAACAGCGTCATTAAAATAGGACGAGCGCGCTCGGCCAACGTGTGCTAGGGGCTTAAGATAAAATACGTGTAAGTAACCTCAAGATTAATCTGGTTTTTATATTTTTAAAACCGCCATAAAGCTTCTAAAATGACTTGCATTTCAACCGCTACCTTCTGATAGCGGCCGGCACCAACGGCAACCACCAAGAAATATTTTTTATTTGGTCTTATAGCACGATCACAATCACTACACGAAAATCGTAAGCCGCTGCACCATTGCGCTCATCGTTATGTTATTTAGCAACAAAGCATTGAGTAGGTAGTTGTGAAGAAGAAGATTCATAGGTACTATCTTCAAAACTATTTTTATAAATTTGGCCATCATAACCATACCTATTTTGTGTGCTTGCCGTCCGCTCTGGGGCCCAAGTCTGCTAATTTACGAATGGCATAATTGAATCGCAATTGTATCGCATTGTAATTGTTTGACACATTTGGTATTCATAAATGAGTAAGATAATACCAAATGTGTCAAACAATTACAATACGATACAATTGCGATTCAATTATGCCATTCGTAAATTAGCAGACTTGGGCCCCTGGTTTGCGCGCGTGCGAGCGAGTGCAATGCGATGCGCAGCGCACTGCGCATGCGCAGTTGCGCACTTTAGGCAGCAGGCAGCAGTGCATGAGTGCAGTAGTCTATTGACTATTCAGCTAGTTAGACGTTAGTCCACTCCACGTCGGTCGTACCGTGCGTAACGTACTATGTACGAGAACTAAACCACCCTATGAGGCTTGTACATTGTGATTGTCATAGTAGCGGCTTTTGGCGATTTGCTTTCTGCCTCCTGTCCAATGATTACACCCTCCAGAAGTCCAGATGCATTCCGCACTCCTGCTTCCTCTCCGCCAGAGACGTTGAAGCATAAATTGAAAATTTTGTACATCACCAGCAGGCACCAACCACCACACACCACACGGATAGGGCGAGAGTAGCGAGGACTAAAACGCGTAAGAAACGGACTATCGACATCAATACTTATGACTGATGTGGATGTCCAGTTCAGGAGCTGCTGCCGCAGAACTATTCTTCACCTGAGCTCATGCTTAGGCCAAGGCCAGTAATCATCAATTGATCGCAGTCGCATCGCAGTCTGGCTGCTCAGCGCGCCCGTCTGAGTACCTAGGTGATCGATTCAGTTTTCTTCAACCGCCTGGGACATCGGCAGCTTTTATTTCCACTGTGATTGTGTTCTTGTGCCTGACTGTGCGAACTGTTTTTGAGCACCTATCTGCGTGATGACTAATTTTACGTGCCGAGTATTTTGTTTGTTGCGTTGCGTGTGTTATCCTATGAAACTCGATTTATTGAATGCCCAAGGCAATGTTAACTGTTTCTCAATGTCGTGTAAATTAATAATTGAAAATTATTACGGTACTACACGGTAACTTTAATACCTACCAACATAATTAACCTAAGCACTACTTTCGTAGTCTTAAAAAAACTAATTATTGTTATTGTCCTGTTGTGATTAGAAATTATTATAAATCGGTACTTCCAACGTGATAAGGTACCTATTAAAATAAACAAATGTATTGATTTCATAATGTGTTTCATGTTACAACTATTTTGTTGGGGATATTGTAAGCTGATTATTGCAACATAAATAAGGGTTTAAATAAAACACTTTTATACAGATATTACTCGCGTTTAATTTTACTTTTACATATTGCAAAGTGTATCTAATCATAAGTGTAGTGTTCGCGTAAACTTTAGGAAACAATATGAAAGAGTTATTTTTATTGTTCATTACGTAATTTAACAACTTATAGCCATAAATAATTACAATTTGTGTTTTTAATGGTTTTTCAATAAAAAAAACCAACTACAATAAACTGTATTTCTTATTTTAACTTGTCCAGTATGATAGGATAAGCCGAAGCGATAAGCTGATCTGCAACTCTCTCATTCGAGGTAAATGATTTTGTCGTCATTTACCAACAAATTTGATGAAAACTAAGAACCCACCAACCTGCATTCGGTCAGCGTGATAAGTTATGGCCCAATGTGCCCATTTGATGTTATCCATGTGGAAAGGCCTGTGCCCAGCAGTGGGGCGGTTATAGGCTGATTATGATGCCTAGTAGGTTATCAGAAAAAACGAGATGCTAGTTAGGTACGCACACGCACGGTACGGTACCTACGTACTACTAAATGTCAGTGAGCGAGCGAGAACGAATGCTCATTTACGCACGCCATCGCGCGCAAGCTTGTGATTGGCTCAGGCTGCACTGCATGTGTAGCTGTGTGTGTGTTTCTCTGCGTGAGCGTGAGTGCGACGACTTCCACAATGCAGTCGCATGTGTGAGTGATTTCATCGAGGCATCTGCGTATGATACAGTTTTTGCCCATTAAATATTAAATTATTTTGTTTGAAAAATTAAAATCTAAACCAATGACAAAATACTACTGTTTATTGGGGAAAATATTTTTATTATTGCGTAAACTACCTGTACTTTAAAGGAACGCCACTAATTTAATTGAACCCTATATATTTGTATAATTATTTATTTATTTGTGAATTTGTATGTGTATGTTTATTTTTAGAATGTTATTTATTCATAATATTGCTTAGATTAAAACAAAAAGGGAAGATACGGCATTAGCGTCTCGTGAGTGAGCCGCCAAAATTAGGCATAAAGGCACAATTTCACTTCAGTCACAATTGCCGAGCGAACAGGCTACATCGCACTATTGCGGATATTCTACTGTGTGAAAAAGAGAAAGACGCTACTCCGCAGTGGCGTCGGAATCGGTCGTACGTACTCCTCTGTTGCGAAGCGACCGAAACGTCAACGCGCTACTCGCTGACTCCCTCGCGCTGACGTTGAAACTTACCGCTTTGTCTCGCTCGCTCGATTTACACTTTATAGGTGTGCGTGTGTGAGTGTTTGCTTAAGTAGTTGAGTAGGACTATATTTTGAATGACTACAAGTAGGAGCATGCCGTATCTTCCCTTTTTGTTTTAATCCTTAGATTAAAACAAAAAGGGAAGATACGGCATTAGCGTCTCGTGAGTAAGCCGCTAAAGTTAGGCCTAAAGGCACAATTTTACTTTAGTCGCAATTTGCCGAGCGTACAGGCTCGTACTATTGCGGACATTCTGCTGTGATAAAAAGAGAAAGACGCTACTCCGCAGTGGCGTCGGAATCGGTCGTACGTACTCGTCTGTTGCGAAGCGACCGAGACGTCAACACGTCAACGCGCTACTCGCTGACTCCCTCGCGCTGACGTTGAAACTTACTGCTCTGTCTTGCTCGCTCGATTTACACTTTTATAGGTGTGCGTGTGTGAGTGTTTGCATATGTAGTAGAGTAGGACTATATTTTTATTGACTACAAGTAGGAGCATGCCGATCTTCCCTTTTTGTTTTAATCTAAGTTTTAATCTAAGTAATATTGCATTGTCACGCGATTTACACATGTTTGCAAAATTTCAGCTCAATCGGTAACCGGGAAGTGGGTCAAAATTGAGTTGCAAAATTCCACCCGAACGAGACATACATACATACATTGCAAGTTAATTATAATATATACGATACGTTTATGGAGTCGGCCGAAGACTTGTTTAAATAAAAAAGCTAAATAGTTTAATATTTTTTTAATTAATTAAGTACTATTTGAGCTGGCCAGAACCGCCATCATCTTGGATAAAGATTTCTTTACGGCATTTTAGTTTATGATACAGTCATCTCAGTTGAAAATGAGAAATTAAATTCTGTTTACAAAAAATAATCTTTAACTGGTTTTAAACTTCACATTGTAGTAAAACATAAAAACTTAAAAGTACATACACACGCACGCTGTCTGAATCTGTCAAATTTCTTAAATCAATATTGATTCTTATACCCAGTAGGTAACGTTTTTTATTGTAGAAATGAGACTTTTGTGGTAGGTTGAGCAGCGGGCGTCTGTACAAATCTTAAAACTAAGAGCCTCTTGCATTATAGTTATTATGTCGTCGTTGTTCTGGGAAAACCCAGTAAATCATTTTTTTTCATGAAATGAGTTAACGCAACCAATCAACTCAGGTTTTCATGCTCTTTCGTCTGCGAAAACCCATTATAGTGATAGTGGTATACTTTCAGAGATATTGAATGAGAAAACCAACTATTTAAACGATTTTAAGCATAACTCTCAGGTACAAAAAAGTAAACTGACGTAATTCCATATGTTCTTAGGTTCATCTCCGGTAAAGCACATTAAAAATATTTAACTAGTTTTGCCTTCAAGACCGTTTATGTCACTTTTTTCTTTTTCCTCAGAAATAAAAATGTAGTTGGACTTAATTGCCTATTCGTCATAAAAAGTTACAGGTATAATTAATTATTATATATTTAAATAATTATACCTGAGGGGTTTAGTCTATTCTAAAACATAATTTTTCAACCAAAAAGCAGTTCACTTAAATAAGTGGTTTTCGCTGAGGATTTAATTGATCGCTCCTAATGTATCACTGCAGCGAAAACCAGGTAACTCGCCATACTTGCAACACCACGTATGTCAAAAATAGCAACTTTTCAGGACAGTAAAAAAACTTCATAATTTTACATAGACTCCATTGCAATACCATTTTATAATTTGATTACACTTGATAACAGATCTATTAGGTATCTATAGAACCATTCGTTTTTAGTAAATATTTGTAATTATCCCAAATTCTTTGACATACGTGGTCTTAATTTATTACCCAAAGTGACTTACGTGTTTTTGTAAGCATTTGAAAAATAAATCAAAATATATTTACTCTTGTTTATTTTATTAAAATGTAATCAGTCATTTTCCTAAACGTTTGGTTCTTACTAAAGGTCAGTTCGTAAGGCTCTTTTTTCTCTTGATATCCATAAGTCGAGTGGGCCTGATGCAGTTCCTCCCATAGTGCTTCGGGCGTGTGCTCCTGAGTTGGCGCCGGCCGGTCGCGGCGCGCCTTTTCCGGCTCTCTTACACTACTGGCGTTGTCCCGAGCTCTTGGAAGACAGCCCTTGACCACCCGGTTCCCAAACAAGGCGATCCGTCGAACTACAGGCCAATAACCATCACCTCTTTGCTCTCCAAAGTAATTTAGTCCATTACAAACCGCCAGCTCTTAAGGTACCTAGATAAGAACCAGCTACTAAGTGATTGCCTGTATGGTTTTCGTTGCGGTCGTTCGGCTGGTGATCTTTTGGATCTCTTAGAGTAAAAGGCAGGCACTGGCAGTCAGCTTGGACATAGCGAAAGCCTTTGACAGGATATGGCACAGGGCTCTTCTCTCTTAAACTTCCATCATGCGGGCTTCCTGAAAAATTGTGTCCGTGGGTTGCCAGCTTTCTTTCTGGGCGTAGCATCAGAGTCGTAGTCGACGGTTCGTGAAGCCCGTGAATGCTGGAGTCCCGCAGGGGTGTGTGTTATCCCCTACTCTGTTTCTTCTGCATATCAATGACATGTTGCATAACAACAGCATTCATTGCTATGCGGACAAAAGTACTGGGGAATCTAGGGATACGCTCTACACCGGACCAGCTAATATTTCTCTGGAAATCATCATCATCATCATCGCGAGCCGAAATAAACTTGCGACTGACACCGAGAACATGTTAAGTCATGTCTCGAATTGGGCCCTACATAACCCAGTCCACATTAACCCCTCCAAAACACAAGTTTGCGTATTTATCGCGAAAAAATATCCCTTCGTCGTACCTCTGAACTTTAAGGGAGCTCTCCTTGATACCAAACCGACTATTGGAATCCTTGGCGTCGATATTTCGAGTGACTTTCAGTTTCGAGGTCATTTGGAAGGTAAAGCTAAATTAGCTTCGAAAAAGCTGGGTGTGCTTTATAGAGCGGGTTAGTATTTCACGCCGGCCGGCCCACCGCTTAAACTACAAAGCACAGGTCAGGCCGCATTTGGGCTGAAGCACCCCAGTACCAACTTCTTCCATTTGACCGAATTCAACGCAGAGCTGCTCGAATTGTCGACGACGTGGTTATTTCAGGTCGGCTCGATCCACTCGCTCTTCGGAGACGTTGTGTTGCGTCTCTCTGTATTTTGTACCGCATATATCCTGGGGAATGTTCTGAGGAATTGTTCAGCGTGATCCCTGTCGCTGATTTGCTGACACTTTGTGGCAAAGGCGTGATTCCGGAGGAGTTCCACGGCTGGTTTCAAGGGCTGCAAGCCGATTCCGGAACCAAGGATAGGCTACCAGACTGCCACGTTTCAGATGGAAGACCTCGCAACTTCAGAGGAGGAAGAGTGAAAAATTTATTCGTAAAATGTTGTTTTTCTTTAAATACATTCATTTTTAGTACATAAATAGTATTATTTTGCTTCTTATCGTCTATCCTAAGATAAAGTAAGCTCTAGAGTAAAGTAAGCTGTATTCATAGACATTTTCACGGCAAGGAAAACCCAGTAAATATTTCATTTTTATTTTATTATAGAAAAAATACAGGCCGAATCCAACATTAGTTAATTTTAATAGGTATTATCAGCAATAAACTTAGTTGTTTTAATTAGTTTGTTTTGATTATGTTTAAGAATCACCGAATAAACCAAAAATAAATATCTTCAGGGAAAACCAAGTAAATAGGTACCCTTTTGTCTAAAAGTACCATTTTATTAATAATCTGTTAGTAAAATACTATCATAATAAATGGTTTTCGTCAAAATATGAAACAAGGAATTGTTTCGTAATACACAAATGTAATTTAATTAGTATTTTATTAATAATATTTTTATCTGAATTTTCATTTGCCTATAACTAAAAATAGTAAATATCGATTTACTGGGTTTTCCCAGAACAACGACGATGTGTCTCTTGTATCAAATGAAGAAAAGTTTATAAAAATATATATTTGCGGTTTTCTTTGACTTAAGTATAGTAATGTAAAATGGTTAATATGAGGTATAAAACTTTAACACGAAATCTCAGTTCGATGCTCGTAAGTAGTAAAATAAAAATAAAACTATCCATTAGATAAAAAAAATCCACACCTTTTGAAGTTTTGAGACAGATGTGTCTACACCTATCTGGGAGACCTATGAGTGATGCGGGGCGAATTGGATCTATATTTGTTCTATTGAATTATGCTAAAGACAGAATTTGTGCCGTAAAAGCAACGGAAATATAGGCTTTTCTAACCGACCTCCAGCCAGCGGGATATTTACCAAAGTTACGTCTGATGAAGTATAAATTGGTACTAACATTTAGATCTATCATTGTTCTGTTCACCAAAACAAAAAACATTCTTCTACCGTCCTTACTGCAGCCACATCAATCTGCAAAGAAACCTCCAGTCAGCGGACTTTTTCTCTTAAGGCATTATTTTTGTAACTTTTACACTACTAACTTTTTTTTTTATCGAGTGAATTTTATTGGATCTTGTAACTGAATGAGACTTTGAATAGATTAGATCCTTAGTTATTATTTAGTTATTATTCTGAGCGTAATCCCTACGCGCGCGCGTAAACCCTGCGCTCCTGACGGACGTCAAATCGATATCGAGTCGGCTTTGCTTATCGGAATATGAACGCTCGGGTCACGAGATAGGTTTCGGTTTCGCGTGGGGGTCGTTGGAGGGTGAACCTTCTGTACGGTAGTAATATTAGTTATTCTGTGCTTGTACCAAGACGAAAAACGAAACAATTTAAAAACACACAAATTTATGCTTATTAATTTTTGACGTTTTTTTATGCTTATGTTTTTATAAAAAAAGATATTTGAATGATTAAAAATGTCAACCTTATTGGTTAGGTACTAATGTTTTCCAAAACTTATTTCAGCCGTTACTTTATTTTACTTCAAAAACTCGCGAATTTCTATTACTTACCACAGTATCAATCCGATAATTGGAACTCATATTTAATTTTATTCCATTAAGTAATAACTTAAGTTAACAATTCATTAAGATTTATCATTTTTCACCTTTCATCCCAAAAAAACGATAAATTACCTATAAATCTTAGCCGTTTGTGTCGCTAGGGGAGAGACACTAGCCCGCTATTTTTTCTCGTACCAGTATGTTTACACAATTCTATGACCACGGCTTATATTTCGGTTCGACGCGATTCTGTTTCAGCGTGCAGTGGTACTGGGGGTAGCGATGCGCATTTATCTGGCACAGACTATAATAGCTCGTTAGATTAGTTGTTAAGTCTTAACTATAAGTTAGTTAACTGTTTTATTATTATTATTAGTAAGTATTGACGTCAATAAGTGCCTGTAAAGGTTCACATTGAATAAATAATTTGACTTTGACTTTGACTAAATTAATAAAATTTCAACTATTTACGACTATAATTTTACTTAAATTACCTATTTTTACATCTTGTTTTAAAATAAAAAGTATGGAATTTGAAAACTATTATGTGGGTAGAATACAAAAAAGCTGTTTATAGTTTATGCAATACAAAACTCGGTTAGTAATTGCATTTCCGATATTAATAAGAATATAGAATTGAATGGTTAATTCAATTCTATATTCGTATTTAGTGTTTCGTTTTCGTATCGTATATATTCGTGTATCGTATTCGTATCGTATTTAGTGTAAAAGTTACAAAAATAATGCCTTAAGAGGCCTATTACATCTCAAATGTGATTTTTGGGTAAAATGCCTATTTTCGCATTTTGAAGTAATTTTGCAGTTGTATTTATCGTTTTTATCGAAATAGGGTAAGAAATTTGTGCATAATATTACAAATATCCATTCTGTGAGCATAAGTTGAATTCGGACGGCCAGCGCATCGCATTTTGTAGTAATTTTGCAGTTGTATTTATCGTTTTTTATCGAAATAGGATAATAAATTATAATTGTTAATGTATCTTCGTTGCTGAGATCCATAACGCCAAAGTTGGCCATTTTACGCAAAAATCACAGTCGAGATGTAATAGGCCTCTTAAGAGAAAAAGTCCGCTAACTGGAGGTTTCTTTGCAGATTGATTGTGGCTGAAGTAAGGGTGTTGTTGTAACTAATAATAATAACACTTAAAAATAATAATAACACTTAAAAAAATGTAACCAAATTAAACAGTCTTAAATATTAGTTATTGACTTATCTTAATGCATGGACGTATTGAGTCCATGTCTCAATGATATTATCCTAAAACAACTCTAAACCTATTATAAAATTCAATATTTTAAAATATCATGAATAAAAGTATCTTCTCAGTTTTTATAAACATTTATAGAATAATAATATACTTAGAGATAACTTTTTATACCGGTAACATTTTAGTATGGCATAGTGTAATCCTCGCAAACGAAGTCGCGGGCAACAGCTACGTATTATTATTTTATTAAGAATTTTCAGCATGTCGTTTCTTTAAAGCTCGATCGTAAACTCGCCGTTCGTTTCGATCAAGTGACTTCTGCGACGTTTGTAGGTAGGTAGGAATTCAGAGAAAGCGTGTATGATAATGATAACTCACTGCGGATTCAGAACAGAGTTTTGAATGTAGCCTTTACAGAAGCGCACTGCTGGGTACCAGTGTCAGGGGTAAGTACTCTAGTAAGTTTAGAAGTACATTTTTATTACCATTACATATTTAAAGTGTGTCTGTGGCTCCGCTTTCTTCTTCCAAACCAAGCAATGGATTTTATGCGGTTTTTAATGATGTTATTGCTAAGCACATGTGCGGTTTTAATTCATTCAAAGGCATACTTGCCCCCTAGACAAGTGGCAGACGCTCACCACCTGTCTATTCGTAATGCATCGTACAATGCGCGCGCGCTGCTATATTTTTCACTTGCAAATGGCACACAGTGCACAGCAGTGTATGACGGATTACGAATAGACAGGGGGTGAGCGTTTGCCACTTGCCTAGGGGGCTGATGCTGCAACATGGCCGCCTGAAGCCCTGCTGCAGAGCAATATTACTTTGATCTTACTATGCAGCATTCGAATGGGAATTTGCACAGTAAGAGTGAAGTAGTACTGCTCTAAGAGGGGAGAGTGGGCCCCTGCGTGCTTTTTGTTGAACTTCTACACTTATAGCAATACCTTTCAAGTAGAAGTACATTGCTTTGATTGTTTGATTATTTTAAAACGTCACAAAGGTCACTCACTCTTGATCGGAACGCGAGCGTCGATGTGAGAGGCAAGTTTACGATCGAGCTGTAGAGAATTGACTGCTATTCCGTATGTCATTATGCCACTTGACTAGGAGACACCCCTCAGAGGGTTGGCAAGTGGCATGAACGCTTGTCAACGCTGCGTTATTTAGCAACGCTAAATGGGTAATTTAAAACTTTAAAGGGGTCTTACAGTCTAAACTTACAGACTAGAAACAGTTCACCTGGTGGTAAGTGACGATAAGGCCAAGGTGAAGCGTGCTTCTCCCGGAATCCGCAACCACTGAGGAACGGCTATCTTATCTCTAAACTGTCGGAACACAACAATGCTATGAACAGCGTTGTTATGGCGGCAGACTTTAGATCAGATGGTGGTAGCTAGCCAGGCGGACTTAAGAGGGTTTACGCATTTCGGTTTCATATACAAACTTCCAAGTCGACATTTTTTAAAACCAGTAAGGCAATTTTGATGAGACTTTGTATGCTAAAAGTAAAACACAGATCTAAATAGTTTGTTGAAAACATTTTTAAAAAACGTTTATTTTACTGAGTTATTGCGATTTTAAACTTTCTATAGTGGACTTAAAATCGCAATAACTCAGATAAATATACGTTTTTAAAAAATATTTTCAACAAACTATTTAGATCCCTATATTTTTTAAGCATACAAAGTTTCATCAAAATTGGCTTATTGGTTTTTAAAAATTTCGACTTGGATATTTGTATAGGAAACCGAAATGCGTAAACCCTCATAACAAGCTCCACCAATCAAACCAGTACACAAAGATGTACTCCCCGCTGGGAATCGAACCCGGGACCGCTGGCTCTAAGGCCGGTGTGGCTTAGCGACGAGATCACAAAGCCGGTTAAAAATGTTCTATTGACAAACGCAAACGATTGGACTTGGAGCGTTTGCCACTTGTCTATAATCTTCGTACAATTGTATATTTACATTTTAAAACTACTGAGATGCTTTTTAAGTCTTTAGGTTATTATGGTGCTTTCTAATATGTGAGTTAAGGTTGCTCTTCTGTGTAAAATGTATGTTACAATATTTACAATGATATGGTTTCTCACCCGTGTGAGTCCTAATATGTGGACGCAACTGACTTTTATCTGAGAAAGACTTATTACAAACTTTACACTTGTAGTGTGTGTACAGTATAGCCGGCACGCACACATATCTTAACACTATATATACTCTAATTACCTACTAAATCTTCTTCGCCAACACTACATACTGATATGGTTTATCGCCCGTGTGAGTCCTCATATGTGAAGTCAAATTACCTTTTTTTGAGAAACACTTATCGCAAGCATTACACTGATATGGTTTCTCGCCCGTGTGAGTCCTTATATGTGTAGTCAAATTATGTTTATATGAAAAAGACTTATTACAGACATTACACTGATATGGCTTGGGCCCGTGTGAGTCCTCATATGTGAAGTCAAACTAATTTTATGTGCAAAATACTTATTACAAACGTTACACTGATATGGCTTCGCGCCCGTGTGAGTCCTCATATGTGAAGTCAAACTATTTTTTTGTGCAAAATAATTATTACAAACATTACACTGCTATGGTTTCTCGCCCGTGTGAGTTCTTACATGTGTAGTCAAATTATGTTTATATGAAAAAGACTTATTACAGACATTACACTGATATGGCTTCGCGCCCGTGTGAGTCCTCATATGTGAAGTCAAACTAATTTTATGTGCAAAATACTTATTACAAACGTTACACTGATATGGTTTCTCGCCCCTGTGAGTCCTTATATGTGTAGTCAAATTATGTTTATATGAAAAAGACTTATTACAGACATTACACTGATATGGCTTCGCGCCCGTGTGAGTCCTCATATGTGAAATCAAACAATATTTATGTGCAAAATACTTATTACAAACGTTACACTGATATGGCTTCGCGCCCGTGTGAGTCCTCATATGTGAAGTCAAACTATTTTTTTGTGCAAAATACTTATTACAAACATTACACTGATATGGTTTCTCGCCCGTGTGAGTCCTAATATGTGTAGTCAAAGTAGGTTTATATGAAAAAGACTTATTACAGACATTACACAGATATGGTTTCGCGCCCGTGTGAGTCCTCATATGTAAAGTCAAAGTAACTTTTTGTGAAAAACACTTATCGCAAGCATTACACTGATATGGTTTCTCACCCGTGTGAGTCCTAATATGTCTACGCAAAGTACTTTTATCTGAGAAAGACTTATTACAAACATTACACTGATATGGTTTCTCACCCGTGTGAGTCCTTACATGTTGAGCCAAATTAGGTTTTTGAGAAAAATACTTATTACAAACATTACACTGATATGGTTTCTCGCCCGTGTGAGTCCTCATATGTGTAGTCAAATTATGTTTATATGAAAAAGACTTATTACAGACATTACACTGATATGGCTTGGGCCCGTGTGAGTCCTCATATGTGAAGTCAAACTAATTTTATGTGCAAAATACTTATTACAAACGTTACACTGATATGGCTTCGCGCCCGTGTGAGTCCTCATATGTGAAGTCAAACTATTTTTTTGTGCAAAATAATTATTACAAACATTACACTGCTATGGTTTCTCGCCCGTGTGAGTCCTTACATGTGTAGTCAAATTATGTTTATATGAAAAAGACTTATTACAGACATTACACTGATATGGCTTCGCGCCCGTGTGAGTCCTCATATGTGAAGTCAAACTAATTTTATGTGCAAAATACTTATTACAAACGTTACACTGATATGGTTTCTCGCCCGTGTGAGTCCTTATATGTGTAGTCAAATTATGTTTATATGAAAAAGACTTATTACAGACATTACACTGATATGGCTTCGCGCCCGTGTGAGTCCTCATATGTGAAATCAAACAATATTTATGTGCAAAATACTTATTACAAACGTTACACTGATATGGCTTCGCGCCCGTGTGAGTCCTCATATGTGAAGTCAAACTATTTTTTTGTGCAAAATACTTATTACAAACATTACACTGATATGGTTTCTTGCCCGTGTGAGTCCTAATATGTGTAGTCAAAGTAGGTTTATATGAAAAAGACTTATTACAGACATTACACAGATATGGTTTCGCGCCCGTGTGAGTCCTCATATGTAAAGTCAAAGTAACTTTTTGTGAAAAACACTTATCGCAAGCATTACACTGATATGGTTTCTCACCCGTGTGAGTCCTAATATGTCTACGCAAAGTACTTTTATCTGAGAAAGACTTATTACAAACATTACACTGATATGGTTTCTCACCCGTGTGAGTCCTTACATGTTGAGCCAAATTAGGTTTTTGAGAAAAATACTTATTACAAACATTACACTGATATGGTTTCTCACCCGTGTGAGTCCTTACATGTTGAGCCAAATTAGGTTTTTGAGAAAAATACTTATTACAAACGTTACACTGATATGGTTTCTCGCTCGTGTGAGTCCTTACATGTGTAGCCAAATTAGGTTTTAGTGAAAAATACTTATTACAAACATTACACTGATATGGTTTCGCGCCCGTGTGAGTCCTCATATGTGAAGTCAAACGACTTTTATGCGCAAAACACTTATTACAAACGTGACATTGATATGGTTTCTCGCCAGTGTGAGTCCTAATATGTGAAGTCAAATGAGATTTTTGAGCAAAATACTTATTACAAACGTTACACTGATATGGTTTCTCGCCCGTGTGAGTCCTAATATGTGTAGTCAAAGTAGGTTTATATGAAAAAGACTTATTACAGACATTACACAGATATGGTTTCGCGCCCGTGTGAGTCCTCATATGTAAAGTCAAAGTAACTTTTTGTGAAAAACACTTATCGCAAGCATTACACTGATATGGTTTCTCACCCGTGTGAGTCCTAATATGTCTACGCAAAGTACTTTTATCTGAGAAAGACTTATTACAAACATTACACTGATATGGTTTCTCACCTGTGTGAGTCCTTACATGTTGAGCCAAATTAGGTTTTTGAGAAAAATACTTATTACAAACATTACACTGATATGGTTTCTCGCCCGTGTGAGTCCTCATATGTGTAGTCAAATTATGTTTATATGAAAAAGACTTATTACAGACATTACACTGATATGGCTTGGGCCCGTGTGAGTCCTCATATGTGAAGTCAAACTAATTTTATGTGCAAAATACTTATTACAAACGTTACACTGATATGGCTTCGCGCCCGTGTGAGTCCTCATATGTGAAGTCAAACTATTTTTTTGTGCAAAATAATTATTACAAACATTACACTGCTATGGTTTCTCGCCCGTGTGAGTCCTTACATGTGTAGTCAAATTATGTTTATATGAAAAAGACTTATTACAGACATTACACTGATATGGCTTCGCGCCCGTGTGAGTCCTCATATGTGAAGTCAAACTAATTTTATGTGCAAAATACTTATTACAAACGTTACACTGATATGGTTTCTCGCCCGTGTGAGTCCTTATATGTGTAGTCAAATTATGTTTATATGAAAAAGACTTATTACAGACATTACACTGATATGGCTTCGCGCCCGTGTGAGTCCTCATATGTGAAATCAAACAATATTTATGTGCAAAATACTTATTACAAACGTTACACTGATATGGCTTCGCGCCCGTGTGAGTCCTCATATGTGTAGTCAAAGTAGGTTTATATGAAAAAGACTTATTACAGACATTACACAGATATGGTTTCGCGCCCGTGTGAGTCCTCATATGTAAAGTCAAAGTAACTTTTTGTGAAAAACACTTATCGCAAGCATTACACTGATATGGTTTCTCACCCGTGTAAGTCCTAATATGTCTACGCAAAGTACTTTTATCTGAGAAAGACTTTTTACAAACATTACACTGATATGGTTTCTCACCCGTGTGAGTCCTTACATGTTGAGCCAAATTAGGTTTTTGAGAAAAATACTTATTACAAACATTACACTGATATGGTTTCTCACCCGTGTGAGTCCTTACATGTTGAGCCAAATTAGGTTTTTGAGAAAAATACTTATTACAAACGTTACACTGATACGGTTTCTCGCCCGTGTGAGTCCTTAAATGTCTAGTCAAATTAGGTTTATATGAAAAAAACTTATTACAGACATTACACTGATATGGTTTCTCGCCCGTGTGAGTCCTCATATGTGAAGTCAAACTATTTTTATGTGCAAAATACTTATTACAAACGTTACAATGATATGGTTTCTCGCACGTGTGGGTCCCAATATGTCTAGTAAAGTCACCTTTACGTACTAAAGACTTATTACAAAAATTATATACTTTGCCTTTTAAGATTTGTTCGTTGTTTTTAACGATGTTATGTTTTATGTCTAGCGTATTATGTTTTTGTCTTAATACTGTATAATGTGAATTCATGTGACATTCTAACATATTTTTAGAATTAAAATTTATTTTGCAAACGTCACATGTACAGGTTTTTATACGTTTCTGCTTATTTCTAATACTGTTTTTAACAATTATACATTTTTCTCGTTTGTTTTGATCGTATCCCATATTAGCATTGCTTATAGTACTATCTTCACCACTATTATTAGTTTTGGTAAATACAGTTTTTTGATAAGTGTTTTGTGGTGATGCTTTTTCGATATCTTTATAATTGGTTTTTCCTTCTTCAGTTGCCTGAGACGTCTGATTTACTCCATAGCCAGTATCAGTACTTAGTTTACGTTTTTTCTGTATTGTAGTACCTGTAAACATATAATATTTAAAGTTAATATATATAATTAAAACTTGTAGTTTAAGCATTCATATCGAGTGGAGTTTGTGTGTTTCGTAGTGTTCACAGTTTTATTGATCAATTTCAGAATACCCCCCTCCCCCCCCCCCTCACAATTGATATGGCAGCGAACTGTAATCTAGATTTACCCCAGGGGGGTACCGAAACATCCAGTGTCGGAGAATCCCCCCCTGAGCGTTCTCGCTCAGGCTGCCCTACGTATTCTGGGGAGGGCAAAAGTTCGCCCGTGCCAAGGCATGCTGCAGGCAGGAGAAAGGCGGGACAATTGGCACCCCCTTCTACGCTTCGCGTGGACTTCTGCAATATCAGGGGAATCCACTCTAATTTAAGCGCCGTCCATTACCACCTCGAGACGGCGAAACCGGCCTTGCTCTTCCTCACCGAGACGCCTGATATCACCCCCTCCTGACATCTCGTACTTGCGCTACCCGGGATACAACCTGGAACATGCATTTGTGCCACGAGCCGGTGTTTGTGCCTATGTCAGGGAGGATATGTGCGTTCGTCGCCTTGGCAATCTTGAAGATAGGGACCTCTCCATCTTATGGCTGCACATCGACTGCGGACGTCATCCTCGCGTCTACGCGTGCCTGTATAGGTCCCACAGCGGTAACATCGGAACTGACCAACTCATCGAGACCGTCCAAACAGCGACAGACTCCCTTCTCCAACGGATCCCCTCGGCCGAGATTGTGGTATTGGGAGACTTCAATGCCCACCACGTCGAATGGCTTGGTTCACGCACAACTGACCACGCGGGTAGAGCCGTTCATGACTTCGCTTTGGCCTACAGTCTGTCCCAATTGGTAACCGAACCAACACGGGTTCCAGATGTGAAGGGCCATGCACCTTCTTTATTGGACCTTCTGCTGACCTCGCACCCAGACGGCTATCAAGTTTCTGTTGATGCACCACTAGGCTCATCAGACCACTGTCTGATTCGCAGCACTGTGCCTCTCACAGAAACTTCAAAACCGCAACCAGCGGCTAGCCGTCGAGTCTGGCATTATAGGTCGGCGGACTGGGATGGGATGCGAAGCTTCTTTGCGTCCTACCCGTGGTGGCGAATTTGCTTCTCGCTGGATGATCCTGATGTCGCCGCTGACTCTGTCGTTGATGTGATACTGCAGGGAATGGAACTTTTCATTCCAAACTCTGTGGTTCCCATTGGCGGCAAGTCCCAACCATGGTTTGGTCGTTGCTGCAAAATGGCGTCTCGCCAAAAGCGACAGCATTACCAAGCCTGGGCTAATGCGGTGTCATCAAAGGATCCAAACACCAGTGCGCTCAGAAAGAAGTACAACTTTGCCGCCAGATCCTTTAAGAAGGACATCGCCAAGGCGAAGTCATCATTCATAGGTAGAATTGGCGAGAGGCTAGTGCGTCTTCCTTCGGGGACGCGTGCGTTCTGGTCTCTCGCCAAAGCTATCTTAGGGAATTTTTGTCAGCCGTCCCTACCACCATTGCACAAGACCGATGACTGCCTGGCCTATACTGCAAAGGAGAAAGCCGATCTCTTGGGCTCTCTTTTCGCATCAAACTCGACCTTGGACGATGGGGAAAACTCTCCACCAACCATACCGCATTGCGCTTGTACAATGCCAAACGTTCAGTTCCTGCAAAGGTCAGTTCGTAAGGCTCTTTTTTCCCTTGATATCCATAAGGCGAGTGGGCCAGATGCAGTTCCACCCATTGTGCTTCGGACGTGTGCTCCTGAATTGGCACCAGTTCTAACGCGCCTTTTCCAGCTCTCTTACACCACTGGCATCGTCCCGAGCTCTTGGAAGACAGCCCTTGTGCACCCGATTCCAAAAAAAGGCGATCGCTCAGATCCGTCTAACTACAGGCCAATAGCTATTACCTCTTTAATCTCCAAAGTAATGGAGTCCATTATAAACCGCCAGCTCTTAAGGTACCTAGAAGAGAACCAGCTACTAAGTGATCGCCAGTATGGTTTTCGTCGCGGTCGATCGGCTGGTGACCTTTTAGTGTACCTTACTCACCGATGGGCGGAGGCAGTCGAGAGTAAAGGGGAGGCACTGGCAGTTAGCTTGGACGTAGCGAAAGCTTTTGACAGGGTATGGCACAGGGCTCTTTTCTCTAAACTTCCATCATACGGGCTTCCTGAGAAATTGTGTTCATGGGTTGCCAGCTTTCTTACTGGGCGTAGCATCAGAGTCGCAGTCGACGGTTCGTGCTCCGACATGAAGCCCGTGAATGCTGGAGTCCCGCAGGGGTGTGTGTTGTCCCCTACTTTGTTTCTTCTGCATATCAATGACATGCTGCATAACAACAGCATTCATTGCTATGCGGATGACAGTACTGGGGATACGCTCTACACCGGGCGAGCTAATATTTCTCTGGAAAGCGTCATCGAGAGCCGGAATAAACTTGTGACTGACACCGAGAACATGTTAAGTCATGTCTCGGATTGGGGCCGACATAACCTAGTCCGCTTTAACCCCTCCAAAACACAAGTTTGCGCATTTACCGCGAAAAAACATCCCTTCGTCGTACCTCTGAACTTTGAGGGAGCTCCCCTTGATACCAATCCGATTATTGGAATCCTTGGCGTCGATATTTCGAGTGACGTTCAGTTTCGTGGTCATTTGGAAGGTAAAGCTAAATTAGCTTCGAAAAAGCTGGGTGTGCTTAATAGAGCGGGTCAGTATTTCACGCCGGCCCACAGCTTACAACTGTATAAAGCACAGGTCAGGCCGCATATGGAATACTGCTCCCATCTCTGGGCTGGAGCACCCCAATACCAACTCCTTCCATTTGACCGCATTCAACGCAGAGCTGCTCGAGTTGTCGGCGACGTGGTTATTTCAGGTCGGCTCGATCCACTGGCTCTTCGGAGAGACGTTGCGTCTCTCTGTATATTGTACCGTATATATCATGGGGAGTGTTCTGAGGAATTGTTCGGCTTGATCCCTGCCGCTAATTTCCTTCACCGCACTACACGCAATCGACTGTCATTCCATCCACATCGCCTTGATGGATGGCGGTCTACTACTGTGCGTTTTTCAAGAAATTTCTTGCCTCGAACTACAGTGTTGTGGAACCAGCTCTCGGCGGCGGTATTTCCGGACCGTTACGACTTAGGGATCTTCAAGAAACGAGCCTATTCCTTCCTTAAAGGCCGGCAACGCGCCTGCGATTCCTCTGGTTTTGCGGGTGTCCATGGGCGGCGGTGATTACTTTCCATCAGGTGACCCGCTCGCTCGTTTGCCTCCTTATGCTATAAAAAAAAAAAAAGCTTTAATCATTGTTTTTTTCTATTCTCCAACGGGTACGCGCTTGGCCTTCATCTCACCTGATGGTAAGTGACGATAAGGCCGAAGGTGAAAGCGCGCTTTTTTTAAAAATAACTGTTTTAAAAATTTCTAAAAATACATGATTTTAGATGAAGGTTGGTCCTTTATTGCTATTCCTACACCACAGTGCATTCGATACAAATAATATGCAAATTCGACCTATTTAGCTTAAACTGGAACAATTTGTTTGGCTTCGAAGCAGTCACAAATTGGTTCCACAAGCTCGCCACTCTTACTCGTTACTCGTTTGTAAAAATCTCGCGCTCCATTGGGAATTTATAAAATCTGGATTGGCGAAACCTTCATTATGTGGTCTAGTACCTACTCCAGTGGTCACAGGTTCGATTCCTGGACGGTCAGCTACCACAATGCTATCTATGTTTGTCGCCATGATAACAGCGATAACTTTAGAAGTATTGCTGTGTTCCGGCAGTTAAGAGGTAAGATTCTGGTCGAAGGTTCTGGGAGAACGATTCCGTAATGAAGGAGATAAATGAACGAAAGACGGTCAATTACATAGGCTCACAATCTAGCAATTTCTATCCACGCAAGAGCACGTTTTTTATATAGATGGATAGGCTCTCACCAAATTTCTGCGCGTATCCAGATGGGCTGTTGTAGTGCTTCATGTTGACGTCCAACTCGCCGCCGTAGACCCGTAGCTCCGTGGATCGGGGGATTATCTTAATAGTCCTAAATAAAAATATATATTTAGGATTTACACTAAAAAGGATTTATGAAAAACTAATAATCCAATTCAGGAGCTGCTTTACCTTACTAAGTAAGTTTCATAAGGTTCGTCAAAATAAAAAAAGGACAATGCCCACGGCCCAAACATTTGAAAACCTGACAATAAGTTAGCTTGTATAAAACGATCTTGGTAGCAAAATGTAATCTATTAGGTTACTGTTTATTGATCTAAATTATTTTTTTTTAGTAAAAGCCAGAAGAAGCCTTTTCAGAAGAAGCCAGTTTTAAGAAGTTTTTTGGCAACATACAATATGGCTAAACATGTTTTATACCACTTGTTTCAATTAATCATCCACAACACAATTTTATTACAAATCAAAGAAATCGTTATTTAGAGTTTTATGAAACTAAAAAATAACGATTCGGACTACCACAGACTCACAGATAACATTGACAGAAACAGCCGACAACTGACAAGTCAAAAATACGTTTCGTTATACCCTTGTTAAGTATAGCCGTTAAATCAATTCATAATGATGAATTATTGTTTTAATTTCACGCTACGCTACGCGCTACACAAGCTTTTTAATTATACGCTTAACGATTCATTAATTGTTCATGAATCGTTACGCGCATTTAATTCCATAATACCAATTCTTAAAAAGAAGAACTAGAATATAGCTTTATAAACATTAAATTAATTAATATATAGGCGGAACGAAACGCTTTGAGTGGCAGAGTGCGTTCAAAAACCTATACTCCAGCTAAATTCGATGAAGAATGTTTGTAAACAGATGACTGTCATCGTTTGTGCAAATATCTAGTTTCACTAGGATTTTTAATTTTTCTTGAAAGAGATTCACAAGAAAACAGTTATCTATGGTGTCTTTCTTCCAGAAAACAAGTGACAGTAATCTTTTTTTAGTTTTTACAAACATTCTTCATCGAATTTGGCTGGAGTAAAGAATTGGTTACTACCAAAGGAAAATAAAACTTAGTATTGTATTTTTTCCTGGCTTTAAAGGGAAACTATGATAGCATGGTTAGAGTTTATATATGATAGTTAGATGGTCCAAAATGGGCATTGTCCTTTGCTGGTAATAAATGGAGCTATTTGGTGGCGGCCCATTAGAAGAATACTACCGCCCCGCCTCTGCCCTTGGGCGCGTAACAGGCGACCGACGGACCAAACACTGCACTGACCCTTCGGGGATAATACCCGTGAACATATGTGTCTGTATAGTATATCTGTCATGTGTCGGAGGGTGTATAGCAGTTATCATCATATCTGCTCTGCGTTAGTTATGTGGTGTAGTTGTAGCAGGTTGTAGTGTACCCGCTTGTATTTAATCTGCCATGTGTCGAAGGGTGTAGTTGTCGTAATATATTAGCTTGTAGAACTGCCTGTGTCCTGTAGTGCAGCCGTAATATACTCGCCTGTAGTCTTCCTGCCCCTGGTGCTGGGGCGCCGCGAGGTTCTGCTCGCACCAGTTGGATGCGTTCGCGTCTGCTGCGTCCACCACGAGCGACCATTTGTTGTTGCCGTCGTGGATCTAAAATGAATATAGCGAATAGCCAATCACGCCAAGAGAGTAGAAAATAAAACATCATCAGCTTACAAATATCTCGGCTTTCCCCCATGGACTAAAAGCACATAGGGAGATTGGGTTGGCCCAATGCGGTGGTTGGTGGGTTTTAACGACATCCATTTCACGACAACAACCGGGACCAACGGCTTTACGTTTGCGTGCCTTCCGAAGCAATGTAAATAATAAAATAACGGTTGTGACGGGAGGAACCGCAAGGAACTCGGCAATGGCTGTACCTATCTCTCTCCAGTTTTGTGTAACTTATTTATTTAGTTTAGGCATATTTAGGGTTTAAACAAAGACAAAGACATACAAAATGCTAACAATAAATTACACAACAGATAAATAAAGAAGAAAAAACATTGATAATTTAATAAAATAAATTAGATTAATGACATGCCACATGATGTACGATCAGATTCAATCAGACTAGTGTCCATGTCTACAGCTTCCTCATTCGACATAGAGAAATTCTAAGCATGCCATATTTTTGTGCATATTATGTGCAATCAAACGTGTCAGTCCTAATTTTTGTGCCACCACAACTTTGTTACTATGAGTTGTTTTATGTGTGTAAGCTGGAGACACGTGTCACCAGCTCGCACACGCCCGTTAAGACAAACCAGTGATTTTTAGATTTATTTATAGATTTAGATAGGGTTTTAGACTATAGCCAGAAATTTTGTGCATAATTTGTGCACTAGGAACAAAAAAAACTAACCATCATACTCAAATACTGTTGAAACTACGATCATAAAACTGTGTGCGAGCTGGAGACACCGGTCTCTGGCTTGCACAGCTGTATCTTCGTAATTGTTTAAGCTACGGTTATGAATTATACCTCAAAATTTTGTGCCTAATTTGTGCATAAGGCACAAAAATTTTCAAAACTTTAACTCAAAAGGATTCTGAGCTACGAACTGATAAATATGTGTAAGCTGGTGACACGTAACACGGGCTAACACATGGTGGATTACTGTAACTGTATAAGATAGCGTTTCGTTTTAAAGATCAACTAATACGTTATAATTTGTGCAAACACGAGGCAAAATTTCAAATCTCTGGGCCTCTTAGTTTAAAAATTATAAGCCAAAAACTGTTTTCCCGCCAATAAATTCAAAATAATGGCTCGAAAGGGGCTAAGCGCGCCGTTGCCGTTCCGTGCGCTACACGATTGCAATCGAGTTTGAACTTAAGAGCTAGCAATATTTAGAGTCATTTTAATTTGCGCTCTCGATTGTTTTAATTTATGTACCGAGAATTTTAGACTAGGAGCCGTTTGTTAAAGCGATGCGCGACGCGACTAAGTTTCACTATAGGAACCTAACTAACCTACCCTACTTTTTATTTTAAGGCACCAGTACTAGTGTTTCACTATCGATAGTTGATCTTGAAAAATAGTCGATAGCGCGAATAGTCCTATCGAAAATATCGAAATGCTGCGATACTATCGATAGTATCGATGGTGAAAATTGGGTAATACTATTGAACTTGGTCGATACTATCGATTCTATCGATACTATCGACATACGATACTATCACTAGTATTGATACTATCTATAAACTATCGACGCGGTTCGATAGTATCGATAGTTTTGCTTTAGAAACTCGACGAATTTTCGATACTATCGAGTGAGTATTGTAAATGTAATCATATGATGTGATAGATGACCTGCTTAATTACCAGCTATATTACCTTTTATGAGCAAGCAACGGTATCGAAAAATGTTCGACTATCGATGTTGAACAACTGTTACTATCGATCGATTGGTTTTTTGCTGATACTATCGATAGTATCGAAACTATTGATCTTTAGCAATTGTATTACTTATTTTTATCAATCGGTACTATCGATAGTATTGTCAAGGGTCGATAGTTTCGATAGGACTATCGATAGTATGACTGACTGACGACAGTACACATTGGCGTATGTTGGCCCACTGCCGGCCATAGCTATTGTGTAGACGGGGTAATGGTGTACAGTCGCGGGCAATTTATCGATAGTGGCGCGCAATTTACCCCCTCTACACAATGGCGATTGTCGACAATGGGCCAACATACGCCAAGTCGCCAAGGTGTACTGGGCAGTGTTGTTGCGATAGCGATAGTCAATCGATAGTATCGTGATACTATCGAGACCTCGAAAATCAGTCATACTATCGATAGTCCTATCGAAGGTCCGACATAGGTCATCTATCACATCATATCATTAGATTTACAATATTCACTTGATAGTATCGAAAATTCGTCGATAGTTACTAATACTATCGATACTATCGAAACGCGTCGATAGTTAATAGATAGTATCAATACTATTCATAGTATCGTATGTCGATAGTATCGACCAAGTTTAATAGTATTACCTATTGTCACTATCAATACTATCGATAGTATCGCAGCATTTCGATATTTTCGATAGGACTATTCGCGCTATCGACTATTTTTCAAGGTCAACTATCGATAGTGAAACTATCACTATTGCAACAACACTAGTACTGGGGCCTTAATATAAAAAGTAGGGTAGGTTAGTTAGGTACCTATAGTGAAACTAAATTAGTCGCGTCGCGCATCGCTTTAACAAACGGCTCCTAGTCTAAAATTCAAAAACCAGTTTTGAAAATTTTTGTGCCTTATGCACAAATTAGGCACAAAATGTTGAGGTATAATTCATAACCGTAGCTTAAACAATTACGAAGATACAGCTGTGCAAGCCAGAAACCCGTGTCTCAGTTTTGAAAATTTTTGTGCCTTATGCACAAATTAGGCACAAAATTTTGAGGTATAATTCATAACCGTAGCTTAAACAATTACGAAGATACAGCTGTGCAAGCCAGAAACCCGTGTCTCCAGCTCGCACACAGTTTTATGATCGTAGTTCCAACAGTATTTGAGTATGATGGTTAGTTTTTTTTGTTCCTAGTGCACAAATTATGCACAAAATTTCTGGCTTAGTCTAAAACCCTATCCTCACTGGTTTGTCTTTAACGGGCGTGTGCGAGCTGGTGACACGTGTTTCCAGCTTACACACATAAAACAACTCGAAGTAACGAAGTTGTGGTGGCACAAAAATTAGGACTGACACGTTTGATTGCACATAATATGCACAAAAATATGGCATGCTTAGAATTTCTCTATGTCGAATGAGGAAGCTGTAGACATGGACACATCAGACTAGGCTTGGCTGTGGTCACAGCCAAGCCTTTGATAAACGAGAAGTTATGTTGTGGTCTTCTGGTCCGATCTGGTCTCGAATACTGTAGTCAGGTTTGGTCCCCGCAATATGATGTCCACATTAAACGCATAGAGCGCATTCAGAAAAGATTTTTGTGGCATCTTTCCTATCAGACACGTAAGGCGAGAGAGCTGCCTTCATACGAGGAACGATAATTTTTTTTTAAATTACTTAGTTTGAGTGATCGAAGATTGCTGCTAGACCACTTACTTTTTTACAAAATAATAAATGGGAAGGTAGATTGCCCTCTTCTTTTATGCAAGATAAATTTTAATTTGCCATATAAGGTCCCACGCCCTAGTAGATATGTTCCTTTCTCAATAAAGGGTAGCAGAAGCAATTTGGGTCACCACGCCACCATGAATAGGCTCCCCAGACAATATAATATTCTTTGTAAGGGCGAGGAATATTCCGGGGATATTTTTGCTGACACAATACACAGATTTAAACATGAAATATCGAAGTGTCTCTCAACTGGGTCTTCTTAGTTTCTTCTCAGTTTGTTTTAAATTATATTTGTTTTAAATTTTGAATTATATAGGTAGGTATATTAAGTTAAGGTTTTAAAATGTTTTATAATAATGTTAAAATATTGTAAGCCCACATTTGCATGCCGTGGCCGCCTTTGAGTAAGACAGCACTTAGATTAAGACTTTTTTTCCAATGTTTCTTTTTTTGTAATTTTTTTGGTGTAAGTATGTTTTGTTGGTTGTCCTTAATAAATAAAATGAAATAAATAAATAAAATACTTTTTGGAAAACTGTCAAGTAGCCAATTATCGTTTGCTCGGGGGCCAAGTCAGCGCACTTGTTCTATTCTACTACGCTATAGTACTCTTTGTACATGCACTAGCGGCCCGCCCGCGCAGTCTCCATACAAAAGAGCGTAGCGAGGAAATAGCTCAAAAACGGACACGTATCTACTACGGGCACGAACAATCCGCTAGAGTCAGAGCGCTTGCTTTTGGTTGCTATATTACTTAAGTGTATACACTTATAAGTAGTATAATATTGGGCATTCTATCGCAACTTTCGTTCGTGTCGGCAAACATTCGTTTGTCTCCACTCACTGTCGGTGGGATAGAACGCCCAATATATACGAGGGGCGTTCAAAATATTCTCGGTATTGATACGTTACAACCTCTTTTATATATATATTTGTTACTGGCCGCTAAGATTCATCCATTGACATTAAAAAAAAGTAAAATTGGAACCGAGATGTTCTTTTGTTTTTCTGCAATTGCCGAACAAACATGAACACCATGAGCGAATTAACAATTTTAACGAAATTAGAGCACCGATCCGTCATAAAATTCTTGACAAAACAGGGTAAAAATCAAAAAACCATAAAAGAGGAAATGGATTGTGTTTACCGTGAGTCTGCTCCTTCTGTATCTACTATTCAAAAATGGTCAAGCGAATTTAAGCGTGGAAGGGAGAGTATTGAAGATGACCCTAGACCTGGCCGGCCTGCAGTGGCTACCTCACAAGAAAATATTGATAAAGTGGAAAAACTTATATTGGAAGACGGCCGAGTGAAGGTAAAATCTATAGCTCAAGTAACCAATCTCTCTATTGGTACCGTACATGACATTATACATGACCATCTTAATATGTCAAAAGTAAGTGCAAGATGGGTTCCGCGAATGCTGACGCTTCTTCAAAAGGATATGCGTGTGGCTTGCTGTTCAGATTTTATCGACCTGTGTGGTGAAAATCCCGATGAGGTGCTGCAAAAAATAGTTACTGGAGATGAAACCTGGGTTCATCATTATGACCCAGAGAGCAAACAGGAGTCCCTGCAGTGGCACATTAAGGGTTCAGCTCATCCCAAGAAGTTCAAGGTAATCCCGTCAGCTGGCAAGGTCATGGCCACAATATTTTGGGATTGTGAAGGAGTTTTGCTTATCGATTATAAAGAAAAAGGTGTAAATATCACAGGGCAGTACTACGCTAACGTTATACGTCAATTAAGAGATGCGATCAAAGAAAAGAGGCGAGGAAAGTTAACCAAAGGTGTTCTGCTTCTGCATGACAACGCCCCTGTCCATACTGCTCATATTGCCAAGGCAGCTATTGTTGAATGTGGGTTTGAAACTGTTACTCATCCACCCTATAGTCCGGACTTAGCCCCAAGCGACTTCTTTTTGTTCCCCAATCTTAAAAAGGATCTGCGTGGAAATAAATTTTCTGACGATGAAGCGTTGAAGACGGCCGTGGAGGAGCATTTTTACACCAAAGATAAAAAATATTTTTATGAGGGATTAAAAAAAATAATTGATCGATCTTATAAGTGTATGAACATAGGGGGGGAGTATATTGAAAAATAAAAATATCAAACTTTTCGTACTTCTTTGTTTTTATCCACATACCGAGAATATTTTGAACGCCCCTCGTATAATATTAATGGATTTCATTTGAGCTGATTATGCGTTAACCTGTGTGCATGTGTAAGAATGTTTATAAAAAATAATTAGCAACTCCTTCAAAAACTTAACATGACTAATCGCGTGACAAGATGTGGTTACTATAAAAACGTGTTCTAAGTATATAAAACGTTACTGGGTACGTATGTACATACATATGTTTTTATAGTAACCACATCTTGTCACGCGATTAGTCATATTACGTACGTACATATATATGTATGTGTAAGGTATCACTGTTACCACAGTATATTATAAACTTAAGCAGTACTGAAACTAGGCCTTTTTGTTGAGATAAATACCTACGCGCCAATTGAGCGTTAGGGTTTTCCTCGTAAAATTGAAAAAGTTTTTGTTCACTTAGCGCTATATCTCAGCTAGTTGGCCTTTTTGAGATAACTAGCTACTTTTTATTAGCGTTAGAGTTGTCACTCTAAATTATTATAAAATTAAAAGGGTATTATTTTATTTATTATAACGTTTATTTGGGTTCTATAATGATCAAATAATCGAATGAATCGACTAGTTTACAAACAAAATAGTGTTATTATAAAATCGTCAACATTTTAAGAAGTTAATATAAATTACTCACTGAAAAATACTTTTGCCTGCTACGACATGTTCGAAGAGCTTTATTATTAAATATAGTGTAAAAGATTCTCATTCTAAGGAATAGCTTTTTTAAATAAATTATCAGAAAACATGGACACGGCACTATAAAATTGATTATGAATACTTCTTTGTAAATAATACAGCTACTATACAATTAATGTGTGTGTTCTCTTTGAAAACAACAGCGAAAACTTTCGTACAATTTCACGACTTAATGAATAAAATCATCCGGTGGTACAACTAGTAAGTCGCGGCGCGGCACTCGCGACTGACAGCACTGCGATGTCCGCTTCCTCTCCGCTGTCTCGGTTCGCGCGCGCTTTTGCCCACGTCTGTCCACCTCACCGCTGGGCCTCTCGCGGGTTGGGAACAGAATATTTGGATTCTACATAATATTTCCCATAATATAGCATATAAACTCATTCATAATTTGTAAAAACATTGCATAGTTTCTAGCGTATATTTAAAGAAAGTAAAAAAATAAGGTGCAGTTGTGTAATATCAGGTATATTTTTTCCTTTGTTCTCACTAGTTCGATTCAGTAGTTCGATCGTCGAACTAGTGAGAATTTTTTTTCTCATTTGTTCGACCGTCGAACTAGTGAGAATGTTTGTTCTCACTAGTTCGATCCGTTAACTTATTATTATTATTAATCGAGAAGCAAGAACATTAAGTACCGATATAATAGATATTGGTCACAAATACATACATTGTATAGGTAATTATAAAATGAAAATCTTTTAGGTATATTTTGTAGGTATAATTATTATTTAAGTATTATTGAAATATAGTAAACGTCAAAATTCGACTGCAAGTAAATTAATAGTAAACAATACAAACAGTTTAAATACATAATACAAATCATTGTCATATTACCCGGAAGTCGTCCACTGGTATATTTCCTTAAATGCATCTATGCCTATAGCACTTAGGTATGTGCATAATAAGTTTAGTATTATAAATATTTAACTAAACGCCCCACCCCAGAAAGAGTGTGGTCATAGTTCTGTTGTCTTATTTTGAGGGTACATGATTTTTGTTATATTTTGAGGGTAGATGTTTCGCAAAATGGAAGTATTACGCTGTTCAGCTCTGCAGTAGCAATGTTTATTTCGTGGTGCCTGTTTATTTTACTGTTTATATTTTCGGAATAATGTCTAAAGAAGTGAAATTAATAAAAAGCGGTCGTGGAAGGATTCTGCAATTAGAAGGACATCAATATTATTCTATGCGTAAATACAAAAATGGCCACAGCATTTGGCGGTGTAAAAATTATAAAAGTTTAAAATGTACCGGTTCCGTCACAATGAATATGGTAAGTCTTGGTTATTTTATATGTACATAATGATAATTGTTGTACGTATATTTACATATTATAGGTGTTGTATGTGTATTTTTATTTGTAATAGTTTTAATGTACAAGCAAAATAATTCATGAATTCCTATATTATTTAAACATTGGTTTTGTTTAAGGACTTCACTAATAATTTACAATCAAAACCCCACTGCGGTCAATGTAATCCAGATGAAACACGAAATACAGTCAATGTTATTTTAAATAATGCTTGCGAAGAAGCAGCTACGGGAAGAGAACCAGCTCCTAGGGTCTACAACAGAGCTTTAATTACATTAAAAAATCAAGGCCTGCATTTAGCTTCTAAGAGTGTACCTGAATTTTGTGAAATAAAGTCACGCATTTACAGAAGGAGAAATAAGTTAGCACACGTAAAAAAAATAAATGCAAAGACTGTTGAGGAAGTCGAAGTTCCTAGTACTTTTTCAGATTTCTTACTCGCTGATTACAGTCATAAAAAAATGAGAATATTAGTGTTTTGTTCAAATGATGCCCGAGAAATAATAAAAAAAACTAAACACATCTTTATGGATGGGACCTTTAAATCATGTCCGACACCTTTTCAGCAACTTTTTACAATTCACGGAGACATCGGCAGTGATACAAATAACACGAATGTCATCCCTTTGGTGTACGCTTTCATGAGTCACAGGACCAAAAAAGCTTACTCACTTTTATTTGATTTAATTGGGTCCCAAATTCCAGAGTGGAAGCCTGCTAAAGTCACGATAGATTTCGAAGAAGGCACAATGAAAGCGTTGAAAACATTGAATGTTACAGTCAAAGGTTGCTACTACCATTACGTGAACAGCTTGTGGCGCAAAGCAAAAACCCTGGGTTTAACTAAAGACAAACGCAACAGAAGAATAATTTCATTATGCGCCAACTTGGCATTGCTTCCAGAAAATGAAATTGTTTCAGGATGGGCGTATATTCAAAAAGAAATGAAGAAGAATTGCGAATCTATAATTAAGTTTAAAGATTATTTCGATAAATACTGGATGAAGGGTGATTATCATAGAATTTGGTCGGTTTATGGCGAACGCCACCGAACAAATAATGCAGTAGAAGGATGGCACCATAAAATAAATAACCTTGTAACGAAAGGGCATGTAAACCTATTGCAAATATTACATATTTTACGGGACGATTCCTTATTGTCTTCATATCAAAATGACATTCTTCAGAGACCTTCAACATCAAACAAACGTTGTAAAAGGAGAAAAACTGATTTATTCAATGACGATTACATTATTGATGCTCAAATGCAATTAATATGCGGAGAAATTGGTGTTGGGCACTTTTTAGAAAAGATGCGATAATTATAGTTACATTGAGACTCAATGTGACAAAATAATTGAGTATTTGATTATTACATTATTTTTTTGATTTCGTAACCAATGTACCTAATATAATGTTCAATATACATATATCCTTTGGTGGAATACACAAATTCAAAGTTTTTTCGCTCTCTGCTTATTGAGATAAGTAAGACAGAGAAAAATATATTTAATCATGTATATTTTATCAAAGTTATGTTTATGAATGTTATGTCTATACCTATACCTAATTTTGTACATTTGTAATTTTGAAGCATTTTTGGCATTTTTTTAGTTTCTTTTTAGTTTCTGATTAAGCTTGTTGAGATAAGCAAGACAGAAAAATATTTTTCATCTACGTATTTACCTATAGTTGTTCCTAAATATTATGTTTACAATAAATAATCTAATTATGCAACATTGTGATTTTGACGTTTACTATATTATAATAATACTTAAATAATAATTATACCTACAAAATATACCTAAAAGATTTTCATTTTATAATTACCTATACAATGTATGTATTTGTGACCAATATCTATTATATCGGTACTTAATGTTCTTGCTTCTCGATTAATAATAATAATAAGTTAACGGATCGAACTAGTGAGAACAAACATTCTCACTAGTTCGACGGTCGAACAAATGAGAAAAAAAATTCTCACTAGTTCGACGATCGAACTACTGAATCGAACTAGTGAGAACAAAGGTATTTTTTGAGGGTAGATGTTTCGCAAAATGGAAGTATTACGCTGTTCAGCTCTGCAGTAGCAATGTTTATTTCGTGGTGCCTGTTTATTTTACTGTTTATATTTTCGGAATAATGTCTAAAGAAGTGAAATTAATAAAAAGCGGTCGTGGAAGGATTCTGCAATTAGAAGGACATCAATATTATTCTATGCGTAAATACAAAAATGGCCACAGCATTTGGCGGTGTAAAAATTATAAAAGTTTAAAATGTACCGGTTCCGTCACAATGAATATGGTAAGTCTTGGTTATTTTATATGTACATAATGATAATTGTTGTACGTATATTTACATATTATAGGTGTTGTATGTGTATTTTTATTTGTAATAGTTTTAATGTACAAGCAAAATAATTCATGAATTCCTATATTATTTAAACATTGGTTTTGTTTAAGGACTTCACTAATAATTTACAATCAAAACCCCACTGCGGTCAATGTAATCCAGATGAAACACGAAATACAGTCAATGTTATTTTAAATAATGCTTGCGAAGAAGCAGCTACGGGAAGAGAACCAGCTCCTAGGGTCTACAACAGAGCTTTAATTACATTAAAAAATCAAGGCCTGCATTTAGCTTCTAAGAGTGTACCTGAATTTTGTGAAATAAAGTCACGCATTTACAGAAGGAGAAATAAGTTAGCACACGTAAAAAAAATAAATGCAAAGACTGTTGAGGAAGTCGAAGTTCCTAGTACTTTTTCAGATTTCTTACTCGCTGATTACAGTCATAAAAAAATGAGAATATTAGTGTTTTGTTCAAATGATGCCCGAGAAATAATAAAAAAAACTAAACACATCTTTATGGATGGGACCTTTAAATCATGTCCGACACCTTTTCAGCAACTTTTTACAATTCACGGAGACATCGGCAGTGATACAAATAACACGAATGTCATCCCTTTGGTGTACGCTTTCATGAGTCACAGGACCAAAAAAGCTTACTCACTTTTATTTGATTTAATTGGGTCCCAAATTCCAGAGTGGAAGCCTGCTAAAGTCACGATAGATTTCGAAGAAGGCACAATGAAAGCGTTGAAAACATTGAATGTTACAGTCAAAGGTTGCTACTACCATTACGTGAACAGCTTGTGGCGCAAAGCAAAAACCCTGGGTTTAACTAAAGACAAACGCAACAGAAGAATAATTTCATTATGCGCCAACTTGGCATTGCTTCCAGAAAATGAAATTGTTTCAGGATGGGCGTATATTCAAAAAGAAATGAAGAAGAATTGCGAATCTATAATTAAGTTTAAAGATTATTTCGATAAATACTGGATGAAGGGTGATTATCATAGAATTTGGTCGGTTTATGGCGAACGCCACCGAACAAATAATGCAGTAGAAGGATGGCACCATAAAATAAATAACCTTGTAACGAAAGGGCATGTAAACCTATTGCAAATATTACATATTTTACGGGACGATTCCTTATTGTCTTCATATCAAAATGACATTCTTCAGAGACCTTCAACATCAAACAAACGTTGTAAAAGGAGAAAAACTGATTTATTCAATGACGATTACATTATTGATGCTCAAATGCAATTAATATGCGGAGAAATTGGTGTTGGGCACTTTTTAGAAAAGATGCGATAATTATAGTTACATTGAGACTCAATGTGACAAAATAATTGAGTATTTGATTATTACATTATTTTTTTGATTTCGTAACCAATGTACCTAATATAATGTTCAATATACATATATCCTTTGGTGGAATACACAAATTCAAAGTTTTTTCGCTCTCTGCTTATTGAGATAAGTAAGACAGAGAAAAATATATTTAATCATGTATATTTTATCAAAGTTATGTTTATGAATGTTATGTCTATACCTATACCTAATTTTGTACATTTGTAATTTTGAAGCATTTTTGGCATTTTTTTAGTTTCTTTTTAGTTTCTGATTAAGCTTGTTGAGATAAGCAAGACAGAAAAATATTTTTCATCTACGTATTTACCTATAGTTGTTCCTAAATATTATGTTTACAATAAATAATCTAATTATGCAACATTGTGATTTTGACGTTTACTATATTATAATAATACTTAAATAATAATTATACCTACAAAATATACCTAAAAGATTTTCATTTTATAATTACCTATACAATGTATGTATTTGTGACCAATATCTATTATATCGGTACTTAATGTTCTTGCTTCTCGATTAATAATAATAATAAGTTAACGGATCGAACTAGTGAGAACAAACATTCTCACTAGTTCGACGGTCGAACAAATGAGAAAAAAAATTCTCACTAGTTCGACGATCGAACTACTGAATCGAACTAGTGAGAACAAAGGTATTTTTTAACTAGAACAATTTGAACAGATACTTTTTGTCCTATTTTAATCATAGACGTATTATCTACAACTTAAAACTATAAAAAACATGCTTCCAAACACATTTCGTTCGATATTTAATATTTAGTATTTAAATAACAAATGTCAATTTTAGCTCTTATTGTTACCGAGATAAGAGCTAATAAATCCGCGACCCGAATCGGGTCGCCGTTCGACCACGTATTTTAGATTGATGAAATATTGAAAAAAACACACACAGAACAACAAAAAAAAAGTATTGAGAGGTAGATTACTTACTGAGTCATCGTAGTTTAATGAATTATGAGATTCAAACACTTCAATCACTGCAAAATTACACAAAACACACCCACGAATTGTCGATAATTGACTCG
Source organism: Scoparia ambigualis (assembly GCA_963921215.1). Classification (NCBI taxonomy): domain Eukaryota; kingdom Metazoa; phylum Arthropoda; class Insecta; order Lepidoptera; family Crambidae; genus Scoparia; species Scoparia ambigualis. Next base: position 6,238,460 of record OY992525.1, on the reverse strand, counting down.
AGCGACGCTCACACCACACGACGCTAACGCGAAGACTGAACTTCAATATCGAATTTGAATGATAAAATGTTACTAAGCTTGGTCGTATTATACGCTTGAATGCTAGCCATTCAAGCGTATAATACGACTTCATCCGTGCGGTGACGGAGAAAAAATACCAATCGCCGCCCCTCTCTCCGTCCGGTGGGTGTCGTAAGAAGCGACTAACGGACTCTTTCGAGCGATGATCTGCTCCACTGGTGGTAGGGCTTGACCCGTCTGGTTGGTGACCACCGTACGCATGGTGTAAAACCCGTCAAGTGTCTGCTTGTCGGTCGCGTTTCGGGATCAGCCAGCGTATAACCAGAGCTCGAGAGGATGATGCTGCGATGTATTTAGTCTGTGAAGGCTTCCGTCAAACCAGTGCCAGGAGGACTTGTTAACCTGCCGACCAGGGAGACCCGTAGAAACGGTTGTCCCGCTGGCCGCCCGTGGCACAGTACAGGGGCCCAAGCGAGCCTAACCAGCTCGTGAGGCTGCCTCACCATGCCACGCATAATCTCGGGGTGGTCCGTCGTGCCGGTTGGTGACCGGAAGGTGGCGTCCCGGCGGTCATTCCCGGGGGGGTTCGGGGGCCCTTCCGTTCGGCAGGTTAATAATACTCGTCTGTGGGCAAATTCCTGGGGAAACAGGCCACCACACTTTGACCATTCGCATCGCGGCATCATTTTCTCGATTCACGCCTCTTTCTTTCCACTCCTAAAATGACAGCGCCTAACAACAAAACTGTTACTACAGTGATGCACACCCCCACCACAACCTTACCGTTTGAGGTGGAGTTCGCTAACATCCGCGGACTCCATGCAAACCTCAATACCGTCCACCACCATCTTGAGACGGTACGGCCAGCAATGTTGTTCCTGACGGAGACGCAAATAATCCGCCCTGCTGACACCACCTACCTGAACTATCCCGGCTTTGTGCTTGAAGAATCCTTCAAAGCCAAAGCCGGAGTTTGCTTATTCGTTCGGGCGGATGTTTGCTGTCGCCGTCTGCGCTGTCTGGAGGACCCTTCCTTCTCCCTCCTAGTGGTAGGTACACGTCGACTTAGGCTCTCATTGCCGTGTCTACGTTTGCGTCTACCGATCCCATAACGGCGAAATGGAGACGACTCGACTAATTGAACATCTTAGTCGGGTAGCAGATGATGCGCAGGAGCGGTTTCCATCGGCGGAATTGGTGTTTTTGGGGGACCTCAACGCCCACCATGAGTTGTGGTTAGGTTCCTCCAAAACAGACCATGCTGGTAGAACTGCCCACGCATTCGCTCTCACGCATGACCTGACGCAACTGGTGAACCAGCCCACCAGGATCCCAGACATAGTTGGCCATGCACCCTCCTTACTCGACCTTCTGCTGACGAGTCGCCCAGCTGGATACCGGGTGGAAATTCGAGCTCCTTTAGGTTCCTCGGATCACTGCTTGATATCCAGCACAGTGCCCTTGGCATCGCGCCCGCCAACAGCGGTTTCGAAACGCCAGATTTGGCACTACGCGTCGGCAGACTGGGACGGTATGCGGGAGTATTTTGCATCCGTCCCTTGGAGTCAGCGCTGCTTTAGTGGGAAGGACCCGACCGCTAGCGCCACTGCCGTTGCTGATGAGATAGTATTAGGAATGGAATACTATATTCCACACTCCTATGTCATCAGCAAAGGCAGACGCAACCGCTGGTTCAATCGCGAGTGTGCCAGCGCTGTTGAGAGCAAACAGACGGCATACCGCGCTTGGATCAGAGGTAAAGCTCATGGGGATCCCGAAACTCGCTCGCTAAAAGCAGCCTATAATAATGCCACCAAGTCGTGTAAGAGGGCCTACATTAGAGCGGATGCCCAGCGCGTTGCACGAGTAGGCCAAGAACTCCTGACGCATCCTACGGGCAGCCGTAGCTACTGGCGTCTGGCCAAAGCCGTGCAATCCAACTTCTGCCAACCCTCGCTGCCACCACTGAGATGTCCTGACGGAACTTTAGCTCACAAGCCGCAGGAAAAGGTCGATCTCCTGGCCCAAGTCTTTGCGGCTAACTCCCGGATCGATGACTGTAATGCACAGCCACCCTCAATTTCTCACTGTGGCCACACAATGTCTGATATTAAAATCAGGCAGTGTGATGTCCGTGCGGAGCTGCAGTCAATCGATGTCCGGAAAGCTAACGGTCCTGATGGCATCCCAGCAATAGTCCTGAAAATGTGTGCAGCGGAGTTGTCCCCAGTGTTAACGCGTCTGTACCGTCTCTCGCTCTCTTCGGGTTGTGCGCCGAAATCTTGGAGAGAAGCTAATGTGCAACCGATCCCTAAAAAAGGAGATCGGTCAGATCCGACTAATTACCGCCCTATAGCCGTAACTTCAGTGTTGTGTAAGATCCTAGAACGAATATTGAACAAACAGCTTATTCGATACCTAGAAGATCACTCCCTAATTCACGATCGTCAATATGGGTTTCGGCCAAAACGGTCAACGGGTGATCTTCTAGCGTACGTCACACATCTCTGGGGTGAGGCTATTGACAAGCGCGGCGAGTCACTGGCAGTTAACCTTGACATAGCCAAGGCTATTGATTGGGTCTGGCACAAAGCTCTTCTCTCCAAGCTCCCGGCATACGGTTTGCCCGCTCAGTTCTGTACCTGGATTGCTAGCTTCCTGCATGAGCGTAGAATCCGTGTCCTTTCGGATGGATGCGCTTCGCGGTTCATGTCATTGAACGCTGGTGTTCCTCAAGGCTCCGTTCTATTCCCCACGCTGTTCCTTCTGCATATCAATGACATGCTTCCTCTTGGAAACATTCATTGCTATGCAGATGATAGCACAGTGCATGGGAGATATAACGGTCACCCAACGGCTGGGCGGGTAGACACCGAAATGAAGCGAGCAAATCTTGTCATTGAGCTCGATCGGGTGTTGGACCTCATTTCTAAATGGGGCTCCGATAATCTGGTGGAGTTCAATGCCAAGAAAACACAGATGTGCGCGTTCACAGCGAAAAAGTCGCCATTCCTTCCCCTTCCCTCTCTTCAGGGTACATCTCTAAGCCTGCAGAGCAGTATTAACATGCTCGGTATGTATATCCGCTGCGATCTGAACCAAAAGGACTACATCGAAACCGTGATTAAAAATGCCTCACGTAAACTCGGTGTCCTGAACAAGGTGCGGCGATTCTTCACGCCTGATCAGTTGTGTCTATTATACAAGACACAGGTGCGGCCTTGCGTGGAGTATTGCTCTCACCTTTGGGACGGCTCCGCAAAGTACCTTCTCGATGCCTTGGACAGATTGCAGCGCCGCGCTGTGCGCATTATCGGCAATGCGGAGGTCACTAATACTCTCGAGCCTTTGCAATTGCGTAGAGAAATTGCGTCACTCAGCGTCTTTTACCGTTTATACCATGGCGAGTGCTCTGAAGAACTCTTTGACCTCATCCCTCCTTCTCCCTTCCTCCATAGGAGTACGCGTGCTGCTCTCCAGAGTCACCAATTTACAGTCTCTAACATTCCATCACGCACAAAGAAATTTGGTGACTCGTTTCTTTGTCGCACTTCCAAAAGATGGAATAGTCTACCAGCACACGTATTCCCTCCTACCTATGACATAGGGTCCTTCAAACGAGGCGTGAAGAAGCACTTTGTAAGCCGGCACAGTGAGGGTGACTGATGCTACGTCTCTTACGCTGCACCAGTTGTCCTCGCGCCTGGACTTCATTTCCACTTAACATCAGGTGGAGTGGGGTCATTTGCCGGGCTTAGCATAAAAAAAAGCCTTTTCTATCTTTTTTTAAGATTACATAGGTGCGACAAGGATAAAAAAGAGTGCAACCGCTCGTTTGACGCTAAAATGACCATCCCGATTCGGGTCGCTTGGCGTCCCGATTCGGGTCGCGTGCCAGTCGCTGGCCAGTTGAGAGGCTATGGGCCTTCTTTAGACGTGCGTCTGTGGGGGTGCGTCGTTTCGAACGGTTGTACGTAAATCTTTACTGCTTTAACTTATATATACTGTGCTGTTACTAACCAAGAATAACTATGTAGATTTACTATAATATACTACACTCGGCGTCAAAAAAATCGCACCTCTTAGAAAATCACTTTCAAATGTCATTTACTCTTGATATGCACATGCAGTCGCATTAATTATGATTTTATTTACAAGGTTACTTAATTAACTTAATAAAAAACATTACTTTTCATTATCAAATAAAACCTAATGCAACAAATAAAGTGTCACAAAAATTCGATGCAAATTTTGCTACCCGTGAGAGTTGCTAGTTGCGCTTCCTTTGTGGGTATAAAACGGTCAACACGGGTTCAATGTGGGTCATTCGCTATTCAACCGTTGAAGAGGACACACGCACAGATTTTGATGGATACCACAGCTGATAAAGCCGCTCAAGTGGTTGCACTACTGCAATCAGGGGTGCGGCAGTGTGATGTCGCCCGGCAACTGAACCTGAGCCGTTATTCCGTTCGAAGAGTGTACCAGCGCTTCATAGAGACCGGTGGCTATATCCGCAGACACGGTTCGGGTAGACGTCGCTGCACTTCGGAAAGAGACGACCGGTTCGTTGTGTCGAACTCTTTGAGAAATCGTTTCTCCAACGCTGTTGAGTTGCAACAGCAGCTCCAGGCAGTTCGCAGACGCACCGTAAGCGTATCTACGGTTAGAAGAAGATTGAAGGAGAAGAAGATAGCGGCCCACAGAGCTGCTACGGGTCCAAAATTGACTGCAGCGCATCGGCGAGCCCGCTTGCAGTTTGCTCGTGACCACGTCGATTGGACCCTTGAGCAGTGGAGAGCTGTTCTCTTCTCAGACGAGACGCGAGTGTGTCTTTTCTGCAACGACCGACGGAGAAGAGTATACCGGAGGCAGGGTGAACGTTTCGCCCAAGCCTGCATCCAGGAGACGGTGGAATATGGTGGCGGATCCTGCATGTTCTGGGGCGGTATGTCTGCTGCCGGCAAAACCGACCTTGTCTGCATCTCCCGGACTGGAGGTGCTCGCGGACAAGGGTCGCTGACTGCTCGCCGCTATGTCACTGAGGTCCTGGAAGTGCATGTGGTCCCCTTTGCCGAATCTTTTGGCGAGGGGTTCACATTAATGCACGACAACGCTCGCGCTCACACTGCAGGCATCGTGAGCGACTTCTTGCAGAGGTCCCAAATCTCTGTGATGCAGTGGCCAGCGCGAAGTCCGGATCTGAATCCTATAGAGCACCTCTGGGACCATCTTAAACGTAAGGTTCAATCTCGGGATCCAGCTCCTTCGACTCTACAGGAGCTCCAAGACGCGGTGATTGAAGAATGGGGGCTTATCCCTCAAGAAGAGCTCCTGAAGTTGGTGAGGTCCATGAGGGACCGTATGGAAGCCGTGATCAGGGCAAGGGGGGGTAACACTAGATTTTAAGTTAATTTTAAGACACTTTTTGTACATTTTTCTTTGTAAATTATCTGTTGTTAATTAAGACTTAATTAAGGATTTTTATTATTTTATTAATTTTAATGTTGTTTGTATAATTATAATTAAACAGAAAGTTAAATTTAATTGTTTTTTGATACTCCTTTTTGTTACCTTTCTAATGATACCCAACACTATCCTCTACATAAGGTTTAAGAATTTTTAAAGAAGATTTTTAAAAGGTGCGATTTTTTTGACGCCGAGTGTATATATGTGTAAATAAACAAGTAAATTAGATAACTTGATGTGATCGATATTAATTTAACTATTAAAATTTTCAATCTAAGAAAATACGAGTACTTACTTAAAGAACAATGGCAAAAAATTGTCTCGCCTTTTTGATAGCGCCCATGATGTTATTTATACCAAACGAATTTATTGTTTTTCGCATATTTTTACTAATATCTAAATATTCAATGTTAAATCGAGTATTTTAAAAGAATATCAAAGATGTGTTTTTACTCAATCCATCAGCCATGTTGAAAATCGGGATGTGAATACAATTATGTTTTATCAATTTAATATTCAATTGAACATTAATGATCAATCGACTTTGATTCCACCCACGAAACAGTAAGTAAGTTTCTTGTTCCCACTTTATTAATGGTGATTGGTGTCTGTAGAAGCCGCCATTCAAGCATCTACCGTATTTGTATCGAGTTAAAAAAACCAAGTACTGCATGATGTATCGATACTATAAGTATCGATTTAAAAAGTAGTGAAGTCCTGCCTTATCTATCACTTTGACAGACTTGACTCTTGACAGTTACCAACCGGACAGAATGCTCCGCACTCTTTCTCGTTGGTGGTTGTTTTATGTGTTTTTTCGGTTTTTGTTATCAATTCTTTACCTGGACTGCTTTACGGACTCCGATTGATTCTTTCTTGTGACTATTGCGTGCCCAAAGGACTCTGATTTTGCTTCTGCGTAACATTGTGCTTTTCCCTACTGGACTCAGTTTTGCCTTGTGAATTGGATTTGTTTTTCAACAATGAGTGATCGCGGGAGACAATCGTGGTCTACGCGCATGTTATGTGTGAACTGTAATATATGCGTGAATACATTGCGCCGATATAAAGTCCTGACACTTAATCCAAGAGCTGCTGGCATACTCTGCAACTGGGTATACCCGCAAATCGTAAGTACCAAAGTCAAAACAGTTTTATATTAAATAAGAATAGGTATTGCTTAACTCTATTGAATAGTCCAATTATTTTTACCTATCACCCATTCAGGGTTTATTTTAAATGCGTAGAAGTATGGGCGCAAAAAACTTCACAACTTGTAACTGCTGCCTAATATTTTATTGCGTGTTAACTATAAATCTTTTAATTTCAACTAAAGTAACAACAATTACAAAGGCTTTGTTGTTACCAATGATTAGAGAACATCATCATATATATTCATTTTATAAGATTATGATTATTTATGTATGCTGAGATCGTCAAATATTTTTGTCAGGTTTCAGAGGATGACCATGTCTGTGAGGCATGCAGAGATCTTGCAATGTCTGCTGTTAATGAAAACCTTCAGCAAGTTTCTGACAATGCTCAAGCTGGACCAAGTCAGCAAGGCCACTCAAGTGTGTGTCTATTGTGTGGATGTTCAACTTTAAGAAGAAGGAGTGAGAGAATATTAAGAACTGATGCCTCTGAACTTCTTCAATCAATGATATCTATTATAGAAAGCAGAGTAGCACCAAGACAGGTATGTTTTGTTTCAAATAAATGATTCTTTTATTATTATTTATTAATTTAAAGGTTTTGTAAATAATATTATAGTCCATTAATTTGTCAACTAACGGACTAAAGACTGCAGATACATCCAACAGCTTAGAGCGGCGATGGGCTCACCACCTGTCACGCTGAGCACATGTGCAGTCACTATATGGTGAAAAGTGGACTATGGCAGAGGACTACTTTTGCAGTCCTCGTTGCCTAGTTTCTAACTAACCCTTCGGGGATAATAGTTGTGATTATAAATGTACGTATGCATTAATTTAAAAACTATTAAAAATGTTTGATCATTTACTGCATAAAAAATACAGTCAATTATTTCTTTTTAGGTTACAGAAACTGACCGTGTATGTTATGCTTGTTGGTCTCGAGTGCAAAGAGAAGCTCGACGCAGAAGTACTGTAGATGATGCTAGAAACCAATACCCCACTATATCGCAGGCACCACAAGAGAAGCCTCAATCATCTGACATACCACCGCAAGAGGAGCCTGAAATATCTCAGCCAGTACCACAAGAGGAGGAATCTCAATCAGATGCTATAGTAACTAGTAATAATTGCATAACATTACCTAATTATAGAAGAGCAGCAAACACAAATCATCACTGTGTCTTTCCTAATTGTGGTAGTGTGTCTTTGCACAGCATAAATAATAAAATGAGAGCATTAATACTGTCCAATCATAAATATTATCTTCCAAAAGAAGCACGTATTTGTGCAGAGCATTTGATGGGCAATATGTGGGAAACATTATTTGACTCCCAAAATAGTTACTCATCATTTACGGCTCAACATGTGCAACATATTTTTTCATTTGTCAATGTCCACCAACAATTAGATTTTGAAAATATTGAAGACATGGAATGAAAGAATGTTTGAATACTGGATAGGTCGTACAAAACAAAGTTTTAACATGATCTTGTGTAACCTCTCCACCCTTCCTAAAATCTCTACCCTATTCTACCTTATAATACATACACACATCATCGCCGCTTTTACCTTAACTTAACTTATTATCTAATTCATAAAACTATTTAACCTAATTTATCTACAATCTAATGGTTGTGTTTGTAGTTTTTGTGGAGTGCGTAGTGTTTGTATGATGATGAAACCTTAGCATAGCTTAATTCTATTTGCAGTGAATTTCAGTCAAGCAATGTAATATTATAATCAATACTATTTTGGCCAGATCGTCTAGTGAACCCTCCGTTGTTAACCGCATTTAAGTAACTCAAGTTCTTTCGTGAAAGTTTAGTAATTGGCTTATCCCTGTGTTAAATTATTTTCTCCTGACCTAATTACCTACCAGTCTATAGATCATAACATAGATATGTGTAGCCTAGCAATGACTCCGTCTGAACTGTGACCTAAATCCTTCACTGCAGCTGCGGGGAAGATTTGTAACCACTCAGAGATAATCAGATGATAGCTTAGCTTGCAGGTATTATTATTTATTAAAAGTAGCATGATACATAAGAAGTCTTGTGCAATTTACATAAAGGTCTTGTGGAATTATAAGAGTCTTGTGGAAATATAAGAGTCTTGTGGAAATATAAAAGTCTTGTGGAAATATAAAAGTCTGGTGGAAATATAAGAGTCTTGTGGAAGTTTAAAAGTCTTGTGGAAATATAAAAGTCTGGTGGAAATATAAGAGTCTTGTGGAAGTTAAAAAGTCTTGTGGAAATATAAAAGTCTGGTGGAAATATAAGTCTTGTGCAATTTACGGGACCCAACCGCCGCCCTATAGCGTGCCTTTCATCTCATTGTTTAACTATGGCTCCGTCACATTGGCTTTAACTTTAATTATTAGCTTGTGCCTTTAATTCTTTAAAACTGAGAATTTACATCTCTCCTCAAAATTTAATTTCATTTTACATTATGAACTATGCGTTAGCAATTTAAATTCTTATTATTCCACATAAATCAATAGAGTTTATCTCAAGGCTTGCTTTCATCCAAATATCCTTTTCACATTAAGAACTTAATTATTCAATGCAATAACTTATGTCTTATGATTTCACTTATTGAACAGAGGTGGAAAGCCAGCATTCTACCGGACACACTTATTCCTCTGATTATTGTGTCTATTATAAAGAGATCACAATGTAACAATATTAACTGACTGTCCTATTGTCTTATTAGAAAATTAATATTCAGTTCCATAAAGAGTGGATAATTTATTCAAACGCCACTTCAGGCGGTGGCTAAAATAGAATGCTATTAATACAGGTAAAATTACTCTTATTTAATCCTAGTATTTATTATACAGGTCTTATAAAGTTCCAATATAACTACATTGGATTGGCTGCATTGGCAGATTATCACATCTTAAGTTTATTAAAGGATGTTTGATTCATTCAATATCCTACTCATTTAGGAAGTGAACTTAAATAGAATACTATCATTTGAAGTAAATTACTTTGGTTTACTCTTAGTGTTCATTATACAGATCTTATAAAGTATAAGTACATCTCAAGTTTATTAAAGGATGTTTAATTTATTCAATATCCTTGACTTTTAGGAAGTGAACTTAAGTTAATTATTTTTCCATTAACTTCCACCCCTGTCTCTCAGACTGAGTGGTTAATTTGATAGCCTACTAAATCATAGTTAGTATGTTTTAGTAGGTAGTAAATCAGGTAATTATCCCTGTTAATAATTGAATCAATTACACTTAGGAGTTATCCTTCACTCACTTTAATAGGTATAAATTAGACTGTACTAGGTATTAGTCTGATTAATTTAGATTGTTCCCATCAAATATTTCTGTTTCATATTATTAGAAGTAAGTACTTACATATCTTAAGAGGTCTTTGACCATTAAGGTGAATTCAAATGGTATTAGTAGACCATTATCAGGCTAATTAGCAGGTTGTTATCAATCAATTATTTCTGTTTCAGATTATTAGAAGCTCATAGCTTGCAATGTCTTCCTTCAACGAATTATCCTAGGTTCTAAACTGGTTTTAGTTGTTCAGTTTGTATCAGCTTATATTTTACTAATAGGTACCGGATGTATACTTTTAATACTTTGAAGAGTGTAGCGATATAAGGCCGTATCATACCCCAGGGAAAGCTAAAAATGCCTGTTTGGTCATTTCAGTATTAGAAATCAAACATCACAGTACAGCTATGCTTATTTGCTATAACTTTTAGTATTTTTCTTGTAATTGGAAACCAGTCTAGACTTTTAGGTATTCCAAGTAATGATGGTACAATATTATCATACTTCTGTTAATTATTTAAAATGAATAATTAATTGGTAACAACTTTAGGAAAACAATTAGAATTTTATCGGCCTACGGTAACAGATTACATGCCTAATTAGGACCCACATCACTTCATCGTAAATTTTATTTAGCACCGTAACCTAATTATCCCTACCTTATTAGTCTGAATTAATCCAGCCTGGGCCCGCGGCCCGCGTACCCAGCCTATGCACAGCGCTCTCACCCCGTACTGTCCCCTCACTTCCTCACAGCAATTATATAGAACCGCCTACCTATAGATTCCTACAGCTTCCCTCACTTGAAATGCCTATATTTTGTCGAACTAACAGTCCCTACTTGTGTACCTTGCAATCTAGGCCCAAGCCACATTTAACGTAATTTCGTGGTGAGTTGTGTAAGCCGAGTCGCCCCTGCAAGCAACTGACTTCTAAATGTACTATCAGTCGAGCCAGTATACTCAGTGTGTTATTCCTATCACTACACTGTGTGTACGGAGGTAGACTTGAAATTGGACTGGGTCATACGGGTCTACCTCCAGCTAAATGGTGTCTGACCTATCTTCAACTTTCACTAGGGAGACAACTGTCTCTCCCCCATTACTCCGCCGAAGATAGTGTATTGTTTAGCGTAATAATAGAAAACGCCGACCTTATTAAATACAGTCAAAGGTCATCCAGACCGAAGTCTGTTGAAAGCTATATTGGTTTCGTTGCCACCGTAATGCGTTTCCGCCAATATACCCCGAAATACATCATTTCGTTAACGGATTCAAGTTGCGATCGCAATAGTTTTACTTTATTAATCACTTTCAATTTCACAAATCTTAATTAATATCGCAGCTCGAATATCACTTAGCGCACTATCAAAGCTCGGACACTATTTTTCCCGTATGAGTATTTACCGCACTCTTAAATTGGACCGCGCCTCCGACGTCCAATTATTGAATGCCCGCTAATTTTCCGCCCTTTTCCCAAGCATCTTTACTTTCGCGCCACGCGCCCCCAACATTCGCCCGCGCGAGTCCGCTTTTCCTCCCTTCAACCAATCCCTAGCTGTTTTTCGATGCGCCTCGCCTTCGCGTCGCTTATTATTTGTTATACGCGAACTTCGCGTTGCGCCACGTGGAGATAACATCCTACCTCTCTTTCTATCTTTTTCCCAACCTCTCGCTCGCTCATTTCCGCCGCCCGCCGCGCAATTCTAAAGTTTTTCCATAATCCAACCAAATCTCGTCAGATAGCCAAAATTTCATCTTTGAATATCTAAATGTAGCCTTCTATTAACAATTCCCTCTCAATAATCATCCACTTAAGCCAATAATCCTGTATTTTGTGAAATTATAAAAAGTTCCGTATTCCGACCATAGGTGGCGCCCGCCCGTATGTCTACCGGCTTGCCAACCTACGCCTATGTCACAAGGCCACACAGAGCGGTCCCCGCGAAATTCAAAATAAAGATAAAGCCCATTGCCAACCTAACACGAAGCTCAAGTAAATAACTCACGCTAGACGGCGCCTATGTCGCAAGGGTGTACAGAGCAGTCCCCGCGAAATTCAAAATAAAGAAGTCAAACTAGCAACCTTACGCGAAGCTCAAGTAAATAACTCACGCTAGACGGCGCCTATGTCGCAAGGGACACACAGAGCAGTCCCCGCGAAATTCAAACTAAAGATAAAGCCCTAGACCACTGACCATTATTCTGAACTAGTTTATTATTCCCTTTTCATGCTTATTATTAATGGTGCTACGCATTAATATTTATTTTAGTGCTACTCCCATGCATTCCTTACTAACGGACGGATACCATTCATTCTGTACCGTTACACTTAGAGGAAGTACCTCGAATAAGGGAAATTAGGAGAGGTACCTTGGGGCTTGTTGCGTTTTTATTAAAACTCAGAACAGGTGATTCTGGTGAAAGAATTTCCACTTTAGTAAATGTGCCAAGACGAACCTTAGAAGTCCTTATGGATAAAGTAAGGGAGGTTCTAGTGCAAGATTTTGTTTCCAGAAACCTAGGATTAACCATATTTCCTGGGAACAGTTGTTAAGGCATAGTTTATTAATACCTGGTGGACTATATGGTGATGGGAATGTCATAGTAATTTGTGACGGCACATACATTTATATACACAAAAGTGCAAACTACATGTTTCAAAAACAAACATACTCCCTGCATAAGTATAGAAATCTACTAAAACCATTTATGATTGTAGCGAGTGATGGATATATTGTTGATTGTTTTGGCCCATATAAAGCAACAACCTCAGATGCAGTAATTATGAATGATTTGTTCCATGATGGGTCTGCTTTAAGATCATATTTTCGAGATGATGATATGTTCATATTTGATAGAGGATTTAGGGACAGCATAAGTGTTTTAGAGAGTTGTGGTTATCGAACATGTATGCCAGAATCTCTATTAGAAGGCGAACATCAATTGACAACAGCACAAGCCAGTCGAAGCCGCTGTGTTACCATATGCAGATGGGTGGTAGAGGCCGTCAATGGACATTCTAAAAAAGATTTCAAATTATTACGTCAAGAATATTTCCATCGGTCTCTACCACACATGATGCAAAACTTTCAGATAGCAGCGCCTTGTTAAATAGGTTTGGTGTTCGCTTTGAAAATAACGTAAATGCAACACAAATTCTTAATATTATATGAGAACGAATGGCATTAGAAAACAATCTGGCAAACATGGTAGATGCCCTCAACATGAACAGACGTTCATCCAATTTTATAAATATGTGTGCTGATTAAAATAATCTTCTTTGTTTTCCTACATTAGAATACAATGATTTAATTCTCTTCGCTTTGGGGACATACCAAATAAGGCAATCTCGATCCTATTACGGAGAGCATGTGCGTTTCCATGGGGGATACAGAATAGAGGTGGACAGAGTTGAACCTGTCAATGAAAATGAGTATGATCTTAGAGGCAGTGGACCTAGAACATTAATAAGAGGAAAAATTAAATCCCGTCACATATCACGAAAACAATATTATGTATACATTATATGATTAAAAATAATATACCCGGTCGCACTGGCATCATTGAATATTGTTGCAGTTGCCTAGTGGGTCGGCGTACTGTAGGTTGTTGTGCTCACATTATGACCCTTGTTTGGTATTTGGGATGGGCCAGACATCGAGGATATATCCACAGCACCGGCAGGATTTCTGGATGAAATTGTAATAAGAGATGACGAAGAATAAAAAATATAATCATGATAAATTGGTTTTACTGTTTACTATTCCCATGTAGATACTTAAAAAAGAGATTCTAAATAAATAAGTAAGTATCTGACAACATGACATAGGTACATTGGTTCGATCCAAAAGTAAATACAAATGTTTGTCACAGGTGGGGTTCGAACCCACGACCCTAGCATATTAGGCGGAATCTGTGGCAGAGCCATTACCAAAAGCGCTATCGGGGCATTCGATCAAGCAGGTAAACTGGTAGTGGTGGTAGCCAGGTAGGTAAAAGATATTCTTCGTATAAGTATGTTATTTTCATTAGCTGTGTTAACATTGTATGCACAAAATAGAATACAATGGCTTATCAGAATAGAACATCTTGTCATGGTGTGACTATGACACCACTATAAACCATTTTAATTTTTACAACAAGTCCACAATTGCATGCCATCATGCCGTGGCATCCTTTAATTATGACAGCACTTAAAGTTACTTTTGTAAGAACTGACAAATTCATAGCAGTGTATCTGCCGTACTCAGACGTCAACGTCAATATTAAGTTTTAAAAAATGCTTTAAAGGTCTCTCTTGCTGTCACTTTCATAAACATAATTGACGTCTCTGAAGTACGGCAGTATGCTACATGATTTCTTGTTCGATGTCATAGTAAAGAAAAAAAATCAACTAACCTAACCTTACCAAAAATCAAAACGCAATATCTTTTTTTTCCGGCTATCTTTTTTTTCCGGCTTTCTCAGATGAAAATAACTTCACATACAGAATCTATAAATAACGCTGAATCTTTTGACATATTATTTGTTTATGTGCGCTCATATTTTATAACAGACAATTTTTAGTATGGATATTTGCCATTGTTCTTTCGCGACAACCTTTTATATCATTTATATTGTGTAATGACGTTATAATTTGATAGTAAAAGTTTTAAAGTAAAAGTATTTTTTTTCTTATTAGCGCATATAAATAAAAGCTTGTTTTTAAAAAGGTTTTTTACTAAAATTTATTTTGTATTACACTTGTGAATGTACAATACAGGTAAGTTTATAGACTAAGCTTATAGACTAAGTGTAGCGCGAAGGGGAACGGCGAGAAACGACTGTTTTATCGCGCGTCTGGGAACGACTGGCGTACGTGGCCGTGCGCCTTACCTCGTGATATCATAATTGCAATTCAGCGCAACTTACAATGTACTGTGTGAACTGTGTCCCTACATTATGTATGTATGACTCGTGTAAGTACTGACCTCAATGCTGGCTTCGACCAGCCCGTTGTGATTGTGCTTCGCGTTCCGTCCCTGCGACGAGTCGGAGAGGGCTTCCGCGTCGATTTCTTCGGACGAGCTGCCGTCAGGAATCTCGTCCTGAACAAAAAGCAATGAGGTTCAGACATTTATTCTAGCACGTACGCTTAATTATTCAGATATACAGGATGGTCCAAGCCTGATGCTTACAATATTTTTTAAATAGTTCACCAAGGATCCTGTCAGGAACCGCCAGGCAAAAAATCATTTTTCGCCAGATTACAAGTTTTTTTTTATTGAAATTTTGAGATATCTCTACCTTATTGTACAATTTGTTTTTATTTATTTAAAAGGTGGTAGGTCTTACATCTACAACATAAACACTTAACGATACAATGATCAAGTAAGTATAAAAAAAATTACTAATACTTATGTTTATTACAAATGTATACAACATTGTTAGTATATACATGACCTTAGATATAGAATAATTATATTTGACAGAATATTATTTAATTTGTAATTATCATGAAAACGGTAAATAAAGAGTATTACTTGAGCGTTATGCGGCGTTTAAGAGAGCAAATTCGACGAAAAAGGTCAAATTTGTGGAAAGAAAATTCTTGGATTTGCACCACGATAATGCGCCTTTGCACAAGGGCATCATCATTGTGAACGAATTTTTGATCAAAAACTCAACAAATACCATCGAGCAACCACCTTATTCACCAGATATGGTTCCAGCCGACTTCTTTCTTTTTCCTAAACTCAAATTACCACTTAGTGGCACCCGTTTTCATTCAGTAGAAGACATAAAGGAGAATTCGCGGCGAGAACTAAACTCAATTCCGGAAAAAGCGTTTAAAAATGTTTTGATGATTGGATTATTCGTTGGCGTAAGTGAATCGTTGCTGAAGGAGCATACTTTGAAGGCGATAAAATAAATTTAGACTAACATTTTGTGTATTATTGATCTTTTCCGGGTACTTTCTTGACAGAGTAGATAATATATGTCTTTGGTTCGGGTGGAATTTTGCTACTCAATTTTGATCCAGTTCTCGGTTACAGAGTGAGCTGAAATTTTTCATACATGTGTAAATCGCGTGACAATGCAATATTATAATGACATGGTGCTGATCTGATGATGAAGCTGGTAGGTGGCCACAGAAACTTCGCAATGAAACAACACAACCTCATCGAGTTTGGGCTCGTTTGAATCGTCTTGACGAGTACTTTGGTGCTAGATGGTAACCAGGCTCTGATGATGGAGCTGGAAGTTGGCCATAGTTCCTATGGAACTCAGTAATTAAGCGACACAACCGCGTCGAGTTTGATCCGTCTTAATGGGTGGACTGTTTTTGATGGGTGGTGAGTGGTGGTGGTTTGGTGGACGTGAATAAATTTTGAATGCATAAATATTTCCAGAGACATCTAAAAAGTAAAAAATAAATTAAAAGTAAAAAGCCTTAATAAAAATTAAGCTTTTATTTAAATGCGCTATAAAGAAAAAAATAAAATTTTACTTTAAAACTTTAACTATCAAGTTATAACGTCATTACACAATTTATACGATATAAAAGGTTGTCACGAGATTTACTATACAGGGTCTAACAAAATCAATAAGCGAACGTTTAAGGGCGATATAGACGTTATTTACATTGTTTTGTTGGGTAGATCATCATAGCATTGATGAATACTGTTGATGTATGGTAGACGATACTACATTTTTATATTTATTGTAAACTTTCGTAACTGGTCTTGTAGTACCTAGCTGTTATTGCAATTAGTGTTTGTGTGGCAGAAATTATTTAGAGAACCTATTGTTAAGTATGTAGTGAAATATTGTATCTCCCCTAGCACACGAGACAAATCTCCGTGATTTTTTGTGTGTTTAAAATGTTTTTTAAGCTTATATTTTTGTTTAATAAAGAAAAAAAAAAAAAAAAAGATACATCATTCTGAATAAAATGACAAAAATGGGCTCCAATTTTATAGTGATTTTTCAAAGTTATGTTTTCTAACTAAATCAATTAAAATAATTATTATTGTTATTATTGTCAGCCTATTTTGTCTCACTGCAGGGCAAAGGCCTCCCCTCCTTCTTTCCACTTTTTTCTGTCTACCGCCACAGTGGTCCAATCTGGCTGATATGCGTCCAGCTCGTCACGCCATCTTCGCCTCGGTCTAATTAAAAAAATATAATTGAAATAATGCACATCATTAAACATGCTGTATCTTTACTAACACGCACGCAAGCGTCAATAAGAAGATAGCTCAGTGTGCATGTACGGCTATCTTTGTGTGCGTGTAGTACAGCTGTACGGGTTTGAAAAGGGTGTATTTTTGGTGAATTATGATAATGTTTTGTTTATTATCTCGCTAACGAGCCTGTAGTTTTGGACCAAATTTGGGAAGCATGCTCAGTGTAATGTATAGATTTTTTTTTATTTATTACCAATAAAGTGTTACATTGACATTAACATTTAAAACACATCACAAATCACTGAGATTTAACATATGTGCTTGAGTTCGCAAGATGCTCCCCTTAAACGTTCACTTATTGATATTATTAAACCCTATATACTATACACCGAGATTTTTTATTGGTTTTGGAGCCGAAAACGTTATAATACAAAAAAAAGTGTTGTACCTATTTAAGAAATAATAATCGCTTTACGACTTTTACGAGCAAAGATAAAAAAGTTGTAAACGTGACTTTTTGTCGAAAACACATAGTAACGTTCTAGTTCTCATAGTAAGACCCCAACCAGCAAGGAAGTCGTATAAATAAAGGGTTATACGACTTTTATATCATATAGGAGTTTATATTGGTTATTAACTAACTCAGTTATCGTATAGACGTAGTACATCTGACGATTAAGTCGTCTAACTAAATAGTCTAATTACGACCTCGAATAAACGTTTTTTCAAATAAATTATACAACAATAATATAATGGTCTTAACTAAAACGTTTATTTAACAAACGTCTAAGTCGTAAGAACGTTTCAGTCGTAAAAAGGGTTTTTTAAAGACAGCGTCGTTGAAATAGAGTCATTATTATAACATCTAAACACATTGTAGGTCTAAAAACGTTTTTAAAAAACCTTAATATAACGATTATATAGTGGAATTATGGTTAACTTCAATATTACATAAAGGTATTAGTGTAACTATTATATACCTTTTATTCAACAGTTAGTTTTGTTAACGTAAAACAAAAACTTTAACAATACATACAGTTTTCTGTGATATTTTATTTAACAGCATATTTTATAGACGGTCAATTAAGGTTTTAATAAAACAAAATTAGACATTATGTATTTTTAATAGAATCTTATTAAGTTTAAATAAAAACGACAAAAAATGAATATTAATAACTGGAAAACATATAAACGAAGTAGAACTTTGAGAAGAAATGAAACTGGTCTACATTAAAGATAACCACCATGTTCGTGTCAACCCTAAAACAAATAGCAATGGCGCTAGTTTGCAGTCGTTCTGAAAACGTCTACTTGAGTTAAGTTATATTACAATCCAATAACAGTCTACTGATGACATGTACAACAATGGCTGACCTTAAACGAATAAAACATTTAAAACATTTATTGTAAATTAACGAAAGGACATCAGGCACATTTGACCCGAAAATGTATAAACTTATTTCTATTATCTATTTGCTCTACGTGTCATTGTATACCTAAAGCAGTATCAATTTTATTTTGAAACTACTTTATTTGGCTGAAATTAATTATGTAATTAGAAAACAAAACTACGACTATGAAACAGTCATTTTGTGGCCGCCATCACTATTTTTTTGCGTAAGAACAAGGCGCATTGCATCAGATGACAATGACATTGACAGAAGTGGGCTGGATTGGATTTCTCGGAGAAATACCTACCTAGTTCTGAAGTTAGAGAAATCTAACTTTTAGATTTTTATTGTTAATAAAGCATAGGCAAATACTTGAAAATGGGTATCGCTTTGATTTGAATGCCATGCCATTTTCGATCTGACAGCCAGCCTATCGGCTGTCACTGACATTGTCAATCACAGTCAACTGAAGCGTTTGGTAACAACAACATGATTAAGTGAACAGAACAAAATTCCACACGCTCCATCCGTATCGTGTTTGATAATTAAGATCTGTGTGTACAACAAAAAAGCATAATAAATAATTTTAATTTGAATCGGTACGCCCACTTTTAGTAAGTTTTTTTGAGAACACTATGTTCATTTAGCACTTAACGAAGCGTTTCGTTTGAGTTACAAGTGTTGATATACTAGTGTCAGTGTTACCAAAGAAAAATATTTCAAACGTGAATATCTCTTCTAATAAAAATCTTTATTAAATTCTGAATAGCTTCCACGATCCACTATTTTCATAGCTACATTGTGGTACAAAGAGAAATGCTATACATTTTTGGGTCTATTGTCAAAGGAATTTGCCTGATGTCCTTTCGGATATTTTTAGAGGGCTACAGTAAAAAACTAAATATCATCACATACATTATCAATAAAGTGGCATTCGCATAGAAATCTAGACGTCATCTTGAATTTAGCAACTGCACTATTCAATATTATACAGATTCAATATTAATTTCAATATTGTATTTACCATTTCTTAACTTGTTTTATTTCACAAACACCACAAGGAAACAAAAAATTTCTGAACCGAAAGGAATAAAGGCAAATCGTTTTATAAATAAAATTTCAAAACATTTATGCTCCTTTAAAGTCAAGTAAACCGTGTTTAAAAGTTACGTTATACCTTTTATAAAACTTAATAGTCAGTTTTCACACATTTACCCAATTTTTTGGTCACGTAAATGTTTTCCTTGTGCTCTTTATAAAACATTTGGTCATACCTTAACCGTTATACTACTTTTACTTAACATTTTCTGACGCCGTGTTAACCTTTATTTAACTATTACGCTACCTATAGGTCTTATAAAATGCGCCACTTTCGCCTTTTATAACCGTTTACCCTACGTTTATACGACTAACCTAATCGGATCCGAGTTGCATGTAAAACGTTGTCTCAACTTTTATAGGACTTTATTTTGCTAGCGGCGCGTTTGAAGCGCATCGCTCGTTGACTTTTATAAGATTGTCCGGTACTAAGGGTTCTTAAATTTTTTATTTATATTTTTTTTATGATTTTTTTATGCTCATGTTTTTAGTTTTACAAGCTAAATAGCTTCTACTGTTGTTAAACATGAACAGGGGTTCGGCTCCAAAACCAATACAAAATCTCGGTGTATATGAATTACGAAGGCTGCGGCCGTAGGATTTAAAAAAAACATTTTTTTTTACACAACTTTAATTTCGATTTAAGTAATTACAATGAATATTTAATTAACTAAAAATAGATGACAATCGTTCGATGTATAAATGAGTTCGATGTGTAAAAGAGTGTGTCATTCCGGCCGCGGTTGCGATGCGCCGCCCGGGGTCACGTTGTGCGTTGTCAGCTCCTCGTGGCTGTCGCTAGCCCAAGCGATGTCGAAATAGGTGTTTTGGCGTTAACTGCAACATTGGCGGAACGCACGTAGCGTAGGCACGTAACACCTCCCTCCTGAAGATCAGCGATTATTTGACAGATTTTCTTGAGAATAACGCTGATAAATTTGGTTCAGTCGGATGCTGGTGGTTCTTTCTGTCTTCTTTTATTTCAGCGTAGATTCCTGTTTCCGGTTCTGTTGCTGGGGTAAGTATGATTGCAGTCTTTTTCTTTAGGTAGTAGTATAGTGTTAGGCCGATGCCTAGTGCAAGTGCACTTAACAAGATAGCGTATACCGGTATAGTGGTGTGGTATATGACGTCATTATCAGGTTTGTTAATAGATAAGGGCCTTTCGAGTGATAGCTCAGTATTACTTGCGTGAAGATTCTGGAGATCTATCGAGTTAAGCTTGATTGTCCTTGTCTTTGTTTCCTTTATTTCCAGGCTGGTGTGAGGTAGGTTCATGATTTTCAGGACTTGTCCTTTGATGCGGTCATCGATATTGGTAATGGTGAACTCTGTGGTCTGGAGAGTACATCCTTTAGGGATAGTGGCCAGGTAGCTTCCTTGCATTACGTCGTACTGGTTTTCTGTGCAGGATAGTTGTACTTGGTTGGAGAAGGTAGGCTGATTATGTAGATCCTGTCGTCCAGTTGTTCCAGGGCTCCGGTTTCCATTGTTACTTTGATAGGCTGGCAGGATTGACTTAGCTGTTGGGTGACGATTAGGTGGTGTAGGCAGTCAGGTTGATTGATGTATCGATGGTTTAGTTTGTCTTCGCAGAGATACCAAAGGCTATACTTCGGACATTCAGTCTCTATGTACATAAAATCTTTATCATGAATTGCCAGGTAGGGATGAGACGGGATGAGTACATTGCCGTTTTTATTAGGAACAGGAGATAATTTATAAAGTATATATGTTTTAGGGATGACAATCGGGATTTTAAATACTAATACCAGATTTTTATTGCTATAATAATAACCTAATTTAACTACATCTAGATATTCCCTGAAACTAATATCTAATATCTGATCCTTATCGTATACTTCAGACAAACGTTTCTTCATGTCCCTAAATGTATCTAATTTAAGCATGGAATGGTGAGTGCTTTTAGCCCGTATAAAACCTAATAAATTTTCTAAACCTATTATTATATCTGATATACTTTCTATATTGTCGCCTAAAATTATAAGAAATTGGGCAAGATGTGCATATTTAACTAATTCCATCTCACGCTCAGCAACACTTTGCATTACATCATGAGCATTATATTCACAGAAGGTTCTCCTCGGCGCTCTAATTTTAAAATTCTTATGTGTTCTAATAAGGTTGAATGCAGCCTCTCCACCATACCGTTTTCATTGGGCGCATATGCTAATGTCTTATGATGTTGAATCTTATGCAGTCTTACAAACTCCAGAAACAGTTGATTGTTGAATTCGGGCCCTCTGTATGTTACTACAGTCATAGGGACACCATGGTGAGTACTAAACAATAAAAGGGCTTGCACCACACTGTAGCTGTCGCGTCCCGGAGGTAATACGCTTGGGCGTATTTCAAAAAGGCATCTATAATAGTCAGATATTTCGGATTTTCGACACTAAAAAGATCTAAGTGAACTACACACATCAAAAGTGTCTAGGGATCAAGCATTTTTATGCGGATTTCTTAAGATTGAGATGTGGCTTTGTAATAAATTTATGATTTTATAAATTTATATGGATCCTTTTTGGTGCATTTCATAATTTGAAACAGGAACTTTCAATCAATTTCTAGTAAAAGATGAAAATCAGCTGTCAATATTTTCCCTATAAAAACATACAACGCATTGATGACATTATAAGTGCTACTGTTTCCCTACTACTGATTTAAACCAACGTTATTATGGAGCGGCGACGTCATTTAAGCAGGGAAGAAATGCTCAGAGCCGTGGGAATGATAGAAGCTGGTTCCCGGCAACGTACTGTGGCTTTAGCTCTGAATACAAGTCAGAGTGTTATCAGTCGACTTTGGACACGTTACCGAAGCACTGGTACCGTGGCTGAGTGCCATGGAGGACGGTATCGCTGCACCACACGGAGACAAGACCGATACATTCAAATCACAACTCGAAGAGCTCCAACAATAACCGCCATGATGTTAGCCGTGAGGCTTCATCACTCTTCAGGGAACTTAATTAGCGACCAAACAGTCAGAAACCGCTTGCATGAAGTGAACCTTCATTCCCGAAGACCGCTAAGGGTACCACCTATAGCAATGCACAATCGTAGGATTCGATATCAATGGGCTCTTGAACACAGAAATTGGGCAGAAGAACAATGGCGTTTCGTGTGCTTTTCTGATGAGTCTCGTTTTGGTATGAGACCGGATACAAGACGTATACGACACTAGAGAACCCCTGGACGCCAACAGCGATTAAAATCCTGCCAGGAAGTCCATCCTTATAGTGGTGGAACCATCATGGTATGGGCGGGTATTTGGATCGGCGGAAGAACTGAGTTGATTTGGATCAGAGGCAACCTCAATGCTCAAATTTATGCTGAGACGATTGTATCAGACGTCATCGTTCCTCTACAAGTGCAAATCGGTCCCTTATTTCAGTTAATGCATGATAATGCACGACCGCACACCGCAAGAGTTGTAAGACAGACTCTCGCCGCAGCTAACATCAATGTCATGCCCTGGCCTGCTCAGTCGCCAGACTTGAACCCGATGGGATGCATGGGATATGCTACAGAGAAGAGCTCTGCCGAATATGGAGGGTATCCAGTCGCAAGAAGACCTTTTTTTG
Source organism: Scoparia ambigualis (assembly GCA_963921215.1). Lineage (NCBI taxonomy): Eukaryota > Metazoa > Arthropoda > Insecta > Lepidoptera > Crambidae > Scoparia > Scoparia ambigualis. Next base: position 6,215,251 of record OY992525.1, on the reverse strand, counting down.
TTGTTGCAACGAACATGGGCGGCCATTCCACAGCGTGATTTGGATGAACTCATTTTGAGTATGCCAAACCGATGTTCTTGTGTTGTTAGTGTTCGCGGTAGAAACACGGATTATTAATTGTTTAAGTTACCCAATAAAATTTTAAAGAAAACTGTTATTTCAGTCTTTTTTTCGAACTTTAATGTTAGTGGTTCAAATGTCAAAAATCCCTTTATTAGGAAAATGGCAAATTTCTTTATTAATGCAAAGGTGACTTGGTTTATCGTTACTGTAGACAAACGAAAACACTTTATTTGATGAATCCTTTAAGAAAATTTTAATTAATATCAATCAGGAGAAAAGTTATTGCAAAAATATATGTTGATCCCTAGACACTTTTGATGTGTGTATTTCAAATGGCTTCGCCGGAGGAGGTACTTAATTGAACTTTTGTTTTATGGGGTTTCTATCATATCGCATGTCCTCTGAAAAAGTGTCATAAGACAAAAAAAGCGTAGTTGCAGTTAAAAATACAGTTTTATTCAGTATTTTTTCTCTTGTTATCGAAAAAACCGCCATAACTGTAGTGCAACAAATGCTGACTAGATGGCGCAAGTGTCACTTTTTTACGGAGCGAGATCGCGCGCATTTTTCTCACCAATAGTGACCTATCAGTGCTTGTGACGGTTGGACGTGTGTTAATGCTCTTAAAGGGCGTCTTAAGCTGTCTTACAACGGTACTTCAGGTAACTATCTTGCAATTATTTCTAGTTTAAAGGGTGAAAAACTGTCATATTACATAATGCTGCAGTTTTTATGATTATAATTGTAATAACTGTTTTATTTTTAACCTAAAAAAGTGTCATAACCAGTGGTCGGAGTAGGTATATTGAATTAAGGTCACTGACATCAAACGTATATGTTAATATGGATACTCCTCCGAGTTTCCGGATTATTATGATAAAAATACCGAAACATCGAAATTATTACATGAAACTAGTTAAAAATGTATCAATACTCTCAACGCTATGCTGCTAGTGGCGTAGATGACCAGAATTTAATAGTAAAAAATGACTGGTGTGTAAAAACCTTGTTGTAGTAAAAGTGTTGGAGTAAAAGCCTAAGCATGTATAAAATGATATAATAATAATATTCATTTCAACACACGACATCCGGCAAACAGGGTCTTTTGTCCTCTTGTCTCTATGCTCAACGCATCTGACCAATTAGAATCAAGTATCCAGGATGACTCATTGACTGTTTGTTCGAAAACAATGCGCTCGCACCGACATCCAGACCAAGTGGCTCACTCACTTATTTCGGTTCGTGGAGTGCGCTTATTTTATGTGTTGTGAATATCTTGACTTGACCCTGGCTTGTTTACTGTCTTCTGAAATCTACTTAAAACGACGAATTTGGCTTATAACTACGGACATCGATTTATTACTCTTGGATTGGGCCCATTTGAAGTTGTTTTTGTACGGGTAAGTTTTAATTATTTTCACTATTTAAGAAGGTTTTAGAACTTGGAAACAGTTAAAAAAATCACTTTATAGCAATCATCACAGCGCATGAGAGTCCGGTACGCACACCGCAGGGCTATCACCGCTTCAGTTAAAAAAAACACTTTATATGAAACAGAATTTCATTATCGACTTTACAGTTGTGTATGTATATATTGTAAATTTAAATCATTGTTTTAGGTGAGATATAAATAAATATGGCAAAGGTCAAGGCTGAAACAGTGCAAAAGTGGTTATTGCACTATCCTGAGCTACTTTACGATAACGCTAGTGGCACTATATACTGTACAAAGTGTGAAAGTCATTTGAAAGCTGTGAATAGAGGCAACATTACCAAACACATTGAAGGCGCTGTACATCAAGGAAAATTTAAGAGACCGCAAAAGGAATTTTACTTCGACCTCATTAAGTTCCTGATTCTATGCAATATTCCTTGGTCGCAAATGAAAAATCCAGCGTTCAAAGAGTTTTTTCAGAAATATATGTGTAGTACTTGTTGTTGCGTTTGTACCAATCGTAAAGTGGTTGACGAATCACAGTTACGAAAAGTTTATTTGGAGAAGTTTTATAGGAATAAAATCAATTCGATTTATGAAACTAATAAAAATGAGAAACTATGGATATCGCTGGATGAGACAACAGACATTTTTGGTCGATACATAGTCAATTTCCTAATAAAACCATTGCATCCTAGTAATAGTGCAGGCCGGCCTTATTTGATTGCTTGTAAAATGCTAACAGCAGTAAATGGACAAACAATAACACAATTTGTACTGCAATGTCTAGAAAATTTATGGCAAAACACTTTTGAAGCGAAAGTTGACAATATTTTAATGCTTTGCACTGACAGTGTAGCGTACATGCTATCTGCAGGGCGAAATTTAAAACATTACTTACCTGAAATGAAGCATGTGACATGTTTGGCGCACGCTCTTCATCGTGTAAGTGAGCAGATAAGGTCAGAATACAACGATGTTGATATTCTTATATCAAATGTTAAAAAAGTATTTTTAAAGGCTCCTAGTAGGGTAAACATTTTAAAAGAAAAATATCCTGACTTACCGTTGCCTCCGCAACCAGTCATTACCAGATGGGGTACTTGGTTACAGGCAGCATCTTACTACGCTCAACATTTAGATAAAATAAAAGAAGTTTTATCCTGCTTGAGCAGTTCTGATGCTATAGCCATACGAAACGCAAAAAACATTTTGGAAAAACAAAATTTAGAAAATGATTTAAAATATATTGAAGAAAATTACTCTATTATACTACTAGCCCTAAAAGAGTTACAAAAACAAAATTTATCTCTAGCTGATTCACTTTTAGTATTTGATCAAGTAAGGGCTACGCTTAACGAGTGCAATAATGAGAATATAAAAAATAAAATAGAATCAGTTATGGAACGAAATCCAGATTTAGATACAATTAGAGAATACAGCGAGAGTATTGAAAAAAGCGTAGCAAATAATCAGAAACTTTATTTCAAATTCGCTCCATTGACATCTACAGATGTTGAACGATCATTTTCCACTTACAAATGGATCTTAGATGTTAAAAGAAATAGCTTAAAATTAGAAAATATTGAAAAAATTATAGTTATTTATTTTAATTGTATAGAGACAGAAAATCAAAATGTAGAACTTGTAACCGATGAGGATTAAAAATAATTATTTTTAATAAAACTGTAATAATGATTATTTGTATTAACAATAAACAATTTTGTTTGCTTACATATGGTTTTTTATTTTATTACTCTATTTACCAAATTTTTGGAAACTCCGGTACATTCCGGAAGAAATGCATGTCCATGTTATGATATCATGACGCAAGTATCTAAAATCAATATACCTACTCCGACCACTGGTCATAACACAGGTTATGACAGTAATTTACTCAACTTAACCTTTTATTTTCGTTTTATTCTAGATGAAAATAGTTTTATTATGTGATATGGCACTTTTTTGTTGTGAATACCGACAAGTTTGTGGACGGGGAATTTAGATAATAGACATAACTAGCTAACGACTCTTTTTTACATTTCTTTTTTTTTGACTTTTATCATACCCGTGTTGAATATATCGGCGTATTGCGTGTTATGACTATTTTGAGCAGTTTTTTATCAGTTTATCGGTGTAATACTACTTTATTGGTGTATTAAAAAAAAATCCTGATTAGTAAAAACTATTTATAATTTTATTTCAGAACATAAAATGGGTGACAGATTTAAAGAAAGTCGTGCTAAAATGTTACTGCAATTAATAAATAAAAGTAGATCTAAAGATACAGAAAATGATGATAGCAACTACAGTCAAATAGGTGAGTTTTATGGTACCTACCTAAGTATTTATTTTTATTCGACACTCTTGTGTTACGAACTAAAATGAACCTAACTAGGTACATTTTTTACAGAACATCAAACAACGAGCGAAAGTGAAACGAGAGAAAACATCTTTGTTTCAAACGGGTGTTCGGGTAAGTTTATTAATCTGATTTATATTTGTTTATGTTTTTATTTTAAGTTAGACCATTTTTTGTTTTGTTGTGATTTATTAGTCTGTTCTTTTATTTCAGAAAAAACTATTGAAAATGTTACTTATGTAGACTGCAAAGACACTGAACCGGTAGCCCATTGCAGTTACATTTCGCCTGAAAATAAACCTATTGATACTGCCATAATTCCTGAAGAAAATTTCTCGGAAGATGATGATGATTCTGTAAAGGATCCAAATTATAAGTCTAGTTCATCTAGTAGCAGCTCTTCTAGAAGCTCTTCGAGTTTTTCTACAACGTCTTCCGTTCGAAGTGCACCCCAATCAACTATAGGTAATAATCCAAATGTATTACAAAGTGACTGTCTAGCAGAACCACAACCAACCCAACAACCTGCTGAAATACACAACGAAGAGGACAAAGAAAATACACAGGATGAGAATAATTTAAGAGGCCAGGACGAAGATTTGCGAGATATACAGGAGAACCAAATAATAGTTGAACATAATGTTAGATTGGACGATACACAAGAACACAATACTTTTGTAAAGAAAGGTAGAAAGCGTCTAGCAAGAGTCGATGAGTGGCTGAGTAACAAAGCAAAGATGATGTGCAATACCGGACAAGCTTACGTTTCTAGATCAAAATCAAAGAAAATTGTTCCAGCGCGTGCATTGAAACCACCTTGCGGTAATAAATGCAAAATGGAATGTTCTACTAAGATAGACGAGAACACCAGAAAAATGATTTTCTCTAAATACTGGGAATTAGGTGATATTAATCTTCAAAGAAACTTTATAAACAACTCTACAAAAGCGATCGTACCAGCTATTCGGTTTTCTGGGAAAGAAAAACCTCGTAATTATAATAACGCATTTTATTTTGAAGTCAATAATGAAAAAGTACGTGTGTGTAAGAATTTTTTCATGGCTACCCTGGATGTGAATGATCGCGTTTTAAGAACGGTATTTAACAAAAGAGATCTAGGTTTTGTTGATACAGACAAAAGCGGAAAACACGGCCATCACAAAAAAGTTGATGAATCGATTAAACAATCTGTTAGAGAACATATAAACTCTATACCACGGATCGAAAGCCATTATATCAGAAAATATTCTAGCCGGGAGTACATTGATGGCGGTAAATGTGTAGCGGACTTACATGCAGATTACAAAAAAAATGTTTAGAGAATGGTGTTTCAGCAGCACACTACGAAATGTACTCAAAAATTTTTAATAATGAGTTCAACATAAGTTTTTTTGTCCCTAAAAAAGACCGTCGCGAATTATGCGTCAGCTACGAAAATTCTGATGGACCTGGAAAAGAAAAGTTGCAAGAGAAGTACGAAGAAAAGGATCTTTCTAGACTTGAGAAAGAAGACGACAAAACGAAAGTGAGTACTGACTATATTGTTGCTGTATATGATCTTCAGGCTGTACTTCAGGCTCCAAAAGGAGATGTTTCAGTATTTTATTATAAGTCGAAATTAAATAACCTAAATTTTACTATAAGTGAACTTGGTTCTGACTACACCGAATGTTATTTGTGGCACGAAGGAGAAGCCAACCGAGGAGCAGATGAAATTGGATCTTGTGTACTAAATTTCATTGACAAGATAATGGCAGATTATAATGGCTCAGGTATCGAATTCGTGTTTTTCTCTGATAATTGCTGCGGGCAACAGAAAAATAGATTTATATTTTCAATGTACAAATTTGCATTGATTAAGTATTCAAAAATAAAATCTATTCACAAGTACCTGATTACTGGACACACTCAAAACGAAGGTGATTCGGTTCATTCCACAATAGAAAAGGCAATCAAGAGGAGCCTTAGATCTGGACCAATCTATGTCCCTAGCCAATATGCACAAATAATTCGAAATGCAAAAAAGAAGGGCAAACCATACAGAGTCAACGAAATGAGTCATCGTGATTTTTTCTCTATGAAAACTTTAGCAGAAGATATTGGATTTAACGCTAAAAAATTAAAGATTACCGAAATAAAAGTCTTGAAGATGGTTCAGAACGAACCAAGGAAAGTTTTTTATAAGCAGTCTTATAAAGATGACGATTTTACAGAAGTTGAAATTACAAAGAAAATAATTAATGCTTCAAGTATTGCGATTAAAAAGGCTTATAGATGTAAACCTAAAATAAAAGAAAATAAAAAAAGAGATCTTCTAAGTTTGGTAAACAGTAACCATATTCCAAATTTCTATGCACCTTTTTATGAAAATTTGTAATTCTAGTTAAAGTCTATGTTACTATTACCTATTCAAACTAAAGTTCCTTATAGTTTTAAAGTTAATAAATAAGTTAAAAATGTTAATTAATGTTACTAATAATGGTATCTAATACTATTTGAGTTGGGATACGAGTCCCGTCTTGTTAAACAAACCTATTATTGTTGTGACTAATTATAATTATTTACCTAGTTTTAGCATACAACAGTTTTATCTCCTAATGAAAATTCTGAACCGATACTCTGAACTTAGTTTAAAAAAGTAGTTTATATCTTGTTTTAATTTTACCAATAACACTAAAGTTATCTGAGACTGTTGCAAAAAAATTATCTTTTGATTGGTTTGATTAACAATAAGTAGCCTTCATCTGGTTTGAAGACATCACTATCGTTTCACTATTTATGGGGTTAATCTAAGTGAATTAGACTGATTTATAACGAACTGACATAAAACATTGTGATTTTGTTTCTTTTTTTAAGTTTCTGTAATGTTAGTTCCAAAGATGTGATTTATGATTAAATTAGAATTAGAATAAAAACATTTTTTGTAACTTAAAAATGTATTTTATTGCTAAATGTATACCTATATCTAATGTAAAAAAGTGTCACATTTTGTGACTTTATCCAGTTTAGGATAGAAAAAAACATTTTATTAGCAAAAAAATCATTTGTTTTTTTTTTTCTGCTAATAGCTTATGAAATTGTTTATTGATTAATATAATACAAAGTTAACAATCTCTTACCTGTAAGACACAGTGACATTAATGGTGTTGCAAAAAAATTAAAACTGCTTTTTCTCAAAACTAACTTTTTTGTGTTATGACACTTTTTCAGAGGACATGCGATATTTCGTTTGACCACATATGGCGCATTCATTAATGTATGTAATAATTGATTCCTTCATACGTGGCCAAAAATATCTATTGGATAAAGACAGGTAGCATTCATTGATACCACGATGGTTTGTTTTACCCTCATGGTAACCGCGAATGACTTCTTGTTGTTTGAAATAATCTTTAATGTTGGCTAGTTCTATCTTTGTAAGAACAAGGTTCATTGCTGAACTTTTAAAATGGTTTTGAATCACAGGGATGATGGAGTACAATTCCAAATAAGGGTTGATCAAAATTCCCGTTTTAACTTTAGGGTTTACAAATTCTTTTACGGCGTTTACCACGTCCTCTTCCAGATTAGATTTAGATATTTGGATGCTGGTACGAGTGTGACTATCAAAAGGTTTAGATACTGTGGGCCGACCTTTAATATCCCCTACAACGGTAAAGACGATTTGCTTGTGGAATTTATTTAGAGGTTCATCTGAGATGGGTACCTCTAATATAGGATTCTCGAACCTCTTAAATTTCCTTCAAGGAAATACCCCAAATATACCAAACTTACAATATAAGCTTTTTTTTTTAAATTATAGAGACTACTTCCGGAAAAAAATTTCAACATTCGTTCAAAAATAAAAAACTTCAAAAAATTTCGGCCAAAAACTTCAAAATTTAAAATTTTCCAAAACCTTATATAATCATAATTTAAACTTAAAAACACACAAAAAGTAACTTTTCACAAAAAAATTTTATAACAAAATTTCTTAAAAATTAACTTTAAAAATTTTTCAGCTAACCTAACCTAACCCTAACCTAACCCATAAGAGAAAAATAGGTAATAAATTAGTGTATGACATCGTTAAAGATGCAACAAAAATGTATAGATGTAAGCAATAATCAGATTAAAATAGTAAGTAAGAATAAGAGTAGATAGGGCACGAACGTGCGATAAAAATGGAATGAGAATGTAGATATTTGTTGTATAGATGAGAGTGGGAAATAGAACAGAGCAGGATAGGGCACCCTAGAAGTGCCAAGAAAATGTAGGCGTATGCCAAAGTAGTATAGGAAGCCGCAGTAGAGCGGATTAGCATTAATTTGTACTTTACCACCTAGATTTCCAAATCTCCGACATAACCCACGTCAGGGGAGAAAATAAAAAAAAAAACCTAACCTAACCCTAACCCTAACCTAACTCCACTACGTTCGTTTGAAATGGCAAGTACCGCTAAGGAAGGCGAGACGACTATGTCGCCCCGAGAGAAAGTCACTAAGCACGATCAAATTAACAGTTGGAGGACATTCCAGCTTGTGGTCTTCTACCAGCTCGACCGTATACAAATGGCTATATCACAAAATAAATCAGTGACCAGGCAGCACAAACAGGACATTGAAGACGCAAAAAACGAGATCTATCGATGCGTTACGGTGGTCAACGAGATAAAGGCGCCGGACCCACCCTCCCAAATCGTTGAGGACAGTGTCCGAGAATTAGGCCATAAGCTGGATAACAGCACAGAGGCCCTGATCACTGTCCAAGGCGAGATGGCGGGGGAGGTCCGTCGGGAAATCGCGGATAAAGTCGACGAGCTGCTTAAGCAGGGCGATAGGCTTGAAGACTTGGTGCGCCTATCGGGCAACATGCTCACTGCCGCGCTCAAAGAGCAGCATCAATTGCCCTTAGCCCACAGCTCGTTGGTCGAACCCCAGCCCGCTCAACCCGTCTCAAAGGCCACCTACGCAAGCGTCGCGGTAAGGCCCCCAATACCTCAGACCTACTCAGCCGTAATAGTCAGCTTCCTCAACAACACCCTGAGGGCTCCGGAGATGATGTCTCTCTGGAAAAGAGAGATATCCTTCCGGAAGTGCAAATACGCCCCGGTCAAGGTCTTGCCGCTGCCAAATAACAAACTTAGGGTAGAATTCGAACGCAGGGAGCAGTGCCAGGAAACGATCTCACGTCATGACAGGAGCCCTAACTTCGCCGCCGAACTGGCGAAACAACGACCACCGCTGTTGATCCTAAAGGGCGTCTCCAAGGACGTCGCCCGCGAGGATCTGGCGGAGGTCCTTGCGACCCAGAACGACGTTGAGGTTTCCCGGCTCTGCTTCCTGACCTCGAACAGGAACCCTGCACTGTATAATGCGGTGGTGGAGGTGACCCCCGAGACGCGAAAGACCATTTTCGCTCTCGGGAGGCTCAACGTGGACCACGGCAGAGTTCACGTCGAGGACTTCAGCCGATTTATACAGTGCAGGCTAAGCCTGCAGTTCGGGCACACCAAAACCAAGTGCACGGCAGAGAGGAAGCCCTGCGCCCACTGCGCCAGCCCCGAACACCAGGTGGCTGAGTGCCCAAGCAAGTCAGCACAACCCAAGTGCTACAATTGCACGGCACATAACATGCGCACGGGCGCAAAGGTGGACTCAGCACACAATGCCACGAATGCCCGCGAATGCCCTAGGATTAAGGCAATGGTCCTACGCCTGCAAAGCCAAACCAACTATGGCTACTAAATTCAGCAAAAGTTTTCAAAATGTTGTACCTTTATAATTAAATTCTAAACTTTAAATTCTATATTTACTTTAGCGACTAAATAAACAGAAAAACAAAAATTAAAATATCTAAACACCAAAATAATAAATTACCCAATTAACAAAAAATTTGAACCTATAGTACCATTACATAAAATATTTAATAAACTACAGATTGTCACCTAGATAAATAACAATATAATCAAATCGTATATAATTAAAACCCATAAAAACTAAACTACATTAACCTTATATATATATATATAGGATTCTCAGCATCTGTATGGGCTGTAAGAGTGCGAGATTCATCTGCTAACGAAGGTGAAGTTTCAGACGGGTTTACAGCGATGGAGCTAGTCTCCTCGTTGTTAAGTTCGATGCGGGAGAGTGCATCAGCGTTAGTGTTGTACTTTCCTTGCTTGTATGTTACCGTAAAGTCGTACCACGGAGCAAAAACAAAGAGGAGGTGTTGTAACAACTTTTTTCATATAATAATAGTGTCTCAGCTGCGCGGGTTGCGGGGGGAGTCCAAATAAGAGAAAACCATCTAGTGGCCAGTAGCCAAAGCAAGTACCTTCCTAATTTACGAGATTAGCAGAGTTGTCATAAAAGTTCTGCTATATTTCACTAGATGTCGTGTATGTCGTAATTTTATTTGATGAAGTATAAATTTAATTTAAATATTACTTACGAGTGGAAAGATATGTTTATTCCGTTTAATCTCGTTTTATCCGTGTAACTACTACACGATACGACACAGCACTTCATGCCAACAAAAAGTTCGGGTCGAGAATTTTTTATAATTCTTTAAAAGACTGAATACCTATTCGCCAGCCAACGAGAGTTGTACTGACGAAAGCGACACCTGGTCGTAAGTAGTTCAACTACGGTGTGACGTCAGGACTACATTGATAGTTGCTGGACTACATTGATTGCAACACCTCCTCTTTGTTTTTGCTCCGTGAATCGTACTCACTCAGCTTGAGACGCCAACGGGTTAGACGTGAGTTAGGCTCTTTAAGCGACATAACCCATTGCAAAGGTCTATGATCTGTTAAGATCTTAAACTTTCGCCCAAAGAGGTAAGAACGAAAATACTTAGTGGCCCAGACTATAGCTAAAAGCTCCTTCTCGATGGTGCTATAATTGATCTCACTAGTATTTAAAGTTCTCGAGGCATATGCAATTGGTTTATCAGCGCCTACTGGACCTTGAGAAAGCACAGCACCAATGGCTAAATTACTCGCATCTGTGGTTAGGATGAAGTCCCTTGTAAAATCGGGGTACTGAAGGATAGGGTCGTTAACGAGAAGGTCTTACATTTTCGAAGCATTCTATATAGCTACTATTGTCTAAGTTAATCTTTGATCCTTTTTTAAGGCACTGTGTCATAGGTTTCGTTATACGGGCGAAATCTGGGATAAATTTTCTATAATAACCTAAAATTCCCAGAAATCGTTTTATTTCTGTTGAGGTTTTTGGTAACGGGTACCTTGGATTGCTGATATCTTGTCTGGGTTTGGTTTAATACCGTCCTTGCTGATGATGTGCCCAAGATAAGCGGTTTCCAACTTCAAAAACTCAGACTTGTCCATCTGGATTTTGAAGTTGGACTCGCGAAGTCTTTGGAAGACTTTTTGAAGATTGACCATGTGCTTCTGTAGTGAGGTACTGAAGACGATGATGTCATCCAAGTACAAGAGACAGATAGTGTTTTGAAGGTCTCTCAGCACATTGTCCATCACTCGTTGGAATGTGGACGGACTGTTCTTCAAACCCATGGGCATTCTCAGAAATTCAAAATGCCCGTGCTCTACGCTAAATGCAGTCTTGAGGACATCCTCAGGTTTCATCTCCACTTGATAAAAGCCACTGGCCAGGTCAAGGGTTGTAAAGTAGTGACAATTACCCAATTTGTCCAAAACATCAGCTATATTTGGTATCGGGTACTTGTCATGCAAGGTTTTCTCATTAACCTTGCGAAAATCTATAACAATGCGCCACTTCACCTTGCCGGAGGCGTCTGCCTTTTTGGGCACAACCCAAATAGGGGAACTCCAGGCTGATGAAGACGGTTGGATTATCCCTTGCTCCAACATTTTATTAATTTGATCCTGAACTTCCTGTCTATGTATAAAGGGATAACGGTAACTGTTAGTGTAGACGGGAATCTCATCTGTAGTTTTAATGGAATGTTTTATCTTATTTGTAAAGGTTAGGGGATTTATTATCTAGGTAAAATACGTCGGCGTATTGAGAGCAAAGTGCTTCAAGGTTACGACGCTCCTCTTCATTAAGGTGGTTGGTGGTTTCAATTTAGAGAGAACTTCCTTAACGCGACTAGGTAATTGATCAGATTGGGCGCTTTCTATATAAGCCTCTGCTTGAACGGGACGGTCCATCTAAAAAATTACATCATTACGAGTATGATTATGAATTCCTATAATACCGCGATTGTTCTTTACATTTGTTAAGCATTCCGCTATAAGACAATTACATATTGATTGCTCAGTGATGACGGCATCTCCGTCATGGATATTAATTAGTACTTTCACTAACTTGGAGGATCCTGCGGGTATCATATCCTCGTACAGGTTCGCGTTGCGGGAATCATAGACTCTAATATTATTTGTAGCGTATTTAGTCGTAAAAATCTTATTTTTAAAATCGATGGTGGCCTCCCATCTATCTAACAAATCCGAACCGATCAGGCCATCGAAATATTCATGGAACTTATATATAAAGAACGTAACATTATTATTATCCTTAAACTCTACGAAACATGGTATATTAATAGAATAATCACTACGAGTTACGGCATGCATATTACAAACTTCAAAAGGGTCGAAATCTGGCGGTATATCTCTGAAATGTCTTTCCACAGCTTCCGAACTAAGGAAAGATTGATTTGCTCCCGTATCTATAAGTAGTTTAAGTGGCGGATTCTTTATCTCAATATATGGCAGCTGACGTTGCGTTTGTAGATTAACTTCTATTTTGGCTAGTCTGATCTGGATGCTATCGGAAAATTTTGATTATTATCGCTGGTGGGAGCAGTTGGATGCTGAGACTGCTCATCATTACAATCATCTAGTGATAACTGAGGATGCTGGTCGTAAAATTGTGGATCATTATCAGTGTAGTAATATTCAGAATAGTCATTTGGTTCAGTAGCAGCATAGTAATCGGAATAGTAATCTTCAAACGGAGCGTCATAGGTAGCGCAATCATTAAAATTCATCTCCCTTGTCTTAAAATAATTGCTGGGAGGAGGGTTTCCCGACTTAGCCCAATCGTGTGCGTTATTACCAAAAAGGTTTGGGCGGAACGGCTAAGACACAAAATGGCTAACACCGCTCATAGGCCGAGGATGCGACTGTGAAGCGTTATAATGTGGAGCGTTATTGCGTGGAGGAACCCTAAATGCGTTATTTGGATTATAGTTAGGCGGCGGAGCACGGAACATTTGTTGAGTACGAGATGGCCCCGCTTGCTGTAATTGACCGAAATTCTGCCTAAATTGAGGAGGAGCTGACGGCATATACTGACGGGATGCTGAAGGCATATTATTATATTGGTACTTCGATGGACCCGGCATGTTGAAGTTAAAAGGCTTCGGCTGCGGCATGTTAAAATTAAAATTTGGTTGCAATTTAGGATAACTAATGGGTGCCTGAACTTGCCACTTTTTATCTGGCAACTGATCGTTTCGTTGCTGTAGGTACATAGTGTTAATCTCGCCTTGAACAAATTCAAGCGCCTTTTCTATGGTTTCGGGGCGCATGCATCGAATACGACACCCTAGTGGGTCCTTTAGACCGCGTAAGTACGCTTGCAGTGTTAATTTCTTATAGAGGTCCCTTTTAGCTGCGACCGTTGAGTCTATGGACTCGTGCAACGATACGTATGTCATAATAGTGGCAAAAAGATTTTGGCATCTTTCATAAAATTCCTGTGGCGTTCCCGGTCCTTGCGTTAATACAGCCAAGTCATTGTAAAGAGCAGTCTCATCACGTTGGTCGGAAAAGTTATTAACTAGCGCGGCGCGAATGCCACTCCAGTCGGAAGGACTGGCATTAGTCTTTAAGAGTCTGGCGGCAGGACCTACCACTTTATTAAGGATCCCATTAAGAAGCGCGAGCTTAGCTAGTTGACTTTTAGCGGGGTCGTTATCTATAAATTCAGCAACTAATTGGTCACACAGTTTAATAAACCGCGTGAGGACATTGGGTTCCCATCGAATTCGGGAACTAAACGTAATGTCTTTAAAATGTGCTCTAAATTGTCCATCTTAGCCTCCTCAAAGCTATCTAAACTATTGCTACTAAAACTTAAATCTCTGTTAGAATCGTGACGAGATAATCTACTACGACTACTTAATCTAGAAATCCCGAATTGCCTAGGATTGGTAATCTTGGATAAATTTAAGAGACTTAAAGTGTAGGAAAAGCAAGACACTAAAAGATTTTAATGTACTTACATAAGCAGCATCTTTTGGCTTCTTCTAAGGTATCGATTTTCAGATACTCCTGGCAGCAGCTCGACGTGTAGATTCGGATACTCTGTCGGTGGAGCTGGACAGCCCCCGGGCATACGCGAACGCGGATATTGGTTTGTTACGAAAACGCGATTCGCGAACCGGCCCGCGAGTATCCTACCGACTGCGCCAATTACGAAGGCTGCAGCCGTAGGATTTAAAAAAAAAACATTTTTTTTTACACAACTTTAATTTCGATTTAAGAAATTACAATGAATATTTAATTAACTAAAAATATATGACAATCGTTTGATGTATGAATAGAGAGTGTGTCATTCCGGCCGCGGTTGCGATGCGCCGCCCGGGGTCACGTTGTGCGTTGTCAGCTCCTCGTGGCTGTCGCTAGCCCAAGCGATGTCGAAATAGGTGTTTTGGCGTTAACTGCAACATCGGCGGAACGCACGTAGCGTAGGCACGTAACATATGTGTAAATAAACAAGTAAATTAAATAACTAGATGTGATTGATTTTAACTATTAAAATTTTAAATCTAAGAAAATAATTGTTCACTTACTTATTAATTTATTTTTAAAAACACTTCTAATTTCAACTTTATCGCAAAGAATGTCATTTCTAAGTGTGTCTGCCGTGACGCGGAGCAATCGATTTTAATAAATTTAATTTATGGAGCTATAATGCTGAGGTCACAGGTCAGACCTGTAGCCTCGTGTACTGCAACTTCCAGTTTTCTTCCGACGAGAGGTACAAAACATAGCTGTAGCTGTGTACAAAACATTTCAAAACACAGCCCAATCAGAACCGTCTCATTAAACAAAAAAAAACAAGAACAAAAAATGAACCGAAACCCAATCTAAAGGCATACGCATACGCGATAATTTGCTTATAGCCCGTTTTAAAACACCCTGAGCTACTCGAGCATCCGCGAGCCTGACCACGCCGTCCGAACCTTTTTTTTTTACCCGGTGTAATCCCTGCTTATAGATCCAGCCTCCAGAAGGGAGACTAGATATGTGGGAATCTCCCGTCCCCCTTTTCACGACGTAATCGTCGGGCGAGAGGGAGGGGCCTACTCACTAATCACCGGGGGACCAAACTCCGAGAGCGTAAGGCTTGAGGTGGCGGTTACGGGACCTGAATCCACGAGGGAATTGACCACGCGAGACCACCCCGTCATTCGTGTGTTGGCCTATAACCAACCACTGCACAGCAGTCGTTACGCGCCCACACACGGCGACTACGCGCACACGGCACAACAAATTGGCCCCAGAAAGGGACGGACACAACACACACAAGAACTGACGTACAAAAGGGACACAAGGGACAACACACGACAGTATCATCCAATGGATGGACCCGGGGCACTCGGGGTGGTATAATGAAATACCCATGCCAGTGCCCCCCTCCCGACCAGTCCAGTTGGAGACAGAGTCTCAACTAGACTACTCTGCACAGATAAAAGACAACGACAACAACATCATAGGTCACACAGCAGGGCGGCATCACCTTACGGTGGCTGGAGAGCGGCGTATCTACGCCTCTTTCTCCCCGCCCTCCTCCTCCTAATTGACGCAGCGTTGGCTGACTTCTCCCGGGCGCGCTCGGCCTCCTCCTTGAGGCCCATGCACTCCGCGGCGATGCCAGCCACCGCTGCCCAATTCTCCTCACTCTCCACCATTGCGGCGACTACTCCTGGCAGAGCCAGAATATGTCTCCCCCCCAACGACATCTCCAGCGTACGCCTTTGCGTCTCGAAGGCACTACACAGCTCAAGAATGTGCTGAGCTGTGTCCTCTTCCTCTCCGCAATGGTGGCAGACCGGAGTCTCCTCTCTGCCTATCCTGTGGAGGTATCTCCCAAAACATCCATGTCCAGTCAGGAGTTGCGTCAGATGGTATGACATTACTCCATGGGGCCTGTCCATCCACCTCTGCAGGACTGGGCGGACTGCCTCAATGGTGCGGGTACTGGCTTCGGGGTTATTAGGTTCTTCTCCCATTGCCACACCGCCATTTTACGGGCTACGCGCCTTGCTCCCTCAATCTCCGCTTGCGCGGGGTTTCCCCCCTAGCCCTCGCCTCTGCACGGAACTCGTAGAGCTACACCGTCCGAAACTTTATCAACCGAATTATGCAGCTCTTCATCTACTTAGCATTCTCCGGAAATCTCGAATGGGAATCGAACCTATGACCTTTGGATTGCCGGTCCACTGCTCTAACCGTTAAGCTACCGAGACCTCAGAAGACTCGTTGAATTTTTTCTAGTAGTTTGTGATTTACGCTGCAAGCCAGCGGTATTACGTCACTGTGAAGTCTACCGTATTTAACAATCGATAAAGACGCAATTGCCTATAAATATCTTTATTATTGAAAATTATGCTAGTAAACATTTTATCCTATGTCTGTATAGAATTGTGAATGCAAAAATTTCAATAATAAAGTTACCATTCTCCGTCATCCTCCTGCACTAATTTCGATCGTATTATAATTGGTGAAAATACTGTGCTGAAACATTTGAAACAACTTGATCCTCGTGAAGCAGTTGGTCCGGATTCTATTCCACCTATTTTTCTAAAAAGATGCGCAAAAATTTTATTGGCTTTTCCTTTAAAGGAAATCTTCACCAAATCCTTAGCTTTTATTTATGTAGTTCCAGCGGTTTGGAAGATAACTCGTGTTACACCAGTTTTTAAGAAGGGTAATTTAGATGAAGTTCGATATTACAGACCGATATCGCTTCTTTCTTCGATGTCAAAGGTATTTAAATCATGTGTTCGCTTCTTATTAACCATACAAAAAACCAAGTAGCGTTCGAATAGCACGGTTTCCAACAAAAATTAAAGGTAAAAAACCTTTATAAAAGAGCTTTTATTGAAATGCGCTAAAAAGAAAAAAAAATTACTTTTAAACTTTTACTATCAACTTATAACGTCATGACACAATTTATATGATATACTTAAAAGGTTGTCGCGAGATTTAGTAAGTGTACAATTATTTTCTTAGATTTAAAATTTTAATAGTTAAAATCAATCACATCTAGTTATTTAATTTACTTGTTTATATACACATATACACCAAGATTTTGTATTGGTTTTGGAGCCGAACCCCTGTTCATGTTTAACATCAGTAGAAGCTATTTAGCTTGTAAAACTAAAAACATGAGCATAAAAATATCATAAAAAAAAATATAAATAAAAAATTTAAGAACCCTTAGTACCGGACAATCTTATAAAAGTCAACGAGCGAGGCGCTTCAAACGCGCCGTCTTACTATGAAAACTAGAACGTTACTATGTGTTTTCGACAAAAAGTCTTACAACTTTTTTATCTTTGCTCGTAAAAGTCGTAAAGCGATTATTATTTCTTAAATAGGTACAACACTTTTTTTTGTATTATAACGTTTTCGGCTCCAAAACCAATAAAAAATCTCGGTGTATAGTATATAGGGTTTAACAATATCAATAAGTGAACGTTTAAGGGGAGCATCTTGCGAACTCAAGCACATATTATGTTAAATCTCAGTGATTTGTGATGTGTTTTAAATGTTAATGTCAATGTAACACTTTATTGGTAATAAATAAAAAAAAATCTATACATTACACTGTGCATGCTTACCAAATTTGGTCCAAAACTACAGGCTCGTTAGCGAGATAATAAACAAAACATTATCATAATTCACCAAAAATACACCCTTTTCAAACCCGTACAGCTGTACTACACGCACACAAAGATAGCCGTACATGCACACTGAGCTATCTTCTTATTGACGCTTGCGTGCGTGTTACTAAAGATACAGCATGTTTCAAGATGTGCATTATTTTTATTGATTTAGTTTGTTAGAAAACATAACTTTGAAAAATCACTATAAAATTGGAGCCCATTTTTTGTCATTATATTCAGAATGATGTATCTATATCGCCCTTAGAGACCCCCACTCTGGCGTCTTTCGAGCGTCGGCGTCGAGCCGGCGTCCACGCGGCGTCAGTGCAGCGCTCGCGTGGCTTCGACGCCGCGTGAGCGCTACAACGACGCCGCGTGGACGCCGCCGGTATGACGCTGACGCTCGAAAGACGCTAGTGTGGGGGGTCTCTTAAACGTTCGCTTATTGATTTTGTTAGACCCTATGTAGTAAATCTCGTGACAACCTTATATAGCGTATAAATTG
Organism: Scoparia ambigualis; assembly: GCA_963921215.1. Lineage (NCBI taxonomy): Eukaryota > Metazoa > Arthropoda > Insecta > Lepidoptera > Crambidae > Scoparia > Scoparia ambigualis. The sequence continues at coordinate 6,196,990 of OY992525.1, read as the reverse complement.
TGAATGATTAAAATGTATGAGTTGATAGTTAAAGTTTTGAAGTAAAATTTTATTTTTTTCTTTATAGCGCATTTAAATAAAAGCTTGTTTTTTAAAAAGGCTTTTACTTGTAATTTATTTTTTACTTTTAGGTATCCCTGGACACGTTTTTCATCTGTTCATCTCACTGAATACAAATATTTATGCATACAAAATTTAATCACGTCCACCAAACCACCACCACTCACCACCCATCAAAAACAGTCCACCCATTAAGACGGATCTAACACGACGCGGTTGTGTCGCTTAATTACTGAGTTCCATAGGAACTATGGCCAACTTCCAGCTCCATCATCAGACCCTGGTTACCATATCTAGCACCAAAGTACTCAAGACGATTCAAACAAGCCCAAACTCGATGAGGTTGTGTTGTTTCATTGCGAAGTTCCTATGGCCACCTACCAGCTCTATCATCAGATCAGCACCATATATCGTCACTGGTGTTATAGTTACGTTCACCATAAAGTTCATAAAGGCGTTTCCCACCTTTGTAAATACCAATTATAGCCCATACATTAAAAGTTACAGTACCACTAACCAAGATCTTTTTTTGGAACAAAAGATTTATTAAATTCTGAACAATATGTGTTAAATAAATCGTTATAAAAGACATTAGGGTTGTCATTGTATTCTAAATAATTTAATTTTGTATCTAGATTGTTTTTAAAGCGTTCCAGCCGACCTGCAGTTTTTGGTACAACAGTGATATTCTTTTTCTTTTCTTTAGCAAAATTACCGAAATTAATTATTTTACCATTACAGGTACTCGTTTTTTTTTTTAAATAATCAGCTACATCCATAAGCTATACGAAATGGAACATCATTTGTTCGTATATAAACAGGATCGGGTCATAAAAACGGTTTTAACGCAGCTGTTCAAGTGCACTACGGAAACGCAAAACTGCGTGACAAACAAGGTAAATTGAGCGCCGGCCGCGAAACAAACTGTAATGGTAATGTAATGGTAAGGTAATCATATAATAAGTTATTATTGTAATGTGGGTAGATGATTCGTGAGACGGCGGCAGTTCGGATTACACTCTTAAACCGCGAACATTGTTTTATTGAGTCCCTAATTTGTACACCTGGTCAAGAACATTACACAAACGAGTGGTTAAAATCAGTGAAGTATCATCTGCAAACAATACAATATCACAGATGTTTTCTACAAAGAATGGCAAGTCATTGATATATAAAAAATAAGAAAGGGCCAGGAATTGCCCCATTTTTACATGAGAACCGGATGACATAGTTCCATTGACGTCGACAGTTTGTGTTCTAGAACTAAGATACGACTGCATTAAATTACGCGCAAGACCTTTGAGACCATAGTAATTTAACTTCATCACCAGTGTGCGGTCCTCAACGCAATCGAAAGCCTTGGACAAGTCTTAGAACACCCCAAGAGCGTTTTGAGACTTCTCCCAGGCATCAAATACCTAAATGTTTTATTAGAGCAACACCTGCGTCAGTAGTGGAACGACCCTTAGTAAAACCGAATTGCTTACTATGTAAAAGATTATTTAAGTTAAAGTATTCCACTAACTGCTCGGTAATATTTTTTTCATAAATCTTACTAAGTGCTGATACTACCAAAATTAAATGGTGAAATTGGCCGATAGTTACTGGGGTCTTCTTTATTTCCCGATATAAATATAGGTATAACCTTACTTACTAAACTTCATAAGATCAGGAAAGATTCCCTTATCAATACAGTTATTAAATATGTCAGCAAGATAGGGTGCAATAGAATCCTACTAATATTATAAACGCGGACGTTAACAAGGTTGTCTTTAATCTTTAGAGTGAAAGTATTGTCCTGTGGTTTTAATTTACCAGTTTCGCGGTTTATGATATCCCACGTGGCTTTTATTACAAGCTTCTAATTAACTTGCAATGTATGTATGTATGTCTTGTTCGGGTGGAATTTTGCAACTCAATTTTGACCCACTTCCCGGTTACCGATTGAGCTGAAATTTTGCAAACATCTGTAAATCGCGTGACAATGCAATATTATGATGACATGGTGCTGATCTGATGATGGAGCTGGAAGGTGGCCATAGGAACTTCGCAATGAAACAACACACCCTCATCGAGTTTGGGCTCGTTTGAATCGTCTTGACGAGTAGTTTGTCTTTCAATGGTAACCAGGGTCTGATGATGGAGCTGGAAGGTGGTCATAGGAACTCTGTAATGAAGCAACGCAACCCCATCGAGTTTCGGCTCGTTTCATTCGTCTTGACGAGTACTTTGGTGTTAGATGGTAACCAGGGTCTGATGATGGAGCTGGAAGGTGGCCATAGGAACTTAGTAAAGAAACGACGCAACCCTATCGAGTCTGGGCTAGTTTGATTCGTCTTGACGAGTACTTTGGTGCTAGACGGTAACCAGGGTCTGATGATGGAGCTGGAAGGTGGCCATGGGAACTCAGTAAGTAAGCGACACAACCGCGTCGAGTTTGATTCGTCTTAATGTGGTGGTGGTGGTTTGGTGGACGTGAATAATTTTTTTATACATAAATATTTGTATTCAGTGAGATGCACAGATGAAAAACGTGTCTAGTGATAACTAAAAGTAAAAAAAAATTAAATGTAAAAACCTTTTTTAAAAAACAAGCTTTTATATGAATGCGCTAAAACGAAAAAAAAAAAACTTTTACTATCAACCAATTTTCAATCAATCAATTTATATGATATAAAAGGTTGTCGCAAAATTTACTATAGGTACTTTATATGTGTAAATAAACAAGTAAATGAAATAACTTGATGTGATTGATTTTAACTTTTAAAATTTTCAATACTTTTAAGAAAATACTTAAGTATGTACTTACTTACTTACTTAAATCTCGCGAAAACCTTTTATATCATATAAATTGTGTAATGACGTCATAAATTGATAGTAAAAGTTTATTTTTTTTTCTTTTTAGAGCATTTTAATAAAAGCTTGTTTTTTAAAAAGGTTTTTAATTAAATTTTTTTTTTTACTAGATTTTTAAATTTTATTTTTAATTAAATTAGTTTTTGCTAGTATGCACACTTTCTTAAACAGTTGAGAGTAATTTTTTACATATTCATTAAAATTTGAATTATGGTTATATTAGTCTTCAGTTATATAACCCATACAGTTTATTTCTACTTTCATAAATACCAGTTGTGGTGGAGAAATTTCTCCAAAATTTTCATAATTTTGGAGTAATGTAGCAATAAAAAAAACTCTAAAGACGATGTTGGAGGTATTATTTAGTAATAGAAAAAGCACTTACGTCGGCGGCTATCCTTGAGGGCGAGTCCTGTGGGGGGACGTACAGCTCCGCATCTTCGTCGCCGTCTGCCACCTGAAAGAAGATAGTTATATTAAGTTCACACATTTCTGTATCCGATACTAATATAATTCTTATTATAAATATTGTTTATATAATCTTAACGCAAATTTTGTTGCAAACAAATAACAAATTAAATAATGTAAAAACATCCACAAGCAGGATTCGAACGGGGAATGGGGCCTTTCTCTATCGGCCTTCTAACTTTATTAAATAACCTATTAATATGTTTAAGATGAGCTTTGCCGCGTGGGGACCGCTAAGTAACGACACTTTTAATCGACACTTTGATCGACTTTTCTCCAATTCGTCAATTCAATCACTTAGAAAAGCGTAAGTGGTGGAATAAGTACACTTTTAACTTTTTTTAAGAAAGTACAAAGGTATTTCTTTATTCCAGTGGCACAGTAATTTCTTAGTCATAATTATTTGCTCAATTTCGGCTTCGTCAGTGTCAAATAAAGCAAACGAGTTTAGAATTGATTATTTGAGAGGGTGTAGGAAACAGGGAATGGCTGCATGTTACTGGCATTCGCTTTTTCAGCAGGTATGCAGGAATGTGTAGGCGTAGCGGAATTTGCGATAAGTTGCTAGGCAGCCGGTTTTTATTATTAGTATAAGTAACGTCTTTGATGACTTATGTATGTATGACTTGTGCACCTACTCACCTCAACTTTGACCTCAACGCTGGCCTCGAGCAGCCCGTTGTGCTTGTGCTTCGCGTTTAGTCCCTGCGACGAGTCGGAGAGGGTTTCCGCGTCGATCTCTTCGGACGAGCTGCCATCAGGAATCTCGGCCTGAACAAAAAGCAATGAGGCTCAGATATTTATAATTTTTTACAGATTAAGAAATTCACCGTGCCAAGCTGTGTCGCTTAGCGGCTTTATTAAAAGAATACTACCACCCTTTCTCTTCTCTTGGGTGTCGTAAAAGGTGACTAACGGACTAAAGACTGCACATAAATCCGACAGCATAGAGCGGCGATGGGCTCACCACCTGTCACTCTGAGCACATGTGCAGTCGCTATTTTTTTTTTTTTTTTTTCATTTATTGGGGTCAAACGAACGGTTTCACAATATATGTTACATACAGCAGTTTAGGTTATTTGTAGCTTAATAATTGTGAAACCAACACCGTTAACCACTGATAAATATTATAAAGTTAAGAGTAATATGACTATTAGCTAAATGATTATGTTAAAATGGTTTCAAGTTGTACTAAATATATATTTAAGTATATATAAGTTCTATTCATTAATTTTACTATTGACAGTGTTGATTTCATATAAGTTTGTAATAATTGTTTTTTTAAACGAGCTTATCCTAGTTGTAAATATATCTATATCATTAAAGTAATTGTTATAAGTGTCAGTCAGCCGAGACATAGGCGAGCGTTTACCTGCATTAGTTCGGGATCTTGATGTAGCGAATAGCTTATTAGTTCGGCAGGCTCGCACGCGCGGCTTGACTGGCACTTTGTAGCTAATGTTATTTATTAAATCTATACAATCGTATTTATTGTGGCACAAATCATACTGCAACATCGCCTGCACTTGTAGTCTCCTATATTTCAGATGTAATAATTTATGTCGTTCTAACAAAATCGAATATGATAGTCGACTATGGTAACATTTGAAATGCATGTAACGTAAGAATTTCTTTTGAACTCGTTCGAGCTGATCTGAATATTTGTTATAAAATGGGGTAATTTAGTCTAATATCTAATAATCTATCCTATCTAAATAGATATGATTTTTTTAAATCTGTTTGATATTATTTAAAAGCTTATAAAATTACCTTTCAAATGATATACCACAAAATATAATTAATTGCATAAAAATGATAAAAACTGTCTTCCGGTTTCTTGCTCGCGAGTGTAGATAAAAAACAAAATGCAAAATTAATGTCTTATTTTGTGAGTTATGATTAAAAACGTTTTTCGAACTTTAAAATCAATTTACCAAAAACGATAGTTTATTTAAGATACATTACATAGGTGTAAACACGGCAGAATGTCGTTATGTTATACCATGTTGATATAACTTCCCGAAAAAGTATGGGTACTGAAATTGTGTCAAACGCTTTTGTGAGTCCAATTGCCTTACAATGTTGTCAGTGAGCTATGGACTGTCACATTGTCAGTAGATATTTATGGCAGTATGGCAATGGGACGATAATTATTTATAAAATATATGTCTCCATTTTTAAGAATAGAACGAATAAGTTGACGTGATCTTAAATCATGAATATACAAGCACAATTTTTTGACGTAACTGACAACTTCTTTTGGCATAAACATATTTTTAATCAAACGGTAGTCTGACTGCCTTCTGAGCAAAAGGTCCTGGGTTCAAATCCCAGTAGGGAGAAAATGGATGGTGCTGTGTGTCTGAATTATTAATCAAAATCATTAGAGCAACTGTTTGTCGGACAACTTATTTTGTCGGACATAAATGTTGCAGGCCGCGCCAGACGTGGCAATGAGTGTTACCATGGCGTGAGTCGGCCTGGTGCGGCCTGGCCTGGCGCGGCCTGTTTCTTTAAACGGGCCGTGGGACCCCACCTTTAGTGAAAGATGCCAAAGCAAAGCATACGTTATACTGTCACGCGACCCAGCACAACTTAAAGTAACTCGCTCGCGTCCACTAAGCGGATTGGGCCGGGGCGCATCGCAACGCAAAAATCCGCCTGCCGAGCGGCGGGGCGGGGCGGGCCGCAGCGCGATAGCAGTTTTACATATGCGATGCGGCCCGTACCGATGCGCCCCGGCCCGATCCGCCGCTAATGGACGTCTACCTTTACAAATTACTTAAAAGTACAAAATGGGTCTCAGATGAATAACAGTCAAAATAATTTCTTTTCTTTGAAAATCAAATGTCAAACATACAGGGCAATAAGTCCGGTTAATTTGGCTTTAGGCTAAATGAATGACTACATTTTCTATTATACCTCACATTATTTGCTTTCCTTTAACACGTTGACTGCCACAAAACCAGACACAATTGAAATTTAATTGTTTGTCGGTCCGCCATGGCGCCTAGAGTCTTAAAATTCAATTTTATTTTTGTCCTGTATAATGTGTCATAATGTTATGTACTTATCTATCTTTTTGTATTATCATGTATTAGTGTGTTCATATAAATGTTTGTTAATATCTTTGTTCTATTTTTAGGCCTAACAATCCTAATTACGATAAATACTGACTTTTATTAGTACAGGTTTCGTCCACGAGGTAGGGTCACCCGTGCTGTAGGCATCGAAGTGCTCCATCAAGGCATGGTTGCGCAACGCCAGGGGGCTGACGAAGCTCTTTGCGCAGAACTTGCAGCAGACAGTGTCCTCTTCATCATCGCTGACCATCTCTTGTTGTGGCTGAGAATCAATTTGTTTATTTAATATAAAAACTTTATTACAGTTTAATGCTTACAGTTAAGCACTTTACATGCACTAATTAGAAAACAAAAAAAATTGTAAACAAACTAATTACATTTCTTTGTGCAAATGTCACTAGTATTTTTTCTAGTTTTTGCCATATGGTTTTTGCCTGCCTTTTACTACTTCCACTTACTAAGCTCTTACTCCATCCTAGGGCTTTGAAGGTTAAGTGTCTCATGCGGGATAGCTCTTTCCAGTTAGTTTTATTATTATTTTATGGAAATTAACAACTGATTACTAACATTAATTCATAAAATAAGAACTTAATAAATACTTCAAAACACAAGACTGCAACAAGCTGGAAGATTTCTTTCTTTAATTTGGTGTCCTGTGATGACCGTCTCTCCTTGGAAAACTGGCATAGGCACGAGACTCTCACAAATAGAGGCAAACATAAAATTGTAAGTGTTAAGCCTCAATTTTAAGTCATTTTTGTAATGAGAAATAAACGATTACGTACCTACCTATAGAATAATAATAATAATAATAATATGTAGTCAACTATTAACAGTAACGATACATACTTAGTACGTAGTCTTATACTATTGACAGTAACGATACATACTGATGGGTAAGAAATAAAAGTTATGAGTCGACTGATGATCTGAGAGTAAACCGTTGCAACAGAAAAGGTCTTCGCATACGTAAGCGGGGTGGGACGGGACGAGAAGCCTCGTCCCGGACGCCCCGTGCCGCGTGCCCCGTCCCGTCCGGGAAATTTCCCGTTACGTAGGTATGCGAAGACCTTTCTTTACTTCAACGGTCCTGATCGTCAACTTAGCTGTTGTGTTGTGATTGATTCAGAATAAATTGTTACATATTCACATTGATGTATTCATCACGGGAATAAATAGCCGTGGATCACAATATTTATTGAACGTGTAGCCTTCACCTAAAAGACAGACGAGGCACGCCCTTAATTGCTCATTTATTTAACTCATTACTTACTAACTTACGCCTACTAAATTACACAAAATAATTTAAAATTAGCACGATACCACAGTAAATAGATAAATGATCTATCTAATTACTGCGACGTTAGCTACACTTCGATCGAAGTAGGCTTGTTGAAAAAATATCGATACATCGATATATCGATATTTTTTGTTCGATATATCGATATTTTTGGACGATATTTTTTTTCCCGATATATCGATACATCGATACAAAATACCCAATATCGAAATTCGTATCAAAATCGATATTTTTTTATTTATTATCTCATCACGATCTAATTAAATTCGCTAGAATTCAAAGCCGTAAAAGATTATAAAAAAAAATCTAGTTATTTTTTTATTTATAGCAGAATGAGGCAAACGAGCAAGCGGGTCACCTGATGGAAAGTAATCACCGCCGCCCATGGACACCCGCAAAACCAGAGGAATCGCAGGCGCGTTGCCGGCCTTTAAGGAAGGAATAGGCTCGTTTCTTGAAGATCCCTAAGTCGTAACGGTCCGGAAATACCGCCGCCGAGAGCTGGTTCCACAACACTGTAGTTCGAGGCAAGAAATTTCTTGAAAAACGCACAGTAGTAGACCGCCATCCATCAAGGTGATGTGGATGGAATGACAGTCGATTGCGTGTAGTGCGGTGAAGGAAATTAGCGGCAGGGATCAAGCCGAACAATTCCTCAGAACATTCCCCATGATATATACGGTACAATATACAGAGAGACGCAACGTCTCTCCGAAGAGCCAGTGGATCGAGCCGACCTGAAATAACCACGTCGCCGACAATTCGAGCAGCTCTGCGTTGAATGCGGTCAAATGGAAGGAGTTGGTATTGGGGTGATCCAGCCCAGACATGGGAGCAGTATTCCATATGCGGCCTGACCTGTGCTTTATACAGTTGTAAACGGTGGGCCGGCGTGAAATACTGACCCGCTCTATTAAGCACACCCAGCTTTTTCGAAGCTAATTTAGCTTTACCTTCCAAATAACCACGAAACTGAACGTCACTCGAAATATCGACGCCAAGGAATCCAATAATCGGATTGGTATCAAGGGGAGCTCCCTCAAAGTTCAGAGGTACGACAAAGGGATGTTGTTCAATTTCTTATTTGATGGCTCGCTATTGTTGGGATGAAGTTGTGCTGAATTTCATTAATCTAATCTGTGGTAGTGAGTGCGTAACTGTCACTGTCAGTGCATTGCTTCAATCAAGTCATGTCATGTGTGTTTGTGTGCTGCGTCTACGCAACGGAAATATTTAACACCTACGTCTTCCTTAGTGTCGTCAGAGAGAGTGGCTTCTGCCGTAAATCTGGCGGTTCCTAACAACAGGAGCCGGCTGACGGTGAAACACGTCAAAAATAGAGTTTTTTTATTCTCACTGCGGGACTAATACTGGCTTAACTGATTTCTTTGTTGTAAGTGCAATTTTTAAAATAATAATTTAAAATTAAAAATCTATTTTTATTACCGGGCTAGGCTGATCTAGATTATTTTTTTAATCAACTTCAAAAAAAAACCAGGAGGTTCTTCTTTTTTTAAAGTCGGTTAAAAATTTGACCGATATATCGATATTTTTTTCACGATATATCGAGGTCGATATTAATATTTTTAAAAATATCGATGTATCGATATATCGATATTTTTTTTCATATCCGACATCCCTAGATCGAAGACAGCTTGATTGTTTTTTTTTTTATATATTTTTTTTTTAAATATTTGTTCCGTGAAGGAACAGGCTAAGATCAGAGACCATACTGCCTAGTCATTAGTATTTTTATTTCTTTGTGTCTCCCTTGATGATAATGAGTGGTGATTAAGATGATGAATGATAAATGATGTTCCCGAAACCCCTAAAGCCCTCTGTAAAGATGTGGGACTTTACTGAGGTCTCACGCGGACTTTTTTTTTAAGAGTAATATGACTATTAGCTAAATGATTATGTTAAAATGGTTTCAAGTTGTACTAAATATATATTTAAGTATATATAAGTTCTATTCATTAATTTTACTATTGACAGTGTTGATTTCATATAAGTTTGTAATAATTGTTTTTTTAAACGAGCTTATCCTAGTTGTAAATATATCTATATCATTAAAGTAATTGTTATAAGTGTCAGTCAGCCGAGACATAGGCGAGCGTTTACCTGCATTAGTTCGGGATCTTGATGTAGCGAATAGCTTATTAGTTCGGCAGGCTCGCACGCGCGGCTTGACTGGCACTTTGTAGCTAATGTTATTTATTAAATCTATACAATCGTATTTATTGTGGCACAAATCATACAGCAACATCGCCTGCACTTGTAGTCTCCTATATTTCAGATGTAATAATTTATGTCGTTCTAACAAAATCGAATATGATAGTCGACTATGGTAACATTTGAAATGCATGTAACGTAAGAATTTCTTTTGAACTCGTTCGAGCTGATCTGAATATTTGTTATAAAAAGGGGTAATTTAGTCTAATATCTAATAATCTATCCTATCTAAATAGATATGATTTTTTTAAATCTGTTTGATATTATTTAAAAGCTTATAAAATTACCTTTCAAATGATATACCACAAAATATAATTAATTGCATAAAAATGATAAAAACTGTCTTCCGGTTTCTTGCTCGCGAGTGTAGATAAAAAACAAAATGCAAAATTAATGTCTTATTTTGTGAGTTATGATTAAAAACGTTTTTCGAACTTTAAAATCAATTTACCAAAAACGATAGTTTATTTAAGATACATTACATAGGTGTAAACACGGCAGAATGTCGTTATGTTATACCATGTCACGCGACCCAGCACAACTTAAAGTAACTCGCTCGCGTCCACTAAGCGGATTGGGCCGGGGCGCATCGCAACGCAAAAATCCGCCTGCCGAGCGGCGGGGCGGGGCGGGCCGCAGCGCGATAGCAGTTTTACATATGCGATGCGGCCCGTACCGATGCGCCCCGGCCCGATCCGCCGCTAATGGACGTCTACCTTTACAAATTACTTAAAGTACAAAATGGGTCTCAGATGAATAACAGTCAAAATAATTTCTTTTCTTTGAAAATCAAATGTCAAACATACAGGGCAATAAGTCCGGTTAATTTGGCTTTAGGCTAAATGAATGACTACATTTTCTATTATACCTCACATTATTTGCTTTCCTTTAACACGTTGACTGCCACAAAACCAGACACAATTGAAATTTAATTGTTTGTCGGTCCGCCATGGCGCCTAGAGTCTTAAAATTCAATTTTATTTTTGTCCTGTATAATGTGTCATAATGTTATGTACTTATCTATCTTTTTGTATTATCATGTATTAGTGTGTTCATATAAATGTTTGTTAATATCTTTGTTCTATTTTTGGGCCTAACAATCCTAATTACGATAAATACTGACTTTTATTAGTACAGGTTTCGTCCACGAGGTAGGGTCACCCGTGCTGTAGGCATCGAAGTGCTCCATCAAGGCATGGTTGCGCAACGCCAGGGGGCTGACGAAGCTCTTTGCGCAGAACTTGCAGCAGACAGTGTCCTCTTCATCATCGCTGACCATCTCTTGTTGTGGCTGAGAATCAATTTGTTTATTTAATATAAAAACTTTATTACAGTTTAATGCTTACAGTTAAGCACTTTACATGCACTAATTAGAAAACAAAAAAATTTGTAAACAAACTAATTACATTTCTTTGTGCAAATGTCACTAGTATTTTTTCTAGTTTTTGCCATATGGTTTTTGTCTGCCTTTTACTACTTCCACTTACTAAGCTCTTACTCCATCCTAGGGCTTTGAAGGTTAAGTGTCTCATGCGGGATAGCTCTTTCCAGTTAGTTTTATTTTTATTTTATGGAAATTAACAACTGATTACTAACATTAATTCATAAAATAAGAACTTAATAAATACTTCAAAACACAAGACTGCAACAAGCTGGAAGATTTCTTTCTTTAATTTGGTGTCCTGTGATGACCGTCTCTCCTTGGAAAACTGGCATAGGCACGAGACTCTCACAAATAGAGGCAAACATAAAATTGTAAGTGTTAAGCCTCAATTTTAAGTCATTTTTGTAATGAGAAATAAACGATTACGTACCTACCTATAGAATAATAATAATAATAATAATATGTAGTCAACTATTAACAGTAACGATACATACTTAGTACATAGTCTTATACTATTGACAGTAACGATACATACTGATGGGTAAGAAATAAAAGTTATGAGTCGACTGATGATCTGAGAGTAAACCGTTGCAACAGAAAAGGTCTTCGCATACGTAAGCGGGGTGGGACGGGACGAGAAGCCTCGTCCCGGACGCCCCGTGCCGCGTGCCCCGTCCCGTCCGGGAAATTTCCCGTTACGTAGGTATGCGAAGACCTTTCTTTACTTCAACGGTCCTGATCGTCAACTTAGCTGTTGTGTTGTGATTGATTCAGAATAAATTGTTACATATTCACATTGATGTATTCATCACGGGAATAAATAGCCGTGGATCACAATATTTATTGAACGTGTAGCCTTCACATAAAAGACAGACGAGGCACGCCCTTAATTGCTCATTTATTTAACTCATTACTTACTAACTTACGCCTACTAAATTACACAAAATAATTTAAAATTAGCACGATACCACAGTAAATAGATAAATGATCTATCTAATTACTGCGACGTTAGCTACACTTCGATCGAAGACAGCTTGATTGTTTTTTTTTAATTTTTTTTTTTTTATATATATTTTTTTTAAATATTTGTTCCGTGAAGGAACAGGCTAAGATCAGAGACCATACTGCCTAGTCATTAGTATTTTTATTTCTTTGTGTCTCCCTTGATGATAATGAGTGGTGATTAAGATGATGAATGATAAATGATGTTCCCGAAACCCCTTAAGCCCTCTGTAAAGATGTGGGACTTTACTGAGGTCTCACGCGGACTTCTTGAGAGAATTTGAAAAGTGATGTTGCACTGTTTTGTTTCATTTGCCAACACTCATGCACGTTCACAAATACTTAACGGATAATAATCCACTATTATTGCACATTAATATTCGAAAAAACCACAGACATATAGTAGAAGTATGTCTGTGGAAAAAACACAAATTTTAGAAAATAAAACAAAACTGCAGTCATGACGCTTCACTTCCCCGCCAAGAAGTCCTTTTTTTATATAAATATTTTAAAAAGCATGAAAAAATGTAGATAATATATACCTATATAATTGTATACCTAATTAAAAAAATGTACAATAGTTTCGTTGTAATATTTAAAACAAAGTGGGCGCGCTGGAGAGCATACTCGCCAGCGAGCCCACAAGTATAATTCCGTTACTTAAGGCTTTTCAAATTCGTTTATGACACCATTAAAATGTATATTGAATGTATATCCATTAATCGGATTACACGCTGTACGTCACAAACGCAATTCGTCACATACGCAGTTCGACATCAACGTTATGATTTACTCAGTTTGTCACATACGCAATTCGTCATGAACGCGATTTGTCATCAACGCAGTACGTCTTATACGCCTTTTGTCACAAACGCAATTCGTCACATACGCAGTTCGACATCAACGTTCTGATTAACTCAGTTTGTCACATACACAATTCGTCATGAACGCGATTTGTCATCAACGCAGTACGTCTTATTACGCCTTTTGTCATAATCGTAATAAAAATCCAGGAGTTTTTACTTAAACTTTATATTAGGTACAAGCTCTGATTACCTTTTACAATTCAACTTGTTGCTTCTTCCTTTTACCGCCATCGAAAGAATCTTTTTTTTTGACAACTGTCAAGATGACAGTACTAATGGCGCCGTTCGCCACAGAGTAAATAAGAAAAACAAGAATTAAGAAATTCTTAAACATAAAATAATTGCGACATAAAACAAAACATAAAAATACTAATAACTAATTCTAACAATCGGCCATCCTGACTTATGCCTGTCCGCAGGCATAACTAAAATACGAAAATGATAATAATTATTTGTTAACTTTATATACTTACCTATTTAAACAATCAGTAATTTCCATTTTTATTTAATACAATGGTAAATGCGTTATTAATTTTCAAATCAAATTTAAATTCAACATGACGTAAAACAAAAGTGTTTAAAACAATTTTCCTGTACTGGGACCTTATCAGTATCTATTTTTTTATTATTGCCATCACGTTATTAGTGTTTACCATAGTTAAAAAAATCAATAATTATAAAGCTATTTTTTAAAAGAAAATTTACTTAACTTTCATTTCTTTATTAATATTTAGGCTGCATTTTCTCCACAATTAAGAATAATTTCGGCCATCCTTACCGATGAATGTCCCCATTTATCAATCATTAGTCATAATTTAACGCAACATGTAGAACAACACCTCACAATCATACATAATAAAAAAACAGAAATATACAATGTTTAGATATTAAGGTACACACAGGGTACATCAGCCTCGATTCAGGAAAATAATAATTGTGGGTTACCGCTTACACTCACAGGGCGTCGTCCTCTTTTAGTGAATTATATTGTGGACCACCGCTTACACTCACAGGGTGCATCGGCCTCTTTCATTGAATTATATTGTGGGTTACCGCTTGCACTCACACGGTGCATTGTCCTCTTCCAGTGAATTACCGATATTGTGAACTACCGCTTACACTCACAGGGTGCATCGGCCTCTTTCAGTAGATTATATTATGGGTTACCGCTTACACTCACAAGGTGCATCGGCCTCTTTAAGTGAATTATATTGTGGGCATACCGCTTACACTCACAGGATGTATCGGCCTCTGTCTGTAAATCTTATTGTGGGCTACCGCTTACACTCTCAGGGTGTATCAGCCTCGTCCCAATGAATCAGTTGCAGAACACCACTTACAGGTATCAGTCTTGAACATAGCCACATCATGCCTCGGTGCCAACAACGCATAGTCAAATTCAGTTTTTTCACAGGTTAAGGGGATAATGGTAGGACATCATGGGCGAGATGGGAACAGAGGTAAAGTAATTTGTAATTAACGCCAGAAATCTACATAATATACAAGATATACATTTATTCACTCTCAGTGTCACATTCATTTTCAGACTCACCATTAGGATTTGTACCAAACTGTATCCAACGTTTTATTTTATCAGCTGAATATACATTTTTATACTTTCTATTTGCAAACCCATCAATACTACATACTTCGTAACGATCGTTTCCTAACACAGCGGACACTTTGTAAGGTCCACTATAAGGAGGTACTAATTTGTTACTATCACCGATATTCCGGTTATGTTTTAATACCATTACTAAATCACCTAGTTTATATATATTGGCAGCACATCTTTTCTTGTCGAACCGTGTTTTCATTGCTTTTTGTTGTTTAACAGTGTTAAGCAGACGCTTCTTCACGGACTTCATCAATATTATTCGTCAGCGTGAGATTGTTGGAAATTTCGTGTAAGTGACACTCAGACAAATTAGCAGTCTCTTTACCGAAAACAACTTGTACGGGCGTCTTACCGATTGCCTTATTCAGAGTGTTATTTAAGCTCCATTGAACTTTGTTTAAGTTAGTATCCCAATTTCGGTCGTCCTTATCAATGTTCAAAGCAGTGAGAGAACCAAGTACAGATCGATTATATCGCTCAATTTGTCCATTTGCACGTGGTGTAGCTACAGCGTTCTTTACATGTTTAATCTGATTGCTCTCTATAAATTTTGCAAACTCACCGGATGTAAAACTAGTTCCTCGATCGGACATAATAATCTTTGGTGAACCAAATAGAGCAATAAAATCGCGCATTACCTGTATGGTCGTTTTGCTTTTAGTGTTACGCACGGCTCGTAGCACTATAAATTTTGTAAACGCGTCAATTATGCCTAAAATGTAAGTATTGCCGGTTTTACTCCTAACGAAAGGACCCAAATGATCCACATGGACACATTCGAAAGGGACACTCGGCTTAGGAATTGGGTGAAGACAACCTTGTTTCTTTCCAGACGGCTCTTTCGCATATGCACACGGAATACACGCACGAACATATTTTCTAACAAAATCTTTTCTATGGTCTTTTCAAAAGAAAAATGCCCACTCTCGTCATGACATAGCTGACAGATTTTCCAACGTGCGTCTCGTGGCACTGCAAATTTTAATTCCGTGCCTATTTTCCTATAGACCAACCCATCTTTAAGTAGGAAATTGTTACTGACGTCTTTAGCCTCGGTACTATTTTTATCCAGGACACATTTGATCAGTTTTAACCGGGGGTCACTTAGCTGAACAGTTAGCAAAGAATGTTTGTCTTGTATATTCATAACAAGAAGTTCGGAAGGATCATCACGAGTGTTTTTTTAACGGATTTCGACTCAAGCAATCCACGTGTTGTAATTGTGTACCCGGACGATACGAAACAGTAAAATCGTAATCTTGCACCAGCAACCACCAACGAGCTATGCGTGGTACAAGATCGCGTTTTGTTAACGTTGTTCGCAGGGCGTTACAATCAGTAATCACTTTAAACGTTATTCCCACTAAATATACTCGAAATCGATTAAGCGACATTACAACTGCAAGCGTTTCAAGTTCGAAAGAGTGTAGATGTTGTTCTTCGGGCGTTGTCTGTCGACTGAAATAAGCTACCGCTTTAAGAGGTGCTTTTTCATGTTCGCGTTGCAATAACATTCCGCCTATTCCTAATTTGCTTGCATCTGTATGCAGTTCTGTTTGATGCCCTGGATTGTATATAGTTAAGACCGGTCTATCAGTAAGAATTTTTTAATTTCTGTAAATGCATTATTTTCGTCGTCGCCCCATTTCCAACTTACATCAGCTTTAGAAAAAGTTGTCAATGGTCTTGCTATGGCTGCAAAATTTTTAACAAACTTTCTAAAGAAGCTGGCCAACCCAACAAATTGCCTAACTTCATGTACGCTACGCGGAGCGGGAAAAGCTGCAACTGCCTCGGTTTTTCTAGAACCAGGACAAACTCCGTCTGCTGATATTTCGAAACCTAAATACTCGATGGTAGTTTTGAAGAAATGACATTTATCAATATTTAGTGTTAAGCTAGCCTCACGCAGTAACTCCAAGACCTGTTTGAACCTTTCAAACCCCTCTTCAACTGTCTGTGATCCAATCACAATATCGTCCATATAAGCGACTACTCCTTGTACCTTACGCTTGTTCAACAGAGAATGTATCATTCTCTGAAAAACTGCTGGAGCATTAGTCAATCCGAACGGCATTCTGTTGTACTCAAAATGTCCGTCCGGTGTGACAAATGCTGTCAAGTGTCGGGAGTCTTTCGCCATAGGAATTTGATGATAGCCTTGAGATAGGTCTAATGTAGTAAAAAACCTCTGACCTTGTAACCTATCTATTTGGTCTTCGATGATCGGCATAGGGTATTTGTCTTTGACCGTTCTTCGATTGAGAGCCCTGAAATCAACACATCGTTGCTCTCCATTTTTTTTGCAACCAATATGATTGGGCTCGAA
Organism: Scoparia ambigualis; assembly: GCA_963921215.1. Taxonomy (NCBI): domain Eukaryota; kingdom Metazoa; phylum Arthropoda; class Insecta; order Lepidoptera; family Crambidae; genus Scoparia; species Scoparia ambigualis. The sequence goes on along the minus strand of OY992525.1, from coordinate 6,179,792 downwards.
TATTCGGAATTTGATTCTCGTATAATATCATTAGACAGAAGTTCGTTTATAATTTGCTTAACATTTTCCCTCTCTGATAGGGAGAGACGGTACGGACGGTAAGTAACTGGAGTCGAATCGCTAAGCTTTATTCGCATTTCAGTAACACTTGTTTTGCCTAACTCATTAGACGTCAACGCAAAACAGTCTCGATAACTATTCAATAAATTAGTTAATTCAGTTTTTACTTTCAAATCAACATCTGAATCAACATTTATTCTATCAGTATCTATCGGACTAGATTCAACACAAAGGCGTCTAATGTTCATTATATAACTCTGATTTATATTTTCGTCGGCTAGAATAGTATGCGGTATCAATATTCCCCTTGCTAGAATCTTATCTTTACGTAACGATATTTCGTCTTCGCCTATTCCCACCACAACGATAAGTCCACTGCCATTCTTGATTGGGTAAAATTCCGGTAAGATTAAATATTCTGACCCGTTGTATTGTCTACTATCTGAAATAATACTCACAAAGCCTGTGTAATTGGAAGCACTATTAAACTCTACTATTGTATCCTTTTGAATTTTACAATCTTTGCATGGCTTTAAAATGACGGAGTTGGTTTTATTTGCAGTAATCTGATAAAGAGTAAGTAATTTATCAGTTTTGTAAACTCTGACAGAGGAAATCTCTGTAAGGGACTGACCAATCAAAATGTCAGCCGGTAGTAGAGTCGCTGCTACAGCATATGCTACTAGATTTACATCAACATAATCTACTATAACACGAATCTCAGCCTTACCTACAGGAGTTATAACGCTATTGCCAAAACCCCGCAATAAAGGTAAATTTTCTGGAACTAATAGTATACCCAAATTTTGACATTGCTCCAAACTGATAAGTGTGCATTCACTACCAAAATCAATATATCCCGTAATTTCTGTTTCGTTAACCTTGACCTTTTTATAATATTTTGTATTATTGTCCTTTTTTCCTTCTATATTTAGTATCTTCTTTGTCATCGTTTCCGTGCCTTTGCTATTATAAGCATCATTAAACTTATTGTTATAATTACAATCTGCCTGTAAGTGACCATAACGTTTGCATTTATGGCATTTTATTATTTCTTTAGTGCATCTTACGACGGTGTGTCCAGAATCACCACAATTATAACAAGTTATACTATTCATAGGTCTTTTATAAGCGTTGGCTACCGACTGATATTTGTTCCGACGATCTTGACTGTCAACAAATCTCTTAGATGACGGACCAAAATTGTGTTGTTCTCGTATATCTGGCAACAACCTACGATTTGAAAACGAGTCGTTGGTGGGTTTTGTAGGAATATTTCTAAAATAATTTAAAACAAGTTCAGGGTCCGCGTATTGAGCCCCCTGAACATGCATTCTTATGTTATAATCATAAATTCCGTGTGTTATACAATCTACTGCTTGCTTTCCTTGTAATTTGCAACGATTTACTAACATAATTTTATCATAATAATATTCAACCAAAGTCTCGTTTCTTCTACTTTTGCGGTTCAACATTTCCGATAAGAGATCTCCGTAATTTTCGTCACATGGAAAAGATCTTAACAGCTTTTCTTGCCACTCATCCCAAGTAAATTTTATGCTCGTCAACCCTTCATACCACTTCTTTGCAAGGCCTACTAATTTAGGCAAAGTATAGAAAATGGTTTGCCTCTCAGTCCAACCGTAGACTGCCGCAGATTCGTTTATTTTGATAAGCCAGTCTTTCATAGTTTGAGATTTACAACTTGGGTCAAATTCTATAATAACGTTTTGAGCGCCTTGAATGTGTGTACCTGCATGAACCGGTGTTTTATCTTTTTGTAATGCCGAAACAAGTGTTTGCAACAGAGACTGATCTATAGTCGCAGAAGATGCTGTATTTTGATTGTTCGATATTCTACTTCCAACAACCTCACGACGACCTCGATGCGAAATACTTGTATCGGATAAAGATTCATTTGTAGAACGACTATAGTGGCGGCGGCGACGTTGACGTTTACCTACCGGAGTATAAGAGCGAGAATGTCCAGATCTACTTCTACGGTCACGGCGATACTTCTTACTTCTTCGCGAATGTCTACTGCGCTCTAAACTGCTATCATCTGTACCACTTGAAAACGAACTACGACGACGGCGGCGAACCGAACGCGAGTGGCATCGTCTTCTGGAGTCAGAACGCTTCCGACCGCCAGATGACGAAACCTGACTATGCTCACCAGCGTGGCGGCTCTGTTTCCTATCGCTACGACCGGAACCGTCTGTTAAAGCCCTTTCCTTATATTGTTCTTGGTCAGGAGCAATATCAATGATTGAGTTTTTGTCTCTTAAAGGAGGTGTAAAATTATGATCCGACATATTAATTAATACTAAGTAAAAATTATGAGCAACCAAGTAATAATTTTACTTTACTGTCTAATTCTTAATTCTATGAAGTTTAGTAAAAGTTAGGATAAATAAGAAGGAACCCTTAGGATGACAGTATGGGAAAGAAAACTGAATTAACTTTAAAATCTGCAACACAATTTATCAATAAATGTACTTACTTGTAAACCACTACTTAAGCAAAAGAAAAGAAGTTATCTTTACACTTTTCTTGTTATAACTTTCTAACATTGATTATATAAAAAAAACAACAAAAAATTTACTAGCACATTGAACATATACACTTGTTTACATATTATTGCATTCTGTGTACCTATGACAAATATAAATTAGTAAAGCTGTAATTTATGTAACATAATGATTCTAATTAGGTACCATTAAGTTAATGGACAAAATTAATCTTTCAACACAAACTGTGTCTTTCATATATAAATTGACGGGTATATTTACCTACTTCTTAGATAAGAAAACTCAAAATAAAAAGACAGCTTTTAATCAGTCTTATATTCATACCCATTGCTTTGTAAAAAAAATATTGATATATTTTAAGTAAGACTCAATTTGTTAGCTAAACTTGTTGTTGTTGTGTTGCTCTAATCAATAGCAAAATCACCCTTCTGTTTTAAATAATTATAAAGTATTAAATGGTATTGTTATTTACTTTACTATAAAAGGCACACTTGCCTAAGAAAACCAACAAACAAAACATACTTACAGGAGAATTGCTAAAAAAATCATTAATTGTTCACATTTAAATATTTAAATCATTTATTTATTCAAGATCACACCAATTATCTAGCTAGCCTATGATAAGCTTTCTTTGTAACTGTAACTATGGTTAAACCAGATAACGACATAAAAAGAAACACCCAGATCCGAAATCAACTTAGAAAACCAGTTTGTTCTCTAAATTGACCCGACCAGGAATTGAACCCGGGATCTCAGAACATTACTTACAAATTATTCTAATACTTTCAAAATTTTGTTAACGAAGAAAAATACATGTGTGCACTTTACCTTTCGTTGTTTTTCAAACCTGTGTGTGCATATACTGGCGAGATCCCACTTCTGAACTAATAAAAATCCAGGAGTTCTTACTTAAACTTTATATTAGGTACAAGCTCTGATAACCTTCTACAATTCAACTTGTTGCTTCTTCCTTTTACCGCCATCGAAAGAATCTTTTTTTTTGACAACTGTCAAGATGACAGTACTAATGGCGCCGTTCGCCACAGAGTAAATAAGAAAAACAAGAATTAAGAAATTCTTAAAAATAAAATAATTACGACATAAAACAAAACATAAAAATACTAATAACTAATTCTAACAATCGCAATTCGTCTTAAACGCTATTTTTCATCATTTCAACTATTTTAACTACATTACCAAGAACGACCACGGTTATCGGCTAGCAAAATATTAAAAATTCATACTATGAATTTAGATTATGTAAATTACCTATACCTATGAATGTCAGAAGTAAGGTTATACAAAAATTTGGGCATTGTGTTTCTACTTAATACCTGTTAGACTAGAGTCTGGCCAACGAAGCTTAACCAAGAAAAACGCGGCAATTTAAAAAAAAATCATGACAGGGTAACACAGGGTCACTCACACAGCTGCAATTTACTCAGATAAAATTTCAATTTGACATACGACATGACCTCAGCCTCTGATAGACACACATAGAGACAAAGTGTTGCCAATCAAATAACTACGAGGTTCAACTTTCGTTGGCCAGACTCTAGCGCCATCTAGTATGTTATAAGGAAAATAAAGCATTACATGAGGATTTAATACGTACTTGCAAAAAATATAATAATCTTGTTTTCAATGATATTATTTAAAAAAATGGTAGATACGTTACATGCGCCTAAAACGGTAAACATTAATTTAAGCTAATAGGTAATATATTATACCTATGTCACAGACGTATAATACGCCTGTGTTATATGTATAAATATAAATGTATTAGTAGGTACTTATATAATAATGTTTGTATTATTTATGTACTTATCTCTTACATATTTTATTAACCAATCACTCGTCGCACTTTACTAACAAAAAAAATGGCGCAACTGTCAACGTCAAATTTGACAGAATCGAGCATAGACTATGCGATATTTTGCGATAACTATGCTTATGATGTACCACAAAACCGAAATACCCAAACTTGTTCATACTAAAGTAGTCTGTAATTCTATGAAAACACGGTACAAAGTCAAGTGTGTTTTTGTAGGTGCGGTCTCATGCGACCGCTTGGGGCCTGAGGGGTTGTAAATCTATTCATCAGATCTTGTGCACTTTCCCTACTTCCTTCATATGTCCATAATCCAAAGGTTGACTGGAAGCGATCGATTTTTGCGATAAGAATTTTTTTTTTTTAAAATGCTTATTATATTGTTGACTACAGGACCCTAATAATGTTGTACATAATTCATATATTACTTAACTACGAAAATTTTAAAAATAAAATATTATATAGGGTCTAACAAAATCAATAAGCGAACGTTTAAGGGCAGCATCTATACACACTGAGCATGCTCACCAGATTTGGTTCAAAACTACAGGCTCGTTACAGAGATAATCAACAAAACATTATCGTAATTCACCAGAAAATACACCCTTTCCAAACCCGTACAGCTTAACTACACGCACACAAAGATAGCCGAACATGCACACTAAACTCTGAGCACACTGAGCTATATTTTTATTGACGCTTGCGTGCGTGTTAGTAAAGATACAGCATGTTTTTTATGATGTATAGATACCGCCCTTAAACGTTCGCTTATTAATTTCGTTAGACCCTGTATACTTAGTTACTTACTTAGATGTATTTTACACACTCTCTCTCATTTTGCATCTACTTGCATTTAACAGTATTTTTTTAAAAAGTGATAGTCTTTCCAATGATATAATAGTAGAGGATCCGAGTATACAACGACCTTCACCGAGCGGTTAATGGATGAAAAGTATTTTATATCTTTATTGTGATAAAAAATATATTGCGAGTGAGTGGGTTGGCTGAAAAATTTCAGTCCAGTATATGATTAATAAAAAAAATTTAAAAATATATTTTTTTAAATATTGGACTTGTTTCGTTAATAGATAAATTACATAGGTACCAATCGAAAGTATGAAGCCTCTCTAATATTTAAACGTTAGGTTGACTATTTTTTTCCTGTCATAACACTGGGTAGGCAGGTGTAAACACGCAAGTCAATATTAGTAATTTGCAACCGTCTGGTTAAATAAATAAAATTTATGTTTATATAAAGATATACTCATTACAAATGTGTCAAACAATTACAATGCGATACAATTTCGATTCAATTATGCCATTCGTAAATTAGCAGACTTGGGCCCCTGGTACGTATTCTATTGCAGAAACCACAGAGTACGTTCCATTTTGTTTTAATATTATGCTGTTGGGTATTTCGTATTTACTCTGTGGTCTTTACGAATGGTATTCTGAGCAAAGAGTAGCTCGCAAGTTTTTTCTTCTAAAGATAAAGAATGTTGTATTGAAACATTGTCTAGCTCCCAAAATTTTGTAAGGTCGGGAAACGAATTCGTAAAATTGCATGACTGAGAAGAGGTAAAATCGGTATGACGCACAGACATATAATAGAAGATGTCTGTGGTATGACGAGAAACACAACCCGACACTAACCAGCCGAGTTTGGTTTCGCATAATTTGGGTAGATTTTTACCTAAGTCTATAGAATTGGTACGTTCGTTCAAAAAGACTTCGGCCCCGACCAGGATGTCAACGACCGATGGAATATTAAAATACGGGTCAGCTAACTTAAGTCCTGAAGGGATAGAACGTGGTTTATATGTATAAAAGAAGACGGCAAGACCTTAGTTATCTCAGGCAAGATATGACACTCGATGTCCGTTACGTACGCACAGCTCAAAGACTCGATTGTAAGATTGCAAGACTTTGTACTAGTGGATGAGTGATTATTGATACATGTGACCTTGGTGCTCGTACCGCGTCGCGACAAACCCAGTTGTCACACAAACTCAAAGTTACGACGTTGGCCGTACTACCGTTGTCCAGCAGTAGCCGAGCCGTATGCTTCTTACCCGCAGCGCTCACTACTTTCACCAGTGCTGCATGGAATTGGTAGATAAAGCGATCGTATCAGATGTGGAAGGCAGGGGGTTAACAAGAGGCTTAGGGTCATTTGATTCTAAGTGTAAAAGTGTGTTATGTTTGTATTTGCAATATTTACAATGTGTCAACTTGCATTGTTTGACACCACGATCCAAGCGCAAGCAGTTTAGGCAAACCTTAAGATCCTTGGCCTTTTGTATACGATTATGAATTGATAATTTTCTAAAAGATTGACATTTAAATAAAGAATGAGATTGGGAGCAAAGCGGACAAATTATTGAATTTATTTTGTTACGATTAAAAGATTTATTATTATTATTTAAGTTTTCGTTATTTAAAAGATTATTATTTGATGTATAATGACTATTGTTTAAGGCCACTATTGAGTTATTAGACATACTATTGTAGTTCGATTCCATTGATTCTAATAAGTCAGCTTTCCTGCTTAAAAAAGTGCAAAATTGTGACAAAGTGGGATCCTTAGTCAAACTATTGCGATACTCCTCCCAATGACGACTTGTAACTATGTCTAATTTCTAAATGTTATTATTAATTAATAAAAATTAGAAGAGTATCCCAATGCTTGGTAGGCCGATTTAAGGTTGTGAGCGCCCTTATATTTTTATTTGTGATGTCAACAAGGTTACGAAGAGAAATACTGGATTCCTTTAATATGGGTTGAACATCAAAAAGTGCCTGAATGTGGTTATTAATTAAAAGACGGTTGTTGTTAAAGCGCTCACATAATAAGTCCCATGCAATTTTGTAATGGGCGATTTTCCGAGATCAAAAAAAAAAAGAAATTGGTTCGTAAATGACTTCATAGATGGCGCTTTGCATAGATTAGTATGGCGCATGGTAAAAGGCGGGTTCATGAAGAGCACGTGTATGGCTGCGTAATATTTATTCTATTCCATAATAGAAATAGGTTCTGGTTGTCCTGAATATAAATAGGTAAGTAAATACTATTTTTTTATTCTTTTGGTAGACAGGTAAAAGTGTAGAATTTATTACAGCCCTTAAGTAGGTACGGCTTTCATAAAACGACATCTATCGAGTGTTTTTGAACTAATTTTTACTTTTTAATTTGGGCTGTCAGAAAATCGCCCATTATCTCCTTTAAAATCTATATTTTTAATAATTGAAGAAGCCGAACCCTGGAGTGAAGCTCTTAAATAATGAAATTTATTTATTTCGTCAAAGCAAGGATTATCGTGAATTAATGATATGAATGTATCACGAAACTCCAGCCAGTACTGATAGCTGCCATCGAAAGTGGGTAAATTAATTTTGGGTAGGCGAACAAAACTATTTTTATGCTGTGCACCTGAGTTATCGTGTTCGGAGCTAGATACGGAACCTGCGCCCTTGGAAGCCCCGAGTATGCTGCGCGCAAGTGCCACCAGCTCGTAGTACTGGGACTCGAACTCATCTCGCTCAACAAAGGCGGTGTCCGACTCCTCCGCCAATACCTCGATGTCGGTCTGTAACGCATCAAATTCGTCGTACTTTCATCTAAGTCTCAGCGTTGCAACTGTGAAAGGCTTTGAACATCGTTAATAATTTTTAGGTAATTGCCCAATATTGTAAGCTTCGATTTCATTGAGCTGCGCTTTTTAAATAGCATTTTAAGTTCAGCCATTATTAAGTTGTAAATAATTACTTATTAATCGAATGCAAATGAGCTATGCAAGTAGTAAAATACGCTAATGAATTAAGGAATGCGCATAAAAAAGGGTCGATTCGATGGCAGTGCGCGTGAGCAGGGGCCCAAGTCTGCTAATTTACGAATGGCATAATTGAATCGTAATTGTATCGCAATTGTATCGCATTGTAATTGTTTGACACATTTGGTATTCTTATATGAGTAAGAGAATACCAAATGTGTCAAACAATTACAATACGATCCAATTGCGATTCAATGATGCCATTCGTAAATTAGCAGACTTAGGCCCCAGGTAAAGATCCTTTGTTAACCGATGACCGGCGAACAAAAGGATGGCTCGATTCGATACTAAGTACCTACGCGCCAGCGATTGAGAAACGTGTCGACCGCGTGCGTGCAATAAGCTAGGATTGATTAATATTATGATGTGCGATTTATAAATATGGCTATATGCAATGAAATTAATGGATTTTAAGGGCCAAATTTAAAAAAAAAGAAAAAGATGACGGATATATGATTTTATAAATCGGCAAAAAATTGGATTAAATTCGGACTGGAAAGCAATTAATTGGAATCCTCGACCACGCAGGCTGTGGCGACTATCCCACGTTGGCACGGTCAAAGTCCACGCGGTTAACTGCGTTGCTCGAATGTGAAGACGAATTTACTTGCAGATGATACTGGTAGTACTCTCGGCGAGATTAATTTAAAAGGACCATTTGTTGGCTCGATAGCTCAATTAAAGAGTGGACTGTATTTTATAGGTTTAATTTTTACAATAAACTGATTCGTGTGCCCGTACAAAATGTGATCGCCCGGTGCCTATGCGGTCGTGAAGCAAAGTGGCGTTGCGCGGCGGGCTTGTCCCACCATCGCCGCGCCGCCGCCGCGCCATGTGCTGTTGTGCGCCGCCGCTCGCGCGCCGACACGTCAATAGTGCCTGTAAAGGTTTACATTAACTAAATAATTTGACTTTGACTTTATCATTGGGTTACAAAGTTTGATACGTATGAAATCAGTTAAATAACTCATTATTTTTATACTAAGTATATTTAATTTTTATGCTATAGTTACCTAGACATTTTTATCCCGAGGAGGGTTTTTCCTTTCAATAAAGCTTATTAAGGTATTTAGGAAGGTTCACATAAATGCTTTAGGTGCACGACATACACAACCATAACTTTTTATAAATTCTTACAGTTCTATATTTGTTCACTTGTGTCACTCCGTTACGATTACAGTTGATTAATCTAACACGAGTGAACTTGTGTAATGCCAACAGAGTTATTATGAAAGGAGACCCGGCGTTTTATGCTTTTGTTGTATACTTTTTTAATTTTTAATCTGTTATTCATTATTTAACTGGCAATATCTGTCAACAAATGACAGTTGTTGACAAATGACAGCCGCTAGCTCTCAAATCAAACATGACGTGACGGCATTGTTGACATTTCCATTTTTTAAAAGCAAAAGAAAAATGGTTTAAGTAGCCACGTTAAACATTTTTAAAGTAACATGTCTGTTTTTTGAAGACTTAGTGTTTCCATATTAAAAATATTAATAATTAAATAACTGTTATCCGCGATTCGATAAAAATAAGACAAAACTTGGTTTAGGTAGCAAATAATATTAGTCTCCCTGTGACCACGGACCCTGTAAAGGGTTCGAAACGTCAGGATAATATAAAAACTATGTAAATAGTAAATTAAACGCGAGTTAATCCGTAAAAAGTGTTTCATTTCAAATAATATTAGCTTTACTTTATGACCAAATTCTATTGTATACGAATTAAGCATTTTTTCTATGGAAAGTGCCGGTTCTCCTTTATGTGGTCCACTTAAAACGCGCCATTTTGTGATTTTAACAGACCGCAACCCTACCGCAACCATAATAAATTAGACGCGGATTTATGATTATGTAACTTTAAATCGACTTATTTTGCATACCGTCTATTTGTGCATACAAATACAGAATAGCGTCTTGTTGATTTTTATTTTTAGTCAATAAAATTATTTAGGTTATTTGTTGTGATTATAATATTTTGGTTATTTCGTTAATATCTCATTATTTACGAGGCGCGCGAGTTTTAGTGATAATATACACATATACATTCACAGTAAATTTGCCTTCCCATAACTTTACACGTGCATCAATAGTAATAAAACACATTTCTACTTATGAGGTCTCTGAATAATCCAAATACATAACACATAAACTGACATCTTTATGGAATATTACTTGGTGGAATATGTTTTTTAATGAAATCTGAAGTAATTGATCTAAATAACACCACGTCGAGTCGCTCGTGAACCTATAGGCTAACTACAGCATTATTTATATACACTTTTGATTTTAAGACTGTAATAAGGGTAACGTTACTCCTTATAATTCCCCTAGGGGGCCCTATGTTACCCTATGTTACCATTTATAATGCTGTTACAATGCTTGTTACCGTTAATAATGCTCTAAGAACACTATAATAATGCTCTTATAAAGGGGATGTGAACCAAAGGCTGTATAAAATGTGCCCTTTTTGGCATTAATGCTGCGTTATATCCTCTTCTAATGCTTGTGCGACCGACGACTTATGACGACCTTCTAATGCAAAAAGGACACATGTAACTCAGTAGAAAGCTACTATAATGCTGCTCTGTGTTTATTGGGCCCTATTCGTCAGTCTCACAATTGCAGAAGACTACGGCGGATACTCTCAGTCACATGGTCCACTAAGCTGACTACCGCCGTAGAATAAATGGGGTTATGCACATGATCATTAGCTCAGTTTACACAAGTAACAAGTAAGTGTATAAAATAAAGTGCCATCAGAATAGAAAGATTAACCACTTCACTTCCATATTATTAGCTCAGTCAGTTTATAAAAGTAACATCAAGAGAATACAATAGAGTGCCGTCAGAATGGAAAGATTAAAACCACTTAACTTTTATGCAGACACGTGGGGCAGCATCTCGGCACACGTAGGGCTGCATCTCAGCACACCAGCCTCCAGAGCACTTCACTGAACCACCAAATAAGCCCGCTCTTGGCTCGACTGCTAAATTTATTGAGACTACCCTCACTCCCGATGCTGCCCGCTCCGAACAATGTTGCCAGCTCAGACAAACTTACCATAGACAAGTCGGTCATCTCACTTGATACGATATATCGTGACGGCTGCCACGACACAGCTCGACATAACACCCAGCCGCCTTTTACAGCAAATAAAATGCTAACATTACTACATGATGCATGTGAACATGTTACCCCTGATAAATGGAAAAAAGTGGTTTATAAAATTAAATAACTAAAAGGTGATTTTGAGCGTATAGTAAAATTTGACAAGGACTGTTCTAGTGACTCAAGTAATTACTGTGATGATTTAGGTGCATTATTGAGAATTTGTTCATTATTAAAACATTTAAAATCTATATCATTGAGCATTTTTTTTATTTAAACTCTTGCAACATTATAATATTACATGGCGTAATACCCGAGGCATTTTCTACCAGTCAACCTTAGGGTGGTGCAGAGATAACATGGTAGGTGCATTTTCGGTAACAAAAAGTGGAAGAGAGCGTGAAAGTAATTTTTAACTTCTAAATAACATTTTGAAAATAAACATACACATACAAATTCACAAATAAATAAATAATTATACAAATATATAAATATACCTACATACACTACATAATATATAATAGCATTTACAATGCTATATAGATACTTATAGGATAAAATATTTACTAGAAAAAAATCAACCTGTCTCAAGAAGCTCGAATGTGATTCGAACCCACGACCTTTGGATTGCCGGTCTACATCTCTAACTCCCATTCGAGCTTCCTGAGACTATTTGATTATTTTCTAGTAAACATTTAAAATCTATTCACGTATTTTTATTTATGTATAAATTATGAATTTCTAAAAATTAAATGATTTTAATATCATACAAAATGATAATTTGAAGCGAAAAACGATTAACGACAGATAATGATATTAAAGTGATAACTTTAATTTATAATTTGATTCAATTACGTTTTTAATGTCCAACCCTAGGCATGACCAGTTGACACTGACATCTGTCACACACAGGTGACAGAAATCAATCAAGCTGTCTTTGGACTTCTTGGCGGGAAAGTGAAGCGTCATGTCTGCAGTTTTGTTTTATTTTCTAAAATTCGTGTTTTTTCGAACATTAATGTGAAATAATAGTGGATTATTAACCGTTAAGTGTTTGTGAACGTGCACGAGTGTTGGCAAATATAACAAAACAGTGCAACATCACTTTTCAAATTCTCTCAAGAAGTCCGTGTGAGACCTCAGTAAGGTCCCACATCTTTACTGAGGGCTCAAGGGGTTTCGGGAACATCATTTATCATTCATCATCTTAATCACCACTCATTATCATCAAGGGGAAAAAAAGAAATAAAAATACTAATGATTAGGCAGTATGGTCTCTGACCTTAGCCTGTACTATCACAGAACAAATATAAGAAAAAATCAAGCTGTCTGTCTTCGATCGAAGGGATCGAAGTGTATCGTCATTAGTGTGCAAATTTTAATTAAATTATTTTGTGTAATTTAGTGGGCGTAAGTTAGTAAGTAATGAGTTAAATAAATGAGCAATTAAGGGCGTGCCTCGTCTGTCTTTTAGGCGAAGGCTACACGTTCAATAAATATTGTGATCCACGGCTATTTATTCCCGTAATGAATACATCAATGTGATTAAGTAACAATTTATTCTGAATCAATCACAACACAACAGCTAAGTCAGTGCTGCCATATTTACAGATTTATCTGTATCTATACAGATATTTGAACCTTTAACAGTTAGCAGATTTAATACTGCTTTTATACAGATTTTTGACATTTGTACTTTTTGTAGATAGATCATCGATCATCTAACACTAGATACACAATCCGTTTGAAAAAGTGGCTCCAACTGTTTTATCTCATCAGTCTACTCGATAATATCACGATATTACCGTGCCAGCCGAAATTTGCTGTACCCCACATTAAAAAGTAATTTATTCAGAACCTTCTATGTTTGCCGCACTCAATGGCGGCTGTAGAAATTACTTTCGTTTCTACATGTATTTTACAGATTTTTAATACTAGCAGCACAGATTCATGCAGATTTTCTTTGATTCCGTTCTACAGATTTTTTACACTAGCAGCACAGATTTGTTAAAGTGACATGTGGCAGCACTGAGCTAAGTTGACGATCAGGACCGTTGAAGTAAAGGTCTTCGCATACGTAACAGAAAATTTCCCGGACGGAACGGGGCACGCGGCACGGGGCGTCCGGGACGAGGCTTCCCGTCCCGTCCTGCCCCGCACGCCCGTGTTAGGATAGACCATATAAAATTACCATGAAATCAGAAAGCGACTAAAGCGTTAAAATTGATTATTACGGTGAATAAAAGTAGGGAGCTAAAAAAATAAGATCAAAGTAACAAAGAACAATTATTTATTAACAAATCTCCAAGTGTTACTATTTGCTAAAGTACAATTATCTTCCTAATGTACATATGGCACAAATACATTTAGTATAAAATTACTATGTACAATACACAATATAATACACAATCTCATAGCAACACATTATAAAAATGGTAAAATTGATAAGCAAGGCACAAGTACTTAACTTCCTGTTCTGCTCGGTTCGACGGCTCGGCAAAGACTGAATCCACAAGGTCCGAGCTCTCGCTTTTATAGGCGGACACGAACATTAGCGACAAAGTGACGTCATTGAGCCGTTGGACATTCAGTGAATGATTGTTTTCTATAAATAAAACTGTTTATAGGGCTTTAAAACATCGGGAACAATTGTATTTATGTTGTAAAATAAACAATGTGACTATTTAACTAGGTAATATGAATTCCAATATAATATTTAATGGTTTGAATCAAAACTACTACAGTAATTATTGAGAACATCAAAAGATACATTAACATAAATTGTCTAGACTACTTTTAACTAAGATTTGTTAATTATAATTAATCCCACATATAACACCCGCGTGCTCCGTCCCGTCCCCTCCGGGAAATTTCCCGTTTGCGAAGACCTTTTCTGTTGCAACGGTTTACTCTCAGATCATCAGTCGACAATTGGACGTAGTTTAGCAAAAAGGATCCAACCCACATAATGTCACTTTTGAGATATTGATGTTTGAAGTTTAACCTGTAATTGCTTATTGATGTAATATTTATTTATTTATGTTTTGTGAAATATAATTTGTAAAAATGCATAGTTTTTATTTAAATAAACTGAATTCCATTCAATGTTTTATATTTTAGCGTTTTATTAACGCTTAAATATACTTATAAGTAAAATTTTAAACACTGAAAAAAGACGACAACCTCAGGCGGGAATCGAACCACGCACCTTCCGCATTCCGGGCGGCTGCCTTAACCACTTGGCTACCGAGGTCTGGCTTTCAACCGTCGAAATTTGTCAGAGCTTGATGCTTATGTTTTTTTAGTCAACATTGCTTCATCAAATCTTATCCTCTGAGATCCGAAAGAAATATTTTTACATATGTAAAAAATATTTGAACATTTGGTTAATATGAAGCTGCGTTTATAGATTAATGTTTTATATTTTAGCGTTTTATTAACGCTTAAATATACTTAAGTAAAATTTTAAACACTGAAAAAAGACGACAACCTCAGGCGGGAATCGAACCACGCACCTTCCGCATTCCGGGCGGCTGCCTTAACCACTTGGCTACCGAGGTCTGGCTTTCAACCGTCGAAATTTGTCAGTGCTTGATGCTTATGTTTTTTAGTCAACATTGCTTCATCAAATCTTAGAAGTTTGCACCTCTGAGATCCGAAAGAAATATTTTTACAAATATTTGAACATTCGGTTAAGATGAAGCTGCTAAGAGGAAGGGGCGTGGTTCGATTCCCGCCTGAGGTTGTCGTCTCTTTTTTCAGTGTTTAAAATTTTACTGAATTCAGTTCATTCCAATATTATTATTATTATTTTTTTTTTATTTTTTTATATAAGAGGGAGGCAAACGAGCAGGAGTTATTATGGAAAAAGTTGGATCCTTTTTGATAAATGTTATTTTCCATTGTGTTATTCTCATGATGTAATTCTCAAAAACGATTCATCAAAGTTAATTATTAGGGATTTCTTAAAACATCATTTTTTTTTAAATAAAATTATACTTTTATGGTTCTTTAAACTTTTTAATACAGCTACAGTCTACAATTTTTACTTATTTATATTGTTTTGTCATTAGAAAGTCAAATTAAAAATATACCATTAAATCATTCGCCTTGTTTTTTATCATCTTGTGATTCTATATTAAAATCGGGCTTTTCTCCAAAACCTTCAATGTCCTCTTAAAGGCTATCATTACCCTTGAGCGACTTATTTTATTATAAAAGTCTAAACAATCCTTAGGGATAAACTCAAAAAGAGATTTCAGAGGGTTTACACATTTCGGTTTCCCATACAAACTTACAAGTTGAAATTTTTAAAAACCAATAAGGCAATTTTAACAAAACTGCATGCTAGAGTAAAATACAGGGATCTGTATAGTTTATTGAAAACATTTAAAAAAAGATTTATATAACACTGAGTTATATAGTCACTAAGTCACCACTATAGTCACTAAAGTCCACACTTTAAATCGCAATAAATCAGCTAAATAAACTTTTTTTTTAATGTTTTCAACAAACTATTTAGATCCCTGTATTTCATTTTAGAATGCAAAGATTCATTAAAGTTGGCAGGAAGTTTGTATGGGAAACTGAAATGCAATCAATCTTGCTTGATCACTAGTAGGTTGCAAGTTTTTAAAACAATATTTGGTATTTTATGGTGGGAAGAATAAAAATAATTTATATTGACTTTTAAAATACTCAAACATTTTTTTTCTAATAAAATATGCACAGCATTAAAATAAAACTATTAAGATTTTAAATCAGTATAGCGATTTATAACGACATTTAAAAAAATGTAAAATTATCAAAAATGAGCCAACCATTCAGGGCTGTTTTTGTGATTTAGTTAGTGAAATCTTTTCAAGCAAATATAATTTTTCAAAAGCAATTCAAGCGTTCTGAGTCGTTTTATGATAAAATATTGTAAACAATTTTCAACTAAATAGCATTTATCTATATTGTTTTTGTGATTTATTTTGTGAACTCTTTTCTAGTAAATGACATTTATCAAAAATAATTCAAGCATCCTGGATCGTTTTTGTGATTAGTATTGTGAATTATTTTCTAGTAAATAGCATTATCAAAAAGGACTCATGCGTTCTGGATCGTTTTTGTCATTCATATTGTTAACTAGTCTTAAGTAAATAGCATTTATTAATAAGGATCCAAGGATACTGGATCGTTTTTGTGAAACTATAAAATGGACCTTTCATACATGTGAGATGGTAACCTGCATCAAAAATAAGGTCAAACAATTTAATTTTGCTTATAGTTATAATGCTTAAAGGAAATATAGACCCTGATGGCCATTTTGGCATATATAACTCATTTTTTTCGACCAACTTGTGGGTTGGATCCTTTTTGCTAAACTACGTCCAATTATAACTTTTATTTCTTACCCATCAGTATGTATCGTTACTGTCAATAGTATAAGACTACGTACTAAGTATGTAACATCACTGTCAATAGTTGACTACGTATTATTATTATTCTATAGGTAGGTACCTAATCGTTTATTTCTCATTACAAAAATGACTTAAAATTGAGGCTTAACACTTACAATTTTATGTTTGCCTCTATTTGTGTGAGAGTCTCGTACCTATGCCAGTTTTCCAAGGAGAGCCGGTTATCACAGGACACCAAATTAAAGAAAGAACTCTTGCAGCTTAACCTTCAAAGCCCTAGGATGGAGTAAGAGGTTAATAAGTGGAGGTAGTAAAATGCAGGCAAAAACCATATGGCAAAAACAAATAAAAATCCTAGTGACATTTGCACAAAGAAATGTCATTAGTTTGTTTACAAAATTTTTTGTCTTCCAATTAGTGCATGTAATGTGCTTAACTGTAAGCATTAAACTGTAATAAAGTTCTTATATTGAATAAACAAATTGATTCTCAGCCACAGGAAGAGATGGTCAGCGATGATGAAGAGGACACTGTCTGTTGCAAGTTCTGCGCAAAGAGCTTCGTCAGCCCCCCGGCGTTGCGCAACCATGCCTTGATGGAGCACTTCGATGCCTACAGCACGGGTGACCCTACCTCGTGGACGAAACCTGTACTAATAAAAGTCAGTATTTATCATAATTAGGATTGTTAGGCCCAAAAATAGAACAAAGATAATGACAAACATTTATATAAACACACTAATACATGATAATACAAAAAGATAGATAAGTACATAACATTATGACACATTATACAGGACAAAAATAAAATTGAATTTTAAGACTAGGCGCCATGGCGGACCGACAAACAATTAAATTTCAATTGTGTTTGGTTTTGTGGCTGTCAATGTGTTAAAGGAAAGCAAAGAATGTGAGGTATAATAGAAAATGTAGTCATTAATTTAGCCTAAAGCCAAATTAGCCGGACTGTTTGCCCTGAAAGTTTGACATTTGATTTTCAAAGAAAATAAATTATTTTGACTGTTATTCATCTGAGACCATAGAGTAACTTTATATATACTGAAATAGAGACCTATCTTTGCCTTTGGAAGGGGAAACGCATAACTAGCGCCGCCTGGACTTAAAAGTAGGAACTATTACATCGATATATATAACGTGTACTAGGTAGGTACCTACTATAGAACGGTGGTAGTACTATTGGTACTATTACAAGAGGGTAATGTTTAGGGATATTTAATGATAAACATGTTCATTATTTTACTTTGTTTATTTATAAATAATAATCAGTTAACATTTTACAAAAAATAGTGAAATAGATCAAGTCAAAGGCAATTAAATACTATGTAAGAAAAAGAGGAATGTTGGAAATGGACTCATACCAACTTTAGTTTGAGTTCTTATTAGATGGATGTTTCTCAAAAACTAAAAAAATAGAAGCAACACGAGAGAAAACAATTCGGAAATGTTGTTAGACAGTTTTCAGACGAAAACTGTATTTTTATGTAAAACTGTTTAAAACGGTTTTAGATCAATGATAAAAAATACTATTATGAAAGTGTTGTTTTCAATTAATATACACTGTTTAAATAGAGCGTTTAAAAAAACACGGTGTCTCACGCAAACTTTAACATAAGTGCATTGCAAGGTTTATTCACTTTATAGTGAATAAACCTTGCAACTATGCCTAGGGAAAAAACAGAGATATAAATAGTTGAAATCATTTTTAACTTAACTAAATAGATATTGTGTAGTAAATTTCGAATAGCATTAATTCTTTTCTTTTCTTCATTAATTTTTTTGTGCAGTTCCTCTTCTTTACTTGTGAGCAATACTCGACGAGTATTTTTCTTTACAGCTCTACCTCCTCCTATAAAAACAAAAAACAATCATTTAACACAGAAACAACATCTCTTATTTTGTAAACAGGATGTTTTCCTTACTTACAAAGCATTATTGTTTTGTAAACAGGATGTTTTCCTTACTTACAAAGCATTATTGCTTTACAATAAAAGCAATAAATAACCGGCTACATTTTTCTTCTATGGTCTATTTTATACACAGCATGATATTTAGCAGGACTAACCTTGCTTTTGCTGGATACTTTTTACTACGACGCGAGGATTTGAAGGCGGCACTTGCTCGTGTATAGCTTCCACATCTGAAATTATTTGTACATTTGTTATCATTATTAAACAGAGGCAGTTCAGACAACTGCGGGTCTATATAAAAAATATGGATATGGACATGGGCTTCATTTGGCATTTGAAGCCCATGTCCATATTCATATTTTTTAGCCGATAGGGTAGCTGGTCTAGTCCGTATCTTGTTTTGTTCTCTTAACATCTTAGCCTGGATGTAATTTTAAATATTTTTCTAGTCACTAGATAATGTGACTTTATATTTAATATTAAGTCATACCATCTCAGAGCAACATTTTTGGACATAAGGACTTTTAGAATTCGGCCCTTCAATTGTAAAGTGTATTCTGTAACAACCGTTTCAACTGTGAGAAAGAGGTTGGTATTAAAGAAAAATTGCATTATTTTCTACATTCCTAGAAGCGCATCAAAAGCCCGTTATTGTCAGTGCGTTATTTAGAAGCGGCGCTCATATTATTATATGCTTTAAAGGTAAGTACATTATAATGTCATAAATAATACTCACTAAGAATTTGCTGGACACTTTCCATATCGACTGGCAGATTTGGAAGCAGCACCTCTTTATTCGCCAAACCTTCTGGATCTAAAAAATATGTTTTTTTTATTTATTTTAATATGAAAGATGTAATGAGATTTCAAATTTTTATCAGTAAGCTAAAAATGATTTTTCTAAGTAGGTTGATTAGTTAGTAGTATGGCCTTATTTAAAAAAAAACAATTTGTATACCTAATGTGATTATAAAAATTATAATTACTTTACACATTGACTGCCATAAAACTCAGACACTGTAGAAATTTAATTGTTCACCTGTGTCTGTCATGCATGACGCACAAATACTTAAAATCCTCAGATAGTCAAAACGTTGCCGGTTCAAATCACACCTGATTCTGAGGTAAGCATTTTAAGTTTTGTTATTTAAGCGGAAGGTTTTAAAATTAATAAAATACTGACCAACATTATCTTTCTGCATGACATTTTTTTCACTGCTTATTATTATGGAAGATGTATGCGCCGATGTAAACAAATGTAAACCAGAATCTGAAACAACATAAATTAATATTAATTAAAAGCGCAAATACATATCTTATTATTTCGTACTTAACAAAGACCAGAGTTTTGAATTATATTGGTGTTTACAAGTCGAAATATAAGAGTGGCAATGAATTTCTTTCTTAGTCTTCACAGGATTCTAGAAAGAAGAATGCGGTGCAGTGGATCATACATAATGCATTACCTACTATTATTTAAAATATATATATATTTTTAATAAGAACCACCATTATGATTAGACTTTCTTTCAAATGAAGTTATAAAGTTTAAAATTGTATAAGGTTTATCAATTTAATTTAAAGCAAAGCAAAGATGTTCAGGAGTATGTTGGTAAATAAGGTGCAATTTCACTTATGATTTCCAGGTAAAAGGGAAACAAAATTAATGAAATGGGAAACACAGATATCAAAAGATAATTCCATTATTTGGCTTTGCAAGTAAAATATTAAAAGCATGAAGTAGGTAGGTATTGTATTATCTTTGGCACTACATTATGACATATGAAGTGTTTAAAAGTTGTTGCATTAACCGAATTAGGTTATCCTTTTTAGCTGTATCAGTATACTGCTTAAATAACCTTGAATCATTAATAACAATCTTAAAAGTATTATAAAAACCTGCAGATGTTGATGGTTTTGTCTGGTTGGAAACTTGTTGCATTGGTTTTCTTTCCACAAATATTGGTTTCATTGTTGATAAAACATCTAAAACAAAGAATTCACATAAAGTCAAGATACACTAATAAGACATATTTGAATTCTTAGGCGGAGTTGCACCATATAATAACTTAAACAATAACTTTGACGGAAACCATGGATTTTTGTATGGGATTGACATTTGTTATTATCAAAGTTATTGCCTATTGGTAAAGTTATATGGTGCAACTCTCCCTTTAGTTAATCAATGTGTAACCTCTTGAGCACCGTAAAACCAGACACAATTAAAAATCTATTGTTTCGCGACCGCCGGCGGTCTTATGATCCTTGACCGGTTATGCAAGATTTAGGGGCCGTATTACAGAACAATGCTCAGTGATCAATCAAGGATCAATGAGTGATCAAACAGGGTCACAAAAACCTATTCATAAACAGTACTTGAGTGGCCACCGGCGCTATGCGTCCCTTAAAATGAACGCATAGCTAAGGTAGCCAGGCTTGTCATACGAAACTTAAAAATGTCTTACTTCGCATAGCATTTCTACTTTGCTTAGACAAGTAATGTTTGTGAAACGGGTGTGAGCATCAGTCTGTAATACGGACCATGGACTAGTAACAAAACTTGACAGAAGTTGACTTTCGCAAGCAATTTTATTTGTAGTTAACAGAGTAGAAAACCTAAACTCTGCTTATATGTTCAGCTTATAAAATTTAAATTTCAACCGCCTCTGTGGTCTAGTGGCTAAGCTACCTGTTTCAGACCCAGAGGTCCCGGGTTCGATTCCCAGCGGGGGGTACATCTTTGTGTGCTCGGTTTGGTTGGTGGTAGGGCTGTTAAGTCCGCCTGGCTAGCTACCACCATCTTATCTAAGTCTGTCGCCATAACAACGATGTTTATAGCATTGTTGTGTTCCGGCAGTTTGAGATAAGCTAGCCAGTACCTCAGTGGTTGAGGATTCCGGGTGAAGCGCGCTTCCACCTTCGGCCTTATCGTCACTTACCATCAGGTGAGATGAAGGCCAAGCGCTTACCCGTTGCCAATAAAAAAAAAAAAAAAAAAAAAATACTACAAGTCTTTTGTGATAAGTTAAATATATTTTTTTACAAACCTGGCATATTTAATGTTGGCACTGCAACATTGCTGATCCTATTAGAGCGGCATTTATATTTATCCTCAAAGTGCAAGGTGGCACACACGGCGGTGCTTGTATATGCCCTTATTTTCTAGGCCCAAGATATCACCACCAATTGCATACAGCCATGTATTATACCGTTCTCCATCTTTTTCTGGGTTTGGACCAAATTATGACGATGTGAATAATGCGGTCTCAAAGATTGTTCACTGGTTTAGTGTTAATAACTTGCTATTAAACGAGGGAAAAACCAAATGTGTAAGATTTGTATTGCCTAATGTTAAGCAGGTAATAACTAGTGTACAAATTAAAGATAAGAATGTGAATCCTGTGGACACCACTGTGTTTCTAGGCATCACGTTGGATGCCAAGCTTCAGTGGGGCCCACATATAGCTAAATTGTCGAATAGACTTAGCTCTGCGGCTTATGCAGTAATGAAGATCCGTCAGTTAACTGACGTTGATACAGCTAGATTAGTTTATTTCAGTTACTTTCATAGTGTAATGTCGTACGCCATTTTACTGTGGGGAAATGCTGCCGACATTCAAACTATCTTTGTGCTGCAGAAGAGGGCTATTCGAGCAATATATAACCTACAGGCTGGTGACTCTCTCAGAGAGAGATTTAAGGATATAAGTATAATGACAGTTGCAATATATTTATGAAAATCTTGTGTATGTTCATAAAAATATTGAAATGTTTTCAAAAAACAGTGATATTCACAAATTAAATACCAGAAGTAAGAACAAATTAGCAGTGCCTTATACTAGGCTCCATAAAATAAATAATTCTTTTAAGGGTCTGTGTGTACGATTATACAACAAAGTACCAAATGATATTCAGAAATTAGATCTTGATAAATTTAAAATCAAAATCAAAGAAAAGCTTTATAAAAAAGCTTATTATAAAGTGTCGGATTATACAGAAGACAAAACAGCTTGGGTCTGAAATGCTCCAAGTACCTACTCCAACAGCTATTTCTAATTGCCTATAATTAATTTATATAGAGCACCATATTTAATTAAACTATTTACATTCAAATTCATATTTTGTATTTTGTGACCTGGTAACGACATATAATATATATATATTTTGTAAATGTCGTTGCTTCTGTGCGCTGTGGTTTCTTGCGCCCGTTCTTTGCCACAGTTAAAAAATGATGTCCTGAATGGGTGGTAGGTTAAAAAATATTTGGACGTTTCAAAGTACTTATTAATTGAGTTTATTGAATAAATATATTTTGACTATTGGAAACAAATGAAGGACTTCACGGGAGCCTAAAATAAACAAAATTTTTTTATTTGAAAAAGGCCTACTAAAAAGGAGCAAATTTTATACTTCATTTGTGAGTGACAAGAATCTTACTTAACATACAATTTTCGCGAGGAAAATAATAGTATAGAGGTAAGTTAAGTAGGGAGGTAAGGTAAGTTTATAAGTTTAGATCTATATTGATAACCGAATTAGATAATCAATTGCCTGGAGGAGCCACAACCACTAGGTGATTAATACAAAATGGGCTTGTGGTTTCTTGAATGAATCTTGTAGTTCTTAATTAGTTTGTTTAAGTGAATGATAGTGTGTGCATAGTTTGCTTCCTAATTGCTTTATTTTAGTTTTTGCATGTCGTGGCAACCTCTAATTAAGACAGCGCTTTAGAATGTAACCCAATATCTGTTGTTTTATAAATGTACATGGTGTTTGTTTTGTTGGTTGTCCTTAAATAAATAAATAAATATGGTATTTAGCTGTTAAAACGGGTCATTCTGATGGCTTTGTATGCAGTAAAGTAAATCGTACATTACCTTCTCTTGCTTTGCATCCACGAACGCAGCAGTGTTTGTCTGAAGACATTGTAGCGTGATTCAAATTGAGGATAAATAAATTTAACAACACGAGTCCTGTCTCAAAACACCGAGTCTTATTCAAACACAACACAACGAGTCCTGTCTCAAAAACACCGAGTCCTATCTCAAACACACGTACACTCACAAGTCCTGAATTCAGAGTACACAGTCGTATGTAGATTAACCGGAGGAACAAAACAACTCAACGGAAAAACACAAGAAATCACTAAACAAAACAAAAATATCACAAATAACCTGCGTAAGCGACGAAGGCATCAGCGGACATTTTGGATTAGTGTTGCCAATATAAATCGAGGAAAAGGTTACCAACTTATTTCTACTACTGCTTTAGTACACAACGAACTTATAATAATCAGAACAAAATGAAATACAATAATAAAATTTCTTAACCATAATCTTACCTATAAATTAAAATTTAGAACACATTTTTCCGTTTTGCTGTGAAAGTTAGTTAAAAAAGTAATATAAGTTTTCGTAAAATCTACTACACTAGTATTAATAAAGCTAGCATTGCAAGAATATTTGTTCCTTTGAAACTGGATTTGGCGACATCTATCCAAGCTTAAATGAACTACTTGCTATGATTACTGCCCTCTGTAGCTTTAGGTAGAAAACACTTCATATTATCCGATAAAGTAAAAAAGTACCATCTTAATATACAACTTTAGGAATTTCATATACTTTTAAATTTTGCATCATTTTACATACTGATTTCTTGGTTGTTTGTACTAAGATTGAGCGCCCTGTCTGAGACCCATTTTGTACTTTAAATAATTTGTAACTTTAAGTTGTGCTGGGTGGCGTGACAGTATGACGCAGTGTTGCCGCAAGTCACTCAAGAAAAAGTCCGAAACGGATTAAAATATTACCCAAAATTACCCGTTCAGTAGTTTTTTTTTAAAAAAGGTACGGTTTATTTTGACATGCGGTACGTTTATGAAATTAACAGAAATTATTAAATTACTTGTTGATTTTCAAATGTTTTCAAGTTGAAATTTTCAACCGATTTATATCTTCCAATTTTTTATACCTATTTAATGAATATTTTAGATACTTATTTTGTTTCTATAATATCATATTTGATCATTTGAAACGCCAGTCCACTCGATTTACTCTTAGTGGAAACAAGCCTATTGAATTGAATGGATTCCATTATTTCCTTTCTTCCAGGTGACATTAACAGGTGACAGAAAATGATACAGACACTTATTTCCTAATTAGGTTGGTAAAGGGAACATAGCCCATACAGCCAAGTCAAATAAGTTTAGCAAATTAATATTTTGTAAACGTGTAGGTAACGTTTTGGTCGCAAAACTACCCAAAATAAAATTACCCGGCAGTAAACGTTACCCGGAGATTACCCACTCGAAGCCTAAATTACCCGAAATCGGGTAAAATTACCCGAAACGGCAACGCTGGTATGACGTATGCTTTGCTTTGGTATCTTTTACTAAAGGTGGGGTCCCACGGCCCGTTTAAAGACGCCGCGCCAGGCCAGCAGGCCGACTCACGCCATGGTAACACTCATTGCCACGTCTGGCGCGGCCTGCAACATTTTAGTCCGACAACGACGACTCTAAACTGTTTAAGAAAGTGTGCATACTATAAAAATCTAATTTTATTAAAGGTAAAATTAAAAAGTGTAGTAATAAAAATTTTTTAAGTAAAAAACCTTTTTAAAAAACAAGCATTTATTTAAATGCGCTAAAAGAAAAAAAAATGAACTTTTACTATCAACTTATGACGTCATTACAAAATTTATATGATATAAAAGGTTGTCGCGAGATTTAAGTAAGTACTTAAGAGCGTTTACGCCGAGCGCGAGACCTCAAGTTTAAGTTTTTAAGTCCAAATATCACGCACACAGAAGCGAGCTGTGAGCGCGCGCGACTGTGTGTGTAGAATAGGCGAGTACCTACGCCTGGCGTACTCACCATGGAATTCTGTTATTTCAAGAATGCCAAAAAACTGTGCCCAAATAGTACCAAATAGTGCCCAAAGGAAATAAATAGTACCCTTATGGTTCAAAAGTTATAGACATAGTTTGGTGAGTACGCTAGGCGTAGGTTACGCCTAGCGTACTCACCTCAGTTTGGGAAATCTGTGTAAACTACAACTTTAATTAGTATGTCAAAAAACTGTACCCAAATAGTACCAAATAGTGCCCAAAGGAAATAAATAGTACTGTAGCTGAAGGCTTGATGTGATCGTGCAGGTAGATGTACGGATGAGCAGTAAAACTTCGGAGATTCACTTACGTGTGTTTATTTGCAGTACATACAACAGAGTCACACACAATAACAATCAGCACAAGCACATTAGTAGAAGGAGAGAAGTAGTTCGGAAGTATAGCACAGATAGAAAGCGATAGGTAGCATGAAGCGAAAAGCGTAATTAGCGTCTGAGCGTAGGCCGATTAGTTGGATTGGTAGGTAGCTATATCGAACCGCTGCGCGTCGTGGTAAAATCAGACTGCCGGGCGGCCGCGGAGGAGACGCGAGGGGCGGGCGATCGAGGACCGGTTTGCCGCCTCTCGCGCCGCTCCGAGCGGCGAACAAAAGAATTCCAACGCTTCTGCCTAAACGCATTCACTACTAATAAATTAATCTGTTTGTGCATTTCTGTGATTTATAATGTGATATTTATTTTTATGTAAGTGCATTAAACGAATATAATACAATGTTCTTTTGTTTACTTACATAATATTATTTCTTTGAATATTTACTACACAACTTATTAAATTTATATTTAAGTATATATTTACTTTATAAACAATACAATAATACTTATGCTTACTTATGTATGACGATAATAATATTAATAAAGATTGGCGCACACGCCACATCACTCCCCTCCAGAGACCGTCACTACGGGCGATAATATGACGGGAAGTGTACTTGACGACCTGACCTGGTAGATTTTGTTGCGGTTATAGACTCATTCCTGTTTTCTTGCGGTGTATGTACCACAGGGTTTGCAGGTAATTCGTGCAAAATGTAAGCGGGTTTTATACGGTCTATTGAGACTGTGACTTGCTTACCATTGACCCGAATAACGAACACCTTTTCGCCTCTTTCTATGACCTCGTAAGGGCCTGTGTAAGCTGGTTTAAGAGAACCTGACATAGTGTTGTCTCTCAAAAGCACATGACTGGTAGTAGTTAGGTCTCTAAATATAAACACAGGTCGTTTTGTTCCGTGGCGGGCCGCTGGTGCTGGTGCTAGATTTTTGGCAAAGTTTCTTAGTCGCGCCATGTAATCAGTCATATCTGTAGTGACATCTGTTTGTGGGTCGAAAAAATCACCTGGTAGTCTAAGCGGCTCACCGTATAGTAATTCTGCTGACGAGGCATGTAGATCTTCTTTGAAGGCCGTCCTAATGCCTAAGAGAACTAACGGTAGTGACTCAACCCAGTTGTCGTTAGCGTGGCAGGTGATAGCTGCTTTTAGTTGCCGGTGGAATCTTTCTACGAGCCCGTTGCAAGCAGGGTGGTAAGCTGTCGTCCGTCTGTGCTTAAATCCGATCATGTCAGCGAGGCATTTGAAAAGCGTAGACTCAAACTGCCTACCTCTGTCAGTGACAATATCTGTCGGGCAACCAAAGCGGGATATCCATCCGGACAGCAAAGCTTTGGCCACTGTTTCGGCTGTCATGTCTGCTAGTGGTATTGCCTCAGGCCATCGCGTAAAGCGGTCGATTGCTGTGAGACAATATCGGTACCCTTGTGATGGTTGTAACGCTCCAATGAGGTCAATGTGGATGTACGTGAACCTTGCCCGTGGGAGTTTGAATGCGCCTAGGGGTGCAGAGACGTGCCGCGTGACCTTCGCCCGTTGGCATGCCAAACAGGTCTTTACCCATTCCCTACAGTCTTTCCTGACTCCTGGCCAAACGTAGCGATCTGCTACGAGCTTAGCTGTGGCGTTTGTACCCGGATGGCTAAGGGAGTGCAGACTCTCGAAGACTTGGCGTCTCATTTCCTTGGTAACATAGGGCCTGGGGGTGTTGCTACTCTCGTCGCAGTACAGTTCAGTAAAAGTACCTGGCAGCTTCGTTTTCACAAGTCGCAGTGATGTATTACTATTCACCAGCTGTTTTAGTTCAGGATCGGTCTTCTGAGATGTGGCTAACCTGAGTAGGTCAATAGGTTGTACCAGCTCCTCCACCCTGGACAAAGTGTCAGCTACAACGTTGTCTTTTCCTGAAATATGTCTTATATCGGTTGTAAACTGCGCAATAAAATCTAAGTGTCTGAACTGTCTCGGTGAGCTATTTTCCTTACGAGAATGATAGGCGAAACAAATGGGTTTGTGGTCAGTGTAAATCGTAAAGTCCCTCGCTTCGACCATATGTCTGAAATACTTTATGGACTGATAAATGGCAAGTAACTCTCTATCATATGGAGAATACTTTCGTTGCGAAGGGCTCAGCTTTCGCGAGAAGAAAGCAAGGGGCTGCCACCCATCATCGGTTGACTGCTGCAGGGCTGCGCCGATAGCCGTATCGGAGGCGTCTGTGATCAGGGCGAGCTTTGACTGGCTGCTAGGATGTGCTAGCATCGCGGCCTGGCATAAACCCTCCTTGCAGGTGTTGAAGGCCTCTAGCTCAACAGTACTAAAGGTGACAGGATGAGAACCTTTTACCGATCCAGTCAGCAGTGAATTTAAGGGAGCTTGCTGTTCGGCCGCGTTTGGGATAAATCTCCTGTAAAAGTTCAACATGCCTAAGAACCTTCGGAGTTCCTTAACAGTTTTTGGCGCGGGGAAACTTTTTATGGCGGTTACTTTTGCTGGCAGTGGTTTTATGCCCTCGGCTGAGATACGATAGCCTAAGAATGTTACCTCTGGCGCTCCAAACACGCATTTTGAAGTGTTTATAACCATGCCGTACTTTCTTAATCTGGTGAAGAGCTGGCGTAGGTGGTCCTCGTGGCTTCTGCTGTCCTTGGAGAAGACTAGGTAGTCATCTAAGTAGGTATACACGAAATCGAGACCTCTCACCATTTCATCCACGAACCGCTGAAATGTTTGGCCAGCGTTGCGAAGACCAAACGTCATGTACGGAAATTCGTACAGGCCGAAAGGTGTTGTGATGGCCGTCTTGGGGATATCCTCGGTGCTGACAGGGATCTGGTTATACGCCTTCACCAGGTCAATTGTTGAGAAGACCTGGCAACCAGAAATAGAATGCGTGAAATCGTGTATGTGGCGTATGGGGTACCTGTCGGGTATGGTCCTGGAGTTAAGCAGCCGGTAGTCGCCGCACGGTCGCCAGCCGTTGTCCTTCTTCGTTGCGAGGTGAAGGGGTGATGACCATGGTGACTCTGAAGGCCTGGCGGTTCCATTGTTCAGCATAGCAGTGAACTCTTCTTTTGCTATTTTTAATTTATCGGGAGCTAATCGGCGAGGCTGGCAGTAAACAGGAGGGCCCGGTGTTGTCCTGATGTGATGAACCGTATTATGTTTAGGTACCTGATGAACACCAGAAGGTCGGGTTATCTCCGGATAGTCTTTTAATATAAAATGATAAACGGAGTCACCCGTCATCACTTTTACTGAAGAAATATTCTCTTTAGCAGATGCAAGCAGAGCCACGGTCGAAAGTGATGTAGTATTATCGATGAGGCGTTGGTTACGACAATCGACGATTAAATTATAAAAACTTAAGAAGTCGACGCCAATAATAGCCTTCGTCACATCAGCTACTGTAAACCGCCAAGCAAAGTCGCGGCGCAGGCCTAGGTTTAGTGATAAATTTATATAGCCGTAGGTGTCTATCGTCGTACCGTTCGCTGCGCACAGTTCATAATTTGTTTTGCTTCTGTGGTGTTTAAGTGCGGAGCGTGGAAAAACACAGAGATCGCTACCTGTATCAACGAGAAACTGTGTCTTTGTTTCACGGTCCGTCACGAATAAGCGACCGGTACTAGGGCAATCGTCCGTCGCCATTATCGACTGCCCTTGTCGTTTCCCGTCTGATAATCGCAGGGCGTAATGCATTTCGTTGCTTTGCTACCAAATTTAAAATGATACCAGCAGGTAGGAAACTTTTTATAATTAGAGTGAGATCTCTTACTTGAACGCGAGCGGTCGTGACTGCGACCGCGGGTAAACCTTTGTTGTGGTCTTGACATTCTGCTCACTTGCGATGTTAAATTTTGAACCTGTCGAGTGAGTGCAGCGATTTGTCCCGCCATCGCTTCTACTTCAGGGTTCGGTGTCTTGACTGCTGAACTTGTGGCTGCGACTTGTGGACACGGAGGGACGACATCATGGATGCGATCCGCCAGTTCAGCGACCTCTTCCATCGTGGCTTTCGCCTGGCTTGCGATTATGGACTGTGTGCTGCTTGGCAGGCGGCTTGTCCAAATTGTCCTGACGAACTCCTCCGGTACACCTGGCCCTGCCAGATTTTGAAGGTGCCTGAGAAATTGCGAAGGTTTTCGGTCTCCGAGCTCTTCATGGGTCAGCAGCTGTTTGACCTTCTTCTCCCTTGATGCGGAGAGTCTTTTAATCAGTTCCGACTTTAGACGCTCGAACTTATCTGGTGCTGCCTTAGCCGTTATAATGTCTTCCACTTCCATTGCGTACATGGGCTCGAGCTGGCTTATGGTGTAATGGAATTTGGTTGCATCGGCGGTTATTCCAGACAGTATAAACTGGCTCTCCAGCTGCGCAAACCATAACGCTGGTTTTTCGGGGTAGAATGGGGGTACCCTCACACTGACTCGGTGAATTTCCGACGATGACGGCGCGGGTGACGCTTCGCTGGGCTGTGTATTTCCGTTGGACATTGTAGATACGGTTCTTCTCGGGGTCACCAGTGTAGCTGAAGGCTTGATGTGATCGTGCAGGTAGATGTACGGATGAGCAGTAAAACTTCGGAGATTCACTTACGTGTGTTTATTTGCAGTACATACAACAGAGTCACACACAATAACAATCAGCACAAGCACATTAGTAGAAGGAGAGAAGTAGTTCGGAAGTATAGCACAGATAGAAAGCGATAGGTAGCATGAAGCGAAAAGCGTAATTAGCGTCTGAGCGTAGGCCGATTAGTTGGATTGGTAGGTAGCTATATCGAACCGCTGCGCGTCGTGGTAAAATCAGACTGCCGGGCGGCCGCGGAGGAGACGCGAGGGGCGGGCGATCGAGGACCGGTTTGCCGCCTCTCGCGCCGCTCCGAGCGGCGAACAAAAGAATTCCAACGCTTCTGCCTAAACGCATTCACTACTAATAAATTAATCTGTTTGTGCATTTCTGTGATTTATAATGTGATATTTATTTTTATGTAAGTGCATTAAACGAATATAATACAATGTTCTTTTGTTTACTTACATAATATTATTTCTTTGAATATTTACTACACAACTTATTAAATTTATATTTAAGTATATATTTACTTTATAAACAATACAATAATACTTATGCTTACTTATGTATGACGATAATAATATTAATAAAGATTGGCGCACACGCCACAGTACCTTTATAATTTAAAAGTTATAGACATAGTTTGGTGAGTACGCTAGGCGTAGGTTCTACGCCTAGCGTACTCACCTCGTTTCGCGAAAACAGAACCAGCAATGGCTCTCATTTCTATCTCAATAAATAGTACCGGAAATAGTACCCTCTAAGAGTGTAATTGTTATTTGACTTTTACACTAGAAAGTCATTAAATTTGGTACAGTCGAGCACGAATGGTAAAATATTATTTTTATTACCAAAGGAATTAAGATTGGAATAACTATGGAGTTCACTAATAGACGACGACCTAAAATATAATAGGTACATATTTAATAACAGTAAACCAAGGGTGGCCAAAAAAGGGGGATCTTGAGGTTGGAGTGTCTGTCTTTGGCACCGTAGCTCCTAAATATCCTAGATTTGGATGCGGATTTTTTTATATGAAGGCTGGTTTTTAGCGGTGATTCCTTACTTCGACTATAAATCTAGTGATAACTGTTGGTGTTGGTGAATGAGACCCACTCCAACTTATATCTATGTATCAAGCATTGCTTATTTATGATTTGTTGATCGTGAATGACAGCCCGCCCGCAACTTCGTCCGCGTGAACCCCTTTCCCCGTGCATTTCCAAAAAAGTTCATTTTTATACAAACCTTGTCCCGACAATTACAAATACAACAAAAAAGAATTAGCCAAATTGGTGCAGCCGTTCTGAAGTGATGCGCGTACAAACATTTTGGCAATTGATTTTATTAATATAGATACATACCTACATAAATAGCGACTGCACATGTGCTCAGCGTGACAGGTGGTGAGCCCATCGCCGTTCTAAGCTGTTGGATGTATGTACAGTCTTTAGTCCGTTAGTCGCCTATTACGACACCCAAGGAAATAGGGGGTGTTAGTATTCTTTCACCGGTAAGTACGCGACACAGTTAAAAACTTTATACAGTCCAGAAAACTAAGAATATGATTTAATTTGTTTTTCTACGATTAATAAAAAACAATAACGTATTTCTGTAGGTAAGTATATATAATATATTCAAACTGAGTAGGTACCTACCTAGCTAATGAAAGATCAACTGCAAATCGACATGAACATAAAATGCTATTACAGATGAAATATACATAGGTACTTACTCATTTAAAGATCACTCTTATCACAATGAAACAAAATTCACAAGTTTTTTCATTAATTGTTTCACAAATTAACTATTCGCAAACCTTTGCGGTTGCGGTGGCAAGGCAAAGTAAACGACTAAAAAAATCGGTTCCAGGAAACTATGCGTTCCCACCGCAGCGTCAAGCAAATTGTTGTGAATTGCAATATTGATCTTTAGCACTTTCATAATACAGGTCAGTTTGTAAGTAACTAAAGTAAGAAATGTGATAAGCGCCGTCTATTGTAACTTGTTCATAATAAGATGCATCGCTGTCGCGCGTCGATAAGTTGCACTATGATCAACAAAAGTAACAGATTGTTCTCGCACAATATTGAGCTTTCAATTTCAGACATAAGGCAAATAGTTCCTTATACAGGGTATGAAAAGAAGCTTAACGAAGCCGTAATATACACATAGTGTACATCAAACTAAGAAACATTCAGTAAAAATAATTGCTGGGAAACTACTTTAATTTTTAGATATTAAAAAACGGGTGTTTTCTAAGACACGCAATGAAACGCGTGCAACAAAGTGTGCATGTGTGTGTGTTACGGGACGAGAGAGAAGTCAATAGGCGTATGAGTGGGATAAAAAAGCGCGCGCCATGTCTGTACCGTACCACGCACCCTGCGCGGTTTTATTCATGAACTCAATGTTTTCGCTTCATGATTGTTTGTAGAAAATTTTTGTTTAAGTCTAGGCTAGTCTACCTACTTACCTACTCTCCATCGATGTCATCAAGGGACCTTTCGACACTGACGAGCTGCGGTTCAAACTGCCGACCTCCCACGTGTAGGCATAAGCGCGCCCGTTCCAGATTTTCCTGGTGGACCAACTCCAGGATTCCTTCTCGTAGAGACCGCTGCTTAAGCTCTTCGAAAACAGCGACAATTTTTTGATGCATCTCATCAGCTGTTTGGCAAGGGCGGTCAAAAACCCTGTCTTTGACGTGGCCCCACAAAAAAAAATCCAGAGGGGTTAAATCCGGCGATCGTGGAGGCCATTCATGAGGACCATACCGCCCAATCCAATGGTCGCCGAATAGCTCCGTAAGCCGCTCGCGGACCGGCCTCACGATATGTGGGGGTGCGCCATCATGCTGGAACCAAGTTACTTGCAGCTGTGCCAGTGGCATATCGTCGAGAGTATCCGCTAAATAATTGCTTATCAATTCTAGATACGCAGAACCGTCCATTCTAGGTGGTAAGAAGACGGGTCCCAGAATCTGGTTACGGACTATACCTGCCCAAACATTGTGTTTCCAGCGTGTCTGAAATCCAGTCTCTTGCATCTGGTGTGGGTTTTGCGAGCACCAATAATGGGCGTTTCGGCGGTTCCACATTCCGTTATTGGTGAACGTGCACTCGTCGGTAAAAATAATATTTTCCACAAACCGACGGCTCTGGCCTAGGACCCACGCACAATAAGCCATTCGACGTTGCCTGTCTCCTGGCACAATCGCATGAACCCTGTGAATTTTATAGGGTCGTTGCCTGTCTCTCGTGAGCACTTTGTGCACCGTGTTATACGACACTACATGTCGTGCGCGATGGCCATGGCGTCTCCTTAAAACTTTTGCTGCCGTTCGCGTTCCAAGGCGTGGGTTTTCGCGCACCACGTCCAAAATCGCTTGTTCTGTCGCTAAACGTTTTGGCCTGCCACCTCCCTCTGAAACCGGCATTATCGGCTGATTGTCCAGCAGGCGCTGTACAGCCCGAGTAAAAACTCGCGGGTCGCGAGGCTGAACTGCGGTTGGGTGTTCAATTCCGTAAAGTCTTAGTGCCTCGGAGGCATTTCCATGGGCCATGCCGTAACACAGCACCATATTAACGTATTCGCGAACACTAAATGCATGGAAAGGCATCTTTCACAGAAAATACGCAAACACACACACACACAAACTACACAACCACGAACCACAACGCGAAGAGAAGAGATAAAATAGACGAAAGAATCAGTCAAGTTATCAAACTATGCGCTTGCGCTTTCGATCACAGAAGAAACCGAACTGAAAGAATTTAAAAGCCGCCCTACTAGTAGGTAACTAGGTACTCCTTTGACTTATGCCGCCCGCCGCGGCGGCGCCGTGGCGGGGGACAGGGGGTAAGGGGAGGGTGCGCGGAGGCGCGCCCCCCGTACACCCCTTCATAAGCAGCGCGCGCGCTAGACGGCTGGGGGCTGGCTAGTCATTCATTATGACTAGGTTGAGCTTCATTCTTTTAGTTTATCATTACAATCAGAACTTCAAATTAGTTTTCCATAATTGTAATTTCGAAAGTCCATTATTTTTATTTTAGCAGTGGGATAAACTGGCTATCTCACCTCTAACTAACAAAACACAACAATGAAAACGACGTTATTGTTATGACACCAGACTTAATTAAAATGGTGGTAGAGAGCTAGCCAAACGGACTAGGAAGAAGCCTTTGCTGTCTAGTGGTTAGCGCTAAGTCCGCCTGGCAAGCTACTACCATCTTACATAAAGTCTGGCGCAATGTGTTCCAAGTATGAGATAAGATAGCCAGCCTCTCAGTGGTTGAGGGATGCAGATGAAGTGCGCTTCCGCCTTTTCGTCATTTATCACCCTCCAGGTGAGATGAAGGCCAAGCGCTTCCTCGTTTTGGAATGAATAAATACTCAGCTCCTTCGGAGATCCAAAGTGCGTTATCGTCTTATTCCTTATCGTCACTTACCATCAGGTTGAGATTAAGGCCATGAGAGCTTTCAAATGTACCTACAGGAAAAATGAAATGAAATGAAAATTTTTATTTCATTGGTAAATTAAGTACTGTCTTTACTTTATGGTAGGTACCTATTCAATTCAAAAGACTCTTTTTATTTTGTTACGGGTAAGCACTTGTAGTAATTGTAGTATTGTGTAGTACGATGGCCGTTGGGGCAGAACGGTTCTCGAGTGGCGACCGCGCACCGGAAGACGCAGTGTGGGCAGGCCTCCAACAAGGTAGTCCGACGATCTGGTGAAGGTCGAGGGTAGCCGCTGGATGCAAGCAGCACAGGACCGGTCGTGATGGAGATTGTACTCTGTGCCAGGTGGAAGCGCACTATAACCAAATCCCCGGAAATAACCATTTTACTGACAACTGACGGTACACAAAAATGAAAACGACATACATTGTTGCTACCGTGCCGATGGAGAGGCAAATTAATAAATTAAACAAATAAATTATTAAAACTTGTGGCAAAAGAAAAAGTGTTTACAATTGGTGGACTCCATGGTTGTCAATTTATGCATGATTTTAAATAAACATCTTTATTTTTCATACTCCTAGTACAAAGCCTAAACGTAGCATTAAACTCCTAGAGAGAAAAAATAGCAATGCTCACTGTCGTTTAAACAGGAATGTGTTCTATCTGTGAAAGGCACTTGGAAATATCTATCTCTCTATCAAAGTATAAAATAACCCTTTACATCAAATCATAATAAATTACATAATACCACTTACATACTTTCTTTCTAATTTACTAAAAATCATACTGCTTATCACGCAGAATTTCTAATAAACGTAACTTCATTTTTCCATACAATTGAAAGCAATCAGAGCGCCTTAGTGAAATGTGTAGCAATTTCCCTTTGATCATTTGAAAGAGAAGAGCGATTCGATTACCTATTATTACCCTACTAGATAACAATATTGTCGATCTATTTCATTAATTTTAGTAAAAGTAATTTGTATACCTAGACTAAATTTGTAACTGTTAGTAGCTTGTCCGTTCGCGTCTTATTATTTGTATTCCGTGTTTGCTGTACTTGCATGCAACCCACATACCTACCGAGCCATTGAGCTCCTAGTTCTTCCTAGTTTAGTTAATGAAACTTAATTTAGGACGGTAATCTTACTTTTTAACATGCAGAAGACCTGTTAGTAACTCGTAATTGTTAAGTTTGCGTAAGTAGTAGGTTAGGAGCTCGATGGCGCAGCGGCTAGCGCGTTTGGCTTGCGATCTTGCCCGCTAAGCAACTTTCGCAATGCAGATGTCACCTGATGGGTGACCAATTAAAAATATTTCGAGCTTCCTCCGTGCTTTGGAAGGCACGTTAAACTGATGGTCCCGGTTGTTGTCGTAAGGTGGCAGTCGTTAAAACCCACCAACCCGCATTAGGCCAGCGTGGTGAGTTATGGCCCTATATCCCCACGTGCTATTGTTCACGTGGGAGGCCTGTGCCCTGCAGTGGGACGTTTATAGGCTGATGATGATGATGAAGTATTAGGTTCGGTCAAAAATAAAAAACCGCTCGATCAAATAAAGTGATAAATAAGTTAACAGTTACTGAGATGT
Source organism: Scoparia ambigualis (assembly GCA_963921215.1). Taxonomy (NCBI): domain Eukaryota; kingdom Metazoa; phylum Arthropoda; class Insecta; order Lepidoptera; family Crambidae; genus Scoparia; species Scoparia ambigualis. The sequence continues at coordinate 6,143,225 of OY992525.1, read as the reverse complement.
AGGTACTTATTTATCTAAATTATGGTGAGGTCATTGCTCGCGGCGGCGAGACGTGCTGAGTCCAAGGACCGGAACCGCTTACCATTTATGGGGTTTTTGATAGGGTAATTCATAGACTTGTTTTCACTAACCCTATCAATACGGTAAGCATTTCGTCGACTTACTGCATAGAAAGGGTTACCAAATTGATACAGTTAATTAGGGTAAGCACTAACCTTATCCAAAAACCCTATTGAGGCTAACCCTATAAAAAGGGTTTTAACGTGCACAAGCAATTCAAGCTTCTAAGCGCAACGCATTAGACGTATTGTTGTATATCGTTTACGTGTGTTGCTTTCAACAGAGGCTCCCCGCGGCGAGCGTGCTGCAAAATATCGCTGCGTGCAATCGCGCGCGGTGCATGCAGCTTGTTAGTTTTTTACAAGCTTTTATTTAACTTGCAATGTATGTAGGTATGCATGTCTTTTGTTCGGGTGGAATTTTGCAACTCAATTTTGATCCACTTCCCGGTTACTGATTGAGCTGAATTTTTGCATACATGTGTAAATCGCGTGACAATGCAATATTATGATGACAGGGTGCTGATCTGATGATGGAGTTGGAAGGTGGCCAGGATATAGGAACTTAGCAATGAAACAACACAACCTCATCGAGTATGGGCTCGTTTGAATCGTATTGAGGAGTAGTTTTAGTAGTTTAGTCTTTCAATGGTAACCAGGGTCTAATGATGGAGCTGGAAGGTGGTCATAGGAACTCTGTAATGAAACGACGCAACCCCATCGAGTTTCGGCTTGTTTCATTCGTCTTGACGAGTAGGTACTTTGTTTTTAGATGGTTACCAGGGCATGATCTGATGATGGAACTGAAAGGTGGTCCTAGGAACTCGGTAAAGAAACGACGCAACCCCATCGAGTATGAGCTCGTTTGATTCGTCTTGACGAGTACTTTGGTGCTAGATGGCAACCAGGGTCTGATGATGGAGCTGGAAGGTGGCCATGTGCATAGGAACTCAGTAATTAAGCGACATAACCGCGTCGAGTTCAATTCGTCTTAGGTAATGGGTAGACCGTTTTTGATGAGTGGTGAACTGGTGGTTTGGTGGACTTGGAGTAACCTTACTCAACGTTTATTATAAGACGGAATAAGTACTAGCCTAATCTGGATTTAACTAGTCTAAGCGTAAGTTCGGGTTGAGACAGGTGTAGGCCATTTTTATTAATGAGACGGCTAGAGTTTAATATAAATGTCTATTAGGTATGTACTACTATGTACCGACTCACGATATGGGATTATTGTGACGTAGACAAATATGGTTAATTATCGTTAAAGGTTGCAATGTTGATACCTAATATAATGATATTTTTCTGTTCAGGTTTAAATTATTATTTTCAAATTTTTAGTTATTTTTAATAACAAAAACATAGTAAAAGCTTGTTTTTAAAAAAAAATATTATATATAACTACCACCACTCACCAGTCTCACCTTCACCACCCATCAAAAACGGCGGTTGTGTCGCTTATTTACTGAGTTCCTATGGCCACCTTCCAGCTCCATCATCAAACCCTGGTTATCAGTTGAATCTTTTATATGGTTGTGATAGGTTAGAAAAATGCACCGCTTTCGAGATATTCGCGATTTTATAAAAACCTTAAATTTTTTTGTGTTAGGTTAGCGATTGTCGCGCTTTGGACGTGTTAGTGGTTAGAAATTAAAGACAATCGCGATGAATTTTAAAGTTATTTTTTTTAATTAGACAACCGAAGTCTAGATCCATATACAAATTAGAATATTATTATTATTCTTTCCCCAAAAAGAAGTTTAATTTTTTTTTGTATATACATCGGTTACCGCTCAGGTCCCTGCGGGGTGTTACAGGCGGGCCAAAATTTCGTTAGATTTTAGCTACTACGACGCACGGTTTTCGAGATATTCGCGTTTTATAAAAGTTACCTTATTTTTTTATAAGTGTCGGCTCCATAAATAAAAATCAACTGAAATTTTTGTGTTTTTTACATTTATTTTAAACTTTTTCTTGGAATTTTTCTCTCTTTTTGAAAGAAATGTTTTTCGTCAGTCTGTGAAAAAAAAAATTGTGTATTTTTTAGGCACCCCGTTTGCGACACCCGGACCCAAAAATTAGAGTATTTTTTTGATTTTTTTTTTCATTTAAAAACTTTAAAAAAAAAATTATTAGTACATCAGATACTGCTACGCTCAGGTTCCTGCGAGCTTCTACAGGGGGAACAAAATTTCGTTACATTTCAGTTACGACGCACCGTTTTCGAGATATTTGCGATTTTATAAAAAGTTGCCTTTTAATCATTTTGTGATTGGTTAGAAAGAAACGCAGCGTAGCGATTGTCTTGAATTTTGAGTTTATTTTTTTATAAGACAATAGAAATCTAGCTTCATACAAAAATTAGATTTTTTTTTCCTTAAGTTTAAATTGTTTTTTTATAAGTATCCATCGGATACCGCTCAGGTTTTTGCGGGACGTTACTGGGTGGCCAAAATTTCGTTACGATTTTAGCTACGACGCGACGGTTTCGAGATATTCGCTTTTTTATAAAAGTTTAAGTGTTGGCTCCATATTAAAATCAACTATTTCTCCATATTAAAAAAAAAACATTTTTTTCATAATTTTTTTGGAAATTTATCTATCTCTTTTTGCCAATGCAATGTTTTTCAACAGTTTGTGAAAAAAAAATTTGATTGTATTTTTTATGCATTCCGTTTATGAAACCGGGACCGCATTTTGACTTTTTTCGCTAACTTCACTTAATTGTAAGTAGTTAAACACGTTACTAAATGGTTTTTTTCGCCTCATCGTTTTTATACAGGGCGTCCCACGGATATGCCACATGGAGGGAAAGTACCTTGAAAATTGTAGATCGAACATTTAACTGAAAGAAGACATTATTTGAATTTAAAAAAAAAATTAAATTTCATTCATAGATATTTAAATAATTACATGGTTGAACCGGGAATCGAACCCGTTACATGAGAAAAATAATCACCTTGTAGCTTTATCATACCGATCGAAAGGCTTCATCAAAAGGATTATTTTTTGCTAAATAACATAGTGTAACAAATAAAAGGAAGACCATGAATTTTAACATTTTTAATACAAAATTAATCAATTTATCAAATGCTCAAAATGTGTCCCTTCCTGTTGAAAGTCGCAGTGTTCCTGGACAAAGTCGCACTCTTTTAATTATTTCGCTTTCTGTAGATTTTTTGATCTTGTTTGGGTGGATATTTAGAATAATACTTCTAAGTTCTACTTCTACCTCTAGCTCGTGGACACGTTCGTACTGGTTACTTCTCAAGTGGGTACATTTATTAGTAATAGGTACTTATGATAATGTCAGTTGTATGTCCTTACGGCAATGTCAGCTTTTCATTTTTCTAAACAAAATTTCACATCAAATGTTAAAATTTGAGTCTTCCTTTTATTTGTGACACAATGTTATTTAGCAAAAATCTTAGATTTGTTTTAATCTAAGGCAAAAAATAATCCTTTTCATGAAGCCTTTCGACCGGTATGATAAAGCTACAGAATGATTATTTTTCTCATGTAAAGGGTTCGATTTCCGGTTCAACCATGTAATTATTTAAATAACTGCAATGCAGTTTAAATTATTTTTAAATTCAAATAATGTCTTCTTTCAGTAAAATGTTCCATCTACAATATTCAAGGTACTTTCCTTCCATGTGGCATATCCTTGGGACGCCCTGTATAATACAAGCGGTCGCTCGCGGTTTCACTCGCGTGGTTCCCGTTCCCGTAGGAATATCGGGATAAAAAATATTCTATGTGTTAATCCAGGTTACAAACTATCTGTTTGCCGAATTTCATCCAAATCTATTCAGTAGTTTTTACGTGAAAGAGTAACAAACATCCATCCCATACTTACAAACTTTTGCGTTTATAATATTAGTAGGATAGTTAAACACGTTACTAAACTTGTTTTTTGTCGCCCCATAGTTTTAATATAATACAAGCGGCCGCTCGCAGTTTCACTCGCGTAGTTCCCGTTCCCGTGGGAATATCAGGATAAAAAGTATCCTATGTGTTAATCCAGGTAATAAACTATTTGTTTGCCGAATTTCGTCCAAATCCGTTCAGTAGTTTTTACGTGAAAGAGTAACAAACATCCATCCATACTTACAAACTTTTGCGTTTATAATATTAGTAGGATAGTTAAACACGTTACTAAACTTGTTTTTTATCGCCCCATCGTTTTTATATAATACAAGCGGCCGCTCGCGGTTTCACTCGCGTGATTTCCGTTCCCGTGGGAATATCGGGATAAAAAATATCCTATGTGTTAATCCAGGTAATAAACTATTTGTTTGCCGAATTTCGTCCAAATCCGTTCAGTAGTTTTTACGAGAAAGAGTAACAAACATTCATCCATACTTACAAACTTTCGTGTTTATAATATTAGTAGGATAAATTTTCCAAATAATACGTCACACCTGTTCTCGTTCGCGAGATTCTAATGAACTCTTAGTTGCGTTGCGACTGCGAGCGCTGCGTTTGTGCACAATATGGCAACGTCGCAGATAGATACAGGAAAGAATCGGTATCCAGGAACCGAAATGGAAAATACCGGTACTTACCGATATAATACCTGTATTTTCGGTATCGGTTCTAAGCCCTGATCATCTAGCACCATCATCATCAAGTACTCGTCAAGACAAATCAAACGAGTCGAGACTCGATGAGGTTGCGTCGTTTCTTTACTGAGTTCCAATGACCACCTTCCAGCTCCATCATCAGAGCCTGGTTACATTGAAAGACAAATTACTCGTCAAGACGATTCAAACGAGCCCAAACTCAATGAGGTTGTGTCGTTTCATGCAAAGTTCCTATGGCCACCTTCCAGGTCTATCATCAGATCAGCACTATGTTTACATAATATTGCATTGTCACGCGATTTACACATGTATGCAAAATTTCAGCTCAATCGGTAGCCGGGAAGTAAATCAAATTTAATTTGCAAGATTTGATGACAAACGGACAGGTGAAACTAAATAAAAGCTTGTAATAAAAATAATAAAAAAACAAGCTTTTAAATGCGCTTATAAGAAAAAAATAAACTTTACTATCAACTTATAGTCAATAGTCAATAGTCAAAATATATTTATTCAATAAACTCAATTAATAAGTACTTTGAAACGTCCAAATATTTTTTAACCTACCACCCATTCAGGACATAATTTTTTAACTGTGGCAAAGAACGGGCGCAAGAAACCACAGCGCACAGAAGCAACGACATTTACAAAATATATATATATTTTATGTCGTTACCAGATCACAAAATACAAAATATGAATTTGAATGTAAATAGTTTAATTAAATATGGTGCTCTATATAAATTAATTATAGGCAATTAGAAATAGCTGTTGGAGTAGGTACTTGGAGCATGTCAGACCCAAGCTGTTTTGTCTTCTGTATAATCCGACACTTTATAATAAGCTTTTTTATAAAGCTTTTCTTTGATTTTGATTTTAAATTTATCAAGATCTAAATTCTGAATATCATTTGGTACTTTGTTGTATAATCGTACACACAGACCCTTAAAAGAATTATTTATTTTATGGAGCCTAGTATAAGGCATTGCTAATTTGTTCTTACTTCTAGTATTTAATTTGTGAATATCACTGTTTTTTGAAAACATTTCAATATTTTTATGAACATACACAAGATTTTCATAAATATATTGTGATGCAACTGTCATTATACTTATATCCTTAAATCTCTCTCTGAGAGAGTCACCAGCCTGTAGGTTATATATTGCTCGAATAGCCCTCTTCTGCAGCACAAAGATAGTTTGAATGTCGGCAGCATTTCCCCACAGTAAAATGGCGTACGACATTACACTATGAAAGTAACTGAAATAAACTAATCTCGCTGTATCAACGTCAGTTAACTGACGGATCTTCATTACTGCATAAGCCGCAGAGCTAAGTCTATTCGACAATTTAGCTATATGTGGGCCCCACTGAAGCTTGGCATCCAACGTGATGCCTAGAAACACAGTGGTGTCCACAGGATTCACATTCTTATCTTTAATTTGTACACTAGTTATTACCTGCTTAACATTAGGCAATACAAATCTTACACATTTGGTTTTTCCCTCGTTTAATAGCAAGTTATTAACACTAAACCAGTGAACAATCTTTGAGACCGCATTATTCACATCGTCATAATTTGGGTGTCGTCGTTTCACTTTGAATAAAAGTGAAGTATCATCAGCAAACAATACTATCTCATGACTGTCTTTTACAAAATAAGGTAAGTCATTAATATAAACCAAAAACAAGAATGGACCAAGTATTGAACCCTGCGGAACTCCCATTTTAACCACTGATCCCGGAGATCTTTTACCGTTAATGTATAACATCGTTACACAATTTATATGATGAAAGGTTGTCGCGAGATTATGTAAGTACTCGTATTTAACTATACTTAGATTGAAAATTTTAATCAATTACACATCAAGTTATTTAATTTACTTTTTTATTTAAACAAGTAAATCTAGCGACAACCTTTTATATCATATAAATTGTGTAACGAGACGTTATAAGTTGATAGTAAAAGTTCATTATTTTCTTGTTAGCGCATTTAAAAGCTTGTTTTTTAAAAAGGTTTTTTAATTTTAATATATTTTTTACTTTTTAGTATTGGATTTAGGAGTCATCTAGCAATAAAGTGCTCGAAAAGACAAACCCAACGAACCCAAACTCGATTAGTTTCCGCCGTTTCGTTTAGGAGTTCCTTTGGCCACCTCTCGACTCCATTATCAGGACCCTGGACATCATCTAGCACTAAAGTGCTCGAAAAGACAAATCCAACGAACCCAAGCTCGATGAGTTTCCGCCGTTTCGTTTAGGAGTTCCTATAGCCACCTCCCGACTCCATCATCAGGACCCTAGACATCATCTAGCACTAAAGTGCTCAAAAAGACAAATCCAACGAATCCAAACTCGATGCGATTCTGCCGTTTCGTTTAGGAGTTCCTATGACCACCTCCAGACTCCATCATCAGACCAGCTCAATGATACCATAACATTGCATTGTCATCGTACTTACATAAGTATTCCAAATTTCAGCTCAATCAGGTGAGGAGAACTGGTCTTAAATTCAGTTGCAAGATTTGTCCTACACTAACACAGGAGGAGTCAAATAAAAGCTTGTAAAAACACTGCAGTCCGCCGCGCCGCAGCCCGCTGCCGCGGCTACAGACGCCGCCGCCCCGTGCGCGAAAACGAGATAGGAGACAATAGGGTAACCTTATTAGTTCGTAAGCGCTTAAAACTACAGTTACTGATACCCTATTTGATTTGGTAAGTGCATTGGAAGCTGTAAACCCTATTCAAAAAAGTTTCCGCTAAGAAAGACGACCCTATCAATAGGGAAACCCTATCGTTTGGTAACCTTTTGATTGGGTTTCCCTAAAAATCGGCTTAATCAAAAAAAGGGGTTTTCCGGTCCCTGGCTGAGTCGTGTATCTTCGCGTGCTGCCGGTACAGCTGATTTGGACTGATATACGTGTGCATTTGTGTGCGTGTGCGGCAGTGGCTGCGCTGCCTGCGCTCGACATTCATTGCGTTTTGAAATTTCATAAGCCTATTTGACTAAGAAATTTAAATAATTTTGGTAATGTTTCTTTAGCAGAAAGTTTAGTAATCATGTTTTACATTTATTTTTGTCAAAACCAAAGTCACAATATTGTGACTTTAACACTTAATATCTCCCTAATTAGAAGGTTCCCAGGTATGGCCCAGTACAGAAAAAACTTCGTAATAATGGACAGATTACGTGGCTCTCGGCTTCGTTAAGCTTCTTTTCATACCCTGTATAGAAGGTGCTTTGAAAATAATTATAATCAATTATATAACTGATATTAAACTTCCTCGTTACGTATATACACCTATTAATTTCAACAAAAGTAAAAGTAATATGTAGTAGGTTCATAATACGAAATTTAATAATATTAAAATTATTATGAGTTCGCATGTACCTCATGTCAATGTATGTAGAAGTTTGCTATCAAATTTAATGACTTTCTTGTGCAAAAGTCAAATAACAATTACACTCTTAGAGGGTACTATTTCCAGTACTATTTATTGAGATAGAAATCAGAGCCATTGCTGGTTGTTTTCGCGCAACGAGGTGAGTACGCTAGTCGTAGAACCTACGCCTAGCGTACTCACCAAACTATGTCTATAACTTTTTAACTATAAAGGTACTATTTATTTCCTTTGGGCACTATTTGGTACTATTTGGGTACAGTTTTTTGACATACTAATTAAAGTTGTAGCTTGCTCAGATTTCCCAAACTGAGGTGAGTACGCTAGGCGTAACCTACGCCTAGCGTACTCACCAAACTATGTCTATAACTTTTGAACCATAAGGGTACTATTTATTTCCTTTGGGCACTATTTGGTACTATTTGGGCACAGTTTCTTTGCATTCTTGAAATAATAGAATTCTATGGTGAGTACGCCAGGCGTAGGTACACGAATAGGCTAGTTCTGCTCACTATAGTCAAACTCACTCACTTTGATCCGTTAGATCGTTTTGCTTTTTCGTAATAGGTACTTAGATTATTTTTTTTAAATATGGGCGTAACTCGTAAGTAATGCATGAAATATGTAAGTAAAATATTATATTGCATGTATTTTTATTAAACTTGCAATGTATGTCTTGTCGGGTGGAATATTGCAACTCAATTCTTACCCACTTCCCGTTAACTGATGGAGCTGAAAATTTGCATACATGTGTAAATCGCGTGACAATGCAATTTTATGATTGACATGGTGCTGATCTGATGATGGAGATGGAAGGTGGCCATTGAAACTTTGCAATAAAATAGCACAACCTAATCGAGTTTGGGCTCGTTTGAATCGTCTTGACGAGTAGTTTGTCTTTCAATGGTAACCAGGGTCTGATGATGGAGCTGGATGGTGGTCATAGGAACTCTGTAATAAAACGACGCAACCCCATCGAGTTTCGGCTCGTCTCATTCGTCTTGACGAGTCCTTTGTTTTTAGATGGTTACCAAGGTCTGATCTGATGATGGAGCTGAAAGGTAGTCATAGTAACTCATTGAAGAAACGACGCAACCCCATCGAGTCGCGGCTCGTTTGATTCATCTTGACGAGTACTTTGGTGCTAGATGGTAACCAGAGTCTGATGATGGAGCTGGAAGATGGCCATAGAAACTGAGTAATTTAACAACATAATAACCCTATCGAGTAAGGGCTCGTTTAATTCGTCTAGACAAGTACTTTGCTGCTAGATGGTAACCAGGGCCTGATGATGGAGCTGGATGGTGGTCATAGGAACTCTGTAATAAAACGACGCAACCCCATCGAGGTTCGGCTCGTCTCATTCGTCTTGACGAGTCTTTTGGTTTTAGATGGTTACCAGGGTCTGATCTGATGATGGAGCTGAAAGGTGGTCATAGAAACTCAGTAAAGAAACGAACCCCATCGAGTCTCGGCTCGTTTGATTCGTCTTGACGAGTACTTTGGTGCTAGATAGTAACCTGGGTCTGATGATGGAGCTGGAAGATGGCCATAGGAACTCAGTAATAAAACAACATAACCCCATCGAGTAAGGGCTCGTTTAAATCGTCTAGACGAGTACTTTGCTGTTAGATGGTAACCAGGGTCTGTGGAACCAGCTGGAATGTGGTCATTGGAACTTCGCAATGAAATAACACAACCTAATCGAGTTTGGGCTCGTTTAAATCGTCTTGACGAGTAATTTGTCTTTCAATAGTAACCAGGGTCTGATGATGGAGCTGGATGGTGGTCATAGGAACTCGGTAATAAAATGACGCAACCCCTTCGAGTTTCGGCTCGTCTCATTCGTCTTGACGAGTACTTTGTTTTTAGATGGTTACCAGGGTCTGATCTGATGATGGAGCTGAAAGGTGGTCATAGGAACTCATTAAAGAAACGACGCAACCCCATCGAGTCTCGGCTCGTTTGATTCATCTTGACGAGTACTATGGTGCTAGATGGTAACCAGGGTCTGATGATGGAGCTGGAAGATAGCCATAGGAACTGAGTAATTAAAGAACATAATAATTCCATCGAGTAAGGGCTCGTTTAATTTGTCTAGACGAGTACTTTGCTGCTAGATGGTAACTAGGGTCTGCTGATGGAGCTGGAAGGTAGCCATAGGAACTCTGTAATAAAACGACGCAACCCCATCGAGTTTTTGCTCGTCTCATTCGTCTTGACGAGTACTTTGTTTTTAGATGGTTACCAGGGTCTGATCTGATGATGGAGCTGAAAGGTGGTCATAGGAACTCAGTAAAGAAACGACGCATCCCCATCGAGTTTCGGCTTGTTTGATTCGTCTTGACGAGTACTTTGGTGCTAGAAAGAAAGAACTTAAAAAGTATTTTAATTTCAGGTTATCGAAGATGAGGTTCCACAAACAACAAATAAGGTTGAAGGTCGAAGACTAGTAGATTTTCAATACTTTTTGGACCAAATTAAAATACTTAGTAACCACAATAGAGCCACAGGATGTACAATTGATAATTTACAAGTGATAAAAGAGCATAAAGTAGGCTTATTTTCTACATTTTTAATGAAGTATAACATTTACCTTTAGATAAGTCTAAGAATCATGTAAAATCTTGTTTACATAAGAAAGGTCAAATTATAATTTAGTTGACAATACAGCCTGGTCATAATTATATTTTCAAATTATAGTTTCTTAGTCAATTATTTTTATAACTAATTAATTTTAAGCTGGTATGATAGCCTTTAACAGCAGTGTCTTAAATGACGGCATGGCATTAATACATGCCATATTTACATTTAAAAAAATACCTGTCCCTCAAAAGTTAACAGCAGTGTCTTACAGACAAAGGTACCTCCTCAATATTTATGTTGCGTTTAAAGTAATGTTCTCTTACTTTCGTTGGAGTTGCTCGAGTGTGTCATGCTCTCTCAAAGTGTCTTTGCGGTGGTGGCATGTGCGTCGGGTCGTTACGTTTCCTCAAACATGGTTAAACGAAGCGATGGCTGATTCACATGTTCATTTTCATTCAAATTCATTTATTAAATTTATGCTACAACAATGAGCACTTATGAATGTCGCTATGCAATCGGTTCGTAAGTCCTAACTATGGAGCGGGAGCCTTGTACTGAGAAGAACCGATAAGAAACTCAGCAAAGGCATTTCTTTTCTCGCTTTCTTTTACAGCGTTAATACAAATTGGAAAATGCCCTCCCAATTATAGAAGGACATTTTCTATCACAACAAAAAAAACTAAACAAATATAACTAATACGATTACAAGACAACACAACTCATACAAAAGAATATCCAATAAAAACAAGTATTGCTCGATATAAAATAAAATAAACAACGTCTTACAGTATCTCTGAAACAAGAAAAAGAAAGACTATTCAATACTACCAGTAAAAAATAAAATTGCAAGAGCAGACCAGCCTCCTCAGGCGGCACCCGTTCACGAGTATGACAATAAGAAACCTAAGAAACTACAATGTGAAAACATAATTATGACCAGGCTGTATTGTCAACTAAATATACCTTGACCTTTCTTATGTACACAAGATTTTACATGATTCTTAGACTTATCTAAAGGTAAATGTTATACTTTATTAAAAATGTAGATAATAAGCCTACTTTATGCTCTTTTATCACTTGTAAATTATCAATTGTACATCCTGTGGCTCTATTGTGGTTACTAAGTATTTTAATTTGGTCCAAAAAGTATTGAAAATCTACTAGTCTTCGACCTTCAACCTTATTTGTTATTTGTGGAACCTCATCTTCGATAACCTGAAATTAAAATACATTTTAAGTTCTTTCTTTTTAGCACCAAAGTACTCGTCAAGAAGAAGGGATGCGTCGTTTCTTTACTGAGTTCCTATGACCACCTTTCAGCTCCATCATCAGATCAGACCCTGGTAACCATCTAAAAACAAAGTACTCGTCAAGACGATTGAGACGAGCAAAAACTCGATGGGGTTGCGTCGTTTTATTACAGAGTTCCTATGGCCACCTTCCAGCTCCATCAGCAGACCCTGGTTACCATCTAGCAGCAAAGTACTCGTCTAGACGAATTAAACGAGCCCTTACTCGATGGAGTTATTATGTTGTTTAATTACTTAGTTCCTATGGCCATCTTCCAGCTCCATCATCAGACCCTGGTTACTACCATCTAGCACTATAGTACTCGTCAAGATGAATCAAACGAGCCGAGACTCGATGGGGTTGCGTCGTTTCTTTAATGAGTTCCTATGACCACCTTTTAGCACCATCATCAGATCAGACCCTGGTAACCATCTAAAAACAATGTACTCGTCAAGACGAATGAGACGAGCTGAAACTCGATAGGGTTGCGTCGTTTTATTGGCTCAAAATCACCAAGGTTGCAAATTTCAAGATTGGTTTTATGCCAAAAAAAATTTCAAGCTACAATGACGATTCTTGGTTTATACTGTTGCAAAAGTTGTATATTATTAAACTTTGACAGGGCAGCGCAAAGAATTCTATACTTTTTTTGGAATATTGCTTTTTGATAAAATGAACAAAAACAAAACAAATTACAAAACTAAAGGATTGTTTAATAACATGGGTATATTATGTATCCATAATATATAAACAATATTGAAAATAATAAATACAAAGTTTTTTACAAGCAAAAGACGTCAAAAAATAAAAAAAATTGCTTTTATCATGCATAAAATTTAAGAAATTTCAAATTATTTAGAGCTCTTATAATGGAATTAACGCTACATGAACAGAATAAAAGTTCTGTTATGTAATAAACTATGTTTTTTCTAAAAAAAAATAGCTAATTTATGCGTATTTTATTGAAAATTGTAATGTTCCCGGAAATGGCCAACTATTCCGGTTCATTTTTACATCTCTTTTTTGCAGTTATTTTTTAAAGAATGAATTTTCTGCTTCATTTGAACTATAGTTTCTTCCTGCTTTTTTATTTTTTGGTATGCTCTTGCCCTATCTTTTTGAACAGTTTTTCTCCCTACTTGTCTTTTCTCTGAAGGTACTGCGGCTAAGTCGTCATCTGATTGTGGCGGTGTTACTTATTAGATTTGCAAAACCTTTTTCTTTTTTCTGTATTTTTTCCAATCTTTTCATTGCTTTTGCTTCTCTCGTTTGGTCATATCAGTAATTTCTGCTTTTATCTTTTTATAGTATTCCCTTTCCTTAGCCCGTTTAATTTCTTTCTGTTGTTCAGTCATATTATCCAAAAACTTTCTTTACCTAGCATTTGCCTTTTCTCTTTGGCGCAAATAAGCTGCACTATCCTATTTAAGCTTTTTTGAGTTTTTTTTCTCTATCAGGGGTCTCCATTACGCTGTAATTACAAAACAACGAATTTGTAAAATAATTTATTGAAAAAATCCAAGTGAATCGCCTTTAGAAACAATGATTATCATTCCGAGAACGCAAATCATTTCAAGAACGTTCCCGGAATGACCGTTCTCGAAATGACGATTTCAAATAACCGCACATTTTTTAAACCGCAGCCATATTCGACAGTATTTCTCGCTTCCTTATTGTAAAATATTTGAGGTTAACATTTCATAAACAACACTATAAAAGCTATTATTGCAATATTTTGATTGAAAAACGCGTTCCCCATTTGACGACCTATTGATGTACGCTCTGTATATAATGAATTGAAAGACACTTACCACTTATTTTTACTTCTTTTGGCGAACTACTTTCTTCACAGCCACTTTGTTTACAACTCTCTCTACAGCTGTTCCATATAAGGCGTGCACCCGGTTCTACCCGGTTCCGAAAAGACCCTGTTTTACCCGGTTCTTTTAATCTACAAAGAACCGGTTCTTAAAATTGTATATCCCGGTTTTTTCGGTTCTTTCGGTTCTTATAAATGTCGTCAAATCAATCATAAAAATTTATTAAGTTGGTAGGTATAAGTAAATTGTTAATTTTGCATGAAAAAATATTAGTCTATAAGTAGTTTTTAAGACTGAGACATTTTATTATACTGTGATTTGGCGTGGAAAAAATATAAGACTTTTATTCCCATCGCTGTAACTTCAAACTTCTGTGATGTGCAAGATGTTGTGCGGATAATTAATTCTCAGCTCATTCACTACCTAGAGTATCACTCGCTGCTGCTGTATGGGTTCAGACCCAAGCGATCAACGGGTGATCTTCTAGCGTACATTACTCACGCATGGGGTGAAGCGATGGTTTTGCATGGCGAATCCCTGGCAGTTAGCCTTAATATCGCCAAAGCTTTCGATAGAGTGTAGCATCGTTCCCTTCTTTTCAAGTTACCCGCCTTCGGTGTGCCACTCCGTTTGCGCGCCTGGGTTGCAGAATTTCTAGAAGAGCGGAGGATTCGTGTCCTTTGTGAGGGTAGTCCTCCGCGTTCTTCAAAGTAAATGCCGGAGTGCCGCAGGGTTCTGTGCTCTCACCTACTCTATTTCTACTGCATATTAATGACATGTTGTCCTTGGGCAATATTCATTGTTATGCGGATGACAGTACGGTGCATGATCGGTACTTGGGACATCCTGCGGCAAAGCAAGCCGATATCATGGTGAAAAGGCAAGAACTGGCTGCCAAACTAAACCTGGCTCTCGATCGTGTCTCTAAGTAGAGATCTGAAAACCTGGTCGAGTTTAGTCATATCCTTTCCTTTGATGCAGATGGCGCCACCCATCTTGTAAACATTGTGCTCCGTATATAATTATGCTTAAAAATAGTAAAAATGTTTATTTCATAGTAAATTAGCGTTTAAAAGAAAGATCTACTGCTAAATCACCAGCAATATCGTTTTCATTACAAAAGTTCATCGGATAACACTCGTCAAGACGAAAAAGTGTTCGAATCATAAAGTGTATCAAATATCAATATACCCAGTGACAGTGAAGCAGTGCATCAATAAAAAGTGTTTAATCAATAATTATCAATCCAACATTTTCCATATATTACAAAATATTCCTCAATAACGAGAAAAATAAGTAATTAATAAAGTGATTTAACGGTTGCAAATACATTGTCGGTAAAGAAGTTCAGTGATCGATATAAATAAATCCCTCGCCGGCGGCACTCGGCTCGACTCGGTCGATACGGCGCGGCGGTGGCGGTGTCGGCAAAGCAGTCCAATAACTCGATGAATTCTATATACATTACTAATTCGTCAGTAACTACAAGAATCTGCTAGCCTCGCCAGTTGGAGAGCGACTTGTATGGGTACATCGCCACAAAACAGTGGTTCAAACCCTAGCCCAGCACCATTGTTTTTTGATAGAAATATAATTTTATGTGTTCTAAAAAATATCAAACTAACGAAATGGCAAAGCTATAATAAAATAAAAATAAAAATACAGTTCATTCTATCTATCTCTCATACAAAAACACTTAGCTAATGCTAAATTAATTTAATGTAATATCGAAAATGGAGAAACACGACCGTCGTAGAATAACAGTGCAATGTAATAAATGCAATATAAATGTACAAACAAGAGATACCATGTTATGTTCGGTATGTGAAAAGAGATATGATTTTGACTGTGCAGGCGTATCTGAAAAATTGTACCTAATTATGAGTGTGGAAAGAAAGAAAATGTGGAAATGTAAACAATGCATTGAAACTATAGACAAACAAAACATTACAATGAGAAAAAAGCCAACAATTTCATGTACGTCGAAAGCAGCTCCTGATACACGTTCACGGGATCAAACAACCTTACTTGTAAAGGACTACGATGATGATTTTAACGGGAACTTAACATGTAACTCGACATCGTCAAATTCAAAATATAACTTGTCAGACGCAAATACGTGCGATGAGTATGACTCCGCAACAGAAAAACTGTCTAAAAGCTTAGAAATAAGTTATTCGACATTAGAGACCCAAGAACTAAAAGAAGAAGTTGTACAGCTTAAACTTAACCTTTTATCTACGCAAAGCGAATTGAATCTTAAAAAATGTGAAAATATTGAGTTAAAAAGAAGTATGGCAACAATCTCTCATGAAAACTATGCACTAAAAAATATAATAAAGCGTTCATCAAACACACCTACTAAATCTTTGAGTGCAAAAAAGTTTCGAAATAACGCTCAAGACAAGCACTGTCAAAGCAGCATGCCTAAAACTTCTTCTATAGTCAAACATAGGCATGCTATAAATTTTTTGAGAAACACTGAGCAACAAGAAGAATTGCAGTTGTTGATTGTGGATCTTCAAGAAAAACTAACACAGGCTTACCGTGAGATTGAAATCCTTCAAGAAAGGTTAAAGGCTATTGAATCAAGCAACAAATCACAGTTAACTTATTTTCAAAAAAAAACTTGTTGCAAGAATGGCAAAATTATAGAGAAAAATTCATCAAATTCAATAAAATCACTGAACGGTGGGTATCTGACTCCGACAATACAAATATACGGAGCGCAGCAGTGCGTAGGACTGGCATCATTGCTACTCAAGTCAAAAGGTGCTCAAAAATACAAGGTTCAAGCTCTCACCAAACCCCATGCTAACACAGCTGATATACTTAGAGACTGCTATCGTTTTAAACCAAATGCTAATGATATTGTTATATTAAATGTAGGTCAAAATGATTTAAATCCTAAACATGTACTATCACAGATTGGCTTATTGCTAAATAGGTTCCGTGATTGTGTTATTATTTTATTAGGCGTAGCACATAATAAATACTTTAATGAATCTTTATTGAATTATGAAATGGACAAATTATGTAAATATAATAAAAATCACCATTTTGTAAAATCTGACAAAAAATATACAATTCTTGACATTTGTAAGAAAATTAATTTTATAATTGACTGTGTAAATTATGATCGTATGTACTTAGATGTAAAACAAATAAGAAAAATTGTCTTTCGCCAGCAACATAGCATGACGCTATTAAGACACAATGATAACAAGATACCTTTAAAAGGAACAATTCCTTACTTTTTTGCTATACATCCAAAAAGAAAAATTCAGCCCAATGTCATATCTGCCCCGGTCAGGAGGGGAACTATTCCTTTTTATTTTCCATTATCAAAAAAACAAATTAATTTTTTTCGTACCTCCGTGTAACTCAACTTATTCTATACACATGAAACAATCAGTAAACAAGGATTTATATACTTTAACGATATTACACCAAAATATCCAGGGTCTATTAAGTAAGCTGGATAATTTGGAACTTTGTATAGATGCTTTTAATGACGAAAGAATTTATCTTGATGTATTGTGTCTTTCTGAAACATTCTTAAAACTAGGTAGTGAGAGCAATGTCAAATTAAAGAACTTTTATATAGCTTCATCATACTGTAGGACTAACAAGAGCCGAGGTGGTGTTTGTATCTTGTTGAACAATTATATAGAAGGTAAACCACTTCTCATTTGTAAAGATTATACTGTTGAGAAGTGTTTCGAGTGTTGTGGAATAGAGCTACCTGCTCATAAATGTATCATACTGTGCGTGTACAGAATTCCAAAAAACAACACTCTCACGACATTTTTCAATCAACTAGAACTTCTTTTGCATAAATTGCTAATAAAAAATAAAAGACTTGTAATTGCTGGAGACTTGAATATAAATACTTTAATAATGAATGATGTATCTCGAAATCTAGTTAATTTATTACATAATTTTAATCTTCAGTTGCACGTTAATGAACCAACACGAGCATTGTCGTGTATCGACCATATTGCATCAAATATTAAAGATGTAAATTGTGGAGTTCATAGAGTTTGTCTATCTGACCATGATACTTGCCAGATTATATCATTTCAAAGTACATCCGTCAAGCCTAGACCACGTTTTTGGTACAAGCGTCTGAGGGATCAAAGTAAAGAAAATATGATAAAAATTAAAAACTACTTAGGTTGTTTATCTTGGCAAGGTGTGTTTAATGATGAAAATCTTAATTCCGCGTTTAATAATTTTCATGATGAATTGAGTTTGTTATTTACTCTTTGTTTTCCTGAAAAGCGCATTAAAATGAATTCACATAACCAGAGGCCAAAATGGATCACAAAAGGCTTAAAAGTGTCATGTATGATCAAACGTAAGCTAAGACTATCCTTCTACAAAACTCGCACCGAAAAAACTAAAACTGATTTTAAAAATTATAGTAAGTTTCTACGCAAATGTATAACAAAATCACAAAAAAACTATAATGCCAATTTACTTGAAAAAGCGCAAAATAAATGTAAAGCGGCTTGGAACGTTATTAAAAACAGGACAGATTGTATAAATAGTGTTGCCTTGGAGATGAACTCAATTAACGTTAGTGGAAAAACAATCACAGATCCACATGAAATGGCAGCAACATTTAACAATCATTTTATAACTATGTTACCAAGTTCGAATATACAACGTAATGCAGTATTAGATAATATTGATAATATAAGTTCTAGCATTTTCCTGAAACCGTGTACTGAAACAGAAGTAGTGAAAATTATAAAAAATCTAAAGAACACTAAATCGGTAGGTGTCGATAATCTCCCAACTGACCTATTTAAATCGTGCGCTGAATATTTAGCACCAGTGATTTGCAATTTAATTAACTTATCACTCGCCCAGGGCCTTTTCCCTGAACGACTTAAGGTATCTATTGTTAAACCTCTGCATAAAAAAAAACTGTAAACAAAATATAAATAACTATAGACCTATTACCCTTGTACCCGTGCTCTCAAAAATATTTGAAAAAGCTGTTAAAGAAAGACTAGTAGAGTTTTTAGACAAATTTAAAATATTAGCGGTTGAACAAAATGGATTTCGTAAGGGCAAGTCTACCAATCTTGCTGGATATAAATTAATTTGTAACATTACAAGATATATAGATAATAGGACTCCAGTAACGGTGGTATTCTTTGATATGAGTAGAGCCTTTGATCTCGTTAATCATAACATCTTGATCGCTAAATGTGAAAGGTATGGCATCAGAGGAATAGCGCTTGACTGGATTAGAAGTTATCTCACTAACCGAAAACAATGCGTCCAAATCACAAAAGTCAATAATGACAATGAGTGTAATGATTATAGGTCCTCATTTCTTCTTAATGGCTCTGGAGTGCCCCAGGGAAGCGTTCTTGGCCCACTATTGTTTCTTATTTACATTAATGATATGCCTAGGGTCACTAACTTTCAAACCATTCTTTTTGCAGACGATATTTCGTTGATAATACCTTATGTCGATAAACAAGTCCAGTATGAAACAGTTATTAATGAAACTATAGAGAAAATCCAAAATTGGCTACAGATAAATAGTCTTAGTATTAACGTCACAAAAACAAATTTTATACAATTCACAAATTATAAAGCAAAAACATATGATCTTGGTATACAATGTAATGGAGAAAATTTAAATGAGGTTACTGAGACTAAATTCTTAGGCATTGTAGTTGACTGCCACTGTAACTGGAAAAGTCACGTATCTGACATTTGCCACAGGTTAAACCGATTCATTTTCGCTCTTTACCGTCTGAGAGTTAATGCAGGTGAAAAAACGGCCCTTCTCGCATACCATGGCTATGTGTCCTCAGTACTTAGATACGCAATAATTCTATGGGGAAACTCGACAGATGCAAAAAAGGTATTTATAATACAAAAGAAATGTATTCGAGCCATAAGTGCCCTTGGCCCTCGTGAAAGTTGTAGACAAATGTTTGGAAAGTATAATATACTCACTTTAACATCGCTGTATGTTTATGAAGTGGGAAAGTTTGTAAGACATAATGTGGAGATGTTCAAAAAACCTGTTCATAACCAAAGCTTACGACCGAGAGATCCATACAAACTGCAGGTCCCGTTTTGCAATACAAATTTATATAAAAGAAATTGCGACGTGATGCCAATACGTATATATAATAGAATTCCCACTGAGATAAGACAATTACCCACAACACCATTTTTACATAAACTTAGAGACTGGTTGATTGATAAATGTTTTTATGACCTAAATGAGTATATGAGTTTTGATATCCGCTGATGTAGTTATTGTATTCTTTTATATTTTATTGTTAACTATTTTATTTAATATACCTAATTGACTATAATTTAATAATAATTGACATACATTTTTATCTTAAGGGATTTTATTGAATTGAATTGACTATAGCAATATTAATATTAATGGGATCATATAATGGAAATTTATGAATTAACTATAATTTTATTGCCTATTTATAAATAATATTTAATAAATGTTAGGTCTTTTAGTTATCAAAATTTTTGCATGTCGACTACTTGACAAAATACGCTTGACCTTTGTTTATTCTGTAACAACTTCACTGTATACCGTGTTTGAAAGCAAATAAACCATTTCATTTCATTTCATTTCATTTCATTTCATTTCATTTCATTTCATTTCATTTAATGCCAGCAAAACATAGGTTTGTGCATTCTCGTCCAAGTTAACTCCCTTCCTTACTCCTCCCTCTCTTCAGAACTCTGCGTTACCCATTTCGGTGAACCTCGGCATTCTCGGCATGGACATCGGCCACTAACTGAATCCAAAATGCTACATCGAGAGTGTTATTTTAACTGCCTCCCGTAAGTTGGGTATTCTCAATAAGGTGAGGCGGTTTTTCACTACCGAGCAGCGCTGTTTGCTGTACAAGACTCAGGTGCGATCGAGTATGGAGTATTGTTCCCATCTATGGGACGGCTCCGCTAAATACCTCCTAGATGCACTTGATAGACTGCAAAGGCGAGTGTACGCATTTTTGGAGATGCTGAGGTTACAAACTCTCTTGAGGACCTCCAGCTGTGTAGAGACATTGCTTCTCTGAGTGTCTTCTACCGGAATTACTACGGACAGTGAAACTATTAATATTATAATTGACATTATTGATTAGTTGATAACTTTATTGTAATCTGTTATTAGTCGATTTCTTAACTGTAATTAATAGACTTTCTAAATAAAAGCATTGGTAACAAATTAAACATTCTTTTATTTTACGGACCAAAAAGCACCGAAAAAACCGGGTACCCGGTTCTTCGGTAAAATGGAACCGAAAAACCCGGTTCCCAAATAAGGTCCGGTTCTGCATCCTCTAGTTCCATATTAAAGAGGGATGCGTTCGAAATTTTTTTTTGCGCAATCAAAGCTGCGTTCACTAAAATGATGCTTACATTGTCGGACATAATATTTTGAGATACATTTTGATAAATTCGTTTTTCTTCTTTATTAATGCTTGCAATAATTTAATATTAGATACAATTGAAGGTGAGTGGGTATTAATAACCGTTAAATTTATTTTTTTATGACTATTTCTGGTGTTAGCTTTTAAGAATTGCTACATAAGGCGCGTTCTCCAAATGATTTCTTGTACTTATTTGTCAATATAAAATGTAATAGATAAGACTTTTTAATTATTTTGTGTGATGTGTGGTTAAAGTAAACACAGTTAAGTGTTTACTAATGCTAAAATGTTAAAAAAAACAGAATTTAGGCATTTATTTGCTGCCGAAGTGGATTTACCACCTTGGTGATTTTGAGCCTATAACAGAGTTTCTATGACCACCATCCAGCTCCATCATCAGACCCTGGTTACTATTGAAAGACAAACTACTCGTCAAGACGATTTAAACGAGCCCAAACTCGATTAGTTTTTGTTATTTCATTGCGAAGTTCCAATGGCCACATTCCAGCTCCATCATCAGACCCTGGTTACCATCTAACAGCAAAGTACTCGTCTAGACGATTTAAACGAGCCCTTACTCGATGGGGATATGTTGTTTAATTACTGAGTTTCTATGGCCATCTTCCAGCTCCATCATCAGACCCAGGTTACTATCTAGCACCAAGGTACTCGTCAAGACGAATCAAACGAGCCGAGACTCGATGGGGTTGCGTCGTTTCTTTACTGAGTTTCTATGACCACGTTTCAGCTCCATCATCAGATCAGACCCTGGTAACCATCTAAAACCAAAGTACTCGTCAAGACTAATGAGACGAGCCGAAACTCGATGGGGTTGCGTCATTTTAATACGGAGTTCCTATGGCCACCTTCCAGCTCTATCATCAGGCCCTGATGGTAGAGCTGGAAGGTGGCATAGGGGTGGAAGGTGGAAGGTAGATGGTAACCATCTAGCAGCAAAGTACTTATCTAGACGAATTAAACGAGCCCTTACTCGGTGGGGTTATTATGTTGTTTAATTACTCAGTTCCTATGGCCATCTTCCAGCTCCATCATCAGACTCTGGTTACCATCTAGCACCAAAGTACTCGTCAAGATGAGAGAGCAGAACCCAAAAAAATTGAAACTATTATTAGGGGCCTCAACAGCAGGAAAGCACCCGAAAACGATGGAATGAAAGTTGCGGATATAAAATTAATTGCCAAAGAAATGTCTTATGCTGTTGCCAAATTGATTAACACTAGTTTGAAATGTGGAGTGTACACGGACGACCTTAAACAAAGTTGCATACGTCCTATTCATAAGAAGGGTAAACAGAATGATGTAAGTAATTATCGGCCCATTTCCCTTTTACCGTCTCAAATTCAAATTTTTAGCGATCAAATTTATACTTTCTATCATCAACATAAAAAATTAAGTGCAAATCAATATGGCTTTCAACCTATGAAAAGTACTGCGTCCCTGCTGTCGAGGTTTTCTGATTAAGTGTATGGCTACCTACACTATAGAAAACATGTCCTAGTTCTCTTTATTGATTTTTCTAGGGCATTCGATACCCTAGACCATAAATGTCTGTTAAAAAAGTTAGGTAATACTGGTATTAGAGGACCCGTTCTGAAATGGTGCGAAGAATATCTAAAAAATAGATCGTAGGTACTATGTCAAAATATGTAATACTATAAGTGGATTAATAACTGTTACTGAAGGAACAGCACAAGGATCAGTGCTTGGCCCCCTTCACTTTATAGCATACGTCAATGACATGAACAATGTATCGAAACACTGTTCATCTTGTCAATATGCCGATGACACTTGCCTCGTAATAGCAGACAAAGATGTGAACAGGGCGCTTGAAAGACTACAAGAGGACTTTAACTCTTTAAATAAGTGGTGCCACGACAATGGACTTGTCCTTAATGCATCTAAGACAAAACTGGTCCACATAGGTCGCCATATACAAAGACATACCTGTGAAACCAACAATAGGTTAAAAGCACACGACCACAATTGTTTACACGTAAATATATACCAATGTAAATGTCCAGGTATAGAAACAGTTGATAAGCATACTTATCTTGGACTAATTATTGACTGCAATTTTAATTGGCAGCCTCATGTCACTGCTAAGTGTGACAAACTAAGAGCATTTTTAGCTAACATTATCATTATTAAAAATAGAATACTCTACAAAATTTTACTTATGTTATATAATGCACTAGCTGACTCAATCATAAATTACGGTATTACTAGCTATGGAAGAACATTCAAAACCTACTTAGACAACATACAAATCCTGCAGATAAGAATTTTAAAATTAATCGTGTCTCCCAAAATAAAAGAACAACATAAAAATGACGATAACAAACTTTTCAAAAATTGCAATGTTCTACCTTACAACATAAAATTAAATATAACTTATTAAAAGAACACTTCTTCAATAAGGACTTACAACATAAAATTCAGCACAAAATAAATACGCGACAATTAACTGAGCAAAAACTGATAAAACCATCAGCTACAAATAACACTTACGGTGAAAGAACCACACAATATATCGTCCCTCGTTTGCTAAACGATCTAGACCTAACATTTAAAAATAGCATCACCGTAATTAACATTAATAAAAACTTAAAATCACATTTTATAAACAGCCTGTAGTATAGACCTAGCTAAACAAACAATGCATGCGGCGCGCGGCGCCTGCGTGCGACTAGACTCCTCGAGCCTAGCGTGCACTACTGCACTCGCAGGGACACTGCTGCAATCGGGCTATCTCCCTCCCACTTACGTATTGAAATACCATTTGATCACAGCGAGGGACGGACGACATGATAGACGTTATTTACATTATTTTGTTAGGTAGATAGATCATCATAGCATTGATGAATACTGTTGATGTATGGTAGACGATACTACATTTTTATTTTTATTGTAAATTTTCGTAACTGGTCTTGTAGTACCTAGCTGTTATTGCAATTAGTTTATGTGTGGCAGAAATTATTTAGAGAACCTATTGTTAAGTATGTAGTTAAATATTTTATCTCCCCTAGCACACGAGACAAATCTCCGTGATTTTTTGTGTGTTTAAAATGTTTTTTAAGCTTATATTTTGTTCAATAAAAAAAAAAAGTTGTTATAAATTCCAAAATATCTATAAATTTATAAATGTTTTCAACAAACTATTTCGACTACAAGATCGCCTTTTAACATATTTGTAAAGTAAGTATTAACAGATATTAAGAGGTTTAAAAAGTACAGTTCTTGAGTGCATGAGCAAAACGGCGCAAAAGGACGTAAACGCTCTTAAGTATTTTCTTGAAAGTATTAAAAATTTTAATAGTTAAAATCAATCACATCAAGTTATTTCATTTACTTGTTTATTTACACATATAAAGTACCTGTAGTAAATCTCGCGACAACCTTTTATATCATATAAATTGATTGATTGAACATTGGTTGATAGTAAAAGTTTATTTTTTTTCGTTTTAGCGCATTTATATAAAAGCTTGTTTTTTAAAAAGGGTTTTTACATTAATTTTTTTTTAACTTTTTAAATATACCTGTGGTAACGACCTCAAATTTAAATTCATCACCAGTGGCGCAATCTTTTCTCGAACAACATGTACCCGAATGTAATTTTTCTTTTAAACTTCAATATATTGACTCTAAAAATATTATTGAAACTTTCAAATGACTAAAAATGAAAAACACATGTGATTTGTGGGGCATGTCTATAAAGATAATTAAAAATATTATATACAAGCGGCTGCTCGAGGTTTCACCCGCGTGGTTCCAGTTCCCGTGGGAATATTGGGATAAAAAGTATACTATGTGTTAATCCTGGTTATAAACTATCTGTATGCCGAATTTTATCCAAATCCATTCAGTAGTTTTTACGTGAAAGAGTAACATATATCCATCCATACTTACAAACTTTCGCGTTTATAATATTAGTAGGATTCTATTGCACCCTATCTTGCTGACATATTTAATAACTGTGTTGATAAGGGAAGCTTTCCTGATCTTATGAAGTTTAGTAAGTAAGGTTTTACCTATATTTAAATCGGGAAATAAAGAAGACCCTAGTAACTATCGACCACTGCAGCTTCGGCCAGCTGACCAGCCTCAGCTACGGCGGCGAGCGTTAAACCCACCTGCTCCTCAGCTCGCGGGCCGCCTCGCCCCTCCGCGCCTATGCGGGCTTAAATTACACTCCAGCGTAGGGCAGACAAGACTACGTGGAGTCGGTTTTGCCGCTATTCGTTTCTGTCACTGACTTTTGTTGCACAACCTTACCCAAAACACAAAGTACTTATTAACTTTTTAAAACATTTTAGTTTATTTACCTAACAATAAAATATATAAAAACAAAAAAACGATAATCTTGGTATGATATTATTAGATAGAAAAAGTTACTTCGAATTTTAATACTTTTAGATATGAAAGTTATTGTAAGCAAAACATCTTCCAAAAGAAAAAAAGTAGTTTTGATAATCGGCTAATAGTTTTTCTGGAAAATGAAAGGTATGTATGATAAGTTTATGGATTAATAAAATTATGTTAAAGCAACAATCTGGTATTTAAAACTTCGTCATACCGTTTTCGAACAATTCAAATTCGTACAGCAAAGTTTCGAATTTATGATAGGTTACCGTTTCAGAGCAGTGTGGTTTTGAAGATCTGTCACTTCGAGTTGAATATTTGCTGGATATTTAAGCAGGTCAGTAGAACTGATGGCAAATGAATTTATAAACAGCTGAATATTTTTCTTGTCCGATTCAAAATCCTGAAATCTATTTTTAAAAGACTCTTAAACACTTCATTTTTGATATGTATTGTGGGATATAAAGGGCAGTGATCTTAAATTCTTCTTTTATTTTTGCAAGTGTGGAAAAATTTTGGACTTCTTTTCTGTCTAAGTTTGCTGCAAACAAGTCCAACTTCCCTTTGAAACCATTGATCAGGTTGAACAATGTTTGAAGAGAACAATATTTTACTTACAATAAGATTCAGCACATTAAGGTACTTAAAAGTATCAACTAAATATGCTAGATCGCACAGCCATGATGAATTTTCAAGCAGTGTTCTCTCTGCCGGCAATGCTTGTTTTTCTTCCAGAAATTCCAGAACACGTTCCCTCAAATCATTAAAATGTTTGAACATTTCGCCCTTGGATTACCAGCGAACAGAGCAATAAAGATGTAGGTAATTCGCCGTATTCTTTTATTCCTTCTTCATACAACGTTCTGAATTGTCGGCGGTTAAGCGCTCTGGCACGTATGATATTAATGCAGCGTACTACTGGGGCAATCACATCCTCGAACATCATGTCTTTAGCGCACAAAGCAGCTTGATGGATAAACAATGATAAGAAAACAATTGTCGACCAATGTAATGGTGCAGCAAAGTCACAGCGCCATTGGTTTTCCCTATTATTGCTGGCGCTCCATCAGTGCAAACTGAATTGCATTTATCCCAGTTGAGGCTTTACCCTCAACGCAATACCCGAACAAAAAGACAAGCCGACAATACCCGAACGACGCGGATCGGTTCGTTGGATATTTTCGTTCCAACCGATCAATGAAGTGGAAGCAGTGCCATCGCGCGCCGCGCCGGCTAGCTGGCCGACCGAAGTGCTGGCGGGCAAATTGAAATGCCTTGGCGCTTGTGGCCGCTTGTGGCCATTTTGTGGCCCGCGGGCCTGGGTTTGGCCAGCCTTGGTACATAGGGTTTAACAATATCAATAAGTGGAGCATCTATACATCACACTGAGCATGCTTACCAAATTTGGTCCAAAACTATAGGCTCGTTAGCGAGGTAATCAACAAAACATTATCATAATTCACTAAAAAATACACCCTTTTCAAACCCGTACAGCTGTACTACTGTAGTGTTTAAGAGGCCTATTACATCTCGACTGTGATTTTTGCGTAAATTGGTCAATTTTGGCGTTATGGATCTCAGAAACATTTTTGTTTCTGAGATCCAATTATGACTAATTGAAAACATTAACAATTATGACTAATTGAATAGTGTAGAATAGCTATTGGAATAGTGCGTAGCGGCCTCGCTTTTTGTAAATTTTGTTTAACTTTTTAATTAAACCCAAAATTGCAGAGAAAGATTTTCATAAAGTGCGCGAAGGCACTTTTTTGAGCTCATCGATTGAACTACTGTTCTGAACAAGTGAAATAAAATAATTATAATGTTGTCTCTTATATAGTCAAATAGTGCGTAGCGGCCTCGGAATTTTTAGATATCATTAATTTTATATAGAAAAAAATCTTATTCTAAACCGAAAAAACTTCGAAAATTGCTATAAGTTAATTGTGAATATCTCCTATCTACGATAAAATAATGAGCAAAATTTATACCAGAGTAATTGTTACTTCATGAGGAATAAAGATTTTATAATGAATTTATTATCCTATTTCGATAAAAACGATAAATACAACTGCAAAATTACTACAAAATGCGATGCACCGGCCATCCGAATTCAACTTATGCTCACAGAATGGAGATTTGTGATATTATGCACAAATTTATTATCCTATTTCGATAAAAACGATAAATGCTACTGCAAAATTACTACAAAACGCGAAAATGGACATTTTACGCAAAAATAACATTCAAAATGTAATAGGCCTCTTAATGATGTGCATTATTTTAATTGATTTAGTTTGTTAGAAAACATAACTTTGAAAAATCACTATAAAATTGGAGCCCATTTTTTGTCATTTTATTCAGAATGATGTATCTATATCGCCCTTAAACTTTCGCTTATTGATTTTGTTAGACCCTGTATAGTAAATATCGTGACAACCTTTTATATCGTATAAATTGTGTAATGACGCTATAAGTTGATAGTTAAAGTTTTAAAGTAAAATTGTATTTTTTTCTTTATAGCGCTGTCCATACTGAAAAAATAATTTTTCGATTATTTCAAGAAATCATACTTCACAATATACGAGGAAGTCGCAGTGTTGTTTTTACAGAACACAACAATACAGTTCTTTTTGCTAACATCATATATTTTATTTATACCTTTTATCTATCAAACTTACTAGCCAAACGTACACAAAACAATAATTAAAAATATTATCGGACTTACCTCTAAAAATAATATTTTTATTCCCCTATGAACACTAGCGATATCGTCAAACTATTTTCTTTAGACCGCCAACAAAGTGACAGTCGAAAAAGTTGTAAAAAATCAAATTCTTACCTATGTTGCCAGTGTAAATATTTAATCCTAGACATGAATAACTGATATTTACAATCAATATTAATAAGAGTTATTTAATGCTTAGGTTACTCTGATTTAAATATAATGTTGTTTAAAAACTACATCGCTCCCCTAAGGGTTAAATAAAAGCTTAATTTTTAAAAAGTCTTTTTACTTTTAATTAATTTTTTACTTTTTGGATATCCCTGGACACGTTTTTCATCTGTTGATCTCACTGAATACAAATATTTATGCATACAAAATTTATTCACGTCCACCAAACCACCACCACTCACCACCCATCAAAAACAGTCCACCCATTAAGACGGATCAAACTCGACGCGGTTGTGTCGCTTAATTACTGAGTTCTATAGGAACTATGGCCAACTTCCAGCTCCATCATTAGAGCCAGTTACCGTCTAGCACCAAAGTACTCGTCAAGACGATTCAAACGAGCCCAAACTCGATGAGGTTGTGTTGTTTCATTGCGAAGTTTCTATGGCCACCTACCAGCTTCATCATCAGATCAGCACCATGTCATCATAATATTGCATTGTCACGCGATTTACACATGTATGCAAAATTTCAGCTCAATCTGTAACCGGGAAGTGGATCAAAATTGAGTAGCAAAATTCCACCCGAACCAATGACATATATTATCTACTCTGTCAAGAAAGTACCGGGAAAACAATGATGTTACAATATAATATAATATCATTGCGGGAAAAGATCAATAATCACTGACCTCAGTATTTATTGAGGTCAGTGTCAATAATACACAAAATGTTAGTCCAAATTTTTTTTATCGCCTTCAAAGTATGCTCCTTCAGAAACGATTCACTTACGCCAACGAATAATCCAATCATCAAAACATTTTTAAACGCTTTTTCCGGAATTGAGTTCAGTTCTCGCCGCGAATTCTCCTTTATGTCTTCTACCGAATGAAAACGGGTGCCACGAAGTGGTAATTTGAGTTTAGGAAAAAGAAAGAAGTCGGCTGGAACCATATCTGGTGAATAATAGTCCAATCAACGAGGACATTAATTTGTTGTATGGAGACTTCCGAAAAATTCCTCTGCCTCTGAAATTTGCCATGTGTTGAAGTTTAGCTAACTTCAACACATGGCAAATACAGATTACAGATGTACAATAATCCAACAAAATTTGTTACGAGAAGTTAGGTATTTTTACCAAAACAAGAAAATCGCTTATAACTCTCCGTGAATATTTCCTCAGGCTGAAATTATTTCTGTATACGTACGTATGTACTAGTTAGAATAAGTGTGTCGAAGAATCCAACATTTTTTCCATTTCAGAGAACCCCAAATTATAACTTTTAACATTTTCCACTATAACTTCCACTGAAAAATTGCTCCGTCCATTTTTATTTTTTAATATGTTTTTATATCATTAAATACACAGCTTTGTTAAGTAATCCAATAATTTTTCCATTTAAAACATATTTTTTTGATTTTTGCTTTATTAC
Source organism: Scoparia ambigualis (assembly GCA_963921215.1). NCBI lineage: Eukaryota > Metazoa > Arthropoda > Insecta > Lepidoptera > Crambidae > Scoparia > Scoparia ambigualis. Next base: position 6,113,335 of record OY992525.1, on the reverse strand, counting down.
GTATTGAGAAAAATTGCTCCGTCCATTTTTGTACCTTTAATAGTCATATTATTTTATAATTAAACAGATTTAACAATAATCCAACAAATTTTCAAACGATTAGTATTTTTTACGAAATTATTATGTTCGCTGATTTATCTTGACCGCTCGGAGATGCTATGCCCGCACTTGCTAGGCAATTTTTTATCTTATACCTACGCACAGGACAGAGAATATACACAACGGTGTACAACGGGGCGCTAAGAAATTAGATTTCAAAAGGAATATTTAGTACCTAATGCGTTTTAAATAAACGATTGATACTTGTACAATATGCAAAAAAGGTCAACAAGTAGGTAGGTACGTATAATAATGTTTAAAAAGACACCTACTACCTAAAGAGATTAAAGGGTTGACCTTCACTTGACCGCTTGCTCGGAGCTTCTTTGTCACGCACTATTTTGTTTGGTGGCCAGCCACCGTTATTATGCCGCGTTCACACGCTTGGCAAACCTCAACAAGCCGTCACAAATTCAAACGTGTGTTACTATAGAGCGATTGGCTTGATTTGCGTAGGTTTGCAAGCGCTTGTAGCCGATCCGTCATGTATCGGTTGTTTGTCACAAATCAAAGGGAATATTCCGCAAGCGCTTGCGAAGCGTCCACACGTTTATGCGTAGGTACTCAAAGTATTCACAGACGATCGAACTTGGTTGGGGCCGGACCACGAACATGGTGCGCTCCGAACGAACGAACCATATTCTATCGTGTGGCGCACGATCCGCCGGATATTATTATTATTAGTATCGGTATATAATACATTTACTTAAATATATTTACTTACAACTGACTTACAATAAAATGTAAGTCAGTTGGAAGTGAATGTATTTTATTTATAAATTTTATTCAACTGACCATATTATAGACGTGGTTCTGTCCAAATTTCATAAACTTTCTTTTAAGTTTTAGAGGTAATGTTTGTAAAAGCTAGCCATCAAAAACATACTGGTAAAAAACCAAGTCTCGCAACTCAGTTCTTCTACCGTAAAAAGTTGTGTGATCCATGATATATTGTGTTTTAATGCGATGGCCAAGTCGGTTGACTTGGCCATCGCATTAAAACACAATATATCTCACAAGTAATACATTATATTATATTATGTTAAATTAGATTATCTAGTTAATAAAAGAACTAAGTTGCGTGTGAGACTTGTTTTTTTAGAAGTATGTTTTTGATGGCATCTCATCTCTTTTTGTAGATAGTCCTACTTTTTTCCTTACCGGTACCTTTACTTTACTTACCTTCTACTTCTTGAATACTAACACCGGATATTCCATTATGTTTTAGTATACATAATAATATACAGGTACACTGATTCATTCACTGCAAATGTAACTTTGTAATCCTATATATTTATATGGGATTACAAAGTTATTTATGCAGTTGGTGTATCTAGAAAACTGGACAGAAATTGCAAAATATTTTAGTTTTTCCTTGATTTATATACTAAACACTAATTGTATTCTAAATGTGAAGCTTTAATGTCTGCTAGAAGTGCCTTAGAGTTTTCATAATCGGTCAGTCAATGAGTGACAAAATTAAGAAACTTTGTCTAATTCTTAATGTACTGGTTCAAATTGAATGAAATTTGAAATATACCGTGTTTATACAATGCCTGCTTGGTTACTAAAAATTCAGGCCTCTACTTTTATCCACTACGAAGTTATAGGGGGTCAAAAATGGCCTGAACTGCTTCAAGAAAAGGACGGTACGGCCGCCGTGCCGTTTTTTTTTGCTTGACTTGGCGGGGGCACTGCTGTGCCCTTAGATGCTTATAAAAGCATTACTTTTTTTTGTGACGATGACGTTGACTATTTTGACGAATCTAATCCATCTTTCTCTGTTTTGATGACTACTGAAAGAGTAAGCTTGTAGAAAAAAACACCAATCAAATAACTCTAAATTAGGCACATGTTACCTAATAATTTATAGTAAGGGATGAATTGTATTAGAGCGGGCCGTGCACGGGGCGTGCCCTGTCCGGGCCCGGACGGGCCACTGACTTTAGAGGCGTTGCATAAATTTTGTATTTATATTAGAGAGGGCCGTGGCCGCGTCCGGGCCCGGACGGGGCACGCCTCGTGCACGGCCCGCTCTAATATAATTCATCCCTTAATTGATTGATGTTTTTTATTTAATTTAGAATTTTCTTCCTGTCTTTTGTGTGTGTTGCCTATCTGGCTACTACGGCCCTAAAAGTTATTTGATTAGGTAACATGGTTTTCTTAGATGGTTTAAAACATAAGTTTAGTTCACTATCGTGTTTTGTGGTTTTGAAGTAAAATTCAGTATTGAGTGTATTGACACTCAATACTTGCGTTCCAATATTTTATTGATTGTTTCATTTCATTTATTTTTTTACAATAATATTACGTAATCTAAATTGTCAGTCGTGATACTCAGGATCTTGCGTATTATAAAATTATAACAAATATTGTTTTCACAGTAAAACCAAATTAGGCATAATAGGCAGAAACTCATTTGCGCGGTCTGTTTTTATAGTCTATGATTTGCGTTGAAAAAATGGCGGCGATATGGTTTCGTGCTAGTAGATGTTGGAAATATTTTATTTTTAAGTTAAAACGAGTAGTGTTTTGTTTACTTACCGATGAAATGTTACACCTAGACTTTTTTTCTGTGTTTCTCGAGTGATTGTAACAACTTTTGAGTGCACAAGAAGGCATTTTTCTTTTTTTTCTTTGTGATACGGTTAACGACATGTCACCGCAATCGCTTGGAAGCGACCATAGATAAAGGTAATACTGTCGGAACTAGATGGCCATCTCGCGGATTTTTTTTGCCAACATGTTTGAACCTGGCTCCCTCTGGTGGTGTTATTCCACAACTTCTGACCAATATACATACCTATAGCTATAATAGGAGCTAAATTTTAATTTTGAAGCATGCAAAACCTTGTAAATCAGGCTGATATGATTTCATAAATTTAATGTAAGTGAAATTCACTCAGCATTAAATTTATGAAATCAAACCAGCCTGATTTACAAGGTTTTGCATGCAACAGCCAGTTTGGGAACTCAGAAATAAAACGACAATTCATTCTCTATTTTTATTATGTTTATGTTTCGCATAATACAATTTAGTTTACATTTTAGAATAATCATCCCCATCATATTTTAATTCTCCGCACAAAATTCGATTTATAACATTCATCTTTGTTGATTTGCTCAGAAGCGTGCTTTAATTTTACAAAAATTACTTTTTGTGTATTCCAGCAGGTAATATTTAAATTTTTCTTAGAAGGTTTTTTAAGGATTTTGCAGAAGGCAATGTGAAACATTTCGAAAGAAGAGCATATGATAGAAAGAGAGTGACAACATTTTTTCTTCATTTTTTGTGAAGCAACGACCCTTTGCTTTTTTCATTGTTTCTCTAATTTGAATTTCTGTAAATAGTTTTGCTGGGAAACTCATTTTTCCTATAACTTTCTGTAAACCTTTATTATCAGACATTTTAATGGCACTAGCTAATCTTGTTCTTGCTGTGATTTCTTAACCTGTATATTTCACTCTTCAGGTTTTATTATTTCTTTCTGATTTATTTAAAATAGGCTTAAAACCTTGCGGTTGTCTCCTTGTATCTGCAAATAAAAAAATTATTACAACATGACATGCAAGTGAACTAATAATAATACGTGGGATGTGGATTCAATCATTATTGTTCCGATAATCGTTTCGGCAAACGGTCTTATAGCTAAGAGCCTCTCGCTGAAAGGTTTGATCAAGGGTCAGATACAAAAGGCAGTACTCCGTGACAAGGCACGTATTGTCAGGTCAGGAGGTTCCTCATTCTGCAGCCCTACCCACCGATAGCTTTGGTCTATCCCTACTGCCGGTGGCAGCCTAGGTTAAGTTTTTTAGAATATTTTATACTGTAAACATGTTTTTTTTTATTTTTTATGAAATATTGTAAACATTTATCTTAAGATTGTACAGATTATATAAAAAGAATAATAATAATATAAATACCTTTAGTTTGTAATGACTGATCAGCTGGTTTGCGACAATAGGTATGGTCTTTTACCTATATATCTGAAAAACAAAACAGCATAACTTAGGTAAATAAATGCATTTGATAAAAAAGTAATAAATATTGTACACAGAAAATCCTATACAATACTTAAATGATACTATTAACTTAATACTCCGGCCAAATCACAAGCGGCACAATTTGTGCAAAATTCTACCAGCAGTAAGTAGGTATCTTTGATTGTACACATGTATATAGTCAATAGGTATGTTACTAAATTACAAATCAAAAATATTATTAGTTATAGGTACCTGTACTTTGTGGTGATAATATTGTTATATTTGAAGATGGGTCTGCTTGACTTAACTAGTCTTAATAGTATGTACGTAGTAATAGCGTCCAATGCATGTCCAATGCCACAAAACTTAATTATAGCGTCCAGTTTTGCCAGTTGTCCAGTGTCCAAATATCACAATTCACATCACAACAATGCAAATTAAGTAAGACGCAGGCTTACTACTGTAGTGTTTCACAGTTAAATTCATCGTGTAACTCTGGGTCCGGAGAAGGATTATGCAGTTATCTCAAGTCTCAACGTAATTAGTAATTACAGCGAAGAACGACAATACTGCAAAAATTCGCACAAAAGCAAACAACAAAACAAACAAGCGGCCATATGCAATAAAAAAAATGCAGTTTAAGTGTCGGTGTCGATCGATATACAAGTCGATTAAAATCTAATTAATTGATTATTATACAAGTTTTTTAAGAAATAAAAATAAATGATACAAGCTTACATGATTTTCTTAGGTAATATTCTGATTAAGTTAACTAATGTTATATTTAATCGATTTATTGAAATAAAAAATAAATGCTATAAGCTTACATGATGTTCATAATTAATATTTTGATTATGTTATCTAAAGTTATGTTTAATCGATTTTTATTTTCGATTGCTGCGCTTCGAGTAACCGCCATCTAGCGAGACACTTCAAATTTTTTTTGAAATATTGCGGAATAACACTCCTAGATGGCACTACTCGAAACGTGTCATTGCTCCTACTATAGGAGTTTCCCTCCCCTGGAAGCGACTAAATGAGGTGCATGCAACCCATGGATGGACGGACTGCACCTGAGCTGAGTGCGCACAAACTTGCTTCGTGGTGTCTTAATCTAGCTTTTTACATCAATCAATGAAACAAACTAACGTACTCGCAACGCAAGCGTGTGGATGGCGACGTTTATTTTAGTGATGGTCGACTCGAGTAACTAACTTGAGTTAACTCGAGTTGGGCGTAACTCGTACCCACTCGAGTTGAATTCTTTCTGACTCGTTTTTGTTTTAGTATCATTTGACATTTTTCTTTATAGGAACATTTAAGTACCTACGATATACCTACATAATATATTAACCTACGATATAATTAAAAATACAATATAAGTATTTAATTTAACTAAGGAAAAAATATTCTTTGTGATACTAATTATCTAATTTTCTTGAAAATATTGTGATTATAAAACAATTATGAGCCTGTAAATGTACCTATGTACATACCTGCATCATAATGTAAAATAATATTAGTCTGATTTTATTTTAAAAAGACTGCTATATAATTTCATAGTTTTATTGATAATAAATATAAATATTTTTTTAAATTAAAATTCAAGCCAAAAATACATAACTAAATGATTCTATTTCAAACAATAATTTTCTTTCTTACTTTAGTTAGTTAGTATAACTCTCCCAATACATTATAAATAAATAATATAAAAAAATGAAAGAATTGAAACAGATAAAAATATCATTTGTCTGTTCCAATTTTTTAAGCCGATGGAATAAACTGGTAAAAATTCAAACAAAGCATTCACTTGTCCATCCAGATAACTCGAGTTACGTAATTCGAGTTCAACCCGAGTTATGTGGATTTTAACTCGGGTTAAATCGAGTTTTGTTGTTTCCGAGTTGGCACATCACTAGTTTATTTCCTCAAATCAATTCAAACGTTTGTTGAGGTTTGGAGTTTGCCAAGCGTGCAGACTCGGCATTACAGTTTCAATAGTTTAAAGACAATGGTGGGTACTTCTAAATAAAATACTAAATAAAAGGTACATCACTAGTTTATTTCCTCAAATCAATCCAAACGTTTGTTGAGGTTTGGAGTTTGCCAAGCGTTCAAACTCGGCATTAGAGTTTCAAGAGTTTAAAGACAATGGTGGGTATTTCTAAATAAAAGGTACCTAAATTACTTACACTATTTTTATTTGGTTTACATGTTTTCGATATAACAACACGTGGCTACAATCATGTTAATTCAATTCAAATTACTAAACAAGCTGCAGGTAGGCATTGACCTGTAACCTTAGATTAAAACAAAAAGGGCCTGTAACGTATATATCGCTGCAGGTAGGTAACTAACATTAATAATCGACTAGGTAGGTAGTTATAACCACAAATATTATTATTTTGTTTTAGATTTTTTTTATTTTACAAAACGTACCTACCTACAGTCATATTAAAATTACTTTCACAGTTAGTTAGACAAGCTGTAGTACCTACCTTTTAAAAACTACCTAAGTACCTATAGTCATCTTTATTACTTACTTACTTTCAGTTAGGCAAGCGGTAATAAACTATTAAGACTAAATACTGACAGATGTAAAATGTGATCTATTAAATTGGCTCTACTTTTGGTACCTACCTCTGTATGTATTGTATACACATTATTTTTATTTGGTATATCAATAATAATAGCTAAGTACAAGCATTGCCGGTGCGCTTAGCAAGCTAAAGAAGATGAAACGACCGGTCGCGCGCGGCGGGTGTGATGAGGGGTGCGGCGGCGGCGTGGGGGGCACTCGCGCAGCGGCTGAGCCACATGAGGCGGCGTTGCCGTTATGTACTATTTGTGCAAGGAACGGTGTTTAACCCTTTACCGCATGAATTATTAAATAGAGAGATTTTTTTTGCAAAATATTCATTAGGCATTGTTCACACCAAACGGATTGTCCGCCGCGAACTATGAGTATACTCACTGTCAGCCCCAGTGTGAACATGAATTCAGTCTGCTGTATGCGTTCACACCATGCCGTCAATACGCTATAGCGTACTGCGTAGCGTGGCCACTGACGATCAGTTTTCCCATCAGTTGAACTGATGTCAGTCCAAAATTTGACCGTGAGTGGCTTCTTTTCTGCTTATATAGTATTCTGTGCTAATACGCTGTTACCAAAGATCTCTTTGGCTGCTACGTTCGGCTACGTAGCCAAACCGCGTCGGCCGTGCTTAGACGCGTAGTTCAAAAATCGGCCTCAGAGAGTCAGCGACTACGCACTACGTATTATCGTGCCTACCTATAGTCCGTATAGCAGAAGGAGGCAAACGAGCAAGCGGGTCACCTGATGGAAAGTAATCACCGCCGCCCATGGACACCCGCAAAACCAGAGGAATCGCAGGCGCGTTGCCGGCCTTTAAGGAAGGAATAGGCTCGTTTTTGAAGATCCCTAAGTCGTAACGGTCTGGAAATACCGCCGCCGAGAGCTGGTTCCACAACACTGTAGTTTGAGGCAAGAAATTTCTTAAAAATCGCACACTAGTAGACCGCCATCCATCAAGGTGATGTGGATGGAATGACAGTCGGTTGCGTGTAGTGCGGTGAAGGAAATTAGCGGCAGGGATCAAGCCGAAGTTAAATATATATGGAAAAACGAAAAACTGCGTAACGCGCGCTCACAGTCCGCGGCGGATAGATAATCTGTTTATTATGAACAATGCCTAATTGAATCGAACAGTAATAAATATTCCTTTTAAAAGCCTAATTTCTTAGAGCCCCGTTGTACAACGTTGTGTATTCTCTGTGCTGTGCGTATAAGATGAAAAATTGCCTGGCAAGTGCGGGCAAAGCAGCTCCGAGCGGTCAGGATAAATCAGCGAACATAACAATTTCGTTAAAAATACTAATCGTTCGAAAATTTGTTGGATTATTGATAAATCTGATTAAATATAAAATAATATGACTATTAAAGGTATAAAAATGGACGGAGTAATTTTTCTCAATACGTAATAAAGCAAATTTCAAAAAAATATGTTTTAAATGGAAAATTTATTGGATTATTAAACAAAGCTGTGTATTTAATGATATAAAAACATATTAAAAAATAAAAATGGACGGAGCAATTTTTCAGTGGAAGTTATAGTGGAAAATGTTAAAAGTTAAAATTTGGGGTTCTCTGAAATGGAAAAAATGTTGGATTCTTTGACACACTTATTCTAACTAGTACATACGTACGTATACAGAAAGAATTTCAGCCTGAGGAAATATTCCCAGAGAGTTATAAGCGATTTTCATATTTTGGTAAAAATACCTAACTTCTCGTAACAAATTTTGTTGGATTATTGTACATCTGTAATCTGTATTACCTAACTTCATCACATGCCAAATTTCAGAGGCAGAGGAATTTTTCGGGTTACAAAAGCCCCGTTGATTGGACTATAAGGTGGTTGCTCGATGGTATTTGTTGAGTTTTTTGTCAAAAATTCGTTCACAATGATGATGGCCTTGTGCAAAGGCGCATTATCGTTTTACAAAATCCAAGAATTTTCTTTCCACAAATTTGACCTTTTACGTCGAATTTGCTCTCTTAAACGCCGCATAACGCTCAAATAATACTCTTTATTTACCGTTTAGGTATAAGATAATTACAAATGAAATAATATGCTGTCAAATATAATTATTCTATATTATTGAAATTTGGCATTCACAATGCTATATAGATTTAGGATAAAATGTTTACTAGAAAAAAACAACCAGTCTCAGGAAAGCTCGAACGGGATTCGAACCCGTGACCTTTGGATTGCCGGTCCACTGCTCTAACCGCTAAGCTACCGAGACCCCAGAAGACTTGCTGAATTTTTTCTATTAGTTGATATGCTGCAAGCCAGCGGTATTACGTCACTGTGAAGTCTACCCTCACATTCGAAAGAAATACTATTGCAAGTATTTAACAATCGATAAAGACGTAATTGCTTATAAATGTCTTTATTATTGAAATTTGGCATTCACAATGCTATATAGATTTAGGATAAAATGTTTACTAGAAAAAACAACCAGTCTCAGGAAAGCTCAGGAAAGAATAATTATTCTATATTTAAGGTCATGTATACTAACAATGTTGTATACATTTGTAATAAACATAAGCATTAGTAATTTTTTAATACTTACTTGATCATTGTATCGTTGTGTTTATGTTGTAGATGTAAGACCTACCACCTTTTAAATAAATATAAAAAATTGTACAATAAGGTAGAGATATCTCAAAATTTCAATAAAAAAAAAATATCTTGTAATCTGGTGAGAAATGATTTTTTTCCTGGCGATTCCTGACAGGTTTCTTGGTGAACTATTTAAAAAAAATTGTAATCATCAGGCTTGGACCATCCTGTATATCTGAAAAATTAAGCGTACGTGGTAGAATAAAGGTCTGTACCTCATTGCTTTTTGTTCAGGACGAGATTCCTGACGGCAGCTCTTTCGAAGAAATCGACGCGGAAGCCCTCTCCGACTCGTCGCAGGGACGGACCGCGAAGTATAAACACAACGGGCTGATCGAAGCCAGCATTGAGGTCAGTACTTACACGAGTCATACATACATATGTAGGGACACAGTTCACACAGTACATTGTAAGTTGCGCTGAATTGCAATTATGATATCAAGAGGTAAGGCGCACGGCCACGTACGCCAGTCGTTCCCAGACGCGCGTTAAAACAGTCGTTTCTCGCCGTTCCCCGTCGCGCCACACTTAGTCTATAAGCTTGCGCCTAGCTATATACTTACCTGTTTTGTACATTCACAAGTGAAATACAAAATATATTTTAGTAAAAAACCTTTTTAAAAACAAACTTTTATTTAAATGCGCTAATAAGAAAAAAATAACTTTTACTTTAAAACTTGTACTATCAATTTCATTACACAATTTATATAATATAAAAGGTTGTCGCGAAATTTAAGTAACTCGTATTTTCTTAGATTGAAAATTTTAATAGTTAAATTAAAATCAATCACATCAAATTATTTAATTTACTTGTTTATTTACACATATACTTATAGTATATTAAAGTAAATCTACATAGTTATTCTTGGTTAGTAACAGCACAGTATATAGTAAAGAAACTACGTACAACCGTTAGAAACGACGCACCCCCACAGACACACGTCTAAAGAAGGCCCCTAAGCGGACATCGCAGTGCTGTCAGTCGCGAGTGCCGCGCCGCGACTTACTAGTTGTACCACCGGATGATTTTGTTCATTAAGTCGAGAAAATGGACGAAAATTTTCGCTGTTGTTTTCAAAGAGAACATACACATTCATTGTTAAGTAGCTGTAATCATTTACAAAGAAGTATTCATAATCAATTTTATAGTGCCGTGTCCATGTTTTCTGATAATTTATTTTAAAAAGCTATTCCTTAGAATGAGAATCTTTTACACTATATTTAATAATAAAGCTCTTCGAACATGTCGTAGCAGGCAAAAGTATTTTTCAGTGAGTAATTTATATTAACTACTTAAAATGTTGACGATTTTACAATAACACTATTTTGTTTGTAAACTAGTCGATTCATTCGATTATTTGATCATTATAGAACCCAAATAAACGTTTTAATAAATAAAAAAAAAACCTTTTAATTTTATTATAATTTAGAGTGACAACTCTAACGCTCATGAAAAGTAGCTAGTTATCTCAAAAAAGGGCTAAACTAGCTGAGATACAGCGCTAAGTGAACAAAAACTTTTTCAATTTTACGAGGAAAACCCTAACGCTCAATTTGCGCGTAGGTATTTATCTCAACAAAAAGGCCTAGTTTCAGTACTTACCTACTGCTTTAGTTTATAATATACTGTGGTAACAGTGATATCTTACACATACATATATATGCACGTACGTAATATGACTAATCGCGTGACAAGATGTGGTTACTATAAAAACATATGTATGTACATACGTACCCAGTAACGTTTTTATAAGTATACTTAGAACACGTTTTTATAGAAACCACATCTTGTCACGCGATTAGTCCTGTTAAGTTTTTGAAGGAGTTGATAATTATTTTTATAAACATCCTTACACATGCACACAGGTTAACGCATAATCAGCTCAAATGAAATCCATTTATATTATATATATTGGGCGTTCTATCCCACCGACAGTGAGTGGAGACAAACGAATGTTTGCCGACACGAACGAGAGGTGGGATAGAATGCCCAATATTATACTACTTATAAGAAATATTATACACTTATGTAATAAAGCAATCAAAAGCAAGCGCTCTGACTCTAGCGGATTGTTCGTGCCCGTAGTAGATACGTGTCCGTTTTGAGCTATTTCCTCGCTACGCTCTTTTGTATGGAGACTGCTCGGGCGGGCTGCTAGTGCATGTACAAAGAGTACTATAGCATAGTGGAATAAAACAAGTACGCTGGCTTGGCCCCCGAGCGAGCGATAATTGGCTACTTGACAGTTTTTTAAAAAGTATTTTAAAAATTACAAACGCTTATTTTATACCCCGTACAATATTTTCTTTTTCAAATAAGCTTTATTTAATAGAAATAAACATATTTTTCTTTATTAATTTCAAATTTCGTGCGAAAACTTGTGCCTGACATCTATAGTTCGTCGCTTAACAGTTTTAAATTTAATCTAGGTAAATTAATAGAGTAATGAAATACTTGATATGTATAGACTTTTTTAAATTTAATTTTTAATATGTTAATTTTAATAATATATAATATTTATAATATCCATTTATTTCAGGTTATTGCCCATAATTTGTTAGTTTACACATGACTTAAAAACTATGTTAGTAATATTACTTTTAGTAGTTAATGTACTTAAATAACTTTTTAATTTTAATTCGTTTTATAGTTGCTTTTGTGTTGTATTCGAATGTCTATTTATAATATTTTAAAATCTCAATAATTAATGCATGTACCCATATTTTATTTATTTTATTAGTATTGGATCAAATTTAGATGAAATTATTTGCCTTGTCAAAGATTACTCATGTGGTGTACACACGTCATAGGAACTACAACCTGTCCTCGATACATTTCTTGTTACATTTTTTTTATACATGCTATGTTGTATTCTGTTTGTGTACTTACCGAATAAAAAAAATAAATAAAAAAACGGTTCGTCACGTGACATTTTGCTCTTTGACGTCACGTTTTAATATATATACATTTTTTTCTTGAAACCTGACAGATAGTTTTTGATAACTGTGTGAAATGTGACGTCACATGAAGCTCAATCATAGCCGCCCTTGTTTCGGGTCTTGTAATCCACAGATAAAAAATCTCAAATTTATTTGGTAAAAATAAAATATTTACAAATTATCCTAATAAAAAACTATTGGATAATTATCGTTAAATCATAAACTACCATTAGCGACATATTTGATATTTTATTGTTACAATTGTCGAATAGCCAATCGCCTAAGCTGTAGGGCTGTCGCTTTGCGGCGGGCGCAGCGACGAACCACGCGGGCGCGCGCGGCATTACGTGCGGCTCAGCCCAGGGTCGTTTCACTACATACATTTTAGATTTCTATGGAGAGCCAAGATGATTGTTTACTTCCGACTTTACTCGAGAGATGGCGTGCTTGACTCCTTATTTTACCCAGATCCTACGAATGGCAACACTAATAATTCACAAACATTTAATAATATTATTTTTAAATATTTGTATTTTATATTAAATAATTTTAATTAAATTATAATAAAATTTTAATGTGAAATGAAAATTTATTTATCTAATAACTTTTTTAAATATTGCAACTTAGAGCCAATGGTTACCGTTGATACGTTTCATTCGACGCATCTGAAAATAACACCAACTGTTAAGCTAACATTTTTGAACATGAAATTATTAAAGACGACAACCTCAGGCGGGAATCGAACCACGCACCTTCCGCATTCCGGGCGGCTGCCTTAACCACTTGGCTACCGAGGTCTGGCTTTCAATGCGGAATGCGGAAGGTGCGTGGTTCGATTCCCGCCTGAGGTTGTCGTCTTTTTTCAGTGTTTAAAATTTTACTTAAGTATATTTAAGCGTTAGTAAAACGCTAAAATATAAAAAACATTAATGAAATTATTATTTTTACCTTCTTAAAAGATTAAATGTAGTTAAATTAAGTAAGGTTATTTGCAGTGATATCTTTATAACTGCAAAACTTTTGAAATATGGGTAAACTCATAAAAAGTGTTTGTGATAACGAAACGTCAGTGACAGGCATGTTTGATTGACATCTATATATCTAAAAAAAAATCAGTTTATTTTCGTTTCTCAACTGCTGCGCTTCGAATTTGAATGTTTTCCCAAAAATACTGTGATTTAACTTACGACCCGGCTTTATTTTATGAATTCTTGTGATTGGTTTCTATTCTGCTGACCCGTGGACTTTGTGGATTTTGTGGACCCTGGCAACGTATATTGGACTGCGATTTAACACAATGACTTCTGTTATACGGTGTTGTGTACCGAACTGTGGTAAGATATTATTTAGTTTTCGCTATATTTATCGGGTTAGTGGTCGGTTGCCTATTCTGTTTAGAAACATGTAGATCTTAACTAACTGGAGACTTTGTAATTTAGAAGCGTAGAACTTTATCGTTTGAACTCAACAACTGAAAACGAGAGAGAGTTCTTAGTTCTTCTTGTTGAAATATTTTTAGTTAATAAATAGTAATAATATAGAGAGAAAATAAAGAGACTTCTCAAAGTCTTGAGACTTTAGTTCCTGAAAAGTGTTGTTGTCTAGAGTCTTTGAAAATATAGAAACTTATCAAACTCTAATTTTAATATAACAATATCTTTCAGGTTCTGAAAAGGAGACTCTGCACAAATTTCCTAGGCCGGATAAGAATCCTGAGCGTTTTCGGACCTGGCTTCACTTTATTGGAGACGATATTCTGTCTTTAAATAATAAAACCATTTTCAAAGGCCGTCGTGTATGTCATTTGCATTTTGAACCTCGATACCATACAAGAAGTAAATTTCTAAGCGCTGATGCCATTCCTCGACTTCATTTACCAGGTAAAAATACATTTTACTTCAATTATTTTAGATTCAAGGTATTTATAATTGGGTATTTGACTGTTATGTCAGTACTAAAGTTATTTGTTTAAGTGAAATGCCAGTGTGTTTTTAACACTTGTAAAATTATTTTAATGCAATATAAAAATATCATTCAAATTCCCTTTTATGTTATATCCAGTTCCAAACTGAGCTTATTATCTGTATAATGTGTGAACATTTTTGACATAATTAATATTAACAATACTAATAAAACACATTACAACTTACAGCTTCTTTAACAACAAGACCACCTCTTAAGGATTTCAGTAATCAAGGAAACAGTTCAGCGGACATTCTTACTTCTAATAAAATAAATCTCCATGAGGCCTGCCAAGATCAAGTGAATCAAAGTTCGGTTGAAGTGGAACTGGAAACTGACAAACCTACTTCTACTAATGAAAGAAGTAAGTCATGAATTGTTTCACTATGTATAATATCTATTACATTCATCAAACAAAATGCCTACTAGATATTTTTTTTGTAAAAAAATTTAACTTCCCTGTCTCATGACTTGCATGTGATACATAACAATTTATTTTGCTATTCTTTAATTTTTTAACGGTGCAATAACTAAAATAAACTTGAGAAAGAACTGGACAAGAAACTTGTAGTTAAAATAGAGGGTATAGTTACTCCATGAAGGTAAAACCTTTAGTTAACCTGTAATTTGGTTCAAGGCACAATAAAAATATTGTAAACTCTTATTAATATCTATTTTCTTGGCTTTTAGGGGTTTCCCCAAATATGGTCAGCAATGAGCAGTACTTGAAAGAGGAAATTAAGAAAATAAAAAGTAAGAATGACTCTTACCAGCGTAAATTAAAGAAGTCCTTGAAGCTTTCAACAAACACCACATATCAATCAGCCTTGAAGAAATTAAAGCTTTGGCTGCAATTTTTACAATCATGCAGTTTAGGGAGGTTAAAAAACCGAAAATGGGTCGACGATTTACGAAAGAAGAAAAAGTTATGGCCCTCAGTATATACAAAATGGGACCAAGGGCATATAGATATTTAAGTAAAATATTTATTTTGCCTTCACCAGTCACACTAAGCAGAATGATATCAAAAGCATCTTTAAAACCGGGGATAAATAAAAACATTTTTGAACAATTGAGAAAAAGAGTAACTAAAATGACCCCAGATGACAGATTGTGTTCACAAATTTTTGATGAGATGGCACTTACTCCACACTTCGAATATAATCAAAAAAGGGCAAAATATGGGCTTTGTAAACCACACTGGCAAATCCACAAAAAAAATTGCAGATCATGTGCTTGTTTTTATGATCAGAGGGATAACAAAAAACTATAAACAGCCTATTTATTACTCTTTCTGCTCAGGCAGTACCCCAAAACATATATTAGCAGCTTAAATAAAAGATGTTATAAAAAAACTTCATTCCATTGGTTTCCATGTTTTAGCCACGGTATGTGATCAGGGCACTTCAAATACAAGTGCCATAAATCACCTAATTGAAGGAACAAGAGGGGAATATCTCAGAAGAAATAGAGATCTCAATAAGAGTGTTTTTGAAATATATGGAAAACAAGTTATTCCCCTGTATGATGTGCCACATTTGTTAAAAGAAATGAGAAATAATTTATTGACAAAGGATCTGAAATATCAACAAGATGGAAAAATAAAAGTAGCCAAATGGGAGCATATTATGCAATTGTATGAAAAGAATAAAGAACTTGACTGAAAATCATTGCAACAAAGACAAAATTCCAAAAATGAAAGTCAAGTATGCTGCTCAACTCTTTAGCCAAACTGTGGGGAAAACTATGGGCTATTTAGCTGGTAAGCGGTAAAACTTTAAATTGTCTGACTTACTATATTATAGTCTTTTGTGAGGGTAGGTAAACCTTCACAGTGACGTAATACCGCTGGCTTGCAGTGTAAATCATGAAATACTAGAAAAAATTCAACGAGTCTTCAGGAGTCTCGGTAGTTTAACGGTTAGAGCAGTGGACCGGCAATCCAAAGATCATGGGTTCGAATCCCATTCGAGCTTTCTGAGACTGGTTGTTTTTTTTCTAGTAAATATTTTATCCTATATCTATACAAGGTGTTACAAAATACCCCATAAAAATATAATAAATAATCAAAGCCAAAAATATTGTTAACCCTAATAAGCTGTCATATCAGGGAACCAGAGTAGGCATATCAAATCAATCAATCAATCAAAATATCTTTATTCCTTAGACTTCATAAAGCACTTAGAATAGTCATATAAATAAAATATTAGTACATACTCAAATGAAAATATTAAATGCTAAATCTGCGGAGCTTAGATTCACTTTCATCACAATATCTTGAATGTGAAAGTGAATTTAAGTGCCAGTTCCGGCGACAGGGCTTCTTGAGAAGAACTGGCAAGAAACTCAAGGCCGACTCTTTTTAATTGCCAATTAGTTAATATTGTTACCATTAATCTAAATACAATCATCAACATAACATAAGAAGAGCAATTCAATTCCAAATACTTTTATCATTTATGTAATCTGAGATAAGATAATAAGCCCTTTGACATAGTCTAGTTCTAATATATTTCTTAAATTTACCCATGGATAATTTTACCGCGTCGTTTGGAAGTTTATTGTAGAAGCGTATACATTGACCTGGGAACGAGTTAGAGATTTTATGGAGCCTACTAGTGGGCACAGCGAGTTTGTTTTGATTTCTTAAATTTAATTGATGGAGATCACTGTTTTTCTTAAATTTAGTTTGATTTTTATGAACGTAAATAAGATTTTCATAAATATATTGAGATTGTAATGTCATAATATTTATCACCTTGAATTTATTTCTCAATGTCTCCCTGGGACTCATCATATAGATAGCACGAATAGCTCGTTTCTGGAGCACAAAAATTGAATCTATATCCGCGGCACTACCCCAAAGCAATAAACCATATGACATAATACTGTGAAAATAGCTAAAATAAACTAACCGCGCAGTGTCAACATCAGTCAGTTGACGTATTTTCCTCACAGTGTAAGCTGCTGAGCTGAGTCTACCTGATAACGTTTCTATATGTGGGCCCCATTGTAAATTAGAGTCTAATGTTAAACCAAGGAAGACAACCCTATTGACCAATTCCAATCTCTCATTGTCCATCACCACACTGGTTTTTAATTGTTTGACATTTTTTGTAAAAAAGCAGGTTATTAGCACTAAACCAGTTTACTATTTTTGAAAGAGCATTGTTTACATCGTCAATTACTGATTGTTGTCTATTTACCTTAAAAACTAAAGAAGTGTCATCTGCAAACAATACTATTTCATGATTATTTTTTACAAGATGAGGTAGATCATTAATGTACAAGAGAAACAGGAAAGGGCCCAAAATAGAGCCTTGAGGCACCCCCATCGCCACAGCTGATCCATGAGATCGCTTTCCATTAACATCTACTCTCTGAACCCTATCACCCAGATAAGAAGTAAGAAGTTCCAAAGCGGTGCCTCTTATACCATAGTGGTGTAATTTTCTGACTAGAGTTTCATGCTGCACACAATCAAAAGCCTTAGATAAGTCACAGAACACCCCATAGGCGTCCCGTGACTCCTCCCAAGCCTCAAATATACATTCTAGTAATTTTACCCCAGCATCACATGTTGACCGTCCGCGAGTGAATCCGAATTGTTTAGTGTGCAGTAGATTATTTTCGTTAAAGTATTTAAGTAACTGAGTGAGAATTATTTTTTCAAAAATTTTACTTAATGTAGGTAGTATCGATATTGGTCTGAAGTTTGTGGGGTCTAATGTACTACCTGATTTATACAAAGGAATAATTTTGCTCAATTTCATCAAGTCAGGAAACACACCACAATCAATACATCTATTAAATATCACAATTAAAGCGGGAGCAACAATGTCAAATAAAGATTTTATAATGTGCACAGAAATGCCCCATAGATCAGCCGTTTTCTTAATATTAATTGATTTAAACGCGACTTTTAGATCAGACCCATTAACATGGCGGAAATGAAAACCGTCATAAAATTCAGGCACATTATCTTTAAGTAATGATTCTGCAACGGAGCTGGAAGAGCCTAGAGCACTAGTTAAAGTGACAGGGAAAGCAGAAAAATTTTTTTCAAAAGCATCAGCCACCTCAAAATCTGACTTGGTAACATGACCATTGATACTTAATTTAAACTCTGAATCCTTTGTTCTACCCTTCCCAGTCTCTTCATTGATAACCGTCCAGAGGTGGCTTTGATTTTATTACTACTATTTCTAATTTTAGATTTAATAAATATAGATTTTGCTACTTGACAAACGCGTTTGAAAATTTTCGAGTATAATTTGACATGTTCTTTAAACTCTTCACTGCTATTAAATTGTCTTTCATAGTATAACATGTACAAAGTTTGCCTACTCTTATGAATACCTACGGTTGCCCAGTCGCCAAAGACAGGGCTATTAGTAACAGTAATCTCCTTGGAAGTAAATATTGAATTAAATTCGCGAAGAAATGCATTAAAAAATGAGTTATACATCAAATTAGGTTCTAAGTCATTATCTAAAAAAGGTAAGTTACTAGTTAGGTTTACTCTCATATGTTTCAAGCGACTAACTGTTACTGGCACAAAAGTAATTTTTTTCTTGACTACATTTTTATTATTTATTTTAATACTTATCATTTGCCCAGAATGGTCAGAATCTAGTTTATTAATAATACTTTTTTGAGTTGGACTAAAATCTGTATATACAGTCGTGGTCAACTAATTAGGGACAATCTCTAGTTAAGCCAAATTGTGAATTTATTTTTTATTTTCCAACGAGTCTTAACAATATTCCATATCTTTTACACGTAAGTATAATTAGTCATTGATGTGCCCGATTATACAAACAATAACAACTTCTTAAACATTAAACCTCTTTACAGTATAGCTGATAGATTATCAGTGTGCTATTTGTTCAAAGAATGCTGGCTGGCCATTTAATTAGGGACACTGAGATATTGCGTTCTATTTTCAAAATTTGAATCTCAATACTTTTTTATTTCTTCTTTTATTGTTTTGTGGTAGTTTTGGCGGCAATCCAGATTTTTAATTTTAAGTTTTGAGAATTATTTTGAAGAAATATGGGCAAAAATAAAAGTTGCGATCCAACACTACGAACAATTATCATGAAGTTTGTCGAGCGTGGTTGGTCATACCGAGGGATAGCAGAACATTTAAATTGTTCAAAAACTATGGTATGCAATGCAGTGCAACATTTCAGGCGCAATAACACAGCTTTAAATGTGCCCAGGACAAAAAGATCGAGAAAAACAACTCCGCAAGAAGATAGAATGATAACCAGGTTAGCTAAGAAAGATCCGTTTCTAGGCTCTATTTTAATTAAACACGAAGTGTTTGGGGCAGACGAAAGAGCCGGTGTATCAGCGAGGACCGTTCGACGACGTCTGGTAGAAGCAGGGTTGTTCGGAAGAGTGGCTCGCAAAGTACCGTTGTTGAAGAAAGAACATAGAAATGCTCGTTTGGCGTTTGCACATATTTACATATGGACATTGGACCTACGCCCAATGGCAACATGTATTATTCTCTGACGAGACCAAGATTAATTTAATTTCTTCAGATGGAAGGCAATACGTACGGCGTCCTGTAAAAGCGGAAATGAATCCAAGATTCACAAAAAAGCAGGTGAAACATGGCGGTGGAAACATTAAAATTTGGGGTTCATTTTCTGGACGTGGAGTGGGACCTGTGAGAAAAGTTCAGGGTAACTTAGACCAACATCAATACAAAACAATATTGGAGGAAACTATGCTTCCCTATGCTGAGGAGCATCTCCCTATTATATGGACGTTTCAGCATGATAACGACCCGAAACATACCGCCCGTTCAGTCAAGTCGTTTCTTACCAGTCAGTCAGTATCGGTGCTAGATTGGCCAGCAAATAGCCCGGACCTCAACCCAATTGAGCACCTTTGGCACGAAATCAAGAAAAAAGTTTCAACTTATCGTACCACAACTTTAGATCAACTTAATCAAGCTTTTTGTGAGGCATGGGCAAACATTCCTATCGAAACATGTCAGAAACTGATAATGTCTATGCCACATCGGTGTCAAGCGGTAATTACTAACAAAGGTTTTGCTACTGGGTACTGATTTTACACGTAATAAAATGGAGCTTTTAAAAATATTATAATACTGGAGATTATTCGTTTTGTTTAACTCTATTCATCATTATACTTTACTGTCCTTAATTAAATGTCCAGCTACATAATTATACCTTAAAATTTAATACATGTTCAACCTTTGATATTAAATACTTTTTTCTATTTAATTATTCTCTTATTTACAGCCATTTATAGTATAGTAATCGGACCAAATTATGCAAATAATAGGTGCTGAAAAATCAATAGGGTTTTATATTTATATGTACATAACCGGTTATTGCTCTTCACTATCTTGAATGTCCCTAATTAGTTGACCACGACTGTATATTATCTAAGCAGGTAGCCGTGGTGGCACTTATTCTAGTAGGTTCCATAAATAAGTTAACCAAATTATGAGACTTGGAAAGACTTAAAATTTTACATGATGCAGTTGTATTAGTAAGAATATTAATATTAAAATCTCCACAGACTAAAATAGTTTTACCTGAGTTACTAACTTTGCATAGGGCTTCATCCATGATTTCTAAAAATAAATTAAGATCCGCGGAAGGAGGTTTATATACGCATATAATAATGAACTGCTCTAATTGTACACAGGATAGTTCTATGGAACATTCTACAGAGAGGGACACAATATCTTTACGTTCTTTAAATTTCAGTTTTTTATTAAGCAAAATTAGCGACCCCCCATGTACTGTGTTGACCCTGCAGAATGAACTACCAACCTGGTGGTTGCTGAAATTAAACATAAGCTGATGCCCCTTTAACCAGTGCTCAGTGACACACATAATACTAATATTATCAGAGTTCATGAATAATTCCAGCTCTAGTTGCTTGCCCTCAGTCATACAATATATATTTTGATGCACCAGGTTAATATTATTATTTGTATAGCAATTATTACATTTTTGTGGGCGTAGTGACATGTTATAGTTACTGTTTGATTGTATTGCTAAATCAATTAATTGTAAATATATAAATTAGAGCTAGAGGTAGCTACCTCTGTTGTCTTATGAGTTAATTTAAATGATTATACATTTCAGAATTAATGTTATTATTTATAATAATTGAATTAGAAATGTCAATATCATTATTATAAGGTAAATCAGAGTTATGCTCAATAGAATTAAATTATAATTAATGGCATGATTACATAAATAATCAATGGATAATTCCATGTCAACCGTCTGCTTAATAGAAGCAGATTTCGTAGCCAAGTTTTTGGCTGTAATATCAATAAAATAGGATAGCGAAAGTGCTATCTGTCGCTTAAAACTAGCAGAAAGGTAGTATCTACCTTTAGTCAAATAATATAATTTGCTGCTAACAAGACTGTTAGTATCAATCAAATGAATACAATCATTATATGTACTTATAGTGTGTAGTTCACTATTCAACTTATACCTAAGATTATTTTCCACATCTGGCAAGTTCTTAGAATAGGGGAATGTGAACAAAGTTATACTACTTAAGTCTAGAGATAATAAAGAATCACAATAGTCAATTAAATCCTGTTTGTTCACATTACCCCTATTTCCCACTAAAATAATTAGATTTTTATGATTATTTAATTTGAAATTAAAAATTCTTTTCATAATTACTTCATAAGTTGCAGATGGAAAGCAAAGGTTTACAACTGACTGTCCCTTTATGAGTGAATTCAATTTTGAGCCCATATGTTTTCCAATATTATCACTAAACATAATAGTACCTTGTGCATCACCTGATGTACAACATGTTACATCAATTGATGCACCCACTGACTGCTCTGTCCTAACACTAGTATGGGAGCTATCACACAAAGTCTCAGTATTATTATTGTTGCAAACCGTGGGAGTACACACTGGTCGTGGAGAACTAAGGCAAGTGCACTTACATGAATGGTTGTTAACGAGTGAATCGAAGCGCTCAGTGTTATAATTACTCAATTTTAAGAGATCATCCAAGGCCCCTGAATACTCTTTAATCTCCTTTTGTGACAGATCATATTTATTTTGAATCGAGTTTAATGATTCGGTCAAGTAATTAATCCTCAATTGTAAGGCCTGTGTGTCAGCTTCATACCTAATTCTACTATTTTCTAACTTTAGTGTGCTTATTTCTAAATCATCATATAATTCTAACTTTTCTTTAGTAGATTTGGCACATTTAGTTACAAACTTTTGTTTTTTAATTAATTTTTGTGTTCTTTTAATATATCTATTGATTTTAACATATCTTTTCAGTTTTATCCTGCCACAATTTAACACACAGACTGACTGTTGTTGCTTAATTAGACTATCATTAGTTAAGTCTACTACTGGATATTGGAAAGAGTCAGTGTGTTTGCTTACTGCAGAAGAAAACAACTGCGGGGCACTCTCTACTAGTTCACTAAACAGACTTATATTTTGCTGCACAGTGATGTTGTGTGCGACCTCTTGCTGTTGTAAGATGTGCAGGTGTGCCTCCCGAAGCTCCTGTTCCAGTGTGGAGATCCTAGCAAGGGCCTGCTCATATTCATCACTGCAGCGATCAAACTTATCAACTATGTTTTTGAGAGTGTCCCGTTCCTCAACAATTGAACTAAGTTCTAGATGTAGGGCAGTCATGTCACTTTTTAATTTAGAGTTAGTGTTCAAGATGTCAATGAGTTCTTTCTCATTGTCATCTCTTTCACTATGTAATTGATTATTACATAGATTATTTAACATTATGCATAGATTATTTAACAGAGAGACCTACCTACCTACCAATTTTAATAAAAACTTTAATGGTTTTTCTGTTTTTAATCCACAAAGTTTCAATACTATGATGTCGTTATGCATAAGTACTGGCTTTAAAAAATGTTATGTTGTCAATTTTAAATTTTCTTATTGATATTCTACAATTGTTTCATGTTTTTTCCACATTTTTTTCCAAAATGATGATGTAATATCTATATCAAATTCTGTACATTTTGTTTATCGTTTATAATATTATACTTTCACGAATTAAGTAAAAATGTACATAAACCTTAGATTAAAAGAAATGTTTTAATCTAAGACATAAACATTCTGCGTAGTTTACTCTTTCATTTTACTGAAATAGGGTTTGCACATCAATGAAAAAAATAGTGGTTTTATTTTTTTGACGGTAAGTCATACAGTGATAGTACGGTTCTCAAATATTGTAAATGGACTTGGCGACATTTAACACCCTTTCGGCTTTACGGGTATTTTTGTAACACTCTGTATAGCATTGTGAATGCAAAATTTCAATAAGATATAGTTTGTTCAGTATTGCAGTGAAAGGGATAGTAGTGCACATGTACCTAAAGTCTCTCTTCACTTTTCAGAGAATGGTGTACTTCCTGAGGAAGCTAAACACACAGCGGACCTCATAATTCTAATAGACAATCTATTTGATTCCTTGAATGGAAGTATGAAGAACTCTGACCTCCGCTCAGGGAAATATTTACTACAAACTGTGACGCCTTCTTCAAGTCATGAAGCAGTGGCGGTACCTTCATACAAGCCGAAAAGCCGGGCTTGCCCTAACAAAAACTCAATATCACTACTGGTAAAACGCAATTATTAAAATCACTTAATATTTTTTACCATTGTTAATTTTCTTTCATCAGCATTCAAATGATCAATTTTATAAGTTTCTCATATTAAGAATCACCAAACAAATCGCATAAAGCTGCTTATAAATCGTGCGACGCTTTACATTTCTCTCGCACAAGTTGGCTTGCAACCGGGCTTCGGATTTAAAGTATATCCGCTCTCTTCTAACTTTAACAAAATTGCTACTTTATAAACATAATACTGCGTAAGTATGTATAGATTCTATGAGAAATTCATACTCTTTGTCAAAGCCAGCTTGCGTTATGAAGTTCGCAAGTAAGGCCTTCTCCAAATCAGGCTTTATTACCTACCGAATCACGTGCAACTTCAACGCGGGCGAACCAATCAGAGGCAACCGACGACAGCTCGAGCTCGGGCGAACCAATCAGAGGCGAGCGTTAATATACGCGATTGTGCTGTGCAGCAGCCACAGGCAGCAGCCAGCCATTTTTTATTCTTTGTTATTGTCACACTTCACTTTGTTTGAGCGATTGTTTTTAATAACAAGTGTTTTCGAACTTTGTGATTAAAAAAAAGTGTTCCGAGTTCAGTTCGTCGCTTTATTGGTCTCTGTGACGAACTTAGATGTGTTAGGCATGTGATGTGTTGCAAACAAATGTGTACTTAAACGTGTTGATGATTGGCATACGAAAGGCAGAGGTAAATAAATTCTTTGAACATCACACATGATTTATGTATTTCGCAAAGTATTAAAAGTCATCTAGGGCATTAATTATAATAGGTCTATGTAAAAACTCTTTGGATTGTTGGTTGCTTCCATTCAAATAATAAGGTAATAATTAATAAATTATGTGTAGAGGCCTACACATCGACTGTGATTCCCGCGCAAAATGCCCATTTTCGCATTTTGTAGTAATTTTCCAGTTGTATTTATCGTTTTTATCGAAATAGGATAATAAATGCATGCTTAATATTACGAATCTCCACTCTGCGAGAATAAGCTGAGTTCGGATGGCCGGCGCATCGCATTTTGTTGTAATTTTGTACTTAGTTGTATTTATAGTTTTCATCGAAATAGGATAATAAATTCATTATAACATTTTTATTCCTCATGAAGTAACAATTATTCTGGTATAAATTTTACTTAATAATATTATCGTAGATAAGAGAAATTCACAGTTAACTTAACGCGATTTTCGAAGTTTTTTTGGTTTTGTTTCATTTGTTTAGAATAGTAGTTCAATCCAGGAGCTCAAAAAAGTGCCCTCGCGCAATTTATGAAAATCTTTCTCTGCTATTTTGAGTTAAGCGAAATTTACAAAAAGCGAGGCCGCTACGTACTATGCCAATAGCTATTCTACACTATTCAATAAGTAAATACTGTTAATGTATTTATGTTTCTGAGATAAAGAACGCCTAAATTGGTCGCAGTAATTTTTTTTTTAAAAAATTTCTCTAAAAAATCTCATTCAAGATGTAATAGAAGATAATAGCCTGTTTTTTTACCAACGACAAGAACGTTTGGAATGCCACGGCCTATGACGATTTGAGTAAACAATGTGGCTAGTGTCACAAATGGGCACCAACATTGTACCTATGTAGCAAGATTAGGAACTTCAGGTTTCGTGGCTTGCCCCAATCTGAAGCCCTAGGCACGCCACTGTCATGAAGACATTTGGTTGACAGCCAAACCGGTATTAAAATCAATGGCATTTGTAACGGCAAAAGGCAGTACTGGTACCGTTCCATCAATAACTAATTGGTTAAAAACGATTGAAAATATGTCAATTTTAAAAAAACAGATTGTTTTGTGAGTACGATGTAAAATCATTCTGGTGCAGACACTTAAACCAGGATCCACTGGAAAACTTTTTCGGCAGCATTCGTAGCCATGGGGTGCGAAATAATTCTCCCACGTGTGCTGGATTTGAAGCTG
This sequence comes from Scoparia ambigualis, assembly GCA_963921215.1. NCBI lineage: Eukaryota > Metazoa > Arthropoda > Insecta > Lepidoptera > Crambidae > Scoparia > Scoparia ambigualis. Next base: position 6,087,557 of record OY992525.1, on the reverse strand, counting down.
CTTTGGCTTCTCTATTGGTGAATAGTTTAAGCAGCAATTATTCGCCAGGGTCTAATTGTGAAAAAGACTTCTGCACTGCATTAGAAGGATTTGATGAATTACTTTTTGAAAATAAAAGCAATCTTCAAGCAAGTTCGGAAATTGAATCTGATATTTTGAGCAATGACAAAATAATTGTCGATTTTGAGACAAAAAAAAGGATCCGCGAATAATTGCTCAGCTTGAGTATGTCACTGGGTATACTTATTTTAAAAAAAGCTAAAAAAAAAATTAAAAATTGTGAGAAGTGTAAGCAGTGTTTTTACACTAATGATTCCATCAAAAATAAATATTTGCAACACAAGGAATACTCAAAAACCAAAAAATACCTGTATTATCCTACTGAAAATGCTACGAAATGTTTTTCCGAAATCCAGGATATTCTTCACCATACAATGCAAAAAAGTAGTCACATTGAAAATTTAAGAGAATTTATGAAGTTATTATTACATGTCAATATTAAAACATCATTTATTAAATGTGACCATGAAAAAGCAATCAGAGAATTTTTATTTGACTTTGCTAGTAAGTTTTTTGCCTTTAATTGGTGCAAGTGGACCAATAAATTATTAAACGGTACCAGCACTGCTAAAGATGTCGACAAAAGCGATTTGATGCAATGCCAAGCCATATTATACTATATAAAAAGAAGGAAATTGAAAAAGTAACTCTAATTAACTGTAACTTTTTCAATTTCCTTCCTTTTTACTTCGTATTTAACTAGGTATAATGAAAATATGTAAATGTATAATATGAAAATTCGTATGTATGTTGTTTGTTAAAGTATTAAAATAATAAATTACATTCAGTTTTAATATTGGTTTTATTTAAAATATAAATCTGAAGTTAAATATGAAATTGGTGGGAGGGCTACCGGCCTGTATTAAGAAGCTATAGGTACCTATCTACGTATAGTTATGTTGTAGAAAAATGTAGTTTCGACTTTACTCGAGAGATGGCGTTAGACGATGAGAAAGCTGATGACTCTATACCCTATATATAAGTTACTCTATGGCTCAGCCGCGACTGGCATCGATTTTATTTCCTAGCTGCTAGCATTGAGTTATAATATACTACGTGAATTTTCCTCTTTCGTTCCATTTCCATCATTCATTCCTCTCGCACTTTCATTTCTAATTCTCTTTGTCATTCATCATCTTTTATACCATATACGGCTGGGTTTGCCGTCTATCTTTCTTAAAAACACTATGCCATCTCATTTCCTATCTAGTTAATTTCTTAATTTATATATAATCTATGCTGCTACATTGTTGAGCAGGGTTAAATAAGGTACGCTTCACCTGAAATACATCTCATAAAAAACTTAAAAACTAAATTGGCTTTTTATTTACAATAATTTTCTTATTTCTAGTAACTTTCGCGCTCACATACAAGCCGCGCTCGGCGCGTTTGTATGAAGATAGCATACTTCTTTTATTCTACTATGCCTATTAGGCCCTCTGCGTCCCCTCACAGGCGCAGGGCTGGGCGTGTTTACGACACTAACTAGCTCTGCCGCGCGGCGTTCGCTTCAGCCCGGCCCGTACCGCGGGGAACGCACCACGAATATTGAATCAATGAACTGTTGGCATATCAGATATTATTCAAATAACACATACAATACTAGCCGTACCATGCCGTTTCACCCGCGTTAATTTAAGGAAAAAACCTACTAAAATATCTATTCTAACCAAATCTCCAAAATTCTAAAAATGGACCATACAATCTTTGCCACCTTTTTTCACCCCCTTAGAGGTTAAAGTTAATTTTTTTTTTAGTTAATTAAAGAAAGAAATATTTTTACAAATACTTGAACATTCGGTTAAGATGAAGCTGCGTTTATAGATTAATGTTTTATATTTTAGCGTTTTATTAACGCTTAAATATACTTTAAGTGCTTATATCTTTAGTCAACATTGCTTCATCAAAAGCACTGACAAATTTCGACGGTTGAAAGCCAGACCTCGGTAGCCAAGTGGTTAAGGCAGCCGCCCGGAATGCGGAAGGTGCGTGGTTCGATTCCCGCCTGAGGTTGTCGTCTTTTTTTTCAGTGTTTAAAATTTTACTTAAGTATATTTAAGCGTTAATAAAACGCTCAAATATAAAACATTAATCTATAAACGCAGCTTCATCTTAACCGAATGTTCAAGTATTTGTAAAAATATTTCTTTCGGATCACAGAGTGAAAACTTCTAAGATTTGATGAAGCAATGTTGACTAAAAACATAAGCATCAAGCACTGACAAATTTCGACGGTTGAAAGCCAGACCTCGGTAGCCAAGTGGTTAAGGCAGCCGCCCGGAATGCGGAAGGTGCGTGGTTCGCTCCCGCCTGAGGTTGTCGTCTTTTTTCAGTGTTTAAAATTTTACTTAAGTAATAGTCAGTTCGCTTGTGACCACGGCCGCAGCATCGCGGCCGAAACGTCAAGCAGTAAGTAGATATGTACTTACTTACAAAAATTAATCGTGTTAGGTCCCGTTAAAATAGTTTTAATGCAATGCAACGCGATACTTTAAAGTCTTATAGAAAGAAATAGATCAAACAACATAACTTCTCGTTTATCAAAGGCGTGATCACAGCTAAACCTAGTCTGATTGAATCTGATGGTACATCATGTGGCATGTCATTAATCTAATTTATTTTATTAAATTATCAATGTTTTTTCTTCTTTATTTATCTGTTGTGTAATTTATTGTTAGCATTTTGTCTGTCTTTGTCTTTGTTTAATGAAACCCTAAATATGCCTAAACTAAATAAATAAGTTACGCAAAACCGGAGAGAGATAGGTACAGCCATTGCCGAGTTCCTTGCGGTTCCTCCCGTCACAAGTTCATTTTGAACGAACACATTTTTCTTTTATTATTTACATTACTTCGGAAGGCACTTAAACGTAAAGCCGTTGGTCCCGGTTGTTGTCGTGAAATGGATGTCGTTAAAACCCACCAACCACCGCATTGGGCCAGCCCAATCCCCCTATGTGCTTTTAGTCCATGAGGGAAAGCCGAGGTATTTGTAAGCTGATGATTTTTTATTTTCTACTCTCTTGGCGTGGTTGGCTATTCGCTATATTCATTTTAGATCCACGACGGCAACAACAAATGGTCGCTCGTGGTGGACGCAGCAGACACGAACGCATCCAACTGGTGCGAGCAGAACCTCGCGGCGCCCCAGCACCAGGGGCAGGTAGACTACAGGCGAGTATATTACGGCTGCACTACAGGACACAGGCAGATCTACAAGCTAATATATTACGACAACTACACCCTCCGACACATGGCAGATTAAATACAAGCGGGTACACTACAACCTGCTACAACTACACCACATAACTAACATAGCAGATATGATGATAACTGCTATACACCCTCCGACACATGGCAGATATACTATACAGACACATATGTTCACGGCTATTATCCCCGAAGGGTCAGTGCAGTGTTTGGTCCGTCGGTCGCCTGTTACGCGCCCAAGGGCAGAGGCGGGGCGGTAGTATTCTTCTAATGGGCCGCCACCAAATAGCTCCATTTATTACCAGCAAAGGACAATGCCCATTTTGGACCATCTAACTATCGTATATAAACTCTAACCATGCTATCATAGTTTCCCTTTAAAGCCAGGAAAAAATACAATACTAAGTTTTATTTTCCTTTGGTAGTAACCAATTCTTTACTCCAGCCAAATTCGATGAAGAATGTTTGTAAAAAGATTACTGTCACTTGTTTTCTGGAAGAAAGACACCATAGATAACTGTTTTCTTGTGAATCTCTCATAAGAAGAAGTAAAAATCCGAGTGAAACTAGATATTTGCACAAACGATGACAGTCATCTGTTTACAAACATTCTTCATCGAATTTAGCTGGAGTATAGGTTTTTGAACGCACTCTGCCACTCAAAGCGTTTCGTTCCGCCTATATATTAATTAATTTAATGTTTATAAAGCTATATTCTTGTTTTTCTTTTTAAGAATTGGTATCAATTAAGCGTATAATTAAAAAGATTGTGTAGCGCGTAGCGTAGCGTGAAATTTAAACAATAATTCATCATTATGAATTGATTTAACGGCTATATTAACAAGGGTAAAACGAAACGTATTTTTGACTTGTCAGTTGTCAGCTCATTCTGTCAATGTTATCTGTGAGTCTGTGGTAGTCCGAATGGTTATTTTTTAGTTTTATTAAACTCTAATTAACGATTTCTTTGATGTGTAATAAAAATGTGTTGTGGATGATTAATTGAAACAAAAGTGGTATAAAACATGTTTAGCCATATTGTATGTTGCCGAAAAACTTGTTAAAACTGGCTTCTTCTGGCTTTTACAAAAAAAATTGAATTTAGATCAATAAACAGTAACATAATAGATTACATTTTGCTACCAAGTTCGTTTTATACAAGCTAACTTATTGTCAGGTTTTCAAATGTCTGGGCCGTGGGCATTGTCCTTTATTCATTTTGACGAACCTTATGAATCTTACTTAGTAGGTTACTTAGTAAGGTAAAGCAGCTCCTGAATTGGACTATTAGTTTTTCATAAATTCTTTTTAGTGTAAATCCTAAATATATATTTTTATTTAGGACTATTAAGATAATCCCCCGATCCACGGAGCTACGGGTCTACGGCGGCGAGTTGGACGTCAACTTGAAGCACTACAACAGCCCATCGGGATACGCGCAAAAATTTGGTGAGAGCCTATCCATCTATATAAAAAACGTGCTCTTGCGTGGATAGAAGTTGCTAGATTGTGAGCCTATGTAATTGACCGTCTTTCGTTCATTTATCTCCTTCATTACGGAATCGTTCTCCCAGAACCTTCGACCAGAATCTTACCTCTAACTGCCGGAACACAGCAATACTCCTATAGTTATCGCTGTTATCATGGCGACAAACATAGATAGCATTGTGGTAGCTGACCGTCCAGGAATCGAACCTGTGACCACTGGAGTTGGTACTACACCACAGAATTAAGGTTTCGCCAATCCAGATTTTATAAATTCCCAATGGAGCGCGAGATTTTTACAAGCGAGTAACGAGTAAGAGTGGCGAGCTTGTGGAACCAATTTGTGACTGCTTCGAAGCCAACCAAATTGTTCTAGTTTAAGCTAAATAGGTCGGAATTTGAATATAATTTGTATCGAATGCACTGTGGTGTAGGAATAACAATAAAGAACCAACCTTCATTTAAAATCATGTATTTTAAGAAATTTTTAAAAACAGCGCGCTTCCACCTTCTGCCTTATCGTCACTTACCATCAGGTGAGATGAAGGCCAAGCGCGTACCCGTTGGAGAATAGAAAAAAACAATGATTAACCTTTTGAGCGCCAAAGTCCTCTATACTTGACCAGCACTTGCGGGCCCTGTGCGCCAACGACATCTATAGTTGACAAAAAACCCGGCTTACAAAAATATTAAATAAATGTGTTGAAAAACTATTACTGGTATTTTTTTTTCTACATTCGGCAATAAAGAATATCCCTGCAACATATGAGTATAAAAACAAGTCTCTTAGAGCAATAAGAACTGAGAAATATTGAACTATAAAACATGGATTTTTGTCTAAGCAAATACCATGTTCAACACGCCAAAGTCGTCTAATCTTGACCGCTAGTGCTGTACTGCGGAAGGCAGTTTTAATGTAAATAACCTATTCAAAATTCAACTAAAACGTGTTATTTTACTTTATTGTTATTGCTATTTTAATTTAATGAAATGTAAGAAAAATAACACTACCATAGCGTACCGTAGCTCAGCTACATGAATAAAGAATCGTCAAATCAACTTTACCTAATAAATCTGTTGTATATTCATACTTATTAGGTGTGTACCTATGTACAAAAAGTTATGGTTTGTACTCTTTTCTCTATTAATGTCATCTTTGTTTTCTTGTTCTTTTATAAAGCTGTTCGGTTCTTATAAATTAAATTCTATACTTTTCTAACATTATTCTTTTAATAAGATTATTCCTTCAACACGTTATCAGCACGAAGCTGCTTATTTTAAAGGAAGATAATGTCAGGGAATAGTATGAATTTTCAAGGTATTCAGATGTTAATAAACCGAGACGGTTACCCAACCTGGAAGTTCAAAATGAGGATGCTTCTCATTCATGGGGAGCTGTGGACGTCCATCACCGGGTACGATGATTCTGATAAAACAGCGGAAGATTGCGCTCTCGTATTGACTAGAAGGCGTTGTCAAAAATATGCCTTACGGTAGACGGAGGTGCAATCTCGCACGTGCGAAGTGCGAAAAACGCTAAGGAGGCTTGGAGTGCTTTACAAAAAGCATACGAGGATAAAAGTATGGGTCGACGGCTCTCTCTAGAGCGTAGATTATACAAATATACCTTAACCGATTTCCAAGACATAGAATCTTATATCAACGCCATTATGAGTACTGCTCAAGATCTTGAAGATATAGGTAAGAAGATCGACGATGGATCTCTGGCTGCGATTGTTCTCGGAGGATTGACATCACGGTACGAACCGCTGATAATGGCTTTAGAGAATTCGAATATTGATGTAACCAGTGAATTGGTTAAGGCAAAGCTATTAAACGAGCTTTCTAAGGACCCTCACCAGAACGAGGTGGCTGCGTTACGTTCAACAGGTTCTACAAGCAAGAAAAAGAAGCTTATTATCTGCTTTCAGTGCAGACAACCAGGACACAAAAGCCCCGAATGTCCCAATAAGAAGGACAAGAAGGCTATGAACGTGTCGGGAATGGTTTTTAAGAGTACAGATTGCCATCATAATAAAAAGGTGGAACGGGCTGTTGTAAAGGAAATGGCTCTCTCTGCGCCAGCTGCAAATTATAAGAAATGGATAATTGATTCAGGTGCAACCATTCATATGACTCCGCATCGCGAGTGGTTCAGCAGTTATCGGCCAGTACCAGGTGGAACGATTCTGTGGCTAACGGACAAAAAGTGGCGGCTGTAGGTATTGGTGATGTATCCATTGATACGGATACTTTGGCGAACAGAATAGAGAATGTTGTTCATGTTCCTGATTTGAACTGTAATTTACTTTCAGTGAGTAAAGTAGTAGAGAAGGGTTTCTCTGTAGTTTTCAATAAAGAAGGCTGCACTGTTTATGACTCAAAGTGTGATGTAGTAGACAGTAAAAATACTTTAGCGTATAGTTCTGTATGTGATGGGCTGTATACTTTAGATTGTTCAATTAAAATGTTTAATAATGTTTCAGCTAAACTTGTGCACTCTGATTGTTCCAACTTCCAGCTCTGGCATAAGAGGTTAGGACATCTGTGTCGAATTGGCATGGATCTTCTTAAAAAAGGTCAGGCTATCGGCGTGGAGTACACGGAGGTTGACAAGGAACCATGCATACCCTGCATCAGGGACTGAATAACCCAAAAATTAAGGTACCTTTATATAGCGGTATGGCGTCATACCGAAAAATAGCGGTTACCGGAATATTCCGATATCCAAATTTATATCGGTACCGTAATTTTGAGTTTTTAAATAATAAAGGTTTATTTCGGTATGAAAGAGACGGCTAACAACCGTTTCAAGCATAAGCAACTACTGGCTTTCTTATAAAGCTTTAGTTTGGATTGTTCTCGTTGTCAAAACACGTGCGCCGCGCATAGGTTTGAATTTTTTACTAAAAGACAGGATATACCCACAAAATATTCTTTTCGGCCAAAAACACAAACAAGATTAATTTTGTCAACTTCTAAACTTCACTTACACTCTAAAAGTCCGTTAGTTATGTGTGTGAAAATATATAATAAATTACCTACTTCTTTAAAAAATATACCCACATAAAAATAATTCTTTAAAAAACTGAAAGACCTACTTATTGCAAAATGCTACTACACGCTGGAAGATTACCTAAAAGATCGCCTATAAAAATATAATAATGTATAATAATAAAATAATTATTGATAAATAAATAAAATAATATGTAGATAATATTTTGTATATGTATATATATGTATGTAAATATATGTGCATATGTGTGTATATATATATATATATATATATATATAGAACAATACCTGTACCAGATTGGATGCAATTTTATTCCTATGTACAATAAGTCCTACTCTCGCCTTACGTAATTATATTTATTTAAGTAGAATCACAGAATAACATTGTAGAACAATGCAACTGCCGTGCACACGGACTTTTAAAAGTACGCTTGCCGGTAGGTATATTAACGCCAACTCAAGCTAGTGTCTGCTATTAAGCGGACGGACTTTTACTTAACCCTTAACCGATTCATTGCGTATCCCTCTTTTAATGACTTTTGTGCATGGCGGCTAACAAATATTCTGTGACGCCTCCGTGCGTCAGCCGCCACCCATTAAAGTGACGCGCTTGCGCGTCTTCAGCCATGAGTGAACATATTTTGCTTTTTGTTATGATTTTGGCTTGTTTACACGTGATTGCATTCAGTCGGAATCGGATGTCAAACGTAAAGGGTTTGCTAATTCGTTTAGTGTATTGTAAAGTGACTTATCTACGCGATTTTGCTGGAATGGCTGCTAAGTGATTTATTTGGATCAGTGGTTGTAAACCTTTTGTGTATTTTTAGTAGAAGTTTACAAAAGGGTGTGAAAGGAGTACCTTTATTTAGGTTCTATACCGTAGTGTTGCGATGCAGCCACTATAACGAGTCAAAATATAAAAAATAAAAAAATAAAAAATACGCATGAGTAGGTGTCGGAACTCTTGTTCTCATGTAGTCCAATGAAATGCAATGAAAAAATGGGTCGGGTGGTTCAACTTCATATTGAATAATCACTTGAATTTGCGAATAATCGAACTTACTTATAAAATCAGTTTTCAATCTAGCCGTTTTTAATAGTAGATTGATACACAAGTTGCTAAAATGACATATTAAAACGAGGTATTTTAACTCCCGAGCTTAATTCGATTGCAAGAAAATAAAATAATCCAATACAATATTTAAAATAAATAATGTACAGCCACTCAGGGCTTGTTTATTCGGTTAATTTTCAAACCTAGTCAGCAGCCAGTTCATAGGAACCGTTTTATTAAGGTTTTTTTCTTTTAAACAAGGAGAAATCATATTTTCGGATACACAGCGGGCCTGAGGAAGCCCGCTGGTTATGTGGCGACTCTCCCCCCAACGCCCGGTTCCCTGTCCAGGTCCGAAGGCCTCGACAGGGACTCGGGTGAAGAGGGGCCTTACCCACTAAAACTCCTTACACCATCCCATCACTTTTTTTTTTTTTATGGGTTGGTTTGTAACTTAGGGCTTCATTAGAAGGCAAATATTTCCTTTTGTGTGTTAATTTGGGAGTATGGGTATTTCCTCGCATGGGATAAGCGTAGGCTATTAAAGGATGTTGGGTAATTTTGGGATAAAGGGTTTTGAGGATCAATTTGGATTAGGGTTCGTTTAAGGATATTGGGAATTATTTAGGGAAGTAAGGGAAAGCAGAAAGGAGATGTTTAATTTTATGCCAAGACCATGTACACCTACTCAAAAAATAGTATAAAATACATGTATTTAGTTGGTAAAAGTAATATTCTGTTATGCTTTACCATTTTCGTGTAGAAAAATAAAAATGAAAACATAATTTTCAATAACCTGGCAACTCGATATGCCTTCCTGAGTTAAAATCAAGTGTCCAAAGCTGTAAAAAAGGTAATATAAAGTGTAACTGTCACCATGATTTAAAAAAATAGACCGAAGTTTTTTTTTCATTCCGGATTTTTGGTGGTGGAATAAAATCCTCTATGCTGATTTCATTGAGGTATTTCTGTTTTGGAGCGATTACCTGATAACCTGATAGATAACCGTTTACTGCCTCACTTCTTGACTTCTGCCTGCTATCCTGGACTTTCCTTTGCTGCCTCACTTGTTGACTTCGGCCTGCTATCCCGGACTTGGATTTGCATTTGATTGACCTGTTAAACTGTTGATACCATTGTTGCTACTACCTACATTCGTTGTTTTCAGGTGAGTTTTTCGTATTTTAATTAGGCATTTACGAGAGAATTAATAAAATACTTATTATCACTTCTTTACAAGGAAATAGATTCCGAACACTGCTCTATTGAAATAACAGTAACTATAATCAAAGTGAAATACATTAAACTAAATATAATATCTATTTCAGGCAGCAAACAATGTCTTCTTTGTGTGTGATGGACAGATAGATGTGTTCGGTAGACCATTATCTGGCATCTAATCTGGGGATAGAATTACTAGGTACCTACTAATCTTGGAACAACATGTTGGAGATGAGGTTAGTAGTGCATGTAGTATTTATGAAAAACTATTTTTATTTTCCTATTATTTAGAACCTAACACATTCTTCACAAAACAAAATAAATAGTAGTTTATTAACAAACTTCTGAATTTTAGGTTGACACTGATGGAATACTTTGTCATCCATGTTTCTCAGGACTAGGCGTAGGAACATCATTAACTGAAAATGAAGCTTCTAGCCATCAAGAACATGTTTGCGTTTGGTGCAGATCAGCATTGTTTCAAAGATGAACACATTCTATCTCAGAAGGACCTTAGAGAGAACTGATTGCTGCTAGAATTTATTCTAGACAGGTATTGATTAACTTTTTAAATACATAACATAAATTCATGTTCAAATAATAATAATTGAAGTACTTACCTAGTTTTTTTAATGAATTACTGATTTAAATTACAGTCTTTTTGTAGATTCCTGAAGGAGGATTAGTACGTTATTCATGCTGGGTCTACTTTAGGGGCTCATTAGTCAAAATCCCAGGCCTCCTAGAACTTTGGCATCACAGGACTCAAATGTCTGTGTATGGTGCAGAAGATCACATGCATTGCCCCAAAAGAAATAAACTCGCGAAAAGAATTAGTCCAAGACAGGTATCTTTTCATAGTTTTGTTTTCAAGAGACACAAGTGAGTGATCTAATGTAAAAAAAATACTTTACATTCCTCACATTTTATGATTTCTTTGTTTACAGATACCTAATAGTGGACGTGTTTGCTATGCTTGTTGGGTGGCTGTTCAGCGAAATATTCGCAGACAAGCTGCAAACAATGCTGTGAGGCAAATAGAGAACGTAACTGTTGATAGGAACGAGCATCAAGCAATCACGTATGATAGAAAGGTTTGCGTGGGGTGCAGATCCTCTTTGCTCCACAGACGGACACATATGTAGGGAGATGGTCCTGAGAGAAATATAATCTCAGAAATAATGTTTTCAAGAGAAGTAAGTAGTCTTATTTATCAAAAATCTTTTTATATAATTGCCCTGAAACACTATGCCCCATATCTTTGTTCTACTGTACGGGGGATGACAAAAAAATTGTTTTGAGCTCACAATTCACTAAATAGTCGATCTCATTTAGTTTTTTAAAAATATCTTCAGTGTTTTATAATAGTATAGATAGATGTGGTAACAATTTTGTGTTTTCAGCTTCCAGCGGATGCATTAGTATGTATGGGATGCTGGAGAATGGTCCAGGAGTTACGAGAGAACCCCAATATTATCGCAGTACCAGAAACAAGTTTGCAAATAAAATAAACATTAATTATGCTTCATAAATTGTAAAAATGTTTTATTTCATTACTACCAGTTACCTACTCTACCTACTTAGGTGTGTTACTTTAACTAGGTATTATTCACTGCATATTAGTACGTACACTAGGACTAGTACCATGTTCTCATATGGTTGTGTTCTTTAATGTATGTTAGATTTGATTTGATGTAAGGGTTGAGGTGCTGCTCTTCTGTTGTGTAGGTGCAGCAATAGGTAATAAAACGCTGAAATCTAGCAGTCAATTACAATTAACAGCTTATGTATACCTACCCAAATATGAAACTAATAGAAGATATAATTGTTATTATTATGATTAGCCGCAATTGTCCCACTGCAGGGCAAAGGCCACCCTTCCCTTCTTCCATTCCTCCCTACTAGCAGCGATCTGAGACCAATCCTTTTAGGAAAAGGAAAATTATGTTAAGTACCTATAAAAACAGGCTCATCTGGGTAATCTCCTAGTGCCCAGTTATATGCAGCCAAATAAAGATAAACAATGTTCCTGACTGAAGTGAAATTGTGTCTTTAAGTCTCTAAGACTAATTCTAGCGGCTCACTTACTAGACGCTAATGCCGTATCTTCCCTTTTTGTTTTAATTTAAGAGGTCTACAGATGGAATGGTTGCCTCAGAAAACTGCATTGTTTACACTCAGAGCAGCAGGCAGATGTATGTTTGTCTATTTCTCTTTTATACTTACACCAATAGAAATACATGCTTTGCTAGTAAAAATATCTCGATTTGACCTGGCCAAGAGTAAGTTAATTTTTATGTAACATTATCAATGTCAGTATTGGAATATAGAGTTGTTATTAGGACCAAAATCACAGAAATCAATTATTAAAGACCAAAATACTGTACGTAGGTAGTTAAGAAAAAGAAAAGTACTTTTGTTTTGACAGCCACTTGACATGTCACATGACGTTGACAGATTACCGCCTGCGATCCAAAAGTTGCTATAATTTGTTATTTAAAATAAATTCTACATGAAAACTATTCATTTATTTGGAGAAAATCATTTCGAATAAGCTTATTCCATTAATTAGCTACAGTTTGGTATTGTGTACATGGTGTTGGCATTTTCTCCATACAAAATTAAACATCTCCTTTAGAATCTATTATTAAATGCCAAAATTTTTGAGGTGGACTTTAGAGTCCTATATTTAAATTTAAGTGGACTTAAGGTCCACTTCTAGTCGATTGCGGGTCACAAATAGTTAGGAAAGAAAGATTTTAGAGGTAGAAGGGAAAGAAGAAGTAAGGATAAGAATAAGGAAGGAATTTTTAGGGTTTTATGGGATTATTTTTGTTTATAAGCTTTATTTGCGTTAGTTTTTAGTCTTTAATTTAGGCTTAAATTTATTTATTAAGTCTTAATTCCGTATTATTATTTTAATTTAGTTTTATTTTAATATTATTATTGAAGAATGAATTTAATTTTTTTACGTTTTTTACAGAGTTTTGAGAGATTTATAATTTATTTATGTAATAGTTTTTATATAAAAAGGCTAGGCATTATACTTGCAAATTTTCTGCCAATTTATTTTAGGTTTGTTTATGTGTATTATTTGGTCAAAGTTTTTTATTTTAGACTAGGTAAAAATTTTATTAAAAGTTTTAGGTTTGTTTTAGAAATTTTTAGTGTTTTACTTTGGGCCTTTAAGTGTAGATTTTATTGTGTGTTATTATTTAGGAACAATCTGTGATAAATTTATTTAAAGGTGTTAAAGTTAATTTTATTTTTTTTAAAGATTTTATTATGAATATTAGGGTTTTAATTTTTAGTGTAGATTATTTTAATGTTATTTTAGTTATTCAATTTAGGTAATTTTAGTTTATAATAAGTTTTGATTTCAAAATATGTTCAATTTCCATAGTCTGTTTGGTTCTGCAAGCGCAGAACCATAGATTTGATTCGGGGGCACTCTTTTCCATTCGTGGCATTATGGCTGGAGTCCACTTTAGTGCCCATGCGCAGGTTGTGTGCGGTACAGTTATAACATTTGGGTCTGTCCAGTTTGTTTGGGCACTCGGTGATCTGATGTCCTGGACTAGCACAGTGGGCACATGGTTTTTTCTCCGCCTTGCACTTGGACTTTGTGTGCCTGTATTGCAGGCACTGGTGGCACTGCACAAAGCGGCTGAAGTCCTCAACGTGGACCCTGCTATGGTCCACGTTGAGCCTCCCGAGAGCGAGGATGGTCTTACGCATCTCGGGAGTGACCTCCACAACCGCATTGTACAGTGCCGGGTTTCTGTTTGAAGTCAGAAAGCAGATGCGAGAGATGGCCACGTCATTTTGGGTCACAGCGACCTCCACCAATTCCTCGCGGGGGATGTCTTTCGAGACTCCCTTCAGGATAAGAAGTGGTGGTCGCTGCTTCGCCGGTTCGGCGACGAAGTTAGGGCTCTCGTGGTGACGGGCAATTGTCTCATCGCACTGCTCTCTGCGTTCAAACTCGACCCTTAGTTTTGAGTGCGTGATCGGCAGAATTTTGATGGGGGCATATTTGTGCCTCCGGAATGATATCTCTTTCTTCCACATGGACATCACTTCCGGAGGCTTGAGGGAGGCGTCAAATGGGCTGACAATAATTGCGGGGTAGGTTTCGGGAGTTGGGGGCAACCAATTGCTCCAAAAACCACCACCACTTATGCAAGCGTTACTGCTGGCATCCCATCACTTGTCGTCAGGGTGGTTCGGGACCACGGACGGCAGACTCCGAATTCCACCCTACGACGGCCCGCCAGTGGGGAGGACGCCCGGGATAGTTTGGGCGCCCTGCAGATTCCCATGAGTTTCATGCAATGCGGCTATGGGGTCTCCCACCCCACAGTCACGCAAGCCTCACTGCGGTGGAAGGAGGTGGGCAAAATGCCGCCTTCTCCTACCGACTCGCCTGCGTCGGATCGGGTCCGCATGGAGTTGCTCCTCGCGGACCCTCTCCGCGGCCTCCTTCTGTGAAACAACCGCTTCACTGATCAAGGCCATGGCCCTCCATGATCTGTCGCTGTCTAGCATGGCTTTTACCACGCTAGGCAGCGAGAGTGTCTCCCCCAACGACCGACATCAGACTGTGGCGCTGCGCAGCCCACGACCCGCACTCCTCAAGGGTGTGCGTTTCTGTGTCCTGCGCAGCTCCACAGCTGTGGCATTCTGACGTCGACTCCCCTCGGTGCAGGTAGTATCCAAAGCATCCATGCCCAGACAGCATCTGCTCCAAGTGGAAAGATAGAGTCCCATGTCGCCGCTGTAGCCATCTCCCCAATTCTGGTTGGATGGCTCGGCACAACCGGGAGCCGTAAGTCGATGACCGCAAATCATCGGCCCATTTGGCCAGCAGCTCTTGGTCAGCCAAATCTCGAGCCTGTTTAAGCTCTTCTTAAGTATGGTTTCTACCCTGTTCTTTAGCCTCTGCCCGCTGTCGGTACAGTTCCGCCAGCTTCACTGCCTCCAACCCCCATGGCGGGATGCCAGCCAGCGCACAAGCTGCAGCATGAGACACTGTCCTGTACCCTCTGATGGCCCTCAACGCTATTATCCGCTGTGCGGCACGAAGATGTTGTTTGTTGGTAGCGTTGAGGGCAGTCGCCCATATAGGGGCCCCATAAAGGGCCATCGAGCCCACTACTCTAGCATAAAGCCGGCGAGTCAAAGCGTTCGGCCCACCAACATTCGGCATGTTGCGTCCCAAAGCGGATGCCGCACTGACGAGAAGAGGGGAGAGTTTGCGAAAGTGCTCCTCGAAGCGCCAACGCCCGTCCAGAATGAGACCCAGATACTTCATCCGGACCCCAACCCGGATCCTATGCTCGTCTATATCTAGGTGGGTTCCAGGCGGCGGTCCTCGTCGAGGCCCATGGAAAAGAAGAGCCTCAGTTTTACCGAGCGCTACCACGAGCCCCAACATATGGATTCTGTCCACCACCAGAGATGTTATGACGGTGACCAGTCTCCCTGCCTCTGCTCAATTTCCGGGCCGGCCCGGGCCGTGATCAGAGTATCATCTGCATAACAGATTACATCGGCCCGTGGGCCTACCCAAACATTAAAAAAAACCTGTTTCTAAAAAAACAATAAAATGGGTTTTGAATCAATTAAACGGTTTATAGAGGTTTTTTCTTCTTTTTTTAGTACCTAAACACACCGGGACAACGCGAGCTCGCGAGTGGCAAAGCGAATAGCGACCTTCCATACGTAGACATGAATTCTATTTGCCTGAAATACCGCTCTCCCAAAGTGAGCGCGCGAGTTTTAAATCGACTTGCGAGCTAATGTCTACACACGGAAGGTCGCCATTAGCCTAATCGCCTCGCCAGCAGTAGGTACATTTCGCAGCTTTGGATTAAACTGGTTTATTTTGGTTTTTGAAGCCCTCTCATTTACATTGGAAGCGGTTTTTGTAAAAACCTTATTCAATAACCGGGATTTTTAAACCGGTTCGAAGCCCTATCGTCACTAATTCAATTTATAATTAGAAAATATTAATAAAGGAAAGATGGCAAGCCAGTTTTTAAACAACGATGTAAAGGTTTACCTTTACATCGTTGTTCCATAATAAGTCTTAACGCGTCAAAAACGTATGCCGCATAATCGCGTTTATCGTCCGGCATAGAAAATCGCGTAGCGAATTATTTATTACATCAAGCAAATCCTCAATATAATGAAAGTTCTGCTAATTAGCACTCCCTAAAAAGTAATTCTACAAAGTTTCAGTGGAATTTTCTTTATGACGCTATGTGGCGTCATACGCCATACACAAAAGAAGTAAAATTAGGGAACAAAAAGTTTGCAACCACTGAAGTTTTTTAACTGGCGCTATCTCCTAAAACGTTCAATACAGGCATAATCTACGTGTCAAATAATATAAGTTCTGTTAATTAGATCTCTCTAAATAGTCATTCTATAGAATTTCAGAGGAATTATTTATGACGCCATTTGGCGTCAAACACCATACGTAAAAGATATCAATGAAGCTCCATGGCGTCATACGCAATGAATCGGTATGCATGGCAAATGGCAACACGTAATGATGGACTTATTATACTAGTGCAGTAAGTTGGTTTTCACAGACGAGTAGACTAATGTAAGGCTTACTATTGACATGAGTTTGTAAATACCAATTTCCGCACTAGTGTAAAAAGATGTTTACACGCGCACATTTTTTACACATTTTTGCGCGCGACACGCAACAAAAACAGGTTTTTACTTGTCGCCTCGCAAGCAAAAGCAAGTCTCACCCCTCACCCTGCGCCCCGCAACTGTCAATGCAACGTTTTTCGGTACCGATATCGCATAAAGGTTAAATAACGGTAAAGCCTTACCTTTATTTTATTAAGGTACACTTATTTTTTACCGGTAACGTAACCTTATACCGTAACCGCTTTCAGTCCCTGCCCTGCATAGAGGGTAAGCAGTCTAGAAAGCCTTTTAAAAGCTTAAAATACAGGAAGGCTACATCACCACTTCAATTGGTTCATACCGATGTATGCGGACCTTTTTCTACAAATTCGTTTAAAGGTAGTAAGTATTTTATTATTTTTATAGATGATTATACACTTTTTATTTTTGTGTATTTTATGTCTTCTAAAACTGAAGTCAAAAATAAATTTTGTTCCTTTCATTCTCATGTTGAGAGACAGTTTGGTGGAAAACTGAAGACTTTGCGGTCAGACAATGGAACTGAGTTCATGAATAGAGAATTGATGGATTATGTTCAGTCAGTGGGTATCGATTGGCAAACGACAGCACCTTACAGCCCTCAACAAAATGGCGTAAGTGAACGGTGTAATCGTAGCGTAGTAGAGAAGGCTCGGTCACTATTGTCACATGGTTCTCTGTCTAAAGCTTTTTGGCAAGACGCAGTGGAGACAAGCGTCTACTTGAAAAATCGATCACCACACCGCGCGCTTAGTGGTAAAACACCATTTGAAATGTGGTTTAATAGAAAACCCAATCTGTCACCACTTCAATTGGTTCATACCGATGTATGCGGACCTTTTTCTACAAATTCGTTTAAAGGTAGTAAGTATTTTATTATTTTTATAGATGATTATACACTTTTTATTTTTGTGTATTTTATGTCTTCTAAAACTGAAGTCAAAAATAAATTTTGTTCCTTTCATTCTCATGTTGAGAGACAGTTTGGTGGAAAACTGAAGACTTTGCGGTCAGACAATGGAACTGAGTTCATGAATAGAGAATTGATGGATTATGTTCAGTCAGTGGGTATCGATTGGCAAACGACAGCACCTTACAGCCCTCAACAAAATGGCGTAAGTGAACGGTGTAATCGTAGCGTAGTAGAGAAGGCTCGGTCACTATTGTCACATGGTTCTCTGTCTAAAGCTTTTTGGCAAGACGCAGTGGAGACAAGCGTCTACTTGAAAAATCGATCACCACACCGCGCGCTTAGTGGTAAAACACCATTTGAAATGTGGTTTAATAGAAAACCCAATCTGTCTCATCTGAAGGTTTTTGGATGCAGAGCACTTGTTCATGTTTCATCCAGTCACAGATGTAAATTGGACATGAAAGCTGAGGAACAGATTTTTGTAGGATATTCAGATGATCCTCGTACTTATTATTTCCGGAATGCGGCAAGTCCTAGACGGTTACTAAAGTCAAGAGATGTTACATTTTTTGAAAATAACTTTTCTGGACTGAAGGAAAATATCGAGCCTATAGGTACTGTGAACTCTGATATTGTCAATTTACTTTCACAGGCACCATCGCCAGCAGTTTTAAGACAAGAAGTACAACTCCCCTCTTCACCTGGGAGATGTGAAGTAGATGCTCCTAACATAGATACTTCTTTCATGGACGCTGAGGATGCTGATATTGAAATCAATGACACAGACAATGTAGAGGTCAACAATGTTGATGATCAGCAGTTGGGTGACTCTACAGATTTCTCAATTGAATCTACTCGATATCCTTCAAGAGTTCGCAAACCACCGGATTACTTCTCATATAATACTTTGCTAGACGATGGGTGCGATGATCCAAATAATTATCTAGCTGCGATTAACAGCGATGAGAAAGATAACTGGATTTTAGCAATGAAAGATGAGTACAATGCCATACTCAGAAAGGGCACATGGGTTTTGGTAGACAAGCCAAATCATAAAACGTGTATTCCTTGCAAGTGGGTCTTCAAACTGAAGCGAGATGCGAAAGGTGACACTGTCAGGTATAAAGCGCGTCTAGTAGCAAAAGGTTTTCGCCAAAAAGAAGGTATCGATTACCACGAAACCTTTTCTCCGGTTGTACGCAACTCGTCGTTGCGAACCCTGTTAGCGCTTGCAGTACAGGAAGATTATAAGGTCCGTCATATGGATGTAGACACAGCTTTTCTGAATGGCAATTTAGAAGAAGAAATCTACATGACATCTTTTGTAAGGAAAGGAGAAGAGTCGAAAGTGTGTTTATTAAAACGGTCACTTTATGGATTGAAGCAGGCACCAAGAGCCTGGAATACAAAGTTAAAACAGACTTTGTCAGTTTTTGGTTTTATGCAAACCTTTTTTTTTTCGGCGGTAGGTGTCAAAAACGGAAACAGTGCTCTCCAATCGTTAAATTTAATTTAATTAAAAACAGTGGTTTTTTCAACTAGATTTTATGTGAATTTTGTTGCATAACAAATAAAACAAGCCCACTTACGTTTGCATTATATTTAATGTCATAATACTTCACATTGGACACCACCTGCCAGTGCCAGCACATCTATCACACTTATCTACAATAGCACTATCCGCATAGAAACTAACTACACCATGTCACAGCTGTCCGACATTATGTCTGCACAGAAGAGCTTGGAGGAGTGTTTCTCCAAGAAGATGCAGAACCTTGAAGCGCAGATCAAGAATGCAGGACCTAGCAAGGAAACTGTAGCTAAGGTTGCTGAAGATTTCCGGACATTCAGGGAGCTTGTGTTCAGCATGCTCGGGTTGCTCCGGAGGCAAATTAACGAGTGCTCTACTCAGATTGATGCCATTGAAACCAGACACCGTCGCAAAGCCTTGATTTTCCTTGGTATAGCCGAGTCCGAGGAGGAGGACTGCAAGGACATTATACTGGGCATTCTCCAATCTAAATTAGGCCTCAAAGATACCACGAAGACCTCCATAGCGGTTTGTCACAGATTGGGGACTACCAGCGGCAGTGAGCGCGATCAGCAGCGGCCAGTTCTTGTTAAGTTTCCACAGTATGATGTGAGGGCTGCGGTCTGGAGGGCGAAAACCGGCTTGAAGGGGACCACCATCTCAGTTAAGGAGTTCCTTACAAGGTCGAGGCAAGCTGTCTTCAATAAGGCTCGACTGCATTTCGGTGTTCGGTCTTGCTGGACACAGGATGGCGTTATCCTGATCAAGACCACTGATGGAAAGCGTCATAAAGTTGTCACAAGTGAAGACCTAGAGTCCATCATTGCTGGGTATCCTGGTGCGTCGTCGGCAGCCGCTGGGAATCGTCGCGTTAAACCTGGCAATAGGAACAAGTAACTTTTTATTATTGTTCTCGTGTTACATTTTAGTTTAATGATTTAGTTGAGTAATTGAGTGATTCACAGTGTTTCATATTCATACTGCTTTTATGCTGTCCACTTACCATTTTATTTCTGGTTTTTATCATCACTTAGTACAAATTCATCCTTTTTTTCAAGAGAAATCATTTAATATTGTGGGTAGATTAATAACCAATTGTTTCACATATTTACATTCTTGGTTTCTCGCTCAGATAATCTACTTGTTTTGTGCGGATTTTTAATTGATTGAATAATTTAATGAAGGAGGTCCTCGCTCAATGACAGTTACACATATCAGTCTATTATTTTAACGTCTGTCACTGTCTGTCTTACTTAACTGATGACAGTTCAGAGGTTGTATGCTTATTTTAACGTTTTGTAATTTCAAGTTTGTACAATTTTGTTGTAAAGCCTAATTCGCACTCGTGTAGTGATTTAATTATTAATTGTTTAGCGTGAGTATTTATTTTGTCATAGCTGTTAATAATTTTTACCCCTACTGTTGATCTTTTTTTTTATTTTATTTTTTATAATTGCTATTTTTATCGTACATGATGTAAAGCTGGCGGGTGGTGTGGTGTATTAGGCGTAAAAACCACGCACAGTTTACTTTATTTTATATTTTAGTTAATTATTTTTTTATCTATATTTATTTATTAATATGGTATTAGACGATTGTGCTTATTATTCTGCCAACGAATCTGTATCAGCTTCTAGTGATGAAAGTTTTTGTTCCGCTGCCGACACCCTTGGTGACTTTCTGAGTCAAACATTTGGTCATTCTTCTAATTTCCTAAATGTGTGTCATATCAACGCACAAAGTGTGCCAAGTCATTACAACGAATTGCTCGATGTGTTCTCTGGTCGCAATTTACATGCCGTTTTAATTTCTGAAACTTGGTTCAAACCACATCTTCTGTCCTCTGCCTTCTCCCTTCCTGACTTTACTCTCATCCGAAATGATCGCGTTGCGAGGGGTGGTGGTGGCGTGGCCATCTATCTTCGCAGCGCTATCTTTTATAAAGTAGTAGCTTCTTCTAGACCTGACTCTTCTGCTGAGTACCTGTTTCTGGAGATTGGTCTAGGGTGCGCTAAAGCTATTCTTGGTGTTGTCTACTGTCCCCCCTCTGTTGACTATTTCACTGATTTTGAATCGGTTTTAGAATCTCTGGGTTCTGAGTATGCACATCACATCATCATGGGTGATTTTAATACCAACCTCCTAGTACCCAACTCCCCTCGTTCCTGTAAGCTCCGTCACATCATTGAGTCAGCCAGCCTGCATGTTTTACCTTTACAACCAACTCACCTTAACATTAATGGTGATGATACATGGCTCGACTTAATCCTTACTTCAAATCCTTCCCTTATCCCTTCACATGGTCAACATATCGCTCCTGGTTTTTCCCATCATGACCTAATTTTCCTGTCCTATACACTCAAGCCCCCAAAACCCATTCCTAAGGTACTGTACAGGCGCTGCTTTGCTCATATTAATGTTGACAAGCTACAGAGCGAAGCATCCGAGATCAACTGGGATGCCTTGCTTCAAGCATCCTCTGTTGATGAGAAAGTTGATATCTTTAACGACACGGTGATTGCCTTATACGATCGCCATGCGCCTGTCAGGAAGATCAAGGTGAAACGGCCACCGGCGCCTTGGATGACTAAGGGTATTGAAATGGCGATGAGGCGCAGGGACCGGGCATTTCGTAGGTTTAAAAAGGATCGGCTGGAGGAACATTGGGTCCTTTTTAAGACTGCCAGAAATCGGTGTAACCAGATGATACGTAACGCAAAACGTCGCCATATTCTCAACAACATCTCGTCTTCTTCTTCTGCCGACATCTGGAAGTTTCTTGGAACCCTAGGTATCGGCAAACCGCGACATTTAGACCTGCCTAGTACAATTGGACTAAACGACCTAAATCTCCACTTTACTGCCACATCACAACTTGATCCGATGTCTGTTAGATGCACCGTTGCTTCTATAACTGGTCTAACGCGTCCTAGAATAGTCCCGTTTCATTTTTCTCCAACCAATGAGGCAGAGATCAAAAAGATTATCCTCTCCATTAAATCCAATGCTGTGGGATGTGATAATATCAGTCGCCGTATGATAGTGACTATACTGGATCATCTCCTCCCTGCTATCACCCACATCATTACTTCCTCCTTTAGTTCCTCAGTTTTCCCTACCCTATGGCGCAAAGCCTATGTCCGTCCTCTTCCTAAGGTTTCAAATCCAACGCTTCTTAATCATTTCCGTCCGATATCCATTCTACCCTTTATGTCTAAGGTGCTCGAAGCCTGTGTCCATAAACAATTCTCCCAGTTTGTTTATCATAATTCTCTCCTCGACCCGTTGCAATCTGGTTTCAGGCCTGGACACAGCACTGTTTCCGCACTCCTTAAAGTGACTGGCGATATTAGGGCAGGAGTGGAGGATGGAAAAGTAACCTGCTTGGTTCTTATTGACTTCTCCAATGCCTTTAATACCGTCAGTCACGAAATCCTTCTGTCCATACTGTCCCATCTTATGGTCTCTGACGAAGTGGTGGAATGGTTTTTATCTTATCTTTGGGAACGTCAGCAGTCAGTTCAATCAGGAGAATCATCTTCGAACTGGTGTAATCTAGAAACTGGCGTTCCTCAAGGCGGCATTCTTTCTCCTCTTCTTTTCTCAATTTTTATTAATTTCATCACTCATAAACTTCAGTGTTCGTATCATCTCTACGCTGATGACCTGCAATTATATGCCCAGGCAAGTGTGGATGAGCTGAATGATGCCATTAATGCACTTAACAAGGACCTAAACAGCATCAAATCTTGGTCAGACCAGTTTGGGGTTGCTGTCAACCCTGCAAAATGCCAAGCTGTATTGGTGGGGAGTCCTCGGATGATGTCCAGAATAAGTTGCAGTGGTCTCCATCCTATTATCTTCGACGGTACTCACCTATCGCTGAAAATGTTAAGGATCTGGGTTTACTTGTTGACTCCAGGTTGAACTGGCAGGCTCAGGTGACGAATGTTTGTCGGAAAGTCACTGGAGTACTTCGTTACCTTTACCGCCTCAAGAACTTTTTGCCTGTTAACGTCAAGGCTTTGCTTGTACAGACCCTAATCTTTCCTATTGTCGACTATGGTGATGTGTGCTATCTCGACCTGAATGCAGATCTACTCAACAAGCTCGACCGTCTCTTAAATAACTGCATTCGATTCGTATTTAACCTTCGGAAATATGATCATGTGTCCGCATGCCGATCACAGCTTAAATGGTTGCCCATTCGGCTGCGTAGAAGTATGCGGGCCTTGACCACTCTCTTTTCTGTTTTATGTTCTTCTAATTCTCCCTCTTATCTTTCCTCTCACTTTCAATACTTAAGTTCTAGTCATGACAAAAATCTTCGATCTTCTTTTAACCGTTTGCTCATTTGTCCCTCTCACCACTCTGACATCATTCACTCTTCCTTCTTTGTTAGACCCATCCTCCTCTGGAATTCTCTCCCTCTTAATATCAGAATGTCTACCAGTCGGTATGCGTTCAAAACCAAGTTGCGCAGCTTTCTCGCAGAACAAGCTGATACTCCCAATCAGTAATCGTCCAATAATTATGTTATATTTATGTATTTATTTATTACTTAATATATATGTAATAGAATGTATATGTATCTATTGTGTAGGTATATATGTATATCGTATATGTATTTATGTATTATGAATATATTTTCACTTAATTTGTGCACCCTACCATTTTTGTCTCTGCACCACCCGATGGTTGACTGGGAGAGAATGCCTAAGGCATTAAGTCCGCCTCTGTACTTTATGTGCATAAAGTGTTAAATAAATAAATAAATAAATAAACCTCTGAGCCGTGTATTTTTAAAAACAATTCAGACTTAGACTCCTTGGTTCTGGCTGTATATGTTGACGATCTAGTAATATTATATAAAAATGAAACTACGTTTGACAATTTCAAATGTCAATTTGAAAAATATTTTTCATCAAAAGATCTTGGCGAAATTAATTTCTTTACGGGAATAAATATTCACCATGATAGTTACGGAATGAAGCTATCTCAGAGTACATATATTGAAAAGATGCTGAGAAGATTTGACATGCAAGATTGTAAGGTAGTTTCTACTCCATTAGTCAAGAAAAATCTTGAGCCTGGTATTGGTGAGTGTGAGTACCCTTACAGAGAGTTAATTGGCTGTCTAATGTTTTTGGCTGTAAATACCAGGCCAGATATAGCGTACACGGTGAGCTACTTGAGTCAATTTAACTCCAAATTTGATCAGTCACATTGGAATATTGCTAAACGATGTCTACGTTATCTGAAGGCGACAAAAGATAGTGGTATTACATACAAGAAAGAAAAAGGTAATACTACAATTTTGACGGGTTTTTCAGACGCAGACTGGGCAAATTGTCCAACTGATAGACGATCTTACACTGGATTCTATTATGAACTTGCAGGCGGTCCTATTTCGTGGGAAGCTAAAAAACAGCCCACAGTGGCTATGTCTTCCGCTGAAGCCGAATATATGGCATTGGCTACAGCAGTAAAGGATACGTGCTTCTTAAAACGACTGATATTCGATATAACAGGTAAGTCGCTTAACATAGTTTTGTATACGGATAGTCAGAGTGCACAAAAATTAGCTATGAATCCGGTTCACCACAATAGGACAAAACATATAGTTTGTCCGAGAAAAAGTGAACGATAAAACCGTTAAACTTAGGTATATGCCCACCGACAGGTTACCGGCACATGTTTTGACGAAACCTTTGGGTCCAACAAAGCATCGCAGTTGTTTACAAATGATTAGTATATCCTAGTTTTTCGTAATGGTTTTATTTACTGGTTTTTTATGCCTTAGTATTATGAGTGCAATGCAATTAACTTTTTGAGGGAAAATGTTGTATATTCATACTTATTAGGTGTGTACCTATGTACAAAAAGTAATGGTTTGTACTCTTTTCTCTATTAATGTCATCTTTGTTTTCTTGTTCTTTTATAAAGCTGTTCGGTTCTTATAAATTAAATTCTATACTTTTCTAACATTATTCTTTTAATAAGATTATTCCTTCAACAAAATCCAATATGGCAACTCTGGCGCATCCCTAGCGCGTCATCAATAATCAGTTCTCTGGGCGCCGTGGTCACGAATAGACGATAGCCTGATGACGTCATAAGCGCATAGTGAGGAAAGTAGTGCAGTGCAACATGAGCGATTCAATTGAACTTCTTCGCATTTCGGAAGGCGTCGATGATGACGATGAATTTTCGGAATCTGATTCAATTATTGAAGAAGATTTAGAGGTAAGTAAGTATATGCAAATTCTTAATAAATTAAACTTTATTTCTGTTATTAAAACGTAGGTACATAGAAATCTCGAGTTTTCGATCGTGAAAGTTAAGTAATGTTCGCCGAGGTCGCCCAGAGTATGGGTGACCGTAGGTTCATAAAATCACGAGGTTTTCGATTGCGAAAGTTAAGTAATGTTCACCGAGGTCGTCAAGGGGATGGGAGACCGTAAGTTCATAAAATCTCGAGGTTTTCGATCGCGAAAGTTAAGTAATGTTCGTCGAGGTCGCCAAAGGGATGGGTGACCGTAGGTTCATAAAATCTCAAGGTTTTCGATCGCGAAAGTTAAGCAATGTTCGCCGAGGTCGCCTACTGGTCACCCATCAATTACTCGACCTGCGCAAATTTGCTTAACTTTTGTGACTGTAAACAGAACGTCATCCACTGCGTCATCGATTCTCTTGAAGGCATTTGCTATTTTGCATCACCATAACTATTGCGGGTAGATTAATTTTATTTTTACTTAGGGTAGCGGTAGGTACCGTCATCTAATATGGATCATATGCATACAACACGTGTGCACGGTGATATAATTTAATTGTAGTTTAATTACAAAGCTAGTTAGAAAGTTAGTTTTGTAATTTAATAATAAATAAAAAATGAATCACTATAATATTATATTAATATATTATATTATATTGTTTACTAAAATATGTTTGTTTTTATTTATAAAAATATTTTTGTACTGTTTTGCACCGGTTAAAATTGACACTTTCTATGTATGTTTTTTTATATCCCATGGTTGATACCAAGTAGGTACCTTCTCAGTTTTGTTTATATAGATAGATATCATCATGTTTAGATAGATGGCATCGAGATTTGGTTTGTCGCGATTTAGTTTGTCGCAATTTGTCGCGCTAACGTGCATCGAGATAGTGTGTTTCGAAATTACGTATTACACTCTGCTAATTACCTACATTTTTAAAGTTTTTGTTTTCGAGTTTAAAATAACCAATATAGACTTAAAAATCATAACAAAGGTTTTTCTAAGGCGAGCCGCAATTTTAGTTCGTAACGGTTGCGAAAAAAAGGACGAAATCACTATAAAGATGTTTAGGTATCATCTCGAGATCACGCGAGCGGATAATTATCAAAGTGTTTGGTGTATTTTTATAATTCAACGATAGTTAAAGTACATATAGGTATAATATAATAGAGTAATATTCTTTACAGAAATAAATCTCTAAAACCATAGTTCAACATAATCAATCCTTTAAAAAAAATAGGTAAGTAACCGTTAGTAAGCATTAAGGTCTAAAATAGCGGGTAAGTAGGTATATCGACTTGCTAACTTTCGGCATTACGCTCGTCTAGTAATATTATTCTGTGCGCTCGTTCCGAAAAGTATTGTGAGTAGACTAAAAACGATATATTGATAAAGATTTCAGATCTAAAATAGCGTATCAGCAGGCCCGTGTCACTACGTAATTCGGTCGATTTACATACCTACACGCTCGGTCCGCGCGCGGAGACAATTTAGTTAGTAGTGTCACGCACGCAGTACGCAGAAAGCGACCGACGGACGCGGCAGTTTGTTTCACGTTAACTTTATTTTCGCAAGTGGATAGTTCACAGGATGGTGAAATAAAAGCGTTACTGTGCTGCATTCGGATGCACTAACACGAAATTTAAAGATAAGGATTTAACCTTTCACAAAATCTGTTGCCGTTTGCACTTACTTAATATAAGCAAAGCACATAGTAAGACATAGTAACATAAGTAAATATAATAGAGTATTAATACGGATAGTTGGGCGGTGAAAAGGTTAATCGATGTCTTTCTAGGCATTGATTTCGAAATTGATACATTACGCGCGACTCGGGTACATCTCTATGGAAGAGGCATTATAGGATGGCCAGCTGCGCCGTTGTCGTCCAGTCGTGACAATGAAGACATCACTATAGAGAATAGTGCTGTGGTTTACCACCATTTTATTTTCAATGCTATGCTTTTATTTATGTACTAAGTACATATATACAAAGAGTGGAAGATGGCACAAGTATAAATTAAACATCCCAGATTATAAGTAGTCATTTATTGCATATAAAAACAACAAAAACAGGTCGCCGTGTGTTACCAATTTATCGACTCTTGGCAGCACTACATTTTTCGTAGGTATTTTTGTCTATTTTATGCTCTGGCGTGCAGGACACAGGAATGCGTTTATGGCGTGGCGCCCAAAATGTTAAAGCTTATTCTAAAATTGATCAATAAAACTGTGAAAACTACGAAACACACAAACTGCTTAAACTACAAGTTTTAATCAAATGCTTAAACTACAAGTTTTAATCATATATATTAACTTTAAATATTATATGTTTACAGGTACTACAATACAGAAAAAACGTAAACTAAGTACTGATACTGGCTACAGAGTAAATCAGACGTCTCAGGCAACTGAACAAGGAAAAACCAATTATAAAGATATCGAGAAAACATCACCACAAAACACTTATCAAAAAACTGTATTTACCAAAACGAATAATAGTAGTAAAGATAGTACTATAAGCGATGCTAATATGGGATACGATCAAAACAAACGAGAAAAATGTATAATTGTTAAAAACAGTATTAGAAATAAGCAGAAACGTATAAACACCTATACATGTGACGTTTGCAAAATAAATTTTAATTCTAAAAATATGTTAGAATGTCACATGAATTCACATTATACAGTATCAAGGCAAAAACATAAAACGCTAGACATAAAACATCACATCGTTAAAAACAACGAACAAATCTTAGAAGGCAAAGTATGTAATTTTTGTAATAAGTCTTTAGTACGTAAAGGTGACTTTACTAGACATATTGGGACTCACACGTGCGAGAAACCATATAACTGTAACGTTTGTAATAAGTATTTTGCACATAAAAATTGTTGGACTTCACATATGAGGACTCACACGGGTGAGAAACCATATCAGTGTAATGTTTGTAATAAGTATTTTTTACAAAAACCTCATTTGGCTACACATGTAAGGACTCACACGAGCGAGAAACCATATGAGTGTAACGTTTGTAATAAGTATTTTGCACATAAAAATAGTTTGACTTCACATATTAGGACTTACACGGGTGAGAAACCATATCAGTGTAATGTCTGTAATAAGTATTTTTCACAAAAACCTGCTTTGACTAGACATTTTAGGACTCACACGGGCGAGAAACCATATCAGTGTAATGTTTGTAATAAGTATTTTTCACAAAAACCTAATTTGGCTACACATGTAAGGACTCACACGAGCGGGAAACCATATCAGTGTAATGCTTGCGATAAGTGTTTTTCACAAAAAATTACTTTGACTTTACATATGAGGACTCACACGGGCGAGAAACCATATCAGTGTAATTTTTGTAATAAGTATTTTTCACATAAAAAAAGTTTGACTTCACATATTAAGACTCACACGGGTGAGAAACCATATCAGTGTAATGTCTGTAATAAGTCTTTCTCAGAGAAAACTAATTTGCGTGCACATGTGAGGACTCACACGGGCGCGAAACCATATCAGTGTAATGTTTGTAATAAGTATTTTTCACATAAACCCGCTTTGACTAGACATATAAGGACTCACACGGGCGAGAAACCATATCAGTGTAATGTTTGTAATAAGTATTTTTCACAAAAACCTCATTTGGCTACACATGTAAGGACTCACACGAGCGGGAAACCATATCAGAAACCATATCAGTGTAACGTTTGTAATAAGTATTTTGCACATAGAAATAGTTTGACTTCACATATGAGGACTCACACGGGCGAGAAACCATATCAGTGTAACGTTTGTAATAAGTATTTTGCACATAAAAATAGTTTGACTTCACATATGAGGACTCACACGGGCGCGAAACCATATCAGTGTAATGTTTGTAATAAGTATTTTTCACAAAAATCTAATTTGGCTACACATGTAAGGACTCACACGAGCGGGAAACCATATCAGTGTAACGTTTGTAATAAGTATTTTGCACATAAAAATAGTTTGACTTCACATATTAGGACTCACACGGGTGAGAAACCATATCAGTGTAATGCTTGCGATAAGTGTTTTTCACAAAAATTTACTTTGACTTCACATATGAGGACTCACACGGGCGCGAAACCATATCAGTGTAATGTTTGTAATAAGTATTTTTCACAAAAACCTTATTTGGCTAAACATGTAAGGACTCACACTGGCGAGAAACCATATCAGTGTAATGTTTGTAATAAGTATTTTGCACATAAAATTAGTTTGACTTCACATATGAGGACTCACACGGGCGCGAAACCATATCAGTGTAATGTTTGTAATAAGTATTTTTCACAAAAACCTGCTTTGACTACACATATTAGGACTCACACGGGCGAGAAACCATATCAGTGTAATGTTTGTAATAAGTATTTTTCACAAAAATATAATTTGGCTAAACATGTAAGGACTCACACGGGCGAGAAACCATATCAGTGTAATGTTTGTAATAAGTATTTTTCACAAAAATATAATTTGGCTAAACATGTAAGGACTCACACGGGCGCGAAACCATATCAGTGTAATGTTTGTAATAAGTATTTTTCACAAAAACCTAATTTGGCTCAACATGTAAGGACTCACACGGGCGAGTAACCATATCAGTGTAATGTTTGTAATAAGTATTTTTCAAATAAATTTAGTTTGACTTGACATATTAGGACTCACACGGGTGAGAAATCATATAAGTGTAAAGTTTGTAATAAGTCTTTCTCAGATAAAAGTCATTTGTGTCCACATATTAGGACTCACACGGGTAAGAAACCTTATCAGTGTAAATATTGTAACATACATTTTGCACACAAGAACAGCCTTAACTCACATATTAGAAATCACCAAAACCTAAACACTTAAAAAGCATGTCAGTAGTTTTAAAATGTAAATATACAAATGTACGAAGATTATAGACAGGTGGCAAACGCTCCAAGTCCAATCGTTTGCGTTTGTCAATAGAACATTTTTAACCGGCTTTGTGGTGTCGTCGCTAAGCCACACCGGTCTTAGAGCCAGCGGTCCCGGGTTCGATTCCCAGCTGGGAGTACATCTTTGTGTCTGCCTGGCTAGCTACCACCATCTGATCTAGAGTCTGTCGCCATAACAACGCTGTTCATAACATTGTTGTGTTCCGACAGTTTAGAGATAAGATAGCCGTTCCTCAGTGGTTGCGGATTCCGGGAGAAGCACGCTTCACCTTGGCCTTATCGTCACTTACCACCAGGTGAACTGTTTCTAGTCTGTAAGTTTAGACTGTAAGACCCCTTTAAAGTTTTAAAATTACCCATTTAGCGTTGCTAAATAACGCAGCGTTGACAAGCGTCCATGCCACTTGCCAACCCTCTGAGGGGTGTCTCCTAGACAAGTGGCATAATGACATATGAAGTAGCAGTCAATTCTCTACAGCTCGATCGTAAACTTGCCTCTCACATCGACGCTCGCGTTCCGATCAAGAGTGAGTGACCTTTGTGACGTTTTAAAATAATCAAACAATCAAAACAATGTACTTCTACTTGAAAGGTATTGCAATAAGTGTAGAAGTTAAACAAAAAGCACACTCTCCCCTCTTAGAGCAGTACTACTTCACTCTTAGGGCCACTTGCGCATTCCAGAGTTAAAATATTCAACTCAGGGTTAGGTGCTAACCCAAGGTTAATTCAATAATTTATCTTGCACTGCTAAGGGTTAACAGTTAACCCCAGGTTAAAACGTTAAATATTTAACCCGGCCAAATCGGAGGGTTAAGGTCCTTAACTCTGGGTTATTTATGCCAATTGTTATAGTCAATAGTCAAAATATATTTATTTAATAAACTCAAGTACTTTGAAACGTCCAAATATTTTTTAACCTACCACCCATTCAGGACATCATTTTTTAACTGTGGCAAAGAACGGGCGCAAGAAACCACAGCGCACAGAAGCAACGACATTTACAAAATATATATATATATATATATATATTATATGTCGTTACCAGGTCACAAAATACAAAATATGAATTTGAATGTAAATAGTTTAATTAAATATGGTGCTCTATATAAATTAATTATAGGCAATTAGAAATAGCTGTTGGAGTAGGTACTTGGAGCATTTCAGACCCAAGCTGTTTTGTCTTCTGTATAATCCGACACTTTATAATAAGCTTTTTTATAAAGCTTTTCTTTGATTTTGATTTTAAATTTATCAAGATCTAATTTTTGAATATCATTTGGTACTTTGTTGTATAATCGTACACACAGACCCTTAAAAGAATTATTTATTTTATGGAGCATAGTATAGGAAGGAACTGCTAATTTGTTCTTACTTCTAGTGTTTAATTTGTGAATATCACTGTTTTTTGAAAACATTTCAATTTTTCTATGAACCTACATCAGATTTTCATAAATGTATTATGATGCAACTGTCATTATACTTATATCCTTAAATCTCTCTTTGAGAGAGTCACCAGCCTGTAGGTTATATATTGCTCGAATAGCCCTCTTCTGCAGCACAAAGATAGTTTGAATGTCGGCAGCATTTCCCCACAGTAAAATGGCGTACGACATTACACTATGAAAGTAACTGAAATAAACTAATCTCGCTGTATCAACGTCAGTTAACTGACGGATCTTCATTACTGCATAAGCCGCAGAGCTAAGTCTATTCGACAATTTAGCTATATGTGGGCCCCACTGAAGCTTGGCATCCAACGTGATGCCTAGAAACACAGTTAAATTTGTGAGGTTAGAGTAAGTTTGTTGTCGGTTGGTGCAAAGAAATAAAATAGTTTTTTAGTACTAATCGTAATCAGGAGTGACTTCTAGACTTATTATTTTCCAACTACGATGAAGAAATTATTGAATGTATAAGTTCCAATTTTTTTAATCGGAGAGTGTCTGAAAGGATTCACCATTTCAATTTGCAAAGAGACAAAGCGTTTCATCGACGCTTTCGAATAGAAAAAGAAAATAATTCATATTTATTAAGTAAAATTGAACATAAATTAAAACAGCCTACTACACACAACAGGTAAAACATCTTCATCTTGTTTCATGTTGTATGTGTTTGTAACCTATAAAGTATGTATTTAATAATTAATATCATTCAATCAATCATCAAACTAAGCGGACGTGTTTCAGTGATCGTGCAATATAATTAATTATATTATTCTAGTTTTAAATTAGCATTAGTGTGTTGAGTAAGAAAATCATTTGTGCGCGGACATCAAAACATCAAAGGAGGTCAAACATGTATTGTAACGAGTGCAAAGTTAAAATCAATGAAGCTAGTTCACTAAAATGTAATAATTGCAACTCGCATTATTGCTTTAGCTGTATTGGAATAACACCCGAGCGATCATCAAAGCTCAATGAGAAGGATTTGTCTTCCTTAAGATGCCCTTTTTGTGCAAATGTAAACATCCGACGCCGTGTTGCTGCTTACGATGACACCCCGGCCGGCTGCAAGACCAAGTCGACCTTGACGCCGACTAACTCATCAAGCCCCTCAAAAGCCACTTCCGGGGGGGTTACACTGGAGGAGATAAGCGCGTTGTTAGATCAAAAACTGGCTCCAAACTCGGCTTATATGACTAATCTGCGAACAGCGCTGAAAACTGAGTTAAAAGAACTGATAATGGCCGAAATTAAATCGGCTACTGACGAATTAAAGGTGGAGTTTACTAACACAACCGACTTTATCATCAGCGAACAAAAAGACCTTAAATCGGTGATTCATGATAAGGATAAAACTGTAAAAATGTTAGAGGCCGATAGAAACGCTATGCAAGCAGAAATAAACACACTAAATTCTGGTGTTTATGACAGGGAGTTTTTAGATGAACGTTACAATATATTTCGTAGGGATCGTTATAGTAGTTGTAGTAATAAGTCCGATGGTGGTGGTGTATTGCTAGCTATTAGTAAAAAATTTAACATAGTTCGCCAACTCCATTGGGAGAGCCGATTCGAGGACGTTTGGGTAAGCATATTTCCAGTCAACAACAGCATGCCTATAATAAACATATGCGTTTTTTATTTACCGCCAGATATGTCTGTAGCGGAACTAGAAGAATTTTATATTAACTGCCAAAAAAATAATTTTGAACAGTAAAGATAAAAATGAATTTATACTGATAGGTGATTTTAATACTCCGCATATGTCATGGTCAGCTATTCATGGTTCAAACATGCTTGCCCCCAGCGATTTGTCTGATCGGAAGGCATCTCTCTTGCAAGAAACTATGTCGATGTGTTATTTAAGTCAATATAATAATATACTTAATAGTAACAATCGTTTATTAGACTTAGTACTTTCTACTGTTGATAGCGTATCTGTCATATTAACCGATCCATTAAGCAAAACAGACAAACATCATCCACCTCTTGCAATTGATGTTACTTTTTTACAGCAACAAAAACCATTAAAACCGTCAGGTGAAACACGATTAAATTTTTCAAAATGCAATTACGAAAGCGTAAAGAAATCTCTAAACTTATGTAACTGGGAGCAATTACTTTCTTCTAACGATGTCAATATTTGTTTAGATATTTTTTATCATACTGTTAATAATATTATCGAGCAGAATACAGCGAAAACATCAAAAAGAACTTTTAGTTTTCCGTCATGGTACAGTCATTCATTAATTAACTGTATAAAAGAGAAAAACAAATATCATAAATTATTTAAAAAAATTGGAAATTCGCGTGACTACGACGTCTTTAGTATGCTACGCCGACGATGCAAAATATTAATAAACGAATGTTATAACAACTTAGTTTCGTTTCGAGCGTCGAAGAAAATCTTGATAAAAATACCAAATTGTTTTACCTATTTATTAACTCTAAAAAAGGAAGTTGCGCTATTCCTCAGACAATGAAATACGGAAACGAAACTAGTTCGGATAGCGTGCAAATTTGTGAACTTTTTGCAAAATATTTTGGATCGGTTTACGAAAACTACCCTAGTATCTCGGGCCACAGATGCAATGTTTCTACAAACAACTCTGATGTAATTTCCAATTTAACCATAACGGAGGAAGAAGTATCTACTTAACAAGTTAAAAAAATTAAACAGCTATAAGGGCGCGGGACCC
Source organism: Scoparia ambigualis (assembly GCA_963921215.1). Lineage (NCBI taxonomy): Eukaryota > Metazoa > Arthropoda > Insecta > Lepidoptera > Crambidae > Scoparia > Scoparia ambigualis. Next base: position 6,053,013 of record OY992525.1, on the reverse strand, counting down.
GATAACATACCTTCAGCTTTTATAAAAGCATGCTCCAAAGAATTATGTCTCCCATTAACAATTATTTTTAATAAATCTCTTCATTCGGGTGTATTCCCTGCATTATGGAAGGTTGCCCATGTCGTCCCTATTTATAAAAATGGGTGTAGATATGACTGAGAATTATCGACCCATTAGTATTTTATCCTGCCTCGCCAAAGTATTTGAGTCGGTTATATACGATTATATTTATAATCATGTGAAGCAATCAATTTCAGAAAAACAGCATGGCTTTGTTAAGGGTCGCTCCACTATTACTAATCTCCTAGAATATAAGAACTATTTATGTAACGTTTTTGCAGCTGGTGGCCAAGTGGACTCTATATACACAGATTTTTCTAAGGCATTTGATAAGGTTAATCATTTAATTTTATCTTACAAATTATACAAATATGGTATTCAGGGCAATCTTTATAGATGGCTTTGCTCCTATCTTGCACATAGAAGTCAATTAGTAGCTCTTAGGGGATATAAATCTGCTGCCATCGACGTGACCTCAGGTGTTCCTCAAGGTTCCCATTTTTCCCCTTTGCTATTTGCAATTTTTATTAACGATCTAATTGACCGACTAAACTGTGAATGCCTACTTTATGCAGATGACCTCAAAATATTTACTAATATTAAAAACATCGATGACTGCTGCACTCTTCAAAAAGACATTGACATAGTTAAAGATTGGTGTGTCATCAATAATACTCGTATGTACCTAAATAATAATAAATGTTTTGTCATATCTTTTACAAGAAAACGAATACCACAAAATTATAACTACAAATTGAACAATTGCGCTTTGTCTCGATGCACTACTGCAAAGGACCTTGGCATTATTTTTGATGATAAACTTTCATTCCGTCAACATTATGAATATGTGTTAAAAAGGTGTAATGTAACTTTTAGGTTTTATATTTAGATCCACAAAAGGTTTTAAGAAACCAATATGTATTTATTACAGCATAATACGTAGTATTTTAGAATATGGTTGTACAATTTGGAGCCCATTCTATAAAATACACATAGAAAGTATTGAAGGCATTCAGAAAAAGTGCTTAAGATTAAGAAGTTATCGCTTTCATTTAGGCAGGTCTCTTCATTCTTACGAACTTCGAATGAATAAATTCGGTGTGGTTTCGCTTGCGGTCCGTCGAGAACAGTATGATTTAATTTACTTGTTTAAAATATTGCACTCAATAATCGATTCCCCTGAATTGCTTTCTTTAATTCAAATAAATACTTTGTATCGAACCCGGGTGCCAAAGACTTTTGTACTAAATGTCTATAAAAATAATACATCATATTACAATCCCATTGTTCGAATGTGCCGTTTATACAATGAACTGGTTGCGCTTAATAACGACATCGACATATTTTCCATGAAAATACATGAATTTAAAAAAAATGTCCGGGAAATTCTCGGCTCGGCATCTCCCACATAGTAAGAAAGCTTCTTATATGTAATGTCAACATTCATCTGGAATCCGTTTTCGATTTGTTTGATTTTTATTATTCTTCATACTATGTATATAATTAGTTTTTAATTGAATGTTAGTTTTAGATTAGATATACTTTAATATGGACGCTTATTATTAATCGTGCTGTGTACACATGTTTTAGATAGGAATTTAGCTCTTATACAAATTGTGATGCTTTTTTGTTATTTTTTAATTTCTATCTGTTCTGTGTACCTAATAAATAAATAAATAAATAAATAAATATCACAAAGTAGCGAATTGTCACTACTTGAAAAATATGGTTCACGTAAACGATTTTTTTCACATCCATTGTCCACACAATATTGTATCCACACAAGGCGAGAAAGAACAACAAAACATCCAAACCAAACACCGATTGACAATAAACACAAACACGACTAAAACGGCATGGTAATTTTAAATCTGACCAAGCGAAACCGACATAAGCTATTTACTGAAGAGTAAAAGAGAGATGTATACTTAATTCATTCATCGTTCGCTCTGTTTCATTTGGCCGCATGTGATAAGAATGAATGAATGTGAAAATAACTGTCAACAGATGCCAACCTTCAAAACCGAATTGCCGGGTTAGTAACTTCGGGTTTATTGTCATGGATGCAATGAAAGGTCCGAGTTAAATATTTTACAAATTAACCCTGAGTTATTTATTTAACTCCACATTTCGGTGCAAGCGGCCCTTACTGTGCAAATTCCCATACGAATGTTGCGTAGTAAGATCAAACTAATATTGCTCTAAGAGTAGTCAGCAGGGCTTCAGGCGGCCATGTTGCCGCCCCCGCAGCATCAGCCCCCTAGGCAAGTGGCAACGCTCACCCCCTTATTATTATTATGCTCTTTATTTAAAATATAATGTTAAGTAAAATTTTTTACAATATTTTATATAAAGAAAACATATTTACAATATAAAATATTATAAAAAACTTAACCTAGGTTGCCACCGGCAGCGGGGATAGACCCAAGTTACCGGTGGTTAGGGCTGCAGAGTGAGGAACCTCCTGACAATACGTGCCGTGTCAAGGAGTACTGCCTTCTGTATCTGACCCTTGACCCAACCTTTTAGCGAGAGCCTCTCTAGGTGTTGATCGAGGCTCTTAGCTAAAAGACCGTTTGCCGAAACGACTATCGGTACAATAATGGTTGAATCCACATCCCACATGGCGGTAACCTCGTGAGCCAAGTCAAGGTACTTACTGAGCTTGTCCTTCTCGGCTTTCACGAGGTTCTCATCATGAGGTACGGTGATATCAACCAATATTGCCCGGCGCTGAGATCGGTCGACCACCACGATATCAGGCTTATTGGCGACAATAGTCCTGTCCGTGATGATAGAGCGATACCAGTAGAGCGTTGCATGACCATTTTCGAGAACTGGCGCAGGTGCGTACTTATAGTACGGCACCTCTGATTCAACAAGGCCATATTGAAGAGCAAGTTGCTGGTGAATTATTCTGGCTACTTGGTTGTGTCTGTGCAAATACTCTCCGTTAGCAAGATGAGAACAACCGGAAATAATATGTCGGAGTGATTCTCCAGGACGGCGGCATGCCCGACAGATGTCGACCGTACCGTCCTCCATAATATATTTCCGGTAGTTATTCGTCTTGATAACTTCATCTTCAATGGCACAGACAAAACCTTCGGTTTCCCCAAAGAGGTCACCGAAACGTAGCCAGTTCACTGAGGCAGGCAAATCTACATCAGGCCCAGTTAGAGCCCGATAGTAGCGCCCGTGTAGCACCTTGCTATTCCATATGTCCTTGCGATCGAGAGTGCTTAGCACCACTGGTTTGCGCCAGTTTTCTGTTGCCAAGGAGAGCGGCGTGAAGTGTCTATCAACTGCCACGACATCCAAATGCATCCCGCACTCACTGTTAAGGAAATAATCCCTGAGACTGCACACCTCACGGTTATGTAGGTCCTTGGCATTTAAAAAGCCGCGACCCCCACATCTCCGCGGGATGTACAGCCTCATAACAGATGAGCGCGGGTGTAGCAGTCTGGAAGTCGTGAGCATTTGACGGACTCTTCTATCCAAGGCGTCCAATTCGGTCTGAGTCCATCTTAGTATGCCAAAGGAGTATGTGAGCAGAGGCATAACCCAGCCATTAAAAGCACGCGTCTTATTGCCACCCGATAAAAGACTGTTAAGTACTTTTCTCAGGCGGCAAAAGAATCGCTGCCGTAATGACTGTTTTATGTCCCCATCCTCAACACCCAAAGACTGTGACATACCAAGATATTTATATGTTTCAACTTCGGAGAGAGATCTGAAGTTTATCGTTTCGGAGAGTTGTAAATTGGTTGTATTTACTACTCTCCCACGCTGTACATGCATAACCGCACACTTATCCACAACAAACTCCATCTTGATGGCACTGCTGAAAGTCTCGGTAATTTTCAGCAGTTTCACCAAGTCTTGGCGGTTTGGTGCGAATAACTTGAGGTCATCCATGTACAACAAATGCGACATAACTTCACCCCCTCTCCGCAGTCGACAGACTAACCTTGAATTTCTCAATAAAGTACTGAGAGAATTCAAAGCTAGGCAAAACCATAAAGGACTCAGACTGTCGCCCTGGAATATGCCACGCTCTATCCTTATAAGATCCTGCGTGGCAAAAACACTATCTCGACATCCTGGTTGACGCAAGACCGTGGTCCACTGCCGCATACATGACATCAAAAAGGATTTTAAAGGTATATCAATTTTATATAACTCTAAAATCCTCACCAACCATGTATGCGGCACCGAATCATAGGCCTTCTTATAGTCAATCCAGGCTGTGGAGAGAGTCCCTCTGCCACGCCGAACCTTCTGGCATATGGTCATGTCAATGAGGAGAAGCTCCTTAGTACCACGGGACCCAACCCTACATCCATTCTGAGTCACGTCCAAAATATTATTTGCAACAATGTGCGAGTTAATTTTTGTTCTCAGAATGGATGTAAGGAGCTTGTATAAAGTAGGTAAGCACGTGATGGGTCTATAATTTTTCGGTTCCGTGGTACTACCTGATTTATGGAGCAGAAAAGTGACACCAGTAGTCAACAAACTTGGGAGTGAGCCGAGCTCTATGGCTTCTTGAATTGCGTTGCCAGTAACCCGTGTGAACATCGAAACCATTTGATCCAGAAGTTGTGCAATCCGTCCGGTCCTGGGCATTTCCAATTTTGGGCCGTACGGATTGCACAACTTACGTCAGCTGTACTAATATTAATAGGCTGCATGGTCTCGATAGGTTCACACGCCTTACTGACAACACTCATCCATTCACCTTCCGTGTGCTCGACGGGCACCGACCAAATGCTGCGCCAGAAATTAGTCATGGCATCAACATCCGGTAGCTGCCCGTCGCTCACACGTTGATCAGCTCCTTCCCAACGTCTGTATACTTTTCTTTGGTTACTTTGAAAGAGGCGATTTTGTTGGTATCGGTCCACACGCACTCTGTAGCGACGTATACGGTTTGCCCATGCATAGACTTTTTGCTTCAGAAAGTCAATACGTTCCGTCACATAAGCCATATAGTTTTCTGGTCGGACATCAGTCCCGACAAAGGCTTGTGTGACGAATCGCATGACGCGAGGCCGATTATTGCCATTTCTGAAGCAAATTAGCTTTGCAATGAGTGTCCTGAACCTATTGATACGCCCCTCGATCCTCAATTGCCAAGCAGGGGCAGTCCCGGTTCGCCGCGGTACTCGGTCAGAATCCTGGAATTTGACACGAGCAACGCGACACACCGCGATGGCCCCACAATAAAGGATCGAGTGGGTATCAATTAAATTTTCACTGGTTCCAAGATAAGGAACCAGTAAATCGTTCAAGGCACTCATTAACGCCAAATTATGTCTATTCGTGGGCAAACAAGGTATACGCGGCCTAGAGTTACGCGTGTCACGATACTGTAGAATGGCATCGTTCAAAGCGCTCCTCATTTGCTCATTCGCCTGTGTACTTACATTCGTATTTATGAAAAATTCATCGTCGGATACCGGATCTACTCGCGCCACCGAAACCGGCGTCAGGGCCGGTGATTGTGGGGCAGGGCGATCCTGCACCGAAGAAGAAGCCGCACAAATACGCAGTGACTCCAGGCGTAGCCGATCAAGTGCTGACTGATCCAGCAAGTTGTTACGCTGGATCACCCGCACTTGATCCGACAATCGTTGGGCAGACACGTCTATGGTCGGTTCAATGGCCTGAAACAAAGATAGCAACCTAACACGATACGCAGTGAGGTTAGTTCCTCCCTCTGTTGCCCTGTAGTAGGCGCGCATGCAGTTCTCATTTATAGTCTAAGTCCATCGCATGCGGCGCACTACACCACCGGTAGCGGGGGTCGTACGCGGGGCAGATTGTCCCACTGATCCCAAGCGTGCCGGCAGCGGTGGTCGTCCACATCGCGCAGGTCGTTGTGGCGGCGGAGACGGCGATCGCCCGCTCACGCTGCTCGACTCGTCTCTGGTGAAATCATCAGACGAGGAGCTGGAGGTCGGCGGAGCAGGCGATGATGGAGGGCGTGCGCTTCGTTTGGCTCTTGTTTGCATCAAATAATCATTTTCTCTTCATCGTGTTGACGTGGAAACGTCACAAATTTTCTATGATGTTTTTCTATTTTGGTGTTTTTCCAACATTTTACTGATATTATGGTTGATTAACTGTGGTGAATTATAATTTCTATTTCGTATTGTTATTTATATATCGGTTGCACTTAAAATTCAAATTATTATTACTATTATTATTCTCTTTATTTAAATTATATCTTAAGAAATTTTTTTTACAATATTTTATATAAAAAAACATATTTACAATATAAAATATTATAATAACTTAACCTAGGTTGCCACCGGCAGCGGGGATTGACCCAAGCTATCGGTGGTTTGGGCTGCAGAGTGAGGAACCTCCTCACAATACGTGCCGTGTCAAGGAGTACTGCCTTCTGTATCTGACCCTTGACCCAACCTTTTAGCGAGAGCCTCTCTAGATGTTGATCGAGGCTCTTAGCTATAAGACCGTGTGCTGAAACGACTATCGGTACAATAATAGTTGAATCCACATCCCACATGGCGGCAACCTCGTGAGCCAAGTCAAGGTACTTACTGAGCTTGTCCTTCTCGGCTTTCACGAGGTTCTCGTCATGAGGTATGGTGATATCAACCAATATTGATCGGCGCTGAGATCGGTCGATCACCACGATATCAGGCTTATTAGCGACAATAGTCCTATCCGTGACGATAGAGCGATCCCAGTAGAGCGTTGCATGACCATTTTCGAGAACTGGCGCAGGTGCGTACTTCTAGTACGGCACCTCTGATTCAACAAGGTCATATTGAAGAGCAAGTTGCTGGTGAATTATTCTGGCTACTTGGTTGTGTCTGTGCAAATACTCTCCGTTAGCAAGATGAGAACAACCGGAAATAATAAGTCGGAGTGATTCTCTAAGACGGCGGCATGCCCGACAGATGTCGACCGTACCGTCCTTCATAATATATTTCCGGTAGTTATTCGTCTTGATAACTTTATCTTCAATGGCACAGACAAAACCTTCGGTTTCCCCAAAGAGGTCACCGAAACGTAGCCAGTTCACCGAGGCAGGCAAATCTACATCAGGCCCAGTTAGAGCCCGATAGTAGCGCCCGTGTAGCACCTTGCTATTCCATATGTCCTTGCGATCGAGAGTGCTTAGCACTACTGGTTTGCGCCAGTTTTCTGTTGCCAAGGAGAGCGGCGTAAAGTGTCTATCAACTGCCACGACATCCAAATGCATCCCGCACTCACTGTTAAGGAAATAATCCCTGAGACTGCACACCTCACGGTTATGTAGGTCCTTGGCATTTAAAAAGCCGCGACCCCCACATCTCCGCGGGATGTACAGCCTCATAACAGATGAGCGCGGGTGTAACATTCTGGAAGTCGTGAGCATTTGACGGACTCTTCTATCCAAGGCGTCCAATTCGGTCTGAGTCCATCTTAGTATGCCAAAGGAGTATGTGAGGAGAGGCATAACCCAGCCATTAAAAGCACGCGTCTTATTGCCACCCGATAAAAGACTGTTAAGTACTTTTCTCAGGCGGCAGAAGAAACGTTCCCGTAATGACTGTTTTATGTCCCTGTCCTCAACACCCAAAGACTGTGACATACCAAGATATTTATATGTTTCAACTTCGGAGAGAGATCTGAGGTTTATCGTTTCGGAGAGTTGTAAATTGGTTGAATTTACTACTCTCCCACGCTGTACATGCATAACCGCACACTTATCCACACCAAACTCCATCTTGATGGCACTGCTGAAAGTCTCAGTAATTTTCAGCAGTTTCACCAAGTCTTGGCGGTTTGGTGCGAATAATTTGAGGTCATCCATGTACAACAAATGCGACATAACTTCACCCCCTCTCCGCAGTTGACAGCCTAACTTTGAATTTCTCAACAAAGTACTGAGAGAATTCAAAGCTAGGCAAAACCATAAAGGACTCGGACTGTCGCCCTGGAATATGCCACGCTCTATCCTTATAAGATCCTGCGTGGTAGAAACACTATCTCGACATCCTGGTTGACACAAGACCGTGGTCCACTGCCGCATACATGACATCAAAACGGATTTTAAAGTTATATCAATTTTATATAACTCTAAAATCCTCACTAACCATGAATGCGGCACCGAATCATAGGCCTTCTTATAGTCAATCCAGGCTGTAGAGAGAGTCCCTCTGCCACGCCGGACCTTCTGGCATATGGTCATGTCAATGAGGAGAAGCTCCTTAGTACCACGGGACCCAACCCTACATCCATTCTGAGTCATGTCCAAAATATTGTTTGCAACAATGTGCGTGTTAATTTTTGTTTTCAGAATGGATGTAAGGAGCTTGTATAAAGTAGGTAAGCACGTGATGGGTCTATAATTTTTCGGTTCCGTGGTACTACCTGATTTATGGAGCAGAAAAGTGACACCAGTAGTCAACAAACTTGGGAATGAGCCGAGCTCTATGGCTTCTTGGAATTGTGTTGCCAGTAACTCGTGTGAACATCGAAACCATTTGATCCAGAAGTTGTGCAATCCGTCTGGACCTGGGCATTTCCAATTTTGGGCCGTACGGATTGCACAACTTACGTCAGCTGTACTAATATTAATAGGCTGCATGGTCTCGATAGGTTCACACGCGTCACTGACAACACTCATCCATTCACCTTCCGTGTGCTCGACGGGCACCGACCAAATGCTGCGCCAGAAATTAGTCATGGCATCAACATCTGGTAGCCGCCCGTCGCTCACACGTTGATCAGCTCCTTTCCAACGTCTGTATACTTTTCTTTGGTCACTTTGAAAGAGGCGATTTTGTTGGTATCGTTCCATACGCACTCTGTAGCGACGTATACGGTTTGCCCACGCATAGACTTTTTGCTTCAGAAAGTCAATACGTTCCGTCACGCAAGCCACATAGTTTTCCAGACGAACATCAGGCCCAACAAAGGCTTGTGTGACGAATCGCATGACGCGAGGTCGAATATTGCCATTTCTGAAGCAAATTAGCTTTGCAATAAGTGTCCTGAACTTATTAATACGCCCCTCGATCCTCAATTGCCAAGCAGGGGCAGTCCCGGTTCGCCGCGGTACTCGGTCAGAATCCTGAAATTTGACACGAGCAACGCGACACACCGTGATGGCCCTACAATAAAGCATCGAGTGGGTATCAATTAAACTTTCACTGGTTCCAGGATATGGAACCAGTAAATCGTTCAAGGCACTCATTAACGCCAAATTATGTCTATTCGTGGGCAAACAAGGTATACGCGGCCTAGAGTTACGCGTGTCACGATACTGTAGAATAGCATCGTTCAAAGCGCTCCTCATTTGCTCATTCGCCTGTGTACTTACATTCGTATTTATGAAATCTTCATCGTCGGGTACCGGATCTACTCGCGCCACCAAAACCGGCGTCACGGCCGGTGATTGTGGGGAAGGGCGATCCTGCACCGAAGAAGAAGCCGCACAAATACGTTGTGACTCCAGGCGTAGCCGATCAAGTGCTGACTGATCCAGCAAGTTGTTACGCTGGATCACCCGCACTTGATCCGACAATCGTTGGGCAGACACGTCTATGGTCGGTTCAAGGGCCTGAAACAAAGACAGCATCCTAACACGATACGCAGTAAGGTTAATTCCTCCCTCTGTTGTCCTGTAGTAGGCGCGCATGCAGTTCTCATTTATTTGTTGAGTCCATCGCATGCGGCGCACTACACCACCGGTAGCGGGGGTCGTACGCGGGGCAGATTGCCCCACTGATCCCAAGCGTGCCGGCAGCGGTGGTCGTCCACGTCGCGCAGGTCGTTGTGGCGGCGGGGACGGCGATCGCCCGCTCACGCTGCTCGTCTCGTCTCTGGTGAAATCTTCGTCACACGAGGAGCTTAAGGTCGGCGGAGCGGGTGATGGTGGAGGGCGTGCGCTTCGTTGAGCTCTGTTTCTTGTTATCATTTCTTAAGATTTTCATATTGGTGTTCGCCTTGTTTTCGCATGTTGATGTTGTACGTCAACATGTCACTAGGTTGGGGTTGGATCAATGACCTTATATGTGGGTTGGATCAGTTTCTATTGTAAAAGTAATTTATGTACAATCATATCGGTGTTTTGCATATTTGCTATTGGTCTTACTGCTTTTTTATACTGCTTACGGGAATTTTTTCGAAGAAAACAACATTAGAACGATTAAAACCAAATAAATATTTTCTTTAGGAAATGACACGTTGTGACAGTGACAAGAGCTTTTTTTATTATTATTATTATGCTCTTTATTTAAAATATAATCTTAAGTAAAATTTTTTACAATATTTTATATAAAAAAAATAATAATAATTTACAATATAAAATATTATAAAAAACTTAACCTAGGTTGCCACCGGCAGCGGGGATAGACCCAAGTTACCGGTGGTTATGGCTGCAGAGTGAGGAACCTCCTGACAATACGTGCCGTGTCAAGGAGTACTGCCTTCTGTATCTGACCCTTGACCCAACCTTTTAGCGAGAGCCTCTCTAGGTGTTGATCGAGGCTCTTAGCTAAAAGACCGTTTGCCGAAACGACTATCGGTACAATAATGGTTGAATCCACATCCCACATGGCGGTAACCTCGTGAGCTAAGTCAAGGTACTTACTGAGCTTGTCCTTCTCGGCTTTCACGAGGTTCTCATCATGAGGTACGGTGATATCAACCAATATTGCCCGGCGCTGAGATCGGTCGACCACCACGATATCAGGCTTATTGGCGACAATAGTCCTGTCCGTGATGATAGAGCGATCCCAGTAGAGCGTTGCATGACCATTTTCGAGATGATTATTTTTATACCATGAAAAAGGTTTCTTCAAATAAAACTATTTGATACAGGAACAAAATGTAAAAAGGTTTTTTTTGCTTACTATAGGTGTGCGAGTGCTGGCGAGTGATAATTAAAAGAAAAACATGTAATAATTATTATTATTATTATTTCACCATTTTTATTATTATTATAGGATGCTAGCGGCCCGCCCGCGCCTTCATCCACGCTTATTTACAATCACCGTCACACTTCAGCCATTTTGTACAAAATATCTTCAAATTGCACATATCTTTTAAGCCATCTGAAACTGAAGAAGCCACGCATAAGATAAATCACATAGTCGAATGGTCGGAAGCAAATGGTTTGGTGTTGAACCCAGTCAAGACCAAGTTTTTGATCCTGGGCTCTAAGACTCAAGTCAGTCGGATTATCAGTTGTGCGCCTGAAATAAAAATTAATAATGTTAATATTGAGCAGGTGGAGGAAGCTATAAATCTTGGGGTCTGTATGGATAGTAGTTTAAGATTTGAAAAGCATGTAAGCGATGTTGTCCAGCAGTGCTATTACGGGTGCGTATCATTTCATATAATGACATATGAATGAACTAATTTCAAAGGACAACGTTCATTGGATATAATTTTTACGTGTTCTAAATACACTTTCTCTAACAACATTACGTATATTATTCTTTTGATATATTACTCATATTCTCTAACAACTTTTTCTATAAAGCTATATTGGTAGAATATCATATTCTATAACTTCATTTGATATAATTTTTGCTTATAAATAAAAATAGCATTTTAACCAAATTGATATCAAATATTGTCTCAAAAAGTTAATACGTTGTGTTTTCGTTAACCTTTTCACCGCCAACGACTTCTATAGAAGTTCGAGATTTTCGTGCCCTCCACGCCAGGACTTCTATAGAAGTTCTTCATTATACCTACTTTGATAAAATACATTTACGATACATAAAACATTTGTTTTTTTTGTAATTTTGTAAGATGGACACAGCTGAAGCCCTATTTTTTATTTTCCTAGGCAAAACAGGCTTTTTTGAGTCTTAAAATGGATAAAAACAAAAACGTCTCAAATATTTTGATGTCCCGCACGCCAACGACTTCATATCAAGTAGGCCAGTGATGTGACGCGAAAGTTGCATTCACTACAATCCTCCATATTTACTATGTTTTATTCCATCCAAATGTTCATAAATTCTATGATTTAAAATAAATCCCGGTCAGGAAATAACGTATTACATAATACATTTTAAAATTAATGTACGTATCAAATCACTTTATTAAAATTAGTTAAGTTTACTGAGGATTTTCGATATTGCAACACCCATCTCTACTTAATGGCAAGATGTCAGTGCTACCTGCGCCACCGACTATATTTCAAGTTAGCTCGTGACGTCGTAAGCGCACAGGTGTCAAGGTCATCGTGTCATAGTGCTGGGCGTTACAAACAAAACAAACGTGTGCCGTGTTTTTTGCCCGGTTCGGGAAAAGTGCAAATGATGAGTGACAGTGAATGTTCTAATGAGTTGTTACGGATTTTACAAGGTGTGGAACCTGATTCAGAATTTGATTGCGAAACGGAAAATAGTAGTACTTCGGAAGAGGACGATAATGAGGTAAGTTTTAATCAGTAAATATTATCTTGTTTTATTGTTAGCTAATTATAAAGTGCAAAGAAAACACAAGTTATCTTGATATGTGGATATAGTTATGTGCTAATTAAACTTAGGAAGATAATTAATTAAGTTGCGAATCGCGAATCACTTACAATACAATCTCGTTCACAAATTCATAAATACAGTAACTAACACAATACCTACTCAACTAAGTTCAATCAATATTGCACTGAATATCACTCGAATTTATTTAAACAGTTTCGATACGCTTGAGTTTTTAAATACCATATTATTTTATGTAGTACTGGTAGGTACCTATTACCTACTTACATGTTCTTTTTGAAAATAACTATTTTTTTACGGAGTGCGGCATTTACCTACGAATGCTCAAAAATCGGCCGTCGCTGTATGATCAGAGGTAAGTTTTAGCTAGGAGGGCTGATTAGTTTGTGAGCTAACTGGACCGGACTATAGCCACACCGGTGACACTCCGTGTACGTGAGAGCTCGAGCGCCGGTGACCTTGAGCGGAACGTGTAAACGCTAGGGTTGATACCGAAATGGAATTTAAACCGAAATGGATTTTAGTGCCAACTGCCAAAGAAGACCTATATACCTATTACACGTAGTAACTATTAGGTAAAAAAAGCATAGACAACCCTTTTCCTTAAGAAATTTATCGTGCTACGAGCGCCAAAGACTTGATATGAAGTCAACGGACGACGTTATGAAATGAATAGTGAAGTGCCTATTATAATATATCTCTAGCAAGTATATGCATGTCTTTTTGTCTCTGATAATGGATTTTCATTTTTCTTACTAAAATTGTTCATAAAATAAAACCAACTACCATTATAATGTATCAGTGTTTATTTATATTTGTAAATTTAGATACAAACTTAAATTTACACGTAATTTTTTTTATTATCGATATGACGTTACCGCCATCCTTGCTTTCGTACTATAGAATTTGTTATACATATATACGTTGGCGTACAGCGGGACATCGCGTGCAGGATAGTTGGGCGGTGAAAAGGTTAAGGTTGTGCTAAAAAGTCAGTGACAGAAATGAATCGCGGCAAAACCGTCTCCACGTAGTCGTGTCTGCCCTACGCTGGAGTGTAATTTAAGCCCGCGTAGGCGCGGAGGGGCGAGGCGGCCCGCGAGCTTAGCAGGTGGGTTTAACGCTCGCTGCCGCGTGTCCATGTCTACAGCTTCCTCAGTCGACATAGAGAAATTCTAAGCATGCCATATTTTAGTGCATATTATGTGCAATCAAACGTTTCAGTCCTAATTTTTGTGCCACCACAACTTCGTTACTATGAGTTGTTTTATGTGTGTAAGCTGGAGACACGTGTCACCAGCTCGCACACGCCCGTTAAGACAAACCAGTGAGGTTAGGGTTTTGGACTATAGCTAGAAATTTTGTGCATAATTTGTGCACTAGGAACAAAAACAACTAACCATCATACTCAAATACTGTTGAAACTACGACCATAAAACTGTGTGCGAGCTGGAGACACGGGTCTCCAGCTCGCACAGCTGTATCTTCGTAATTGTTTAAGCTACGGTTATGAATTATACCTCAAAATTTTGTGCAGAATTTGTGCATAAGGCACAAAAATTTTCAAAACTTTAACTCAAAAGGTTTTTGAGCTACGAAACGATAAGTATGTGTAAGCTGGTGGCACGTAACACGGTCTAACACATGGTGAATTAGTGTAACTGTAAAAGATAGCGCTTTGTTTTAAAGATCAAGTAATACGTTATAATTTGTGCACACACGAGGCAACATTTCAAATCTCTGGGCCTCTTACTTTATAAATGATAAGCCAAAAACTGTTTTCCCGCCAAAAACTTTAAAATAATGCGAGCCATTATTTTAGCGGCTAAGCGCGCCGACCGCGCCGTTGCCGTTCTGTGCGCTACACGATTGCAATCGAGTTTGAACTGTAGAGCTAGCATTATTTAGAGTCATTTTAATTTGCGCTCTCGATCGTTTCGTTTCTATACCGAGAATTTTAGACTAGGAGACTGCTGATATAGGAAATTGGTTAATTTAAAATAAAAGCAAAGTCTATTTTATTTATGAATGTTCATAAAATATCGCTATGCTTAGTTTTAAGTATTTACAATAACCTCATTAATATGATAAGTAAGTGATAAAATTAGTCTGCCTGTATGTTTTTTATTACCACGTTTTTATTAGGTAGCTTTCTCGTTTATTTATTTGTCGACAAATGCAAACGATTATATACTAGCTTCCCGATGAGCTAGAGACTTGCAACTTTGAACATAGGTCAGAACTGGATGACAATGCAATATTATGGTGTCAATGAGCTGATCTGATGATTCAACCGGAAGAAGGCCACAGGATCTCTGTAAGAAAACCATGAAACCCCATTCGGGCTTATTTGATTAGTTTTGATGAGCACTCTGACGGGAGACGACAGACGACTAGATGAGGTCCATGGTCTGATGATGAATCCGAAGGAAAGCCAGAGGAACTCAGTATTGAAACCATGCAACCCCATCAAGTTTGGGCTCGTTTGATTCGTCTTGACGAATACTCTGTTAGAAAAAAGGGTCCAGGGTCTGCTGATGGAGCCGGAAGAAGGCCACAGGAACTCAGTATTGAAACCATGCAACCCCATCGAGTTGTTTGAATCGTCTTGACGAGTACTCTGTTGGGAAATAGTGTTTAGGGTCTGATGATGAAGCCGGAAAAAGCCCACAAGAACTCTATAATAAAACCATGCTACCCCAACGAGTTCGGGGTCGTTTGAATCGCCTTGACGAGTACTTTATCGAGAAATAGTGTTCAGGGTCTGATGATGGAGCCGGAAAAAGGACACAGAAACTTTATAATAATACCACACAACCCCATCGAGTTTGCGCTCGTTTGATTCGTCTTGACAAGTACTCCCATAGAAGATGAAGAATTTTTTAGTTTTGGCACGTTAACTAAAAAGCAGTTACTACGCTACGATAACTAATCCATCAACCATTCTGACAAGGGGTCGGTCATCCATCAACACATAGAAGAATTGGTAACTTGCAAACTTTTTAACTTGTAAATAGAAAAAGTAAGAATTACTTACTACTGGTAAAATAAAAACGTTTTGTAATTTGAAATAGCTTTATTAAGAATAATAAAAATATCTTTTTTTTTTTCGTTATCTGTGGATTGGGTTTGAAATACATATAAAATTTAACATATACCTACTTACTAGCATTTGAAAATAACTATACTTACTCATAAGATAACAAAGGTACGCCTACTATTGAATCTTGGTGATCTACTGCTGATGGACAACATCTACAAAAAGAAGCCATAACTGGAGGTTAGTATAGGTAAGCAGCAGAACGATTAGATAGAACACTATTAAATAATTTTCTATTGTAGTTCTTTTTCTATAGAATTTACAATAATGACGAAAAAGGCCGGTGCACAGGAAGATGCGCGTAATAAAATGCCCGCTTGCAAAGTGTTAAACTATAGCTACATAAATTTAATATCGGTGATAACAGTATCGACCATATCTACGGACTCAATTCATGCAATATCGTGTTTTTCCACTATCAGTTTCAGAACGCATCGAACGTTTATAATAATTTTATTTCATTAAACTTTACAAGCACATTTGTTTGTTAAAAACTACATATTAATGATAATTCAATAAATATCAGCGAGACGGTACAATATTCTTGAATTCGTTCACGTTCAATATAGTGATCTCAACGCACACCGCATTCCTGACGCGATATAGTGTTTTCCAAAATAGGTAAAGTTTCAAAACGCATCGATATCGGATTTGACGATATTGATGCATTATACACGTTTCAGTAACCATATACGATTTGTATCGCCTACTCCTAATTTTATCGGAAAAAATGGAAGAGGTGATTGCGCTTTATTATTACATATCGGCAAATAATTACTATTTACTGCATCTTTATTATTTTTATTAATTATTAATTCGTAATATTGTATTACTTTTAATACTTTATCGTTACTCCAATCCATAATTATCGAAACAGAATAATATCGATAGTCGTATTTGCAACACGTTCACACCTCTAGTTGTCTCGCAGTCAACTAAAGTGTGCGAAGGAAATGTGGCCGCACCATAGAGTACTTTATATATATATATATATGTAAGGCCGCACGAACTTTAACGCGACAAAATCCTTGATGTGCGGCGATTTACCGACAGCGCGGCGCGTTAACTCGATGATACAACGCGCTAACGCGAAGTGTTTGGCCAGACGTGTCGCGACAACGCAAATCTTCGCGTTAGCGCGATAATGTGGCCCTAGCATTACATTGGGGGCATTCCAGCAGACTAATTGCAAAGTCATTTTTATTTATTTATTTACATTTAACCATGGGAAGTAATAAAATCCAATATTAAAATAAATTACTTTCAATGGTTAAAATTTATTCTGTGACGGTCGATAGCGATTAGTTTGCTGGAATGCATCCATTCTTTATCGAATTAGGCTCAAGTATTCAACCGTTTTGTCGTTCTGCACTCCTCCATAATGTTTATCATTATGCCAAATCTAATTATTTAATTGTCTCAACAACAAAAAATAACTAAGACATTCGTGTGTGAAATATCTAAAGTAAAAAGTAGGAAAGGTTATTACTCGTAGGTACCTATAGTGAAACTAAATTAGTCGCGTCGCGTATCGCTTTTCAGACGGCTCCTAGTCTAAAAGTGGCAATAGTGTAGTCACGGAGCAAAAGTGTAGTGCACGGAACGGCAACGGCGCGCTTAGCCGCTTCCGAGCCATTATTTTGAATTTTTTGGCTTATAATTTATAAAGTAAGAGGCCCAGAGATTTGAAATTTTGCCTCGTGTGTGCACAAATTATAACGTATTATTTGATCTTTAAAACGAAGCGCTATCTTATACAGTTACACTAATTCACCATGTGTTAGCCCATGTTAAGTGCCACTAGCTTACACATACTTATCGGTTCGTAGCTCAAAAACCTTTTGAGTTAAAGTTTTGAAAATTTTTGTGCCTTATGCACAAATGCTGCACAAATTTTGAGGTATAATTCATAACCGTAGCTTAAACAATTACGAAGATACAGCTGTGCGAGCTGGAGACCCGTGTCTCCAGCTTACACACATAAAACAACTCATAGTAACGAAATTGTGGTGGCACAAAAATTAGGACTGAAACGTTTGATTGCACATAATATGCACTAAAATATGGCATGCTTAGAATTTCTCTATGTCGAATGAGGAAGCTGTAGACATGGACACCGCTGCCGCGGCTGAGGCTGCAGCAAGCCGAAGCTACGGTGGTGAGCGAAAGCCATCTGCGACGATAGGCTCGCGTGGGACCGCCGGAGTCCCGCAGCGCCGGAGCCGTGACAGAAACCATGCCTGCCTGCATGCTGCATGCCTGCTTGCATTCTGCATTCTTGATTGCATGCTGCATTCTTGCTTGCATGCTGCATGCTTGCTTGCATGCTGCATTCTTGCTTAAATGCTGCATGCTTGCTTACATGCTGCATGCTTGCTTACATGCTGCTTGCTTTCTTGCATGCTGCTCGCTTTCTTGCGTGCTGCATGCTTATTACATGAATAATATTTTATATCATTAGATTATTATATCAAATGTATATATTATATTAAAAGTACATTATATCAAATGAAATTATAGAATCTAAAATTATATTAAATGTTTATTATATTAAATCACTTGTTATATCAAATGAAATTATATTATCTGAACGTTAGACTATAAGTATTTATATCAAACATTACACACCCGTGCTATTACAGACTGAGAGTGTTGTATCAGGTGCGGCAGTACTTGAGTGTGGAGACAAGAATTTACCTTTGCGAGTCACTGATCCTATCAAAATTAAACTATGCTGATTCAGTGTTGGGTACGTGTTTACTAGCTCGCACTAAAAGAGTGATACAACGCCTCCAAAACTCTTGCGTCAGATTTTGTTTCCCTGTACCTCCAAGATCTCATATAACTCCATATTTAAACAACAATAACCTCATGAATATGGAAACTCGACGTAGGTTACATTTTGCTAGTTTGCTCTTTGCTGTAATAAAAGATAAAAGTCCACCATATTTATATGGAAAATTACAATTTACTCAACGCCAACGAATAAATGACAGATTAATTTGTCCAACTTTTAAGACTACGGCTTTTCGTGGCAGTTTTCGATATTCGGCTTCTAAGTGCTGGAACAACATTGTATTGTATTGTGGAGCCAATACTCAGACTATGTCTTATAGGTGGAGGACCTATACGACATAGTCTGAGTATTGGCTCCTTTAAAATTAGGTACAGGAAGCATTTGCTAAACATACAGAAAGCCGAATGACATTAATTTATTAATTATATTGGATTTTTATGTATAATTGTGTTGTTATGAATTTTTTGGATGTTTGGATTGCATTCTTATAGTGGTAATTATTGTTACTATTACTCAGTAGCTGACGAAAGCTTGAGTACTTACTGCATCTATGGCAGGGTTTTAATCTGATTTATTTTGTTAAGATTCATTAATGTTGTTAGTGTAGCTGTGTGCACAAAAGATAGCAATTTGTTGTGAGTGTATGGCCGGACACCATCTGTTTATTTTTTATATTTTTATAAATGGTATCCGCAGAATACCAGCGTCGTGGCACTTGTGCTTCGGCTTAGGCTGAGCGGGGACCTATTCGGCATGTTTTTATATCTGTATTTTTATTCTGTGTATTGTATAGTTGTTGTATATTTATGCCAAATAAACTTTTATTCTTTCTGTTTTTCTTTCTCAAGTTATAAACTACAACCACCCTCAGTTATTGCTCTTGCTGTTAGCGAAAACCGCATAAAATCCATTGCTTGGTTTGGAAGAAGAAAGCGGAGCCACAGACACACTTTAAATATGTAATGGTGATAAAAATGTACTTCTAAACTTACTAGAGTACTTACCCCTGACACGTACCCAGCAGTGCGCTTCTGTAAAGGCTACATTCAAAACTCTGTCCTGAATCCGCAGTGAGTTATCATTATCAAATACGCTTTCTCTCACTCTTAAATTTCCTACTTGGAAATAACATAAATACCCCAAATTCTTATTTTAAGGTTTTTATAAATTATAAAGACTATTTCAGAAAAAAAAAATTAAATTTCGCCCAGAAACAAAAAAGTGCAAAAACAAAAAATTTTCGACCAAAAACTTCAAAATTTCAATTCTTCTAAAACTTAATATAAACATAATTTGGACCTAAAAATACACATAAACAAACTTTTCGGAAAAAAATTTCTAGCAAAATTCTTCAGTAAATTCACTTCAAAATTTTTTCAGTAACCTAACCTAACCCTAACCTAACTATAATAATGTCGTCCGCCGATCGTCGACTGTCTCGCGATGGGCCTCCCGAACGCAGCGCAACGCCCATCCCGATTTGTCAGAGGCAGGAAAAGGTGAAAGACGTGCCGTCCTTTATGGAAGTCGTCGGCCACCTCTGCTTCCAAATCAGGAGGGCGGTCACTGCCGGTAAATCGGTGATTAAGGCCCACAAAGAATTGATTGTCGACGCGGCGAGCGAAATTGAAAACTGTTTGGAGATGTTGCCTACCCTTTGCTTACTTGAGCAACACAGTGACCACAGCGTTCGAGAGCTGTCCGATAAACTTGATAACGGCATGGACGCGGTGATTAGCATGCAGAACGATATGGCTGCGGAGGTCCGAAAAGAGGTTTCGCAGAAAGTGGATGTGCTCCTTAAACAAGGTGAGCGCCTCGAGGACCTCGTACGCCTGTCCGGAAGCATGCTGACCGCCGCGCTCAAGGACCAGCACCAACACCCGCTGGCCCATAGCTCGATGTCGGAAGCTCAACTCGCCCAAAAAGTTTCTACCCCTACCCCTATCCCTACTTACGCTAGTGTTCTAGCGAAAGCCTTACCTCCTACACCCGAAACATACCCCGCCATGATCGTCTCATCCTTTAACTGTACGCTGAAGCCTCCGGAAGTGATGTCTCTCTGGAAGAAAGAGATATCCTTCCGGAAACACAAATACGCGCCAGTTAAAGTGTTGCCGATCCCTAATGCCAAACTCAGGGTCGAGTTCGAGAGCAGAGAACAATGCGAAGAGACCATTGCCCGTCATGCCGACAGTTCTAATTTCGTTGCAGAACCAGCGAAGCGACGACCACCACTCCTAATCCTAAAGGGGATATCTAAAGATGTCACCCGCGAGGAATTAGTGGAGGTCCTCGTTACTCAGAATGATGTTGAGCTGTCCCGCATATCTTTTCTGACCTCGAACAGAAACCCAGTGTTGTACAACGCCGTTGTTGAGGTTACTCCCGAGATGCGGAAAACCATCCTCGCTCTCGGGAAACTCAATGTGGATCACAGTAGGGTCCACGTTGAAGACTTCAGCAGGTGTGTACAATGCCACCAGTGTCTTCAATATGGCCACACCAAAGCTAAGTGTAAGTCAGAAAAGAAACCCTGTGCCCATTGTGCTAGCCTGGGGCGCCACCGAGTAACTGAGTGCCCAAACAAGAGCAACCAGGCTAAGTGTTATAACTGCTCGGCACACAATTTGCGCATGGGCACAAGGGTGGACACTAACCATAATGCAACAAACACAAAAGAATGTCCCCGTATAAAGTCCATGGTTCTGCGTCTGCAGAATCAAACGGACTACGGTAACTAACTAGCTAACTTCAAATAGAACATTCTAAATTAAACCATTAAATCCAACAAACTTAAATTAAACTAAACTTAACCAATTTAAATTTAAAATCATAAATCACAAACAAAATTAACTCATAAATCTTAATAAACCTAATAAAATTACTTAAAACTTAAACAAACTTAAACTTAACTTACTTAACGTTAAAAAACATTAAAATACACAAAAACAAATAAAAATAAACTTATTTAATCCAAATAAACATATAAATTAACTTAAACTTAACTTACAAGATTCTTAAAACTATAAATAACAGACAAAATAACCAAAGATCATTATAATCAAAAAATTAACTATAGTCGCATAAAATAACATATTCTTTAAATAAATAAATAGAAACGATGAAACCTAGAAATAATCAATAAATAACACACTCCAACATGCACTAAAACTTATTAGTTAACTAAATAAACCATCCTATAAAACAATTCTAAAATCAAAACTCTAAATAAATTAAACTAAAATCATTAACTTTAAAACAACTTAACAAAATCTTAAAACATCAATAAATTAAAAAAATTTTTTTCAAAACAATTTTAACATTAAGATTCTTAAAAACTTAGCCCAAATAAAACCTATAAATACCTTAAATAATTCCATCCTTAGTAATTAAAAATTTATTTTTAAATCTTTATCTTGTTTCCTTCTTCCCCTTCCATTCCTCCTATTTTCCTATCAAGTGCCCAGCAATTAAACTAGAAGTGGACCTTAAGTCCACTTAAAACTTTTTAAATAAATTAGGACTCTTAAGTCCTCTCAAAAATTTTGGCACTATAATATTTAAATTTCCGATTTTCCCAACTGTCCCTAAAAAATCCCCCAATATCCCCAAAATTCCCCTATTCAAAATTGATCCTTAAAAGCCCCATTTCGTTAGAAAAATCGCCCAAATTGTCCTATTTCTGTTCATGTTAGAAAAATACCAATGTCCCATACTGCACCTCCTAAAGGAAACATTTGCCTCATAATAGCCTTAGGTCTCAAGCCAATTACTAAAAAATAAAATAAAAAAAAAATACGCTTTCTCTGAATTCCTACCTACCTACAAACGTCGCAGAAGTCACACTTGATCGGAACCACAGACCACTTATCCCATAGACGTCGCTTTCAGCGAGTTTGACTAAAAGATGCAATCGTAAAAATTCAGCGGGGTGTTGGGGTGTAACTCTGGCTGTGATTGGATATTTAAAGGTCAAACTAGTGACACGTAACACACCATTATCAAATGTATTCGAAATAGTAATGTGGTAAAAGTCGATATTGATATCGATGGACTGTTTTCGTACTTGATGATTAATATAACGGTGTTAATAAGTTAATAAAACAATTCTTCTTATTTAAAAGGTACTAACTTTTATATCAAAACTCAAGTTAAGATAGGTATTATATTTTGTCAATCAATCTGTTTGCCATAATCAGTTTCGGAGTAGTTTAAAAAAATAAATATGTAATGGCCGGTTTTTCAAAGGTCAGGCAAAACTTATTTGGTGGTTAGAGTTAATACAACCATTTTGAAAATGTTTTGTCATAATATCATGTCATTCATTGTTTTACAAGACATTTTTAGATTGGTCGCGTAATATTTTATCAGACGGATAAGTTTAACGGTTAAGACGCTTGTATCTTGGACTGCTAAATGTAAAACATATCTCTAACAAATCGGTATTTGTACTTGGTTGGTTAATTGCTTGATGTTTTATAGTTTTATTATTGGAGAG
Organism: Scoparia ambigualis; assembly: GCA_963921215.1. Lineage (NCBI taxonomy): Eukaryota > Metazoa > Arthropoda > Insecta > Lepidoptera > Crambidae > Scoparia > Scoparia ambigualis. The sequence goes on along the minus strand of OY992525.1, from coordinate 6,030,073 downwards.
AAAACTATCGGAGATATGCATATCTGAAGTCGTTGGTATTTCTTGATAATTTTGAATAAAATCCTGCAACAACAAGTATAATGAAAGTTTTAAACGTATCAAAAAAAATAGAAGTTAGATTAGATTAGATCTTTATAGGCTGGTACTTTAAGTGACAAAGAAGATATCATCGATAGTCTATGCTGTAAGGTGGTAACTGGCCTCACTGGTGAACAATATGAAGTTGTGGCTGAAGCAAATTCACCTTATGAAGAACCCTAAAACATTAAAAAAGGTTAATATGAATATTCACCTAGTCGCATTATATTGAAATGCATATTTAAATTGTAGGTAGTAGGTAAGTACTTCATAGTTAGTTACTAAGCAAATTGAACATAATTACTCACCACAGTTGGAAGCATAAGCGTGGGTTCAGCATTACTAAACAACAGTCGCCGCTTTTTCATTAGTTGATAGCTATCCGCGGCAAAATGTCGTGAGCATATAATGCTATATTTGCTTGTAGCTTCTATCCATTTTATTTTCAAGTTTAAGCATTTTGGAAACATTTTACAACAAAAGTTAGTTATCTTTAAATAATAAATTAAAATAAAGAAGTTAAAACAAAGAGTCAGCATTGAATATTTTGATAAAAAGATAATAATAATTTTAAACCAACTAAAACTGATTATACAATGCCAATAACAACCTAAAAAACTTTATTAAAATTTAACAACTTTATATAATTCAACGCGCGCGCAGTGCCTGCTCGCCGTGACGTCACAACCGGTCGGCGTACCGCCCCACTCCGAACTAGTCCGAACGCTCGCTTTATAAGGCGTGCGCCGACGCACAGCAGTCAGTCGCTCTCTGGAGTCGACTCAATAAGGACTGATCCTTGGATTGTCTGAAACTTTATTACGCCATTTGGTGTGGCTGGAGTCGCCGAGGATAGGACCGATCGCCTAGATTGTCCGAATCCTTATTTTGCTACTTTGTGGCTTTAAGTCGACTCAATAAGGACTGATCCTTGGATTGTCTGAAACTTTATTACGCCACTTGGTGTGGCTGGAGTCGCCGAGCATAGGACCGATCGCCTAGATTGTCCGAATCCTCATTCTGCTACTTTGTGGCTTTAAGTCGACTCTTTACGAATAAAACCGATCGCCGTAGATTGTCTGAAACCTGACTGACTACTTTGCGTTGGCCTCGCTGCATAAGATTAATCTATTACAATTGTTCAAAATTAATTAATTGATTTAGTTCTTTCAAATACGATTGTAACTGATTCATTCAATTGTTAGTTAAATCTATTAAAAGAACAGTTTATGTTAAGTAATATTAGGTTTATTGAAATTAATAAAAATCAATTATAACTTTTTAAATTCCTTTTCTTAAACCCGTGCGATTACCATATAACTCACTCACCCGCAATATTATTTAAGTGTAGGTATGGAGTCTGATCAGATCAATCCAGTAGACCCATCTTATAGTGATGATCTCACAAGTACATATACACTAAACCTTCCGTTTGGTTACGAAAACTCGAGGTATAGAAATGATATTTTGCTAGAAATTGCTAAAGTCAACATTACATTTTACGTGAAAGCTTCTTATTGTTATTTTTGAATTTACCAAAATACACCAGCGAATTTGATTTCGTTCTCATAACCGAATAATGTCATAATGGTATAACAAAGTTCTTAACTTAATAAAAAATTATCGATATTTGTAACAAATTTATCGTCAAGTTGTAGGTTCTAACTTGGGCAACACTCACCAAAACAGAGGGAGATAGTGCTTTATGCATTTACAACAGAATGAAAGGGACTTTTTTTAAAGACATCAACGCGTGCATTTTCTTAATTTATAATTGAATATTTACACCAATTTAAAATTTATCCTTTTACGTCATAAAATTGTACTTACCGATGAAATAAAATATTATCTTTTTGTAAGCTAGAAGTTTTGCTTCACTTTACACACAATTTAACAGCGCAATACGGCATATTTATATTAATAATAGATTTTTGAATTTTAGCGTGCCGCGGCGCTGTCAAACTATGACTGAATCTAGGTTTGGGGGCGTGTCACTTACATATGCAATGGATGAGTGACGTTACCCTCGTATGCGGAGTCTATGGGATAAGTGGTCTGTGATCGGAACGAACGGCGAGTTTACGATCGAGCTTTAGAGAAACGACGTGCTGAAATAAAATAATAATACCTAGCTGTTGCCCGCGACTTCGTTTGCGAGGATTACACTATGCCATACTAAAATGTTACCGGTATAAAAAGTTATCTCCAAGTATATTATTATTCTATGAGGTGGAATTGCGTAAGGTAATCGTATTCATTTGACAGTTCATATCGTATTCTATCGGCTGCAATTTGTATGGAATGACATTTATTATGATACAATATGAACTGTCAAATGAATACGATTGACTTTACGCAATCGCCTAGCTGAAGAAGATACTTTTATTCATGATATTTTAAAATATTGAATTTTATAATAGTTTTAGAGTTGTTTTAGACATGGACTCAATACGTCCATGCATTAAGATAAGTCAATAACTAATATTTTGTTTTAAAGGTAAAAACTGTTTGATTTATTTACATTTTTTAAGTGTTATTATTCAGTGGCGCTCGGACGGCCGAAGCGAACACACGCTAGTAAGCTCTGTACAACGGGACAGCGTTTTTTTTATTATTACTACCCACATGTGTAACATAATAATTGACAATGGATAGTTTTGGACGATCGAATAGTTTTACGCAAAACTTTAGCGAGAATTGTGTAGAAGAAAAATCAGATGAAGAGGAGCACCCGTTGAATGAGAACTATATAGAACAATCAAAGAGAAGTGCGGGAAAACGCGGACGCCCAGATTCTGAAGGTAGTAAAGACATTGAAGAAGAAATTGACGGATTTACAACTGTGACAAGCAGAAAGAAACGACTACACCGCAGCTTTTCAAAGTCTAGTAATGAAGTAGTGATGGAAGAAAATGGCAAAATTGAAGAGACTTTTCAAGTAAGTCTTTTTTCTAAACAAGTTTTACCAAAACAATTTGGAATGGCGAAACTATTAAAAACCGCTAACATCACAAATATCATAAAAATTAAATATAAAGGGCCGTATAAATGTTTTATTACACTAAAATTTGAGCAGGACGCTGAAAAATTGTTAAACTGTGTAAAGATTTCTGAAATGGACATAAAGTGCCAAAACACAAGTCGCATGAGAACTTCATACGGAATAGTTAAAAATATAGATCTTGGTATAGATGAGAAAGAGATTTTGGAATGTTTTGAAAGTGAACATGAAATACTCGCTGTACGCAGATTGAAACGTATGAGTAAAGAAGGACAATGGGTTGATAGCTCAGCGATACGTATATGTTTTAGTGGTACCTCCTTACCTCCATATTTAACTGTATATGGATGTCAGTTTAAGGTGGAACCATACGTGTTTCCAGTGACACAGTGCTCGACATGTTGGAAATTCGGACATATGAAACGTTTTTGCCCACATAAAACCAAATGTCCCAAATGTGGAGGAGAACACGAAAATTGTGACAAAACAAAATTCCTGTGTCCTAATTGTAAAGGAGAACACTTGGCTATCGAAAAAAATTGTCCTATGTACCTCAAAGAAAAGAATATTAGGAAAATCATGAGCATAAATAACTGGACTTATAAAAAAGCGTTATCATTTTATTTGCAAGAAACACCGAGTTTTGTCAAAGAGACCCCTGCAATACCAGATGAAAAAACTACGTCACAGAACGCGTCAAGTTTTGATATGTTGGATTTTCCAGAACCACCTAAAAGCTACAGTGAGATTACAAAGAACAAGAACTGCGCCAAAGACTGTAGTAAGGACACTGACTCAATAATATTTAAATGCTCAACCAACAAACAGAAAATGAAAAATCAAAGAAAATACATGGAACAAAACAATGTAATGGAAGAAGGTACAGATGAAGAACTATCGGTAGAAGACTTTCCGTGCGAGAACACTACTAGAAAAGATGATAAATCTAAAAAGTACAAAATATTCGCAGCTTTTACAAAAGTATATTACAAGTTGAAAAAAACTGTTCTGTCTGAATTAACGCTAGAACAAAAAATCAGGCGAGTGTAAAAATCGTGACGGAAGAAATTATTCATTTGTGTATTAATTTTATGAAGAAGGGAAATTTGATAGAGAACTTGTGTAATATCTTTATTAATGGATAAAAGTCATAAATGCATAAATATGAATATCAATATATTTCAATGGAACGCTAGAAGTTTGAAGCCAAAATTAATTGATCTTGAACTGTTGTTAAATCGAGAGAAAATTCACATTGCAGTTCTTAGTGAAACATGGTTAGAACCAGAATCACAAGTGCGCGTCAGCGGATACAACATCTACAGAAAAGATAGATCAGACTCATACGGTGGAGTAGCGGTTCTTTGTCACAATTCTATTAAGTCATATGCAAGTACAATACAAGTAAGTAATTCAGACATTCAGATTATTCATGTTAAGATTTTAAATTGCAAGTACTTACGTAACATAGTCTCTGTATACTGTCCCTCGTCTGTTAATACACAACAAAATGACTGGGATAATATACACACATCAAAAGTGTCTAGGGATCAACATATATTTTTGCAATAACTTTTCTCCTGATTGATATTAATTAAAATTTTCTTTAAGGATTCATCAAATAAAGTGTTTTCGTTTGTCTACAGTAACGATAAACCAAGTCACCTTTGCATTAATAAAGAAATTTGCCATTTTCCTAATAAAGGGATTTTTGACATTTGAACTACTAACATTAAAGTTCGAAAAAAAGACTGAAATAACAGTTTTCTTTAAAATTTTATTGGGTAACTTAAACAATTAATAATCCGTGTTTCTACCGCGAACACTAACCACACAAGAACATCGGTTTGGCATACTCAAAATGAGTTCATCCAAATCACGCTGTGGAATGGCCGCCCATGTTCGTTGCAACAACAAAAAAAGGTCTTCTTGCGACTGGATACCCTCCATATTCGGCAGAGCTCTTCTCTGTAGCATATCCCATGCATGCTCAAGCGGGTTCAAGTCTGGCGACTGAGCAGGCTAGGGCATGACATTGATGTTAGCTGCGGCAAGAGTCTGTCTTAAAACTCTTGCGGTGTGCGGTCGTGCATTATCATGCATTAACTGAAATAAGGGACCGATTTGCACTTGTAGAGGAACGATGACGTCTGATACAATCGTCTCAGCATAAAGGAGATCGGCGAAATTGGGCCTAACCATTACAGGGATCAGACTTTAACTAAAATCATAGTGTAATTTTTAATAACTTGTGGAATAAAAAACAACTAATAATTCTATGGGGAACAATTTTTTGTAATTAATTATAATAACCACCTAACCAAGGACGCATATCACGTGGTAGTCGAAGGACAATGCTGCCAGTAGAAAAACTGCCTATTGTTTTGATTAGTACGAATTGATCATTGTATTTTTATTCAATTTAGGTAGTATTGAGATTGACTTATTCATTGATACTTCACATAATAAATAAATTAGTGATTTTTGATTACGCTACGTATTACGGACTTTGACGATAGCTGCCATTACGAACAACCCGCGCCTGCACAACGGACATTGATCACTGCTTGTTTGACTTTCTAAGTACTACTAGGTACTCTCTAAGTAAGTACTGTCTAAGTATTCTAGCAGTGATGAGACACCGACCATTGCTTCCGATTGTACTTCTTTTAAAGATAAACTTCATAAACTGTTGCGTACGTTTTACTCGTAACAATGCTTTAGGTTTGCATTTGACACAAGACGAAGCAATACTGTCAGTTATTCAACAGAGAATACTCTTACGGTAAGTGCATATATGTAAACATTTCAGTAACATACCAAATACACAATATAAATAGTAAAACAGCTATTTGTTTAATTTACGTCAACTAACCTCACTTTGAGTTACTTAACTCCCAATATTTGTGTTATCCCGTAGAACAGATTTATAATTGTTATATTGTTGGAATCCGCTGATTTTGATCTACAAAACTGCATATAAATCATCACTGTAACGGTCAAGGCCCAAGGTCCTAAGGAATTTCGCCGGTCTCCTTTGAGCGTTGAGGTTGCCTCTGATCCAAATCAACTCAGTTCTTCCGCCGATCCAAATACCCGTCCATACCATGATGGTTCCACCACTATAAGGATGGACTTCCTGGCAGGATTTTAATCGCTGTTGGCGTCCAGGGGTTCTCCAGTGTCGTATACGTCTTGTATCCGGTCTCATACCAAAACGAGACTCATCAGAAAAGCACACGAAACGCCATTGTTCTTCTGCCCAATTTCTGTGTTCAAGAGCCCATTGATATCGAATCCTACGATTGTGCATTGCTATAGGTGGTACCCTTAGCGGTCTTCGGGAATGAAGGTTCACTTCATGCAAGCGGTTTCTGACTGTTTGGTCGCTAATTAAGTTCCCTGAAGAGTGATGAAGCCTCACGGCTAACATCATGGCGGTTATTGTTGGAGCTCTTCGAGTTGTGATTTGAATGTATCGGTCTTGTCTCCGTGTGGTGCAGCGATACCGTCCTCCATGGCGCTCAGCCACGGTACCAGTGCTTCGGTAACGTGTCCAAAATCGACTGATAACACTCTGACTTGTATTCAGAGCTAAAGCCACAGTACGTTGCCGGGAACCAGCTTCTATCATTCCCACGGCTCTGAGCATTTCTTCCCTGCTTAAATGACGTCGCCGCTCCATAATAACGTTGGTTTTAATCAGTAGTAGGGAAACAGTAGCACTAATAATGTCTTCAATGCGTTGTATGTTTTTATAGGGAAAATATTGACAGCTGATTTTCATCTTTTACTAGAAATTGATTGAAAGTTCCTGTTTCAAATTATGAAATGCACCAAAAAGAATCCATATAAATTTATAAAATCATAAATTTATTACAAAGCCACATCTCAATCTCAAGAAATCCGCATAAAAATGCTTGATCCCTAGACACTTTTGATGTGTGTATTTTCTATATTTCAAAATAATTCTTTGGTTCTAGGCGATTTTAATGGACATCATACTAATTGGTCTACTAAATGTGATAGAAGAGGTAATCAGTTGTTTGATAGTGCTCTAGAAAATAGTTTCATATCTCTTAATGATCCGCATAAACACACTCGTGTATGTCTTGTAGATGGCACTGTTCGCAAAACTTCGCCTGACATATCATTTAGCTCTACAGACATTTCTATGAATTTAAAGTGGGAGCTGACTAACGAAAATCTAGGCAGCGATCATAATCTAATTAAGATTGTTTTAAATTATCAAGATAATATTAGTTTCGTAGAAAAAAAAATTTTAAATTAGCAAATTGGAAAGAATATAAAAATGAGCTTTCATCTGGCTTTACAGAATATGATACATCTATCTCGCTCAACGTTCAGACAATGTATGATTTTTTTGTGGGGAAATTATTTGTTTGTAGTAATAAACATATACCGAGTATCAGGGTGTGCACTAGTCCCAGATCTACCTTTATACCTAAACCTTATTGGAATAAAGATCTTTCAAAAATAGTAGCCCAAAGACGTCTAGCGCTTTAATGTTTTAGACGCAACCCTAATGATCAAAACAAAAAACTTTTAGAAAATAAAGTCGCGGAGGCTCAACGGCTCATTCGTAGAGCAAAATCAAACAACTGGTATAGTTTTTGCAATAGTATCAATGAAACTACCTCAGCATCCGAGATGTGGAAGAAAATGAGATGGATTAAGGGTAACAGACAAAATCGATCTTATTGTTCGGATGCAAGAAAGAAACAGCTTATTGACACACTAACACCTGATTTTGTCGTCTCTTTACAACCTCCTGTCAACTCTATAAACTTACAGTTGGATGCAGGCTTTACTATGCAGGAGCTTAATGCTTGTTTTAAATCTAAAGATACTGCCCCTGGAAATGATGGGATTACATACTCCATGATATATAATCTACCAGATAATGCCAAACAATACTTATTACAACTGTACAACTTAATATATTATACCGGCTGCATCCCTTTTCAATGGAGGGACACTTTAATAATTCTAATACCAAAACCGAATGACCCTAATTTTAAATTACGTCCGATTGCACTATTGTCATGTCTGTGTAAAATATTTAACTGTATGATTGCTAAACGTCTTGAGTGGTTTGTAGAACATAACAAGATGTTGTCTCATTATACAAACGGTTTCAGAAGATCTCAATCATCTCTAGATGCTTTGGTACGTCTTGTATCTAATATATATATTGGTTTCTCTAAAAAGGAACAAACTTTAGCATGTTTTTTGGATATCCAGGGTGCATATAACAACATTGTAGTTCATGCAGTTATATCACAGCTAAATAAATTAAATGTGGGAAGTAAAATATCTGTATCCTTATGGGAATACTTGAAAGAAAGACACCTGCAAATACGGTTAGACAAAGATGGCAGTCTCTATACCAGATGGGCTTGCAAGGGAATTCCCCAAGGTGACCCAATCTCACCATTACTATTTAAGAGGCGGCTGCCTAAACGAGTAGCGATTTCGAAGATAAATTATCATATGTGTACAGCATACTAGACATGTCAAATTTAAGTATATGTTTCTTTGTATAGTAAACTAAGGCTTGAGCAAAGCAAAAACAAAAAATATTGGTTTATGTACGATACTTTTATTTTTCGAAAATGATGAGTTTTTGAGATATTATTACGTATATCTTTTTACGTTATAGAGCCTTACGTATAAAAATACAACGAATATATTACTAAGATAGTTAGTTAGGGACTGGTAAGACCATTTTTCAATTGAGTACTTAATAATCGAATTATAAATGAAAACAGTTTTGTGACTTACGTCATTTACTTCTGCGCTAAGCGTGTTGAAGCAGCGCACGCAATATTCAACCGTACTACTGCAGAAATAGAACTATTCTAAAATCTACGCGAGCGCACTCTCAGTCCCGCAATGCGCGTCATGAACGGTGGACCTGTGCAACTCGCTAGCGCACGTGACAGAGATGCTGCTTACGTTATTATTTTATTACGTACGACTAATTGTTTAGCAAGTCGTTTTGGCTAGCCAAATTATGGGCAACAAGAAAAATAAAAAATATGTTTCGAGGAAAAAAAGAGATTCGAAATATATAATGCGTAATGTATGAGAGTATAAGTATAATTTTGAATCCATTTCAGTACGTAGATTTTGGGTACCTATCGTAAGTCTTGCCGTAGTCTATCACATAATATTACTGACCTATTTTTTTGCGCTAATCTGCGATCAGCTCTAAAACTATAAGCAGATTTGTTAAGGATTTTTGACTTACCTATTTAAAAAATTATTTGACTAAGGCTGTTAAACCATCGCCACGATGGTCTGTAGTCCTTCAAAATTAATAATTAATGTAAGTACATACAATAATAAAAATGATACTAAGCGCTTTGCTTAAACAAAATAATACGCTTTCTCTAACTAAAGGAACAATTTGTACTTCGGAACAAAGACAAAGCGTGGAGTCGCCAAATAAACTAATACATTTATTACCGATTCCAATTTGTTTAGAGAAAAGGTAAGTGTTATTCAAATCAAATAGTATCTTATTAGATCATTTCAGCAAAGTTATTTTTTTTAATACAAATCCAATCTTTAAAGAAAAAACTCTTTATTAATTTGATTATTAGGACTTTTATAATTTATTTCGATATTTAATTTTAAATACTGTATTAGTGTGTGTTTCAAATAACCTGAATTGATATTTTTTAGATTAACGTTCCTAAGCCTAGGAACTGGCAAAAATAACGCTAATGCTCAAAGCGCAACCATTCCATTACTGTCTATATGTGAAGATGTAACTCAAGTACGTTTTTTATTTATTGTTTTTAAACATAAGATACATTTCAGCGTTTCAAATTGAACAAGTTTGATTTGTACGGGATAACGCAAGAACAAATAACATACTCTAAACAGTTACTTACCTATCATTTAACGTTTCGGTCTATTTTCTATACCCGTAGTTGTGAGTGGTCTAGCTGTTTCTTGAGCTTCGATATACTTAGGTATTAGGTTGAAAGTTTAAATTCTACAGAGCACTCAAAATTTTATAGCTTTTTTATATAAAGTTCATTTCTGGAAACGTGACAGGAATGACCAAGTGAGTATTAATTTAAACAAATATAATACTAATATAATATATTATTATATCAGTTATAATATATTATATCAGTTGAACACAATAATTAGATATGTCACATATTTCGTATAAGTATCTCGTCTCTTTTTATATTTTCAGGTTACTGTAAATAAAAAATCGGATTGGTATTATATAAGACCTCCTTGGTCGAGTGGTTTGTACACCGGTTTTCATGGTGTCGCCATCTCTGAGGTCCCGGGTTCGATCCCCGGTCGGGTCAATTTAGAAAAACAATATTTTTCTAAATTGCCTCGGGTCTGGGTGTTTTCTATGTATAATAAGTATGTATTTAAGTATTTTAAGTATGTTTATCCGTTGTCTAGTAACCATTTAACGAGTTTCTTCGAAGCTTCTCTTGGGCTAGATAATTGGTGTGAGTGTAGGAAAGTTTTATTTATTTATTATTTATTTATTTATTATCAAGCCGAAGGATATACAGAAAAAGTGACGGCTAAAACAATCACTCCCACTGACATTATAGCTATACGTAACAGTAATGAAGACTCGTCGGAGGTCACGAGTTGCAAGGCTCCACCAGTAGAGTGACGTTAATTAGGTTTTACGGAATTATAATTCTACCTCCATATCAAAATACATTTACTTTGATTGACTGGTTGGATTTTATTTTTCCAATAGGTAATTTATTTTTAATTATCCAATAATTTCATATCGATAGAACAAGTAAAAGTTTTTACTTAGGTATATTCAAGCGTTAATAAAACGATAAAATATATAAAAAACATTAAAAGTCAAAAAAGCTTAGAATCCCTTACCAACTTATTCCCATTTTTTCTTCCCTGCTCCGTTATCAGATTTTGATCATCACCTAGCTACAACCTATTTGTAGAGACCATTCCAATGAGCCTAAACACGATACCTATGTTGTAAGTTGGTAAGGAATTAGTTATTCTTGCAGATGCTGCAGCATCAGGTCAAAGTTACCATGTTCTTTCAATATCATTTATGTAACAGGCTATCAGATTTTGAATCGATCAGACTTATGAAAGTTGCTCAAATCCTTTTCTCGACTATGTAGAGATAATGATCTTCAAAAGGCTAAACAGATTTTCTTAAAACACAATTCTTCTTAAAAAAGTAAAAACATTTTTATTGATTGATAGATTCTGGCTCAAAATCACTCTCGATCAAGACACCTCTCAAATAAAAAAAAAATCAAAATCGGTGCATCCGTTCGGGAGATACGATAATTCGTACAGATAAACAAATTACTCAAATACACACGTTAACCTCTCAGTCTTGGCATCGAAATGTCTAAAAATTTTGACAGCAGGTGCTGTCAATTTAAATTTGCGGAATAGGAAAAAATCAAACGCAATTCATGTTAAATTTTGCGTTCACGATCCATAAAATGTACCACAAAACCGAAATAATTAACCGTGTTCATACTAAAGTAAGTGTATCAAAACGCGGTACAAAGTCAAGTGGAGAGCGCGGCTAGCGCGGCCATATTTTGGCCGCTTGGGGTCTGACGGAATAGCGAGTTTTTAGGTGCGGCCAAATATGGCCGCTTGGGGCTTGAGGGGTTAAACTTGTAACACCCTTAGTTTTGCATCGGGGGTTAATAAAATGTGTATTGAAGTGTGTCTTTGTGCATTATAATAAAACAAATAAAAAGAACAACAACATTATAATAATACAGTTATTTACATTGCAATCCGGCTTGACAAATATAATTTACACTACTTTTCCCGAAGTAGTTTCATAATGATAAAGTTAACTTACATAAATAAAAAAATAAAATTGAAACAATAAATAAAAAATGAAATAGGTATACAAAGTACAAACATGATCTTCAATATATTATAATCAAAGTTAACATACTACTGCTCATAAAAAATATGAATAATCTGTCTTTAAAATTACTGAACAAAGTTGAAAAAAAATGTCGAAAATGCTCTATTCATTCTATGTTCTTGGATCATGAACTCGGATGACCTGCGCGCGCGCGTATTTTGAATTGGTTGTTAATGTATCGCTAGTGTAACGAGTGTGGCATGCGGGTGGCGGGGCGCGCTGGGCGGAGCTAGCGCTGGATTTTTTTTAGGGAGCCTGCTCTTAACATCGTGACAGTTGAAATATGCCATAGTATTCGAGAGGTTTATATATGTCAATACGCTGATGATTTTGTGCTTTTCAGCAATAACAAAATGTTAAAGGACAGTGTTACTAAAATTCAAGTCTCAGTAGATTTATTAATCATGCTTTTGGAACAGTTAGGGTTAGAAATTTCCATACATAAAACAAAATTAGTTTTATTCTCTCAAAAACATAGGATTTGTCAGATCTCAGTCCAAATACTTGGGTGTAATTTTGAAGTAGTGGATAATATTAAATACCTGGGGATGTGGCTTGACAGGAAATTGCGTTGGAGTAAACATATAAACGAAGTGGTCGAAAAAACGCATAAATTTCTATCCCTACTGAAAGTGCTTGCAGGCTCAGGTTGGGGTGTACATCCCTTGCAACTCCGTAGATTATACATTTCGATCATAAGAAGCAGGCTCGATTATGGAAGTTTCCTTTACGATACCGCGGCAACTACACATATTTCCAAGATGGATAAGATACAGAATCAAAGCCTTAGAATAGTTGGTGGTTTTATTAAATCTACTCCGATACATGTGATGGAGAGCGAGCTTTGTATACCTCCCTTGTATAATAGAAGACAATATCTTGCATACAAATACTGCTTGAAGGCGAGATCATGGGATGAAAACATTACAAACCAATGGTTATGCGATCTTCAAAGTGTCTCTAATAGCGGTTACTGGAATAAGAGAAAAAAGAGTTTGCTTGCAATGACTTATAACGAGGTAAAAGACGAAGAGGTGTATTCGTCATATCCTTTAGACATGTTCTTATCTGATGTCTGGGTTTCTTGCATTGATGTGACTGATGTAATTAAAGTTAATGTGGACTCAATTAGAGAATCAAAAAATATGTACGAAGTTAACAATCTAAAACGAAATATTGTTCAAGAGTTATATCAAAAATATTTCGATAGTTATTTTTTGTATACTGATGGATCTAAAACTAATAATGGTGTAGGGGCAGCTTACTATGACCCTACCACAAAACATTATAAGATGTTTAGAACTAATGGACACATTTCAATCATGACAGCTGAACTTTATGCAATATCAAAGGCACTATCATACGCACTTAATTTACAGAAAAGAAAAATAGTAATTTTAACAGATAGTAAGAGTGCTCTACAACATGTACTAAAAGTTTCAATGGGTCATAGAGGAGTTGCAACAGCATACGCTATTTTAAATCAAATCCATCAATTTAATCAAGTTGGGCTTACAATCGCATTGCAATGGATCCCCGCTCATATAGGTATCAGGGGTAATGAGGAGGTGGACAAACTGGCTAAAAAAGCTATAGAGGAAGACTTTATATCACAGATATTACCTTGTTACTCAGAAGTTCTTTTTAACTATAAAAAAAAATGTATGATTAGTTAGAAAACCTACTTTGATGAAAGATCGAAAAGTAAGGGGATATGGTACAAAAGTATCCAAAGTGAGCCTCCTCATGTTCCTTGGTTCTTATTATCCAAATTAAGTAGACCTGTGTTAGTTACAGCTCTAAGAATGCGTTCCGGGCATTTCCCGTCAAAATATTTTGCGTTTTTAATGGGCAAGACCAATTCCCCTAACTGTGACATATGTGGTAAATTAGAAGATCTGTATCATATTTTGATGGAATGTGTGCGGGACGCACGGGATAGGATTTTATTTGTATCCAAATCTGGCCTTAATGTTAAAAATGTTTTTATGTATCACGAACTACTGGCTTATCCGATGTCAGCGCCAGCGCAAAATTTATTTTTATGGTATACTTTTAGACGTTAAGTATAGGATAAGATATGATGGGACTGGCATTGTCACTGTGTGATAAAAGTCCCAAAAAAAAAAAGAAAAAAAAAAAGTGTATTTATTATTAGCTACAACAAACACTGTCTCAAAACGTCAAAAGGTGTGGGGTTTTTTGTGTCCATGTCTACAGCTTCCTCATTCGACATAGAGAAATTCTAAGCATGCCATATTTTTGTGCATATTATGTGCAATCAAACGTGTCAGTCCTAATTTTTGTGCCACCACAACTTCGTTACTATGAGTTGTTTTATGTGTATAAGCTGGAGACACGTGTCACCAGCTCGCACACGCCCGTTAAGACAAACCAGTGAGGATAGAGTTTTATACTATAGCCAGAAATTTTGTGCATAATTTGTGCACTAGGAACAAAAAAAACTCACCATCATACTCAAATACTGTTGAAACTACGATCATAAAACTGTGTGCGAGCTGGAGACACGGGTCTCTGGCTTGAACAGCTGTATCTTCGTAATTGTTTAAGCTACGGTTATGAATTATATCTAATTTGTGCACAAGGCACAAAAATTTTCAAAAATTTAACTCAAAAGGTTTTTGAGCTACGAACCGATAAGTATTGTGTAAGCTGGTGACACGTAACACGGGCTAACACATGGTGAATTACTGTAACTGTATAAGATAGCGTTTCGTTTTAAAGATCAACTATTACGTTATAATTTGTGCAAACACGAGGCAAATCAAATCTCTGGGCCTCTTAGTTTAAAAATTATAAGCCAAAAACTGTTTTCCCGCCAAAAAATTCAAAATAATGGCTTGGAAGTGGCTAAGCGCGCCGTAGCTGTTCCGTGCGCTACACGATTGCAATCGAGTTTGAACTTAATATTTAGAGTCATTTTAATTTGCGCTCTCGTTTGTTTTAATTTATGTACCGAGAATTTTAGACTAGGAGCCGTTTAGTCTTAGTGAGCCTAATAATAATAAAAAAACAGTTAACTAACTTATAGTTAAGACTTAACAACTAATCTAACGAGCTATAGTCTGTGCCAGATAAATGCGCATCGCTACCCCCAGTACCACTGCACGCCGAAACAGAATCGCGTCGATTCTATCGATACTATCGACAAGGGTCGATAGTTTTGATAGGACTATCGATAGTATGACTGATTTTCGAAGTCACGATAGTATCACGCTCCTACGCAACAACACTACCCAGTACACATTGGCGTATGTTGGCCAACTGCCGGCCATAGCCATTGTAGGTGTACAGTCGCGGGCAATTTATCGATAGTGGCGCGCAAGTTACCCCCTCTACACAATGGCGATTGTCGACAATGGGCCAACATACGCCAAGTCGCCAATGTGTACTGGGTAGTGTTGTTGCGATAGCGATAGTCAATCGATAGTATCGTGATACTATCGAGACCTCGAAAATCAGTCATACTATCAATAGTCCTATCGAAGGTCCTACATAGGTCATCTATCACATCATATCATTAGATTTACAATACTCACTTGATAATATCGAAAATTCGTCGATAGTTACTATATTTTTTTTTTTTTTTTTTATAAAAGAGGGAGGCAAACGAGCAGGCGGGTCACCTCATGGAGAGTAATCACCGCCGCCCATGGACACCCGCAAAACCAGAGGAATCGCAGACACGTTGCCGGCCTTTAAGGGAGGAATAGGTTTAAGGAAGGAATAGGAATTGGGAGGAGGGGGGGGGAGGGTAGGGGCCTCCGGAACCCTCACTGGTCGGACGAAACACAACAGCACCAAGTGCCATTATTTCACGCCGAATATTAGTACTAAAGCAAAACTATCTAAACGTGTCGATAGTTTATAGATAGTATCGATCCCATTGATAGTATCGTATGTCGATAGTATCGACCAAGTTAAATAGTATTACCTTATTTTCACTATCGATAGTATCGATAGTATCGATAGTATCGCAGCATTTCGATATTTTCGATAGGACTATTCGCGCTATCGACTATTTTTCAAGGTCAACTATCGATAGTGAAACTATCACTATTGCAACAATACTAGTACTGGGGCCTTAAAATAAAAAGTAGGGTAGGTTAGTTAGGCACCTATAGTGAAACTAAATTAGTCGCGTCGCGCATCGCTTTAACAAACGGCTCCTTGTCTAAAATTCTCGGTACATAAATTAAAACAAACGAGAGCGCAAATTAAAATGACTCTAAATATTGCTAGCTCTTAAGTTCAAACTCGATTGCAATCGTGTAGCACACGGAACGGCAACAGCGCGCTTAGCCACTTCCGAGCCATTATTTTGAATTTTTTGGTGGGAAAACAGTTTTTGGCTTATAATTTTTAAACTAAGAGGCCCAGAGATTTGAAATTTTGCCTCGTGTTTTCACAAATTATAACGTATTAGTTGATCTTTAAAACGAAACGCTATCTTAGACAGTTACAGTAATTCACCATGTGTTAGCCCGTGTTACGTGTCACCAGCTTACACATACTTTTCGGTTCATAGCTCAAAAACCTTTTGAGTTAAAGTTTTGAAGATTTTTGTGCCTTGTGCACAAATTATGCACAAAATTTTGAGGTATAATTCATAACCGTAGCTTAAACAATTACGAAGATACAGCTGTGCAAGCCAGAGACCCGTGTCTCCAGCTCGCACACAGTTTTATGATCGTAGTTTCAACAGTATTTGAGTATGATGGTTAGTTTTTTTTGTTCCTAGTGCACAAATTATGCACAAAATTTCTGGCTATAGTCTAAAACCCTATCCTCACTGGTTTGTCTTAGCGGGCGTGTGCGAGCTGGTGACACGTGTCTCCAGCTTACACACATAAAACAACTCATAGTAACGAAGTTGTGGTGGTACAAAAATTAGGGCTGACACGTTTGATTATGCTCCTTGTTGTCTCGTCCTCTATGATGGAAATACTACTTGTTAGTATCGAGTCTTAGCACTCGCCGACGCCACATAAGTTTAAAGTATCTGAAAATAAAATATTTCCGAACGCAGCCGCACGTCACTAGACTAGCCCGCGTTTTGAACTGTCATTCGTTTTTTATGTCACTGTACCGGCGCCACTTTTTTCTCTTACTTTTTTGTGAAATAATCTTTTTAATAGTTTTAGTCAGTTTAATTATGATAAATAAACTGTTATTATGAGTAAAAGAAAGAGACGTAAAAAATAAAAATGAAATTCTGGGTTTTGAAATGTGCACTCAGGCCCATCTTTGGGATGAGGCGGTGTTGAAACATTCAAAACTTAAAACGGGCACAATAACTCGTACTTACTGCAAAGCCGAGTTTTTACCACCCTGGGTATTCGCAAGGAATATCAGGGTCTTACATTTACTGCAGTTTGCTTTGCCATTTGGGCCTAGATCTGCATGACTATGTCTGACATTCCTAATGTGTCAATGATGGCCCTGGATCCGGCTACTACTTCAAGTTCTGTGGAGGAGGAGGCACTGCCCGTGCCAATACAGTGTAGTAGAGGCCTTACCTGTGGAAAAAACCCAGTGTACAGACCCGGAGACCGAGACACCTGCCATAGACGTAGAATTGTTATTTGCTTTGGGGGAAATTGAGGAGGTGCTTAAGGGACCAATTGCTCATGATGAAATTGCACAGAGGTAGACTCCTATTCTCACAAAAGGATTGCAAAAAGAAATTAAACCAGAACTTATGAAAAAATACATCCCATATGAAAATATCCCAACGTTGCTCCCAAAGCTCAACCCTGAAATACCTGGCTGTCTCTGACCTGGTTAAGAAAAGAGATTTGATAATTGCTGACAGGCAAAAACAGATGGTTGCTGCACTATCAGCCCTGGGCCAATCACTCCATTTATTTCTCCTAAAAGGTGACAGAATTGAAATTATTAATTAAATAATTAAACACATCAATGATGCTGCCAAAATACTGTGTGACGCTGTGCACATAGATACAAATCGTAGAAGGTCGCTAATACCAACCGTCATTAACCCCTTGAGCACCATAAAACCAGACACAATTGAAAATCAATTGTTTCGCGACTGCCGGCGGTCTCATGATATTTGATCTATTAATAAAGATATGAAAGATTCCCTCACAGGGGGAGCAGATGCATTTTTTTTAAGTAACCTTTCTGAAAAGATCTAGGTTACAAAGGCTGTTCAAAAATCTGTTAAAGACCTGAAGAACACAAGCTTAATTCAAAAACCCCCAAATAAAACTAAATCTTTAAACTGGAGGGGCCCTCCTCGTCCAAGTGCCCGGACAGGGACAGGAGCGAGATCCAACCAACCTGCAAAGCTACGAAGCTGCAAAGTTAGAAGTTCAGGTATGCAGACTTCCTTTTTTTATATAAATAATTGGAAGAAAATAACCAGTGATCCTACTATTCTGAAATGGGTATCTGGGTATAAAATCCCATTTAGTGAGATACCATTTCAATCTTACTTGCCTATGAATAACTCATTTACAAGTAGAATTCTGTCAAGTTCAAATTGAAATTAATAAACTTATTCAGTCACATGTTATAGACAAAATATGTCATGAAACAGATGGACAATTTTGTTCACCTATTTTCTTCGTATAGAAACCAAATGGAGAGTATAGATTTATTTTAAACATAAAGAAATTTAATAGTTTTATTACTACAACTCAAAGTCTTATGAAAGACTGTATTATGGCAACAATTGACAAAATGGATTCTTATTACATGTGTAACATTAATGCAGATTACAGAAAATATCTAAGGTTTATATTTGATGGAAAAATATATCAATTTAACATTCTTCCATTTGGCCTTTGCACGGCTCCATACATGTTCACATAATTAAACCCATAACAAAACTTAGAGGTTTACAGCCTGTAAGTACAGTATATCGATGCTTGTAGCTAGCAGTATATTGGTAGTGACCATATTGAGTGTCTTAATAGTGTTAACCAGACCATAGGTCTGCTTACTCAGTTAGGCTTCATCATCAATAAAAATAATTATGTCAACTTATTCCATCAAAGGAATGTAAGTTTCTTAGCCTATTGTTTAATACAAACACCATGACTATTTCAATCGATTCTGATAAAAATAAAAGATGCCTTAACACGTTGCCTGCCACGAAACCAGACACAATAGAAATTTAATTGTTTGTCAGTCACAGGTGACCACCACGGCGCTCAAATTTTTAAGTACCTCTTCCATCAGGTTTTTTGTCAAAAGTTCTGGGAACTCTAGTGTCTGTTTGTCCAGCTAATCAATATGGGTTACTGTATACTTAAGCACTAAAAAGACATAAATATTTAGCTCTTTTAAACATGTACTTGCCTAAATCAATTTCTTAGATAAGAAAATATAAATATATTCTAGAAATAAATACAGATGTCTCACTATCGGGGTGGGGTGCTTCTTGTGACAAACATACAGCCAGTGGTGTATGGAGAGGAAAAGAATCAACAATTCACTTTAATACTTTAGAAATAAAAGCTACTATGTGTGGTCTCAAAAGCCTTGCTAATAATTCTTCAAATTGTGAAATATTATTACGAAGTGACAATACCACAGCTATACCATATATAAACCGCTTTGGTGGCATACAGTACTCTCACTTACATGTGATTGCAAAAGCTATTTGGCAGTGGTGTGAAGAGAGGAATATTTTTGTATTTGCATCATACATCATACATTAACACAAAGGACAACAAAGTAACAGATTTTGAATCTAGAAAACAGTTAGGTCATACAGAATGGGAATTAAATATTAATAATTTTAATAAAATAGTACAAGCATTTGGTAACCCTGTCATAGATTTATTTGCATTTAGAACAAACACAAAATGCAGGAAATTTGTTTCATGGCATCCAGATCCTTCAGCTTATAAAGTGGATGCCTTTACAATGTCTTGCAAAGGGGTTTCTTTTATGCTTTTCCACCATTTTCTATGATTTTAAAATGTATAGAAATAATCGTGTCCAATGAAGCAACATGGATCCTTGTAGTTCTCTTCTGGGACACCTTGGCTTCGCTTATTCAAAAAACTATTGGTGACAGAACCCATTGTATTTGAACCAAGTAATAACTTACTGGTTTTATGTAATTCCAACTCACCACACCCTCTACACCGCAACCTATCACTACTGGCAGGGAGATTGTCCGGTAGGCATTCTTAAA
This sequence comes from Scoparia ambigualis, assembly GCA_963921215.1. Lineage (NCBI taxonomy): Eukaryota > Metazoa > Arthropoda > Insecta > Lepidoptera > Crambidae > Scoparia > Scoparia ambigualis. The sequence continues at coordinate 6,009,850 of OY992525.1, read as the reverse complement.
GCCTGGCATCGACGTACAGGCAGCTGAAATAATGATATCTTCCATATCAAGTAACACCTATAAGCAATACTTACTTTGTATTTGGTTTTCTTACTGCCACACCAAACAATTAAATGCTACTAAAGCACAGATGACAGACATAATTACTTATCTCACAAATAAGTTCCACAGTGGTGCATCTTATGGCACCTTGAATTGCATAAGGTCCTCGCTGCGACTAGTGTACTAGGGCCGCAGGTGGGAGCAGACGAAAAGATTAAAATTTTATTTAAAGGGTTTTTTCGCCTACGATCAAGTAAACTCAAATATAAGTATACCTGGAATGTTTCTATAGTGCTTAATTTTTTAGAGTCAAATTACAATGACTCAAACAACTTACATTAATGTTCATTAAACACAGTTACTTTATTAACTTTACCTACAGGGCAAAGATTACAAAGCCCTAGTTTCTATTGTTACTGACCAGATTAAAATAATTGATAATAAAATTGTTACTATAAAAAAAAAAAAATTAAGACCTCAGCACCTAATCGTCATCAGCCAATTGTTTAAATAATTATAAAAGAATTACCTCTGAAATTAGGAAAATGTCCTAATTTATTTATATCTATCAAGAAACCACATTTGGCGGTATCGGTCAGTACACTCAACCGTTGGATTGACGGTCCTGGCTGCAAGAGGGATCGATACTTCCATTTTTTCTACTCATAGTACCAGGCACGCTACGACATCAGCCGTGCGATTCTCTAAGCTAAAGCCTCGATAGGTGCGGCTGCCGCAGCGTTGACAAATGACTCTGTCTCTTTCACATTCATAGAATTGGAAAGAGACAGCAGATCACAGCCATGCGCGCAGCGTCTATGTATCGCTTAGAGAATCGCATAGCAGCTGCCATTATGAAAGGCGTTAGCATTGATGAGATACATAGAACGGCTGGTTGGACTGACTCATCGACAACTTTGCAAAGTTTTACAACCGTCCGATTTTAAATAATAATTTCGCTGAAGCGATTATATTGTAATAATAATATTAAAAGTATATTGCTATAATCATACCAAAGATTTATTTAAGGCTGAGGACACATTTAAGTTTGTTTTTTTTGTTTAATAAGATTCTCTTGGAAATTACCAATTATCTTTAAGGAGTGTAAGACTGATTATGCTGTTGAAACATAATATCTGGGATATATTTGTTAACAATAATAAACTTTATGATTCTACAACAGAACTTTGAACATCTAACAAGTAGTATTTCCATCATAGAGGACGAGACAACAAGGAGCATAATTGAACAATCAAACAAACTTACCAAGTGCAGTTCGATTGAAATTATGCTCCTTGTTGTCTCGTCCGAAGATGATGAGTCCCACCCACCCTCACAGGTTTGATACCTATTCCCTGGGGTTGTAGAATCAGTTTCCTAAATAAATACACAACTTAAAACTAAATGACAGTTCAAAACGCGGGCTAGTCTAGTGACGTGCGGCTGCGTTCGGAAATATTTTATTTTCAGATACTTTAAACTTATGTGGCGTCGGCGAGTGCTAAGACTCGATACTAACAAGTAGTATTTCCATCATCTTCGGACGAGACAACAAGGAGCATAATTTCAATCGAACTGCACTTGGTAAGTTTGTTTGATTGTTCAATTGCACATAATATGCACAAAATAGGATAGTTTTACTTTTGTTTTACTACTTACGAGGGTCGAACTGAGATTTCGTGTTAAAGTTTTATACCTCATATTAACCATTATACATTACTATACTTAAGTCAAAGAAAACCGCAAATCTATCTATATTTTTATAAACTTTTCCTCATTTGATACAAGAGCCACGTAATAACTAATAATGCAAGAGGCTCTTAGTTTTAAGATTTGTACAGACGCCCGCTGCTCAACCTACCACAAAAAGTCTCATTTCTACAATAAATTTTAAACGTTATCTACTGGGTATAAGAATCAATATTGAGTAGAGAAATTTGACAGATTCAGACAGCGTGCGTGTTTTTATGTTTTTCTACAATGTGAAGTTTAAAACCAGCTAAAGATTATTTTTTGTAAACAGCATTAAATTTCTCATTTTCAACTGAGATGACTGTATCATAAACTAATATCACAGTATAAATATGAGCTAAAGCAGTACGGAAGCTGGGCCTGTTTCTTGTTTTATATACCTACGCGCCAATTGAGCGTTAGGGTTGTCTTCTTATTTTTGTAAAATTGAAAAAGTTTTTGTTTAGTTAGCGATGTATCTCAGCTATTTAGCTCTTTTTTTGAGATAACTAGCAATGCTAAAGGGTTGTCACTTTTAATTTTTATAAAATTAAAAGGTAATTTTTCTATTATTGATCAAAACGTTTGTTTGGGTTCTATAATGATCAAATAATGGATGAATTGAATAGTTTACAAACAAAATTGTGTAATAAAAAATCTTTAACATTTTAAGAAGTCTTTATTTTTCATTAGTAATTATAAATTACTCACTGAAAAATACTTTCACCGGCTACGACACGTTTGAAAAGCTTTATTATTAAATTTTATAGTGTAAAAAATTCTCATTCTAATGAATAGCTTTTTTAAATAAATTATCAGAAAACATGGACAGGGCACTATAAAACTGATTTTGTCTACTTTTTTATAAATTAATACAGCTACTTTACAATTAATGTGTTCTCTTTAAAAACCCCTGATATCGATTTTAAAGCAATCGGTAGAATAACTAAAAAGTTCAAGATGGAGGCTATTTTGTCTCATACTAATAACGGAGTCGTTGTCGGAAACCACACAGATCCCCTGATATCGATTTTTAAAGCAATCGGTCGAATAACTAAAAAGTTCAAGATGGAGGCTATTTTGTCTCATACTAATAACGGAGTCGTTGTCAGAAACTACACAGATTCTCAGATATCGACTTTCAAAGCAATCTGTCAAATAACTAAAAAGTTTAATATGAAGGCTACTTTTTCTCATTCTAATAACGGATTCATTGTCAGAAACCACACAGATCCTCAGATATCGATTTTCAAAGCAAAGTTTATTGACGATGAAGTTTCGTAGTATCAATTCTTATTATTTTTCACCATTAAAATAACGCGCGCTCAAAAAATAATAAGTACTTAAAATATAAATATACTCCAAATATCACCTAAACAACCAAACGATTTATTTAAAAGAAAAATCTTTTTATTTAGTAATAATAAATCATTCTTACCTTCGATAGCTCCGGTTTTGAAGCAGCCGAGTTCGAGCAGCCGTATACTACGCAATACACTCGCGGCATTTTTAAAAATCGCGCGCACAGCGCTCGCAATTTGCAACAGTGAACACTCTGTTCGACGCCACACGCGCTATATATAATATATAGTACTCTATGCGCGCTACTGAGAGCACTGCGATGTCCGCTAAGGGGCCCTGTAAAGACGTGCGTCTGTGGGCGTGCGTCGATTCGAGCGTTTGTACGTAGCTTCCTTACTGCTTTAGCTCTTAGTTATACTGTGCTAATATGCCGTAAAGAAATCTTTATGATCAAGATGATGGCGGGTTCTGGCCAGCTCAAATAGTACTTAATTAATTAAAAAAATATTAAACTGTTTTGCTTTTTTATTCAAACTAGTCTTCGACCGACTCCATAAACGTATCCCGTGGTAGGTACGTTACGACACCCAAGGGAAGAGAGGGGTGGTACGGTACGGTAGTAATCTTTCACCGCTACGCGACACTGTTGAAATAAATTAAATAAAATACCTATTTTACTTACTTACCTGTACCTACATGGAATAATGTTACATGCAACAGCAACAGCTGGGATTGCTGTGTCAGTGCAGTGCCATTACAAACGATACGATTGCAGAATTATCAGTTATTATTACAAGCTTTTAATTAACTTGCAATGTATGTAGGTATGTATGTCTTGTTCGGGTGGAATTTTGCAACTCAATTTTGACCCACTTCCCGGTTACCGATTGAGCTGAAATTTTGCAAACATGTGTAAATCGCGTGACAATGCAATATTATGATGACATGGTGCTGATCTGATGATGGAGCTGGAAGGTGGCCATAGGAACTTCGCAATGAAACAACACATCCTCATCGAGTTTGGGCTCGTTTGAATCGTCTTGACGAATAGTTTGTCTTTCAATGGTAACCAGGGTCTGATGATGGAGCTGGAAGGTGGTCATAGGAACTCTGTAATGAAACGACGCAACCTCATCGAGTTTTGGCTCGTTTCATTCGTCTTGGCGAGTACTTTGTTTGCAGATGGTTATCAGGGTATGATCTGATGATGGAGCTGGAATGTGGTCCTAGGAACTCAGTAAAGAAACGACGCAACCCCATCGAGTCTCGGCTTGGTTCGTCTTGACGATTACTTTGGTGCTAGATGGTAACCAGGGTCTGATGATAGAGCTGGAAGAAGGCCATAGGAACTTAGTAATTAAACGACTTAACCCCATCGAGTATGGGCTCGTTTGATTCGTCTTGACGAGTACTTTGATGCTAGATGGTAACCAGGGTCTGATGATGGAGCTGGAAGGTGGCCGAACTATGGAACTCAGTAATTAAGCGACACAACCGCGTCGAGTTTGATCCGTCTTAATGGGTGGACTGTTTTTGATGGGTGGTGAGTGGTGGTGGTTTGGTGGACGTGAATGAATTTTGTATACATAAATATTGGTATTCAGTGAGATGAACAGATGAAAAATGTGTCCAGGGATACCTAACTAAAAAGTAAAAAATAAATTTGAGTAAAAAACCTTTTTAAAAAACAAGCTTTTATTAAAATGCGCTAGAAAGAAAAATTATAAACTTTTACTATCAACTTATAACGTCATTATACAATTTATATGATATAAAAGGTTGTCGCGAGATATACCTACTATACAACTTGTAACAGATTTATAGGCACATCCTTAAAATAGTGTGTTAATAATCGGCTACTGAATCGATTGCAGTCATAGAAAATATAGGTATTATTTTGTCCTAAAAATAATTTAACTTAATAGAATTACAGTCACTCTTTCGATCAACAGTCGAAACAAACGAAAATAAAACTTAACGCAAAGCAACAAGGCTATTTAAAATGCATTCCTCCACAAAATCAGTTGATCAACAAAATAAACTAATAGGTAATAATGAGTTCTATTCCTATGACTTTAAAGATTTTTTGCGTGAAATCGACCTAAACGAATGCAGTGATGCACACAGTAACAAAATAGACACGTGACAATAGTTCCTCACTTTCTTCCGCAAGTTCAAAAACGATAGAAAAAAGAGAGACGCCGCTCGTCGGCCGGCCGGCGAGAGAGAGCGCACGCGGCGGTTTACGGAAACAAAAAAACAAACTTAACCACGCGCCGGCTCTATCAAAGGGTGATAGTTTCGCACGTTACGCAAAGAATGATGGCGGGTCCCATACAACATTTTGTACAAAAAAAACATAAAATATAGAGAGTTTGAAACTATGAGTAATTGAAATATAATCTTACTGGGAATACGTATATTCCTTTAGAATATTTTTAAAACCCGGAAATATCAAAATATTCACAATACACAAAAACTCCATTGCCTACAAAAAAAAAGCTGTCAAAATACGTGCCGTTCGTTCTTTATGGTTCTTCTTTTCTCTTTGGTTTTTCGGCTTGTTGTTTGTTGAATGAAAACTGAAAAGTTGTATGTAAATAAATAGTTGTACTTACATAACCTTGTTCGTTTGTTGTTTAGTTCTGAGAACTCGATGGTGCAGCGGCTAGCACGTTCGGCTTGCGATCTTGCTTGCTAAGCCACTTTCGCAATGCCGGGTCGCTGGATGGGTGACCAAATTTAAAACATCTCGAGCTCCTCCGTGCTTCGGAAGGCACGTTAAGCCGTTGGTCCCGGTTGCTGTCGTAAGATGGCAGTCGTTAAAACCCACCAACCCGCATTGGGCCAGCGTGGTGTGTTATGGCCCAATATCCCCACGTGATATTGTCCACGTGGGAAACCTGTGCCCAGCAGTGGGACGTTTATAGGCATATGATGACATGTCGAGAATGTATTTTGACTCTTAATAATGTTAGATTTTCAGTATGTTCTATAGATATTTTCATTTGGGATAGATTTACATAATCTGGAAATTCAAGACAAACTTCAGTTATGTATGAACCATTAGCCTTGACATGGTCACTATAATAAGAGACCGCTTGTTGTATTTCATAAGTAACTAAAGAAAATAATATTAGTTCCTCATACGTTAATTTGGGAAAAATAACAGTGTTTCCTGATAAGCTATAATGCTTAAAGAATTTGCTGACCGTATATTTACATTCAAGGAGCTTACTACATCTGCCTGTTTATTAGGCAACTCAAATCTTTCCACAACTACATTAAAAATATTTTGAGCATCACTCCTGTCTTTAATCTCATAGCAAATCTATTATAATAAAGCTATTTAATATACATTGCTCGTTACGGTATTGGTAGAGTGAAACAAAAAATATAAGAGTATCTGCTTAGCTTAGTTCTGTATATTCCGAGGTGCGAAAATTACACACATAAGACTGAGGCATTGGTGGGTCCGGGTGTCGCAAAGGGGGTGCAAGAAAAATACACTCTAACTTTTTTTTCACAAACTGACGAAAAACATAGCTATCAAAAAGAGATAGAAAAAATTCCAAAAAAAGGCAAAAAAATTGCGAAAAAAAACTTAGAAAATTTTCAGTTGATTTTTATATGGAGCCGACACTTAGAAAAATTTGCGATATTTTTGTATGCAGTTTGGACTTGTAAAATTTTTCGCTTGGTTCCACGTTGTGTCGCAAAGGGGGTGCAGGACTTAGAAAATTTTCGAGGAAAAATTTAATTTTTCACAAACTGACGAAAAACAGCTCTATCAATAAGAGATAGAAAAAAATCCAAAAAAAGTGCAAAAAAAATTGTGAAAAAAAACTTAGAAAATTTTCAGTTGATTTTTATATGGAGCCGAACACTTAGAAAAATTTGCGATATTTTTGTATGCAGTTTTGGAAATGTAAATTTTTTCCCTTGGTTCCACGTTGTGTCGCAAAGGAGGTGCAGGACTTAAAAATTTTTCGAGCAAAAATACAATTAACTTTTTATTTTACAAACTCACGAAAAACATAGCTAACAAAAAGAGAAAAAAAACCAAAAAAAAGAAATAAAAAAAGTTTATTTGGAGTTTGTATAAAAGAGTAGTGTTTGAAAGTATGTAAAAAAAAACGTCGCACGTACAAAAACGTCGTTTCTGGCGCTTCGCCGGCCGCTGCCGCGGCACGCTCGCTTCGCTCGCTCGGCTCGCGCGTTTTTGGTCAACATACTAACCTAACCTAACCTAATTAACTCTTTAGATTTTTTCTTATGGCGGGGGGCTTTGAAGAATTTTCTAAGTTTTTTTTCACAATTTTTTTTGCACTTTTTTTGGATTTTCTTCTATCTCTTATTGATAGCTGTTTTTCGTCAGTTTGTGAAAAATTAAATTTTTCCTCGAAAATTTTCTAAGTCCTGCACCCCCTTTGCGACACAACGTGGAACCAAGCGAAAAATTTTACAAGTCCAAACTGCATACAAAAATATCGCAAATTTTTCTAAGTGTCGGCTCCATATAAAAATCAACTGAAAATTTTCTAAGTTTTTTTTCACAATTTTTTTTGCACTTTTTTTGGATTTTTTTCTATCTCTTATTGATAGAGCTGTTTTTCGTCAGTTTGTGAAAAATTAAATTTTTCCTCGAAAATTTTCTAAGTCCTGCACCCCCTTTGCGACACAACGCCCTCAGGACGACTTCGTCATTTTCTTAAACTTGACACTTTCCTAACTTGTCTCATTTTTAACTCGGCTCTTTCTTTGTTGGTCTCTTTTGCAAAGTTGACACTTTTCCAACTCGTCTCCCCTCCGGACGACTTTGTCATTTTCTTAAACTTGACACTTTCCTAACTGGTCTTATTTTTAACTCGGCTCTTTCTTAGTTGGTCTCTTTCTTAACTTGACACTTTTCTAAATCATATTTTTTTCAAGATTAACTAGACTGGATGCGTACAGCCCAGTTCATAAATATGTGTACACTTTAGTACCTTGTCACTTTAATCGCTTTGACAATTCGTGTATGGCAGTTTAAACAGACATTAAATAGACAAGCCAAGGTACTAAAATGTATACATATTTATAAACTCGACTGTACCTACAATAATAAAGGAGTTTACATACATCTTAAAGCGTTCCGACGTAAGGGCCAATGGGTTACCACAGCGTTGTTTCTTATGAAAACTTAAAGCAGCTGTTAATCTAAAATTATTCATTTTTAGGAAAAGTTCTTGGACAAAAGTTATTTAATATCATGTATACTTTACCCTTCTTTCGGCTTAGTACCCCCTTTCCGACTGCCGTTGTGTATAAATTTAGTCACGCACGTCATTAATGAGGGAACAAAAAGTGGCAATGCTGCAATGCAAAAAACCTGGCACCTACTGGCTACCCCTCCCCTGTTCCGAAGAATAAACGAAACTTGGGAGCCTTATTATCATACTTGACAAAGAAAAAGAAAAAGCCGTTTTAAAAATAAAACGAATTACGAAAGTGTCAACTTTGCAAAAGAGACCAACTAAGAAAGAGCCGAGTTAAAAATGAGACGAGTTATGAAAGTGTCAACTTTGCAAAAGAGACCAACTAAGAAAGAGCCGAGTTAAAAATGAGACGAGTTATGAAAGTGTCAACTTTGCAAAAGAGACCAACTAAGAAAGAGCCGAGTTAAAAATGAGACAAGTTAGGAAAGTGTCAAGTTTAAGAAAATGACGATTTCGTCCTGAGGGACACAACGTGGAACCAAGCGAAAAATTTTACAAGTCCAAACTGCATACAAAAATATCGCAAATTTTTCTAAGTGTCGGCTCCATATAAAAATCAACTGAAAATTTTCTAAGTTTTTTTTCAAGTTTTTTTTTTTAATTGGATTTTTTGTCTCTTTTTGATGGTCTATGTTTTTCATCAGTTTGTGAAAAAAAGTTATGAGTGTATTTTTGCTCGAAAATTTTCTAAGTCCTGCACCCCCTTTGCGACACCCTAACCCATTGGTGACTCACCCGTGGCTGAGGCGACGCAGGATTGGGTGGCGGCAGCAGACTGTGGCGAGTTCTCTCGGGACCCCAGATTCTCGCCTATAACGTAAAAGGGGTTTATGACTCAACTGTCAATAAATGGTTCGTTCTCTCCAGTCATCAGGGGGTATCTTTTAGACTACTTAAAGAGTGACAAATTGGACCAGCTGAATTTAGTATTAGAAATCTAAGATTTATGTGCAAATACTGAATTGTCTTTCTTCTCATAATTCGATCATCCTATGCGTCTATCCCGGTCCACCACCCAATCGGTGGCCACTGTGAGATCTCCTTCCGACTACCAGCACCGAGGGCACCAACAACGGGTGTGACTCTCTCGGACAGTCCTAAACAGGACTGCGCCTCCTCCTCGCTCACGTACGCTACCTTGGGCCCTCCTGTGGAGCGAGGAGTCGTGAAGCCCAAGAAGCCGAGCAATTCCACTTACTCTAAGGAGAGTAAAGGACAGCCGATATAACCCCCTTTCGTCAGTCTCACAATTGCAGAGGACTATGGCGGATACTCTCAGTCACATGGTCCACTAAGCTGACTACCGCCGTAAAATAAAGGGGTTATGCACATGATCATTAGCTCAGTTAACATAAGTAACAAGTAAGTGTATAAAATAAAGTGCCATCAGAATAGAAAGATTAACCACTTTACTTTCATATTATTGGCTCAGTCAGTTTATAAAAGTAACATCAAGAGACTACAATAGAGTGCCGTCAGAATGGAAAGATTAAAACCACTTAACTTTCATGCAGACACGTGGGGCAGCATCTCGGCACACGTAGGGCTGCATCTCAGCACACCAGTCTCCAGAGCACTTCACTGAACCACCAAATAAGCCCGCTCTTGGCTTCCGACTTCTAAATTTATTGAAACTACCATCACTCCCGATGCTGCCTGCTCCGAACAATGTTGCCAGCTCAGAAAAACTTACCATAGACAAGTCGGTCATCTGACTTGATACGATTTATCGTGACGGCTGCCACGACACAGCTCGACATAACACCCAGCCGCCTTTTACAGCAAATAAAATGCTAACATTACTACATGATGCATGTAAACATGTTACCCCTGATGATTGGAAAAAAGTGGTTTATAAAATTAAAAAACTAAAAGGTGATTTTGAGCGTATAGTAAAATTTGACAAGGACTGTTCTAGTGACTCAAGTAATTACTGTGATGATTTAGGTGCATTATTGAGAATTTGTTCATTATTAAAACATTTAAAATCTATATCATTGAGCATTTTTTTATTTTTTTTATTTAAACTCTTGCAACATTATAATATTATTACATGGCGGACTTAATACCTGAGGCATTTTCTTCCAGTCAACCTTAGGGTGGTGCAGAGATAACATGGTAGGTGCATTTTCGGTAACAAAAAGTGGACGAGAGCGTGAAAGTAATTTTTACATACAAATTCACAAATAAATAAATAATTATACAAATATATAAATATACCTACATACACTACATAATATATAATAGCATTTACAATTCGAACCCACGACGACGACGACGACGATTGCCGGTCTACAGCTCTAACTCCCATTCGAGCTTCCTGAGACTAGTTGATTTTTTTCTAGTAAACATTTAATCATTTAAAAACTATTCACGTATTTTTATTTACGTATAAATTATGAATTTCTGAAAATTAAGTGATTTTAATATCATCTTAAATGATAATTTGAAGCGAAAAACGATTAACGACAGATAATGATATTAAATTGATAACTTCAATTTATAATTTGATTCAATTACGTCTTTAATGTTCAACCCTAGGCATGACCAGTTGACACTGACATCTGTCACACACAGGTGACAGGAATCAATCAAGCTGTCTTCTCTTCGGACTCTCAGAACCTCAGAACAATATGCTTTAGTTACTCCTCAGAAGAGCTCAGAACAATAACTAAAAGTTATTGTTCTGAGTTCGGACTTCTTGGCGGGAAATTAAAGCGTCATGTCTGCAGTTTTGTTTTATTTTCTAAAATTCGTGTTTTTTCGAACATTAATGTGAAATAATAGTGGATTATTAACCCCTTGAGCGATTAGGCACCTCGTTGGTGCCTAACTTTTTGACACCGGACGCGATTAGGCACCACCGTGGTGCCTAACGGTTTGTGTTTATCTATGGCGTGTTTGTAAATTTATTTTGTTTCTGTATTCGGTCATGAGTATTGTAACAGGATAAGGAAGTTATCCTCTGTCGAATAATATAATAATCATAGTGTTTTGCCAAATAAAATTACCGGAAAAAAATAAAACAAAACTTGCTGTGTTGGCCAACTTGTGTGAGACGCCATTACTAATTCCGCTGCTTGACCAGTTCTGTGTTTTAGTGAGAAATAATGAGTTCCCTTCGTAAACGGTAAGTGAATTGTATATCAATCTATTGGAAATTTAACGTAGAATGTGTTTTAGTTATTAGTTTGAGTCGTTTCGAGATTTTAGTCCAGTAAAAATGTCTGCAATTTTTTAGTTGCGGTTTTGCCATGTCGTCAGTAATTGCGTCATGTCTTTAAAAACAATATTTATTTTACACATTGTGTGTTAAGATATAGATAAGTTTGTTGTAAATTTATCCAGGAATCAGAATGTAGCATCAGTTTTGTGATATATATTATGAATGTAACACAATTGTGTTTTCAATGAAACGCGGTCCCAAAAGTCATTACAATACGGTACAATTGGACGAAAAAGTGTTACTAAAGTGTTATGATAAAAATTTATTTGATAGTTATTTGGCATAAGATAAAGTCAGTTTGTGTGTGTAAAAAGTAAAAAACGATTTGTGCACAATGTTTTTTTTTTCTATTACTATTTGATATTATTATTATTTGACGTAACATTTTTTTTATTTATAATTTTTTATTATGTTTTTTTTAGATCACGGTCGAGGTCTGTAACTCCGGGGGCAATTGAGGCTCCCCGGCCGATCCTGGCGGCTCGGCGGCAGCTAATTTTAGCTGCTGCCCAAAACGTCCAGGTTAGGGACGTAGTTGATGAGCCGGCGCCAATTTTGTGGGTGCCACCACAACCACCACTACCACGGTGAGTATATATTACCGTGTGTTTCGCGCGCTGATCTTTGAATTGGTTTGCATTGCATTTATTTTAATTGTTTTTTTTTAGGACGCGTCGTCTCGTCTCGCCGTCTCCGCCGCCTCCACCCCTTCCGTTGACTGCTTTCAGCGTGAAACGCGCAGCCTCTGGGACTTTGTGCACCGACAAGGCCGTCGAAATCACGAAGACCCCCAGAGGTTCCATCAAGCGTAAACGCGTGCTGGAGCAGGCCATCCAGTAAGTATTTACTATTAGATGCGCTCACGCCCTTTTTTTCTTTTTTTATGCGAAGATATGCTATTACGCATTCCCCCGGCACTGGACATACACAGCACGGGGGATATGTGGGACTCGGTGGATGGAGATGAGACTCTACACGTCAGGCGCTCACCAACTCGACTCCACGGTCGAGTTGAGGTGGGCCCGGATCATGGGAACCCCCTTCAATCCATCTTGCGAGCCCTTGTGCGAACGTAGGGCTCTCTATGCCCGTAAGCTCGCGGGTTCGCTGCAAAGGGGACCAGAGCTGGGCCAGAACCACGCCTCCGAATCCTTTCCACTCTCCTGTGATCCTGTGTTGTAGCCCTGTACTAATATAGTTTTTTTTCTTTTTAGTGTCTCTGCATTGGAGCTATCCGAAGCAGTAGACATGGATGAAGAAGAGGTGAATGCAGTGTTCGAGACCGCGGAAGGCGTCGACCACGTCCGTCGGTGGGTGGGTGAGTTGCCGTCGCCAGGTCATCTCTCAGGCATATCCCCAATACACAGCGCGCCAGTTTCGGAAGCAGGATGTGATGAGGTAGGTACCATTAGTCATCAGGATCCACAACCTGGGACTAGTGGTGTCCAGGGACCGTCACATAGTGTTGCCGAATACCTGGATGCCGTCCCATCAACATCGGGTACGGTGTCGGCGGCGTCTAGAAGGAACACTGTGCCATTGGTACCCTATGGCAGTGAGTACGACTCTGATTATGACGATGTCTATAATTCGGAGTCTGTGCCCGGTGCCTTAGGTGGTATGGCTAGAGATATCCCGGACGACAACGAATTAGAAGAGCCTATTCGTGAATTAATACATACGGTGGAGAATGCATTGGATGACGCCATTGAAAACTTGGTTAACATATCTACTGATTTCCACTGGCAAGCAGACTTTGATACCTTCAGGAGTGTACCCGAAACTTTTTCGGGTCCTACACCTGGGGCTATCAAAGACTACGATACGCCCTATGAAGTTTTTACTGATATCTGGTGTAAGGACTTCATGGAGCATATAGTCAGGGAAACCAATAGATATGCGCAGCAAGTGATCGATGCTAAAAAAACAGAAGGTACATTGAAATCTACATCTCGCCTACACTTGTGGAGACCCACTGACGTAGACGAGATGTATGTATTGTTTGCCATTTTTATATTTATGGGTATAGATCCACGCACAACACAATATGATTACTGGAGAGGCAACAGCTACCTGGAAATGCCCAAGTTCAGGTCGTTGATGCAATATAACCGTTACATATTGCTAAGCAAATTTCTACACTTCTCGGACAATGCTGATGTGAGTCCGCATTTGCCGTCAATTGGAGGAGTCACGCTTTCAGCAAAGTTGCAGAAAGTAGCGCCAGTTCTCGCACATTTAAATCATTCTTTCGAGTCATTGTATAATTTAGATACAGATATTGCCATCGACGAGTCTTTGACCTTATTCAAGGGTCGCTTGTCCTGGATCCAGGCTATTAGGTCTAAGGCTGCTCGATTTGGTATTAAATCTTTCCAACTTTGTGAGTCGAGAACTGGCTATATGTACAGATTCGATATTTATACCGGGAAGAATTCTAACCGTGGTGACACCGAGGCCCCTAGTACTGCCTTAGCTGGCAAGGGCGCCCAAGTGGTGCTCGATTTATTGAAAGGTCTCGAACGGAGGGGGCACTGTCTTACAATGGATAATTATTATAATTGTCCAGCGTTGGCACGGTACCTCAAGAGTTTGGGATTTGATTGTCTTGGAACATTGCGGGCTAATCGCAAGCACGTACCAGTGGAGATCGCGAAGGCTCCGAAGAACGTGCGTAAGGGTGAAATCATAGCTCGTCATTCTGGAGACATTTCATGCATTTCATGGAAGGACTCCAAAATGGTGAATATGATTTCAACATACCACGTCAACGAAACCTACGTTGGTAGAAAGGCAGGACGCGAGCTGGTCAAACCGCTCGTTGTGAAAGATTACAATCAAACCGTGGGGGGTGTTGATCTCAAAGATCAAAAACTCTCCATGTTTTTGATGGAGAGAAAGAGATGTTTGAAATGGTATATGAAGATTTTTAAAAGGTTGCTGAACGTCAGTGTCCACAATTCATGGGTTATGTCGGTGTTGTCAATGAAGCGTCGTGATATCCGTTCGTTAACGCATCGTGCATTTCGCGAAACTCTTGCAAATTCTCTTGTGAAGAAGCATGGCCACTGCACTCGTCCACAAGCAAATTTGACGATTGTTCACCAAAGCACGAGGCTCAGGATGGATATCAGGCATACTCCTCAATACAACACATATACACAACGCATGTATTGCCACATCTGTCGTCGGAATGGTACAAGGAAGGCTACACATTTGAAATGCGTGGAGTGCGACGAGTCATTGTGCTTCGGTGATTGTTGGGTTGCTTGGCACACTACCCTAGAACTTCCAGGCAACGATGTCCAGGTTCGAAAAGCTGCGCGTCGTCGATAATGTTGTGCCTAGTTGTACCATTTTTGGATGTGTGATTTTTATGTTTGCGAGATCTAAATGGATGGTTCCTTGGTTGTGTTTGTTGATATCCCAATTATCTTTGACAATCAGTCTTTCAATGATTGGACAATTGTCCACTAATATGCTGTAATGTAACATCCAGATATACTTACATTATGGCATCAGGCGGTACTAGGAAGAATTCTTGGGGGCTGCTTAGGTACTTGGCAAATTAATTATTCGTAATTGTATAATAAATATAAAAACTGCCTCTGTGCCTGTTGCCGGTCATACATAGCATTCTATTTCCGACATATCAGTATTGTAATTTGATGAACAGGACTTCTAATCGAATGTTATATTGTTTTTTGTGTTATTGTCTTTGTCTGTACGTATAAAGCTGTATATTAGATATTTTCTTATTTGTCATACCATTGTTTGCCGTATTGCAGTATGTACAAAACTGCAGGATAATAATGTCATAAAGTACCTACTTGAAAACATGTATTATGTTATGATCACCTCTAGTTATTGTGTTTGTCTGTACGTATAAAGCTGTATATTAGATTGTTTCTTATTTGTCATACCATTGTTTGCCGTATTGCAGTATGTACAAAACTGTAGCATAATAATGTCATAAAGTACCTACTTGAAAACATGTATTATGTTATGATCACCTCTAGTTATTGTGTTTGTATGTACGTATAAAGCTGTATATTAGATTGTTTCTTATTTGTCATACCAATGTAATTTGATGAACAGGAATGTTATATTGTTTTTTGTGTTATTGTCTTTGTCTGTACGTATAAAGCTGTATATTAGATATTTTCTTATTTGTCATACCATTGTTTGCCGTATTGCAGTATGTACAAAACTGCAGGATAATAATGTCATAAAGTACCTACTTGAAAACATGTATTATGTTATGATCACCTCTAGTTATTGTGTTTGTTTGTACGTATAAAGCTGTATATTAGATTGTTTCTTATTTGTCATACCATTGTTTGCCGTATTGCAGTATGTACAAAACTGCAGGATAATAATGTCATAAAGTACCTACTTGAAAACATTTTATACGTATAAAGCTGTATATCAGATTGTTTGAGTTGTTTTGTTTTTTTATTATATTAATATTTTACCCTTTTTTTCGTTTTTCTTACACGAGTACCTTTTCTTTCTTTATGATATGCAGCAGACAGCGGCAGAAATATGTTCTACTGGTTCTACTGACTGTTTCGTAAGTATCTCGTAAGTATAAATCTTCTAATCTTGAAACGTTATGTGGGTTTGAATCCCGCTACTAAGCACGTACTAATCTTAGACACGTACTGGGCGTTCGATCCCCCTGTAAGTACATTGTGTAATCTTTTGCTATGAAAATTTTCTACTACTAGGTACAACCAAATTTGTTTCGTAACAATCTACTAATAAACTTGAACACATAGTGTGGGTTCGAATCTCGCTACTAAGCACGTACTAGGCGTTCGACCCCCTGTAAGTACATTGTGTAATCTTATGCTAAAAACAAAAAATATAAAACCAAATTTGTCTAACTTGTTGAATCACTAATATTGAAAATGTAGTGTGACGCCACATGGAGGTACATTATTTTATAAAATCTTGTGTACTAAATTGAATGCCAATAGCGTATTGACAATATTCTTTCATCTGTCCCTTCATAATAGAATATCAAATATCCATACGTTCAAATTAGTAAGTAATTTATTGACCATTATCAATTTTATAAAAAAAAATCTATGAAATCGAATATTACTACATTGCTTGTAATAATTTGTTTTTGCAACTACAATCGTAAAATAATAAAAACAATATAAAAAGTTAACTAAAAAAAACATATTGATATTTACTTCCAAATTTGAACAGAACGTGTGAATGACTTTTGCAGTGAACAGTACTCTGAACTTCGCTAGGTAAGTTTGCGTCCGAGCGGGAATCAAACATGGCAGCCGTCATTTGTTTTTTTACGTGCGCAGTAAAATTGTGATTGTGAAGTAATTAGAGTGTTTTGTGATGATGTGAGTTTTTTAAATGAAAGATGAAGTGACAATAGTGGTTTTTAGTGATAGTGGCGATGTGAAATGTGCGTAGTTTCTTCTCTTCGAACCTTGGGTGAGTGTAGGCATAAGAAAAAATAACAACATTAAAAATTTGAAATTTTTTGTAATATTTTATAAAAATAATTATGTATAAATGATATTTTTGTCGCAAAGCTTATTCTTTTGCCAATCTAACGATATATGACACTGTCTCTTTTTATTTACGGAATTGGACAAATTTCGACAATTTCCTAGTGAAGTCGTAAAATATTTTTAAATAAAATAAAACAATATCGCACTGTGACTTGTTAGTACTAGGGATTTTGTCGTTCGAAGGGTTAACCGCTAAGTGTTTGAGAACGTGCATGAGTGTTGGCAAATGTAACAAAACAGTGCAACATCACTTTTCAAATTCTCTCAAAAAGTCCGTGTGAGACCTTAGTAAAGTCCCACATCCATCTTTACTGAGGGCTAAAGGGGTTTCGGGAACATCATTTAACATTCATCATCTGAATTACCACTCATTATCATCAAGGGGAAAAAAGAAATAAAAATACTAATGACTAGGCAGTATGGTCTCTGATCTTAGCCTGTTCAATCACGGTAACAAATATAAAAAAAAATCAAGCTGTCTTCGATCGAAGCAGTGCTTCCACAATGAGGGGAACTTCCCCTTTTGAGGGGAAATTAGGGTCAAGAGGGGAAGAAAAAGGGGAAAGAGATGAATAGGGGAAATCGAGGGGAAATCATGTTTGCGGAAAGGAGACCCGGAGTTTTAAGGGGCTACCACACTGTGTTTACAACTCGTTTACAACTTGTTGTGAACGAGCTTCCACTTGGTTTGCCACAGTCCACAGTGTTGCCATTTTTAGCAGGATCCTGCTTTATTAGTATTTTTAAGAGTAAAATTTAGGCTACAGCAGGATGTTAAGCATAATCGTAAAATTTAGCATATTTGACATATTTTGTTTTATTTGCGAATTTAAATAGCGCTATTGGCATCCCTTCCTTGATATACCTAAGTAGTGAGGCAATTTAAAAAAAAGGATTAATTTACTGGAGAAAACGCGATTAAATTTTTATAATTATTAGCTAAATATGAGCTTTTAAAAATGTAAAAAATACCGCGCTGTACGTCTATTAATATATACGAACTTGGCTTTTTCCAGTAACCACGTTGTATGTAGGTTGTACGTTGAAGATAGCGGTTTGTGTGTAATGGTCACAGACGTGTAGTGGTAATGGTGTGTAAGGCAGTGGCAACACAGCGGTTTTCAACGCGCGCCCGCAAAACAAAGGTCGTGGAAAGGTTGCCCGAAATGTCATTGAAAACAACCTACCACACTGTTGTAAACGGCTGTTGTAAACGTCGGTTTACAACAGTGTGGTAGCCATTTTATGCATAAGTTGTATACTTTTTAAATTTTTTACACATTTGTCATACCTTTTTTGCCTTAAATGTGTCATGTGTAACGGGGACCAGCTGACTGTACCTTTTGATCTCACCCAAAACATTAGAATTTTTTTATTTTAACTGCCGCCAAAAATGATAATTATGAACACTGCATGTTACGGAACGTAACACAATCATGCAGAGTATTTTAAGAGGGCTTTATGCGGTGAAAACGAAAAAATTGGCTGTTTTCTATTAGTTTTTATTCAAAATATCGATGGCTTAGTGCACACATGTACTAACTACAAAAATTGCGATTTTTACTTTTTGACTGCCAACTGTATTAATTGACGTGCCCTACCGTTTGCACTTACCCACGTGCCCATATTCCATTACTTTCTATCAAAAACCCAGTGTCACGGTTGTATCAAGTAAGCTTCGGTTTTGTCCAAAAGTATTAAAATCCTTTATTTTTACTAATCTGCTACGAAAACTCCTTAAGTGATTTTAAGATTCCCTCCCGCGAAACTAATTAATGCACAAAAATATTAAGTACATTTATGATATGTAATTTTACATATTACAGACAATCCAAATGTTGTAAGTGCAGTTAATACAAAACAAATCTAATGCTTTCAACTGTTTTTAAGTGCACAAATGTGCTAAGCCGCTATGATACAAAAAATAACTGTACATATGTTTACAAAATCATCGAAAATCACATATCTATTAGTAAACTTAACTCATTTTTGGTTTGTTTCTTGAAATGCTCAACTAACGACATTTTAAGTTAAGTGTGCTTTCGATAATCGTTTAGGCGCGCAATTTTTACGTGTATGCACGAAGGCTAAGAAAATTGGTCAATGTCACGTTCATACTGGCTTTTTCACCAATCTATAAGAAAACACCGTGTTTGCCTAACATTTTTTTTGTATTTTTAGCACAAGTATTATTATTATTTGTTCCAGAAATAGAGGACATGCAGGTTCTTATGTAGGTAAAATTCCCGCAAATATAACTTCCCTAGGCTACGAAATTTGTGAAAGAGCAATATTGACCAGTACCCTCGAACTGAGTCTTACTATTGTCGCAAAGACTCCAAAAATTATATTTAGATAGTGATCTGAATCTGAACTTATCTCGCATGTACAAAATTTACAAATAAATTTTTTGCCCAGAAAAACAAATAACTCCCGTAGTATGTATATACCACAGGATTTTTCACTCCTATGAGCCAAAAGTAGCATTTTAAAAGCCCTGCAATGTGTATAAGCGATCAAATGAAAAAGCTAGTTTACAAGAAGAATATGGATGCACACAAAAAACGCGAAAAAGACTATTTGGATATGAAAAAAAAAGACAAAGAAATATGGTGCTTTTACATTCAACTACACATTACATTACTACATTACATTACTACATATACATTACAAATACATTCGACCTACAAGCTGTTCTTTCTATACCCCTTACCGGTGATTGCAAAACATATTATTTACGAAAACTCTCATAGTACAATCTAACTATTTTATATTTTGATAATGGGTTCTGCCACGATCAAACCAAAACATTATGATGTTAATATTATGAAAAATGACTATGTCTATGACATAAAGGCATTTGAAAAAACTTTAAATACTAACACAGCTAAAAACATTAAAAATGAGACTGAAATGGTTTAAAATTAAGTGGCTTCGGGTAAACAAGGAATCGACTACTTCGATATTTTATAACTACGACTTGAACAACTCAGATTTGGAAGAAATCAATATTTGCAAGGCAAAAAATGGAGGAAAAAAGAAAGACTTCATTAATATATTTTTAAAAAACCTGAAAAGAGCATTCAAATTTGGTGCTCCCTATTTCACAATGTAAGAAAAAAGATCTTCTTATTCTTTAAAGGATGTTGTGATCCCATCAGACTATGGGCAATACTATAGAGACTTACCATCCAGTTCTGCAAATATTCCTAATATCAATATCACTGACACTGAAACATCTGATTATGAAGTTAAGAATTAGGATGAGAGTATTATTAATAACCTACCTTATTCTAAGACTAATTACTGACTTAAAGAAACTTGAATAAATAAGTACTTTCCCTAATTTGGTTAGTGTTTAAGAAAGACTGATTTAGGTACCTATACTAATTCTTAATAATTAATTAAATGTTGTAGAACTTTAATAAATTATTACTTACCTACTATGCAATGTTTTATTGATTTCCTACTTAGTAATATTATTATTATTTTATGTTCTAACCTGCACAAAATATCTTGAGTCGGTATTCTGTGGTATTTAATAAATATTTTAATTTTGATAAGTACCCGTTTATCTACTAGAATATTGACCCCATCCCACTTAGTACATTCGTGCATTCAAATTACTAAATTTAAGGGTTCTTCAGGGGGGTTTTTCAAGCCATCGATATATTAGATATTTCGCACTGAAACTTTCAATGTGTATTACAGAGCGTATGTGTGAGGGGATGAACGAAGTCAAAACGCAATGGGCGATTTTCCGAGATCAAAGAAAAAAAAGAAATTTGTTCGTAAATGACTTCATAGATGGCGCTTAGCATAGATTAGTATGGCGCTTAGTAAAAGGCGGGTTCATGCAGAGCACGTGTATGGCTGCGTAATATTTATTCTATTCCAAAATAGAAATAGGTTCTGGATGTCCTGAATATAAATAGGTAAGTAAATACTATTTTTTTATTCTTTTGGTAGACAAGTAAAAGTGTAGAATTTATTACAGCCCATAAGTAGCCCAGCTTTCATAAAACGACATCTATCGAGTGTTTTTGAACTAATTTTTACTTTTTAATTTGGGCTGTCAGAAAATCGCCCATTGGAACCATTTGGCTTGATAGAAAAAAATCCTGAAGTTACCTCTAAAAGGAGAAACGGCACTTTCCATAGAAAAAATGCTTAACATGTATACAATAGAATTTGATAATAAAGTAAAGCTAATATTATTTGCTACCTAAACCAAGTTTTGTCTTATTTTTATCGAATCGCGGATAAGGTTTATTTAATTATTAATATTTTTTAATATGGAAACACTGAGTCTTCAAAAACAGACATGTTACTTTAAAAATGTCTAACATGGCTGCATAAACCATAATTCTTTTGCTTTTAAAAAAGAGAAATGTCAACAATGTCGTCACGTCATGTTTGATTTGACAGCTAGCGGCTGTAAAACTGTCATTTTTTTAGTTTTATTCCTTGTTTCACTCATTTTCAAAGTACTTTCTAATATTTATATCAGACAAATCTTAACATTTGAAATGACAGGAGCTAATCAGGTGACCGACACTGACATTTACTAGAGTCTGACCAACGAAACGTGACTGGAAAGAATGGCGGCAAATTCAAAAATTCTTGGGGTGTCAACACTTATTGTACTCTGAAAAAACGACGTTGATACCTGTGTTTTTTTATTAAACTGTAGATCAACCAAACAATTAATTTGTAGTATTAATAAATAAGAATAAATCTTAAGAATAATTGAAGAAGCATTTGTGATAATGAAATACCATAATTAACCAATATAACCACCTTCCAAAGTAGAATAGAAGAATTTTATTTGTTGGAAAATGGGTCTGTCATTGACGATATTGTTTTCAAATATTGCGTTTCACTAGATAAAACTTCCTTTTGTTCAAGTGATGTAATATTCTTGACAATATTTTAGTTTTGTCTTACTAGTACCTACTTGAAGTTTCTGTAGGTAAGATAAACAAAAATTGGTTGGAAAGTCAGCTCATTGAGTTATTATGTACTACGTACTAGAGAAGACGTCACAACTAGATTGTTTGCTACACGCGTTAGAGCCAGCTCGCTCCAACTATATTAGTCTGTGGCAGGCGCTAGACGCAACAATACTTGTGTATTATGTGTTCTATTTTAAATATGCCTTCATGTGTGCTAAGGTACTGTTTAAAGAATCCAGAAAATACAAAGAAAACTGAACGAATCACTGTTTACCTGTAAAAATGCACTAAATAATCGGTATAACTTGCATTTGACTATTTATTTTATGAAATCGCCGAGACATGAGCGGCGGCCATGTTTCGGCGCTTTAGACCTTTTAGTCGCGAGAAAAGAAGCGGTCTAGCGCTGTATGTTTGGATTGTTCAGAAAGACGATAAATTATTATTTTGGCACTGCAGCGCACTTTTGTTTTAACTTTTAAAAAAATAGAACATGTCATTTGCTTGGGATAGCTTCTCTAGTACGTAGTACATTATAACTCAATTAGTTAATTTTTAATGAAAGGAAAAAGTAAGTTTACTTACAGAATTAACCTAGAATTATTTAAGTACGATTGTATTAGTTGTTCAGAGTAAAATGTAAAATAATAGACGAGAACAATAAAAGAAGTTAAGTTAAGTATCAAAATGATAAATTCAAGTACACAAAACATACCTTTAGCTTAAAATTATTGGCATAATAAAACTTTTAAAAATAGACCGCGTCACGTTTCGTTGGTCAGACTACGATCGGATACACACACGTCTCATTTGTAAAGAAAAAAAGCTTGGCACTTACACCCAATGCCATCTATGAAAAAATCTCATGGCGGCACTTCACTTGGCGTATCGTGTTCGTGCGGCGATATCGTTGTGTTTGCCCAAATAATCTAGCACATCGCTTGGCGTCAAACAAGCCATCCACATATGGCTTAGACCTTAGACGGACAAACAACGCAAATATTCACCATATTTGCTTGTTCAGAAACAAATTGAATGCAACAGTGATGGACGTGTCAGTGGCAGCAGCTTATTATATTTATCTAAATGCGGCTAGCCAACACCTGTTTTTTTATTGTGCAGGGTTCTCCTAAGTTATTTTGAATATCGATTTATGCAACTGTTCTGTTTTTGTTTTTATGGGAGGCATTTTTGGGGTCCCAAACACTAGGATGCATTTGGTATAATTCCAAAAAACGCAATACGGTTTCGTTTTTCCAATCCATTTTACTATGTTTACGTATAAAAAACTGAACACGTCTGAACAGGACAGCCGCACGCGCGCTTCTGAACAGAACCAAGTGTGGACGGCCGACGCAAATATTTGCCGTATTTGATTCCTTTGATGTGTGATCAAAAACCGACAAGTGGACGGAAACGCATATTCGCTATTTGCGTTGTTTGCCTTATTCGTGCAAATAAAGCAAATATATTCAAATAGGCCGTCTACACATTGCCGTGTTCGGACAAATAATGCAAATACGCGAACCCGATACGCCATGTGAAGTGCCGGCATTAAAATTAGAATACATTTTTGTAGGCGCTTTTGATATGGAATGGCTGTCCAACATAGCACGTTTGAAAAGCAAAATGTCGATTTTGCCTCCCCCCTCCCCCCCCCCCCCCCCCGCGCAACACTAATATTTTCGCTGACCGCGTCGTAACCCCCCCTAATAGTATAAGCCACCCACCTGGCGACGACAATTTTTTTATATAGTAATTTCTAACAGAATAAGTTTTGAAGGGAAAAAAATCCTGAGAAGGGGAAATCTCAGTTGTGTGTGGCGTGGGGAAAGGAAATCATGAAAGTGGAAGCACTGGATCGAAGTGTATCGTGATAATTTTAAATTATTTTGTGTAATTTAGTGGGCGTAAGTTAGTAAGTAATGAGTGAAATAAATGAGCAATTAAGGGCGTGCCTCGTCTGTCTTTTAGGCGAAGGCTACACGTTCAATAAATATTGTGATCCACGACTATTTATTCCCGTGATGAATACATCAATGTGAATAAGTAACAATTTATTCTGAATCAATCGCAACACAACAGCTAAGTTGACGATCCAGGACGGTTGAAGTAAAGGTCTTCGCATACGTAACGGGAAATTCGTGAGAGTCCATCGGTGTCATCTTTCAAACATAAATTAAAAGAGCACTACCTATCCAACAACAACAGTAGTTAGCAATGTTGTAACATAACTAGTTATTCATTTTGATTATATTATATATTAATATGTATGTCTATGTATATATATATATACAATATAGGTAGTTTGTTTAAGTAGGTATGTATGTGTATGTTTAGGAATGTTATAAGTAGGTATATGTATTTGTAAGTATCATTAGTCCCGTAGACTCTCTTTCCACACCACAGCTAGGGTTGGCTGGAAGAGATCTCTTCTAGAGATAAGCTCACCTTTGTATATGTCTTTTGTAACGTCTTTTTCAATGTGTTTTATATGTGCAATAAAGGATTAATATATATAGAAATTTCCCGGAGGGGACGGGACGGGGCACACGGGCGTGCGGGGCGGGACGGGACGGGAAGCCTCGTCCCGGACGCCCCGTTCGCCTGTGCGGCGTATGCGAATACCTTTTCTGTTGCAACGGTTTACTCTCAGATCATCAGTCAACAATTATAACTTTTATTTCTTACCCATCCGTATGTATCGTTACTGTCAATAGTATAAAACTACGTATTATGTAGGTATGTATTGTTACTGTCAATAGTTGAATACGTATTATTATTATTCTTTAGGTAGGTACCTAATCGTTTATTTCTCAACACTTACAATTTTATGTTTGCCTCTATTTGTGAGGGTCTCGTGCCTATGCCAATTTTCCAAGGAGAGCCGGTTATCACAGGACACCAAATTAAAGAAAGAACTCTTGCAGCTTGTTGCAGTCTTGTGTTTTAAAGTATTTATTAAGTTCTACTTTTATACATTAATGTAAGTAATCAGTTGTTAATTTCCATAAAATAATAATAATAAAACTAACTGGAAAGAGCTATCCCGCATGAGACACTTAACCTTCAAAGCCCCAGGATGGAGTAAGAGCCTAATAAGTGGAGGTAGTAAAATGCAGGCAAAAACCATATGGCAAAAACTAGAAAAAATCCTAGTGACATTTGCACAAAGAAATGTCATTAATTTGTTTACAAATTTTTTTGTCTTCTAATTAGTGCATGTAAAGTGCTTAACTGTAAGTACTAAACTGTAATAAAGTTCTTATATTGAATAAACAAATTGATTCTCAGCCACAGCAAGAGATGGTCAGCAATGATGAAGAGGACACTGTCTGCTGCAAGTTCTGCGCGAAGAGCTTCGTCAGCCCCCCGGCGTTGCGCAACCATGCCTTGATGGAGCACTTCGATGCCTACAGCACGGGTGACCCTACCTCGTGGACGAAACCTGTACTAATAAAAGTCAGTATTTATCGTAATTAGGATTGTTAGGCCCAAAAATAGAACAATAATGACAAATATTTATATAAACACACTAATACATGATAATACAAAAAGATAGATAAGTACATAACATTATGACACATAATACAGGACAAAAATAAAATTGAATTTTAAGACTCTAGGCGCCATGGCGGACCGACAAACAATTAAATTTCAATTGTGTCTGGTTTTGTGGCAGTCAACGTGTTAAAGGAAAGCAAAGAATGTGAGGTATAATAGAAAATGTAGTCATTAATTTAGCCTAAAGCCAAATAGACGGACATTTTGCCCTGTATGTTTGACATTTGATTTTCAAAGAAAAGAAATTATTTTGACAACAGTCAAAATAATTTCTTTTCTGAGCCCCATTTTGTACTTTAAGTAATTTGTAACTTTAAGTTGTGCTGGGTCGCGGGACAGTATGACGTATGCTTTGCTTTGGCATCTTTCACTAAAGGTGGGGTACCACGGCCCGTTTAAAGACAAGCCGCGCCAGGCCAGGCTGCACCAGGCCGACTCACGCCATGGTAACCTTCATTGCCACGTGCGCGGCCTGCAACATTTTAGTCCGACAAAATAAGTTGTCCGACAAATAGTTGCTCTAATGATTTTAATTAATAATTCAGACACACAGCACCATCCATTTTCTCCCTACTGGGATTTGAACCCAGGACCTTTTGCTCAGAAGGCAGTCAGACTACCGTTTGATTATAAATATGTTTATGCCAAAAGAAGTTGTCAGTTACGTCAAAAAATAGTGCCTTAAGATTCAAGATTTAAGATCAGGTCAACTTATTCGTTCTATTCTTAAAAATGGAGACTTACATTTTATAAATATTTATCGTCCCATTGCCATACTGCCATGAATATCTACTGACAATGTGACAATACATAGCTCACTGACTACATTGTAAGGCAATTGGACTCACAAAAGCGTTTGACACAATTTCAGTACCCATACTTTTTCGGGAAGTTATATCAACATGGTATAACATAACGACATCCTGCCGTGTTACACCTATGTAATGTATCTTATATAAACTATCGTTTTTGGTAAATTGATTTTAAAGTTCGGAAAACGTTTTTAATCATAACTCACAAAATAAGACATTAATTTTGCATTTTGTTTTTTATCTACACTCGCGAGCAAGAAACCGGAATCACTTCATCGCTAAAGACAGACAGTTTTTATCATTTTTATGCAATTAATTATATTTTGTGGTATATCATTTATGAAAGATAATTTTATAAGCTTTTAAATAATATCAAACATATTTAAAAAAATCATATCTATTTAGATCGGATAGATTATTAGATATTAGACTAAATAGCGACTGCACATGTGCTCAGAGTGACAGGTGGTGAGCCCATCGCCGCTCTATGCTGTCGGATTTATGTGCAGTCTTTAGTTCGTTAGTCACCTTTTACGACACCCAAGGGAAGAGAAAGGGTGGTAGTATTCTTTTAATAAAGCCGCTAAGCGATACAGCTCGGCACGGTGAATTTCTTAATCTGAAAAAAAATATAAATATCTGAGCCTCATTGCTTTTTGTTCAGGCCGAGATTCCTGATGGCAGCTCGTCCGAAGAGATCGACGCGGAAACCCTCTCCGACTCGTCGCAGGGACTAAACGCGAAGCACAAGCACAACGGGCTGCTCGAGGCCAGCGTTGAGGTCAGTAAGTTAGGTACACAAGTCATACATACATAAGTCATCAAAAACATTACTTATACTAATAATATAAACCGGCTGCCTAGCAACTTATCGCAAATTCCGCTACGCCTACACATTCCCTGCTGAAAAAGCGAATGCCAGTAACATGCAGCCATTCCCTGTTACCTACACCCTCTCAAATAATCAATTCTTAACTCGTTTGCTTTATTTGACACTGACGAAGCCGAAATTGAGCAAATAATTATGACTAAGAAATTACTGTGCCACTGGAATAAAGAAATACCTTTGTACTTTCTTAAAAAAAGTTAAAAGTGTACTGATTCCACCACTTACGCTTTTCTAAGTGATTGAATTGACGAATTGGAGAAAAGTCGATCAAAGTGTCGATTAAAAGTGTCGTTACTTAGCGGTCCCCACGCGGCGAAGCTCATCTTAAACATATTAATAGGTTATTTAATAAAGTTAGAAGGCCGATAGCGAAAGGCCCCATTCCCCGTTCGAATCCTGCTTGTGGATGTTTTTACATTATTCAATTTGTTATTTGTTTGCAACAAAATTTGCGTTAAGATTATATAAACAATATTTATAATAAGAATTATATAGTATCGGATACCGAAATGTGTGAACTTAATATAACTATCTTCTTTCAGGTGGTAGACGGCGACGAAGATGCGGAGCTGTACGGCCCCCCACAGGACTCGCCCTCAAGGATAGCCGCCGACGTAAGTGCTTTTTCTATTACTAAATAATACCTCCAACATCGCCTTTAGAGTTTTTTTATTGCTACATTACTCCAAAATTTTCATAATTTTGACCTGTCGTACATTCATCTCCACCATAACTGGTATTTATAAAAGTAGAAATAAACTGTATAGGCTTTTTTAAAATGTTAATTCAAATTTTAATGAATATGTAAAAAATTACTCTAAACTGTTTAAGAAAGTGTGCATACTATAAAAATCTAATTTTATTAAAGGTAAAATTAAAAAGTCTAGTAATAAAAAAATTAAAAGTAAAAAACCTTTTTAAAAAACAAGCATTTATTTAAATGCGCTAAAAGAAAAAAAAATGAACTTTTACTATTAACTTATGACGTCATTACACAATTTATATGATATAAAAGGTTGTCGCGAGATTTAAGTAAGTACTTAAGTATTTTCTTAAAAGTATTGAAAATTTTAATAGTTACAATCAATCACATCAAGTTATTTCATTTACTTGTTTATATTCACATAAAGTACCTGGGCGTTTCTCTGCTATTTGGAAACTTAGCCATACAAGACTGTCCTAAGCAAATTTTATTAAATGTTGAGAATGTTTGTTAATAAAATGAAGGACAATATTAAATTAAATATATCTCTTTAAAAAGCCCACTTATTTTCGTCCTGGTTTTTGAGTTATAGACTTAGATTAAAACAAAAAGGGAAGATACGGCATTAGCGTCTCGTGAGTAAGCCGCTAAAATTAGGCCTAAAGGCACAATTTCACTTCAGTCGCAATTTGCCGAGCGTACAGGCTACATCGTACTGTTGCGGACATTCTGCTGTGATAAAAAGAGAAAGATGCTACTCCGCAGTGGCGTCGGAATCGGTCGTACGTACTCGTCTGATGCGAAGCGACCGAGACGTCAACGCGCTACTCGCTGACTCCCTCGCGCTGACGTTGAAACTTACCGCTTTGTCTCGCTCGCTCGATTTACACTTTTATAGGTGTGCGTGTGTGAGTGTTTGCATATGTAGTTGAGTAGGACTATATTTTGATTGACTACAAGTAGGAGCATGCCGTATCTTCCCTTTTTGTTTTAATCTAAGGTTATAGACGATTTTATTCAAAATCGTGACAGGGGACTGTTCTAAACGCACAGGGGAATATTTTTATGAATAAAAAAACGAGTATTTCAGTATGAAAGTAATCAAATTTTGTTTCTAGTTCTTACGTATTATTTAAATAATTATTTTTGAAATAAATCAAGAGAAATTTCACTTATAATTTATTACTTTAACTTAAGTTATTACCATTAACAAATGTTCTTAACATTTGTGTTCAACTTGGTAAAATCATCTTCTTAGAATAATAGTATTTTTAAGATACAAATTGTATGACCTAAAGTCAGTCTTTATAATGATTAAAAAATTAAATAATAACAAAGAAATAGAACCTCTGCTAACTAATTGCTATGAAATGACAGAGGACTGTCGGTCAGGGGACTGTCATTTTTACATATAAATTAAATAAAACAAAATCATCTAAACTTATCACATTAACAAAACAAATGTGGCTACATACTTAATAATCAATTATTTTAAATAACTATTTGTAATTAAAACTCTTAAAATAGGAAAAAAATGGCTAACCAGTGGACTGCTTTATCTAACGGCCAAGACACGTGGTTCACTAGCAGACTCAGTGGTGGCACTAAAAAAATGGCAACTGCCCGCCCATCTATACACCCGAACGAACTTCACATTGATTGCCTTCCGTTTCGCGCCAATACAAAATTTGACCTAAGCGCGGTTTTCAAATTTTATCAGGGGACTGTTAAAAAAATTTGAGGACAGCATTCACGTCAAGATGTTTTGGTTAATTTTTTATAGTAAATATATAATTGTGATTTATAAAGATGCTGACGGTTTTTTTGTTAAGTATTTTAACACATTTTATTTAGTATCAACAGCAATAAAATAATATTGGTCACAAGACTTGTAATTCGGGAAAAGGGACATACCAGGGGACTGTGTATTGAGGTGTTTGAGGTTGATTTAAATAAATATTACATTATTAAATTACTAAATAAGCTATGGCGTGTCAAGAATACCTAATACTTATGGGGGTTAAGTTGCTCGCGTCCGTAGGTTTACCCTTGAGACACGTGACCCCTGGGTGGTGCTAAATGAGTGACACCAACTGGTGGTAGTGCCACGCTGCGTTGCAGCACGCATTGGGTCGGCTCGCCCGGCGTAATACCACCCCCTCACGAATTTTCGGCGTGAAACAATGGCACTCTGTGCTGCTGTGTTTTGTCCGGCGAGTGAGGGTTCCGGAGACCCCTCCTCCCCCCCCCCCCCCTCACAATTGATATGGCAGCGAACTGTAATCTAGATTTACCCCAGGGGGGTACCGACACATCCAGTGTCGAAGAATCCCCCCCTGAGCGTTCTCGCTCAGGCTGCCCTACGTATTCTGGGGACGGCAAAAGTTCGCTCGTGCCAAGGCATGCTGCAGGCAGGACAATTGGCACCCCCTTTTACGCTTCGTGTGGACTTCTGCAATATCAGGGGAATCCACTCTAACTTGAGCGCCGTCCATTACCACCTCGAGACGGCGAAACCGGCCTTGCTCTTGGAGACTCCCTTCTCCAACGGTTCCCCTCGGCCGAGATTGTGTATTGGGAGACTTCAATGCCCACCACGTCGAATGGCTTGGTTCACGCACAACTGACCACGCGGGTAGAGCCGTTCATGACTTCGCTTTGGCCTACAGTCTGTCCCAATTGGTAACCGAGCCAACACGGGTTCCAGATGTGGAGGGCCATGCACCTTCTTTATTGGACCTTCTGCTGACCTCGCACCCAGACGGCTATCAAGTTTCTGTTGATGCACCACTAGGCTCATCAGACCACTGTCTGATTCGCAGCACTGTGCCTCTCACAGAAACTTCAAAACCGCAACCAGTGGCTAGCCGTCGAGTCTGGCATTATAGGTCGGCGGACTGGGATGGGATGCGAAGCTTCTTTGCGTCCTACCCGTGGTGGCGAGTTTGCTTCTCGCTGGATGATCCTGATGTCGCCGCTGACTCTGTCGTTGATGTGATACTGCAGGGAATGGAACTTTTCATTCCAAACTCTGTGGTTCCCATTGGCGGCAAGTCCCAACCATGGTTTGGTCGTTGCTGCAAAATGGCGTCTCGCCAAAAGCGACAGCATTACCAAGCCTGGGCTAATGCGGTGTCATCAAAGGATCGAAACACCAGTGCGCTCAGAAAGAAGTACAACTTTGCCGCCAGATCCTTTAAGAAGGACATTGCCAAGGCGAAGTCATCATTCATAGGTAGAATTGGCGAGAGGCTAGTGCGTCTTCCTTCGGGGACGCGTGCGTTCTGGTCTCTCGCCAAAGCTATCTTAGGGAATTTTTGTCAGCCGTCCCTACCACCATTGCACAAGACCGATGACTGCCTGGCCTATACTGCAAAGGAGAAAGCCGATCTCTTGGGCTCTCTTTTCGCATCAAACTCGACCTTGAACGATGGGGAAAACTCTCCACCAACCATACCGCATTGCGCTTGTACAATGCCAAACGTTCAGTTCCTGCAAAGGTCAGTTCGTAAGGCTCTTTTTTCCCTTGATATCCATAAGGCGAGTGGGCCTGATGCAGTTCCACCCATTGTGCTTCGGACGTGTGCTCCTGAATTGGCACCAGTTCTAACGCGCCTTTTCCGGCTCTCTTACACTACTGGCGTCGTCCCGAGCTCTTGGAAGACAGCCCTTGTCCACCCGATTCCAAAAAAAGGCGATCGCTCAGATCCGTCCAACTACAGGCCAATAGCTATTACCTCTTTACTCTCCAAAGTAATGGAGTTCATTATAAACCGCCAGCTTTTAAGGTACCTAGAAGAGAACCAGCTACTAAGTGATCGCCAGTATGGTTTTCGTCGCGGTCGATCGGCTGGTGATCTTTTAGTGTACCTTACTCACCGATGGGCGGAGGCAGTCGAGAGTAAGGGGGAGGCACTGGCAGTTAGCTTGGACGTAGCGAAAGCTTTTGACAGGGTATGGCACAGGGCTCTTTTCTCTAAACTTCCATCATACGGGCTTCCTGAGAAATTGTGTTCATGGGTTGCCAGCTTTCTTACTGGGCGTAGCATCAGAGTCGCAGTCGACGGTTCGTGCTCCGACATGAAGCCCGTGAATGCTGGAGTCCCGCAGGGGTGTGTGTTGTCCCCTACTTTGTTTCTTCTGCATATCAATGACATGCTGCATAACAACAGCATTCATTGCTATGCGGACGACAGTACTGGGGATACGCTCTACACCGGGCGAGCTAACATTTCTCTGGAAAGCGTCATCGAGAGCCGGAATAAACTTGTGACTGACACCGAGAACATGTTAAGTCATGTCTCGGATTGGGGCCGACATAACCTAGTCCGCTTTAACCCCTCCAAAACACAAGTTTGCGCATTTACCGCGAAAAAACATCCCTTCGTCGTACCTCTGAACTTTAAGGGAGCTCCCCTTGATACCAATCCGATTATTGGAATCCTTGGCGTCGATATTTCGAGTGACGTTCAGTTTCGTGGTCATTTGGAAGGTAAAGCTAAATTAGCTTCGAAAAAGCTGGGTGTGCTTAATAGAGCGGGTCAGTACTTCACGCCGGCCCACCGTTTACAACTGTATAAAGCACAGGTCAGGCCGCATATGGAATACTGCTCCCATCTCTGGGCTGGAGCACCCCAATACCAACTCCTTCCATTTGACCGCATTTAACGCAGAGCTGCTCGAATTGTCGGCGACGTGGTTATTTCAGGTCGGCTCGATCCACTGGCTCTTCGGAGAGACGTTGCGTCTCTCTGTATATTGTACCGTATATATCATGGGGAGTGTTCTGAGGAATTGTTCGGCTTGATCCCTGCCGCTAATTTCCTTCACCGCACTACACGCAATCGACTGTCATTACATCCACATCACCTTGATGGATGGCGGTCTACTACTGTGCGTTTTTCAAGAAATTTCGTGCCTCGAACTACAGTGTTGTGGAACCAGCTCTCGGCGGCAGTATTTCCGGACCGTTACGACTTAGGGATCTTCAAGAAACGAGCCTATTCCTTCCTTAAAGGCCGGCAACGCGCCTGCGATTCCTCTGGTTTTGCGGGTGTCCATGGGCGGCGGTGATTACTTTCCATCAGGTGACCCGCTTGCTCGTTTGCCTCCTTCTGCTATAAAAAAAAAATACTTTGTCATTATTTATACAAAAAACTGAGAAATATTAAAATTTATTGTATAAAATTTGCTTGGGACAACGATTTTCCATTTAGTAGAGAAACGCCCACCTATATAGTAAATCACGCGACAACCTTTTATATCATATAAATTGATTGATTGAAAATTGGTTGATAGTAAAAGTTTTTTTTTTTTCGTTGTAGCGCTTTTATATAAAAGCTTGTTTAATAAATAGGGTTTTTACATTTAAATTTTTTTTACTTTTTAGTTATCACTAGACACGTTTTTCATCTGTTCATCTCACTGAATACAAATATTTATGTATACAAAATTTATTCACGTCCACCAAACCACCACCACCACATTAAGACGAATCAAACTCGACGCGGTTGTGTCGCTTACTTACTGAGTTCCCATGGCCACCTTCCAGCTCCATCATCAGACCCTGGTTACCGTCTAGCACCAAAGTACTCGTTAAGACGAATCAAACGAGCCCAGACTCGATGGGGTTGCGTCGTTTCTTTACTGAGTTCCTATGGCCACCTTCCAGCTTCATCATCAGACCCTGGTTACCATCTAGCACCAAAGTACTCGTCAAGACGAATGAAACGAGCCAAAACTCGATGGGGTTGCGTCGCTTCATTACAGAGTTCCTATGACCACCTTCCAGCTCCATCATCAGACCCTGGTTACCATTGAAAGATAAACTACTCGTCAAGACGATTCAAACGAGCCCAAACTCGATGAGGGTGTGTTGTGTCATTGCGAAGTTCCTACGGCCACCTTCCAGCTCCATCATCAGATCAGCACCATGTCATCATAATATTGCATTGTCACGCGATTTACACATGTATACAAAATTTCAGCTCAATCGGTAACCGGGAAGTGGATCAAAATTGAGTGGCAAAATTCCATCCGAACGAGACACATACATACATTGCAAGTTAATTAGAAGCTTGTAATAAAAGCCACTTGGGGTATCATAAACCGCGAAACTGGTAAATAAAAACCACATGACAATACTTTCACTCTAAAGGTAGACGTCATTAGCGGCGGATCGGGCCGGGGCGGACCGGTACGGGCCGCATCGCATACGTAACACTGCTATCGCGCTGCGGCCCGCCCCGCCCGACCCGCCGCTAGTGGACACTATTTCATAATAAATACAGGCAGGCGGATTCTTGCGTTGCGACGCGCCCCGGCCCGATCCGCCTGGTGGACGCGAGCCTTAAAGGTTAAAGGCAGCCTTGTTAATTCAGATGCACAAATTGCTAATATTTTTGATGATTTCCTTATAAATATACCTGTGGTAACGACCTCAAATTTAAATTCATCACCAGTGGCGCAATCTTTTCTCGAACAACATGTACCCGAATGTAATTTTTCTTTTAAATTTCAATATATTGACTCTAAAAATATTATTGAAACTTTCAAATGACTAAAAATGAAAAACACATGTGATTTGTGGAGCATGTCTATAAAGATAATTAAAAATATTATATACAAGCGGCTGCTCGCGGTTTCACCCGCGTGGTTCCAGTTCCCGTGGGAATATTGGGATAAAAAGTATAATTCTTCTTTTATTTTTGCAAGTGTGGAAAAATTTTCGACTTCTTTTCTGTCTAAGTTTGCTGCAAACAAGTCCAACTTCCCTTTGAAACCATTGATCAGGTTGAACAATGTTTGAAGAGAACAATATTTTACTTACAATAAGATTCAGCACATTAAGGTACTTAAAAGTATCAACTAAATGTGCTAGATCGCACAGCCATGATGAATTTTCAAGCAGTGCTCTCTCTGCCGGCAATGCTTGTTTTTCTGCCAGAAATTCCAGAACACGTTCCCTCAAATCATTAAAATGTTTGAACATTTCGCCCTTGGATTACCAGCGAACAGAGCAATAAAGATGTAGGTAATTCGCCGTATTCTTTTATTCCTTCTTCATACAACGTTCTGAATTGTCGGCGGTTAAGCGCTCTGGCACGTATGATATTAATGCAGCGTACTGCTGGGGCAATCACATCCTCGAACATCATGTCTTTAGCGCACAAAGCAGCTTGATGGATAAACAATGATAAGAAAACAATTGTCGACCAATGTAATGGTGCAGCAAAGTCACAGCGCCATTGGTTTTCCCCATTATTGCAGGCGCTCCATCAGTGCAAACTGAATTGCATTTATCCCAGTTGAGGCTTTACCCTCAACGCAATACCCGAACAAAGACAAGCCGACAATACCCGAACGACGCGGATCGGTTCGTTGGATATTTTCGTTCCAACCGATCAATGAAGTGGAAGCAGTGCCATCGCGCGCCGCGCCGGCTAGCTGGCCGACCGAAGTGCTGGCGGGCAAATTGAAATGCCTTGGCGCTTGTGGCCGCTTGTGGCCGCTTGTGGCCACTTTGTGGCCCGCGGGCCTGGGTTTGGCCAGCCTTGGTATATAGGGTTTAACAATATCAATAAGTGAACGTTTAAGGGGAGCATCTATACATCACACTGAGCATGCTTACCAAATTTGGTTCAAAACTACAGGCTCGTTAGCGAGGTAATCAACAAAACATTATCATAATTCCCCAAAAAATACATCCTTTTCAAACCCGTACAGCTGTACTACACGCACACAAAGATAGCCGAACATGCACACTGAGCTATCTTCTTATTGACGCTTGCGTGCGTGTTAGTAGAGATACAGCATGTTTAATGATGTGCATTATTTTAATTGATTTAGTTTGTCAGAAAACATAACTTTGAAAAATTACTATAAAATTGGAGCCCATTTTTTGTCATTTTATTCAGAATGATGTATGTATCTATATCGCCTTTAAACGGTCGCTTATTGATTTTGTTAAACCCTGTATAGTAAATCTCGTGACAACCTTTTATATCGTATAAATGGTGTAATGACGTTATAAGTTGATAGTTAAGGTTTTAAGGTAACATTTTATTTTTTTCTTTATAGCGCTGTCCATACTGAAAAATCAACATTTCGATTGTTTCAAGCAGTCATTCATACTTCACAAAATACGACGAAGTCGCAGTGTTGTTTTTACACAACACAACAATACAGTTCTTTTTGCTAACATCATATATTTTATTTATACCTTTTATCTATCAAACTTACTAGCCAAACGTACACAAAACAATAATTAAAAATATTATCGGACTTACCTCTAAAAATAATATTTTTATTCCCCTATGAACACTAGCGACATCGTCAAACTATTTTCTTTAGACCGCCAACAAAGTGAAAGTCAAAAAGTTGTAAAAAACAAATTCTTACCTATGTTGCCAGTGTAAATATTTAATCCTAGACATGAATAACTGATATTTACAATCAAAATTAATAAGAGTTATTTAATGCTTAGGTTACTCTGATTTAAATATTATGTTGTTTAAAAACTGCATCGCTCCTTTAAGGGTTAAAAGCTTAATTTTTAAAAATCCTTTTTACTTTTAATTTATTTTTTATTTTTTGGATCCCTGGACACGTTTTTCATCTGTTCATCTCACTGAATACAAATATTTATGCATACAAAATTTATTCACGTCCACCAAACCACCACCACTCACCACCCATCAAAAACAGTCCACCCATTAAGACGGATCAAACTCGACGCGGTTGTGTCGCTTAATTACTGAGTTCCATAGAAACTATGGCCAACTTCCAGCTCCATCATCAGAGCCTGGTTACCATCTAGCACCAAAGTACTCGTCAAGATGATTCAAGCGAGCCCAAACTCGATGAGGTTGTGTTGTTTCATTGCGAAGTTTCTGTGGCCACCTACCAGCTTCATCATCAGATCAGCACCATGTCATCATAATATTGCATTGTCACGCGATTTACACATGTATGCAAAATTTCAGCTCACTCGGTAACCGGGAACTGGATCAAAATTGAGTAGCAAAATTCCACCCGAACCAAAGACATATATTATCTACTCTGTCAAGAAAGTGCCGGGAAAAGATCAATAATACACAAAATGTTAGTCCAAATTTATTTTATCGCCTTCAAAGTATGCTCCTTCAGAAACGATTCACTTAC
This sequence comes from Scoparia ambigualis, assembly GCA_963921215.1. Taxonomy (NCBI): domain Eukaryota; kingdom Metazoa; phylum Arthropoda; class Insecta; order Lepidoptera; family Crambidae; genus Scoparia; species Scoparia ambigualis. The sequence continues at coordinate 5,972,660 of OY992525.1, read as the reverse complement.
GCCAACGAATAATCCAATCATCAAAACATTTTTAAACGCTTTTTCCGGAATTGAGTTTAGTTCTCGCCGCGAATTCTCCTTTATGTCTTCTACCGAATGAAAACGGGTGCCACGAAGTGGTAATTTGAGTTTAGGAAAAAGAAAGAAGTCGGCTGGAACCATATCTTTTGAATAAGGTGGTTGCTCGATGGTATTTGTTGAGTTTTTGATCAAAAATTCGTTCACAATGATGATGGCCTTGTGCAAAGGCGCATTATCGTGGTGAAAAATCCAAGAATTTTCTTTCCACAAATTTGGCCTTTTTCGTCGAATTTGCTCTCTTAAACGCCGCATAACGCTCAAGTAATACTCTTTATTTACCGTTTTCATGATAATTACAAATTAAATAATATTCTGTCAAATATAATTATTCTATATTTAAGGTCATGTATACTAACAATGTTGTATACATTTGTAATAAACATAAGCATTAGTAATTTTTTTATACTTACTTGATCATTGTATCGTTAAGTGTTTATGTTGTAGATGTAAGACCTACCACCTTTTAAATAAATAATAAAAAATTGTACAATAAGGTAGAGATATCTCAAAATTTCAATAAAAAAAAACATATCTTGTAATCTGGTAAGAACTGATTTTTTTCCTGGCGGTTCCTGACAGGTTCCTCGGTAAACTATTTAAAAAAAAAATTAAGCATCAGGCTTGGACCATCCTGTATATCAGAAAAATTAAGCGTACGTGCTAGAATAAATGTCTGAACCTCATTGCTTTTTGTTCAGGACGAGATCCCTGACGGCAGCTCGTCCGAAGAAATCGACGCGGAAGCCCTCTCCGACTCGTCGCAGGGACGGACCGCGAAGTACAAACACAACGGGCTGGTCGAAGCCAGCATTGAGGTCAGTACTTACACGAGTCATACATACATATATGTAGGGACACAGTTCACACAGTACATTGTAAGTTGCGCTGAATTGCAATTATGATATCACGAGGTAAGGCGCACGGCCACGTACGCCAGTCGTTCCCAGACGCGCGTTAAAACAGTCGTTTCTCGCCGTTCCCCGTCGCGCCACACTTAGTCTATGAGCTTGCGCCTAGCTATATACTTACCTGTATTGTACATTCAAAAGTGTAATACAAAATAAATTTTAGTAAAAAACATTTTTATGAACCAGCTTTTATTTAAATGCGCTAATAAGAAAAAAATAACTTTTACTTTAAAAATTTTACTATCAAATTATAACGTCATTACACAATTTATATGATATAAAATGTTATCGCGAAATTTAAGTAAGTACTCGTATTTTCTTAGATTGAAAATTGTAATAGTTAAATTAAAATCAATCACATCAAGTTATCTAATTTACTTGTTTATTTGCACATATATAGTATATTATAGTAAATCTACATAGTTATTCTTGGTTAGTAACAGCGCAGTATATATAAGCTAAAGCAGTAAAGATTTACGTACAAACGTTCGAAACGACGGACCCCCACAGACGCACGTCTAAAGAAGGCCCCTAAGCGGACATCGCAGTGCTGTCAGTCGCGAGTGCCGCGCCGCGACTTACTAGTTGTACCACCGGATGATTTTATTCATTAAGTCGAGAAAATGGACGAAAGTTTTCGCTGTTGTTTTCAAAGAGAACCCACACATTAATTGTATAGTAGCTGTATTAATTTACAAAGAAGATCCATAATCAATTTTATAGTGCCGTGTCCATGTTTTCTGATAATTTATATAAAAAAGCTATTCCTTAGAATGAGAATCTTGTACACTATATTTAATAATAAAGCTCTTCGAACATGTAGCAGGCAAAAGTTTTTTTCAGTGAGTAATTTATATTAACTTAATAAAATGTGAACGATTTTAAAATAACACTATTTTGTTTGTAAACTAGTCGATTCATTCGATTATTTGATCATTATAAAACCCAAATAAACGTTTTAATAAATAAAAAAATACCTTTTAATTTTATAATAATTTAGAGTGACAACTCTAACGCTAGTGAAAAGTAGCTAGTTATCTCAAAAAAATCCTAACTAGCTGAGATACAGCGCTAAGTGAACAAAAACTTTTTCAATTTTACGAGGAAAACCCTAACGCTCAATAGGCGCGTAGGTATTTATCTCAACAAAAAGGCCTAGTTTCAGTACTGATTTAGTTTATAATATACTGTGGTAACAGTGATACCTTACTCATACATATATATGTACTTACGTAATATGACTAATCGCGTGACAAGATGTGCTTACTATAAAAACATATTACTATACTATATACTTAGAACACGTTTTTATAGTAACCACATCTTGTCACGCGATTAGTCCTGTTAAGTTTTTGAAGGAGTTGATAATTATTTTTTATAAACATTCTTACACATGCACACAGGTTAACGCATAATCAGGGGCCCAAGTCTGCTAATTTACTTAATGGCTTTATTGAATCGCAATTGTATCGCATTGTAATTGTTTGACACATTTGGTATTCTCTTACTCATTTATGAATACCAAATGTGTCAAACAATTACAATGCGATCCAATTGCGATTCAATTATGCCATTCGTAAATTAGCAGACTTGGGCCCCTGCTCAAATGAAATCCATTTATATTATATATATTGGGCGTTCTATCCCACCGACAGTGAGTGGAGACAAACGAATGTTTGCCGACACGAACGAGAGTTGGGATAGAATGCCCAATATTATACTACTTATAAGTGTATACACTTAAGTAATATAGCAACCAAAAGCAAGCGCTCTGACTGTAGCGGATTGTTCGTGCCCGTAGTAGATACGGGTCCGTTTTTGAGCTATTTCCTCGGTACGCTCTTTTGTATAGAGACTGCGCGGGCGGGGCGCTAGTGCATGTACAAAGAGTACTATAGCGTAGTAGAATAACACAAGTGCGCTGGCTTGGCCCCCGAGCAAACGATAATTGGCTACTTGACAGTTTTCCAAAAAGTATTTTATTTATTTATTTTATTTTATTTATTAAGGCAACCAACAAAACATACACCAAAAAAATTACAAAAAAAGAAACATTGGAAAAAAGTCTTAATCTAAGTGCTGTCTTACATAAAGGCTGCCACGGCATGCAAATGTGGGCTTACAATATTTTAAAATTATTATAAAACGTTTTAAAACCTTAACTTAATATACCTACCTATATAATTCAAAATTTAAAACAAATATAATTTAAAACAAACTGAGAAGAAACTAAGAAGACCCAGTTGAGAGACACTTCGATACTTCATGTTTAAATCTGTGTATTGTGTCAGCAAAAATATCCCCGGAATATTCCTCGCCCTTACAAAGAATATTATATTGTCTGGGAAGCCTATTCATGGTGGCGTGGTGACCCAAATTGCTTCTGCTACCCTTTATTGAGAAAGGAACATACTAGGGCGTGGGACCTTATATGGCAAATTAAAATTTATCTTGCATAAAAGAAGAGGGCAATCTACCTTCCCATTTATTATTTTGTAAAAAAGTAAGTGGTCTAGCAGCAATCCTCGATCACTCAAACTAAGTAATTTAAAAAATTTAATCGTTTTTCGTATGAAGGCAAATATGCCTAAACTAAATAAATAAGTTCGCAAAACTGGAGAGAGATAGGTACAGCCATTGCCGAGTTCCTTGCGGTTCCTCCCGTCACAAGTTCATTTTGAACGAACACATTTTTCTTTTATTATTTACATTGCTTCGGAAGGCACTTAAACGTAAAGCCGTTGGTCCCGGTTGTTGTCGTGAAATGGATGTCGTTAAAACCCACCAACCACCGCATTGGGCCAGCCCAATCCCCCTATGTGCTTTTAGTCCATGAGGGAAAGCCGAGGTATTTGTAAGCTGATGATTTTTTATTTTCTACTCTCTTGGCGTGGTTGGCTATTCGCTATATTCATTTTAGATCCACGACGGCAACAACAAATGGTCGCTCGTGGTGGACGCAGCAGACGCGAACGCATCCAACTGGTGCGAGCAGAACCTCGCGGCGCCCCAGCACCAGGGGCAGGTAGACTACAGGCGAGTATATTACGGCTGCACTACAGGACACAGGCAGATCTACAAGCTAATATATTACGACAACTACACCCTCCGACACATGGCAGATTAAATACAAGCGGGTACACTACAACCTGCTACAACTACACCACATAACTAACATAGCAGATATGATGATAACTGCTATACACCCTCCGACACATGGCAGATATACTATACAGACACATATGTTCACGGCTATTATCCCCGAAGGGTCAGTGCAGTGTTTGGTCCGTCGGTCGCCTGTTACGCGCCCAAGGGCAGAGGCGGGGCGGTAGTATTCTTCTAATGGGCCGCCACCAAATAGCTCCATTTATTACCAGCAAAGGACAATGCCCATTTTGGACCATCTAACTATCGTATATAAACTCTAACCATGCTATCATAGTTTCCCTTTAAAGCCAGGAAAAAATACAATACTAAGTTTTATTTTCCTTTGGTAGTAACCAATTCTTTACTCCAGCCAAATTCGATGAAGAATGTTTGTAAAAACTAAAAAAAGATTACTGTCACTTGTTTTCTGGAAGAAAGACACCATAGATAACTGTTTTCTTGTGAATCTCTTTCAAGAAAAATTAAAAATCCTAGTGAAACTAGATATTTGCACAAACGATGACAGTCATCTGTTTACAAACATTCTTCATCGAATTTAGCTGGAGTATAGGTTTTTGAACGCACTCTGCCACTCAAAGCGTTTCGTTCCGCCTATATATTAATTAATTTAATGTTTATAAAGCTATATTCTTGTTCTTCTTTTTAAGAATTGGTATCAATTAAGCGTATAATTAAAAAGATTGTGTAGCGCGTAGCGTAGCGTGAAATTTCAACAATAATTCATCATTATGAATTGATTTAACGGCTATATTAACAAGGGTAAAACGAAACGTATTTTTGACTTGTCAGTTGTCAGCTCATTCTGTCAATGTTATCTGTGAGTCTGTGGTAGTCCGAATGGTTATTTTTTAGTTTTATTAAACTCTAATTAACGATTTCTTTGATGTGTAATAAAAATGTGTTGTGGATGATTAATTGAAACAAAAGTGGTATAAAACATGTTTAGCCATATTGTATGTTGCCGAAAAACTTGTTAAAACTGGCTTCTTCTGGCTTTTACAAAAAAACATGAATTGAGATCAATAAACAGTAACATAATAGATTACATTTTGCTACCAAGTTCGTTTTATACAAGCTAACTTATTGTCAGGTTTTCAAATGTCTGGGCCGTGGGCATTGTCCTTTATTCATTTTGACGAACCTTATGAATCTTACTTAGTAGGTTACTTAGTAAGGTAAAGCAGCTCCTGAATTGGACTATTAGTTTTTCATAAATTCTTTTTAGTGTAAATCCTAAATATATATTTTTATTTAGGACTATTAAGATAATCCCCCGATCCACGGAGCTACGGGTCTACGGCGGCGAGTTGGACGTCAACTTGAAGCACTACAACAGCCCATCGGGATACGCGCAGAAATTTGGTGAGAGCCTATCCATCTATATAAAAAACGTGCTCTTGCGTGGATAGAAATTGCTAGATTGTGAGCCTATGTAATTGACCGTCTTTCGTTCATTTATCTCCTTCATTACGGAATCGTTCTCCCAGAACCTTCGACCAGAATCTTACCTCTAACTGCCGGAACACAGCAATACTCCTATAGTTATCGCTGTTATCATGGCGACAAACATAGATAGCATTGTGGTAGCTGACCGTCCAGGAATCGAACCTGTGACCACTAGAGTTGGTACTAGACCACAGAATTAAGGTTTCGCCAATCCAGATTTTATAAATTCCCAATGGAGGGCGAGATTTTTACAAACGAGTAACGAGTAAGAGTGGCGAGCTTGTGGAACCAATTTGTGACTACTTCGAAGCCAAACAAATTGTTCTAGTTTAAGCTAAATAGGTCGGAATTTGAATATAATTTGTATCGAATGCACTGTGGTGTAGGAATAACAATAAAGAACCAACCTTCATTTAAAATCATGTATTTTAAGAATTTTTTAAAAAAAGCGCGTTTCTACCTTCGGCCTTATCGTCACTTACCATCAGGTGAGATGAAGGCCAAGCGCGTACCCGTTGGAGAATAGAAAAAAACAATGATTAACCTTTTGAGCGCCAAAGTCCTCTATACTTGACCAGCACTTGCGGGCCCTGTGCGCCAACGACATCTATAGTTGACAAAAAACCCGGCTTACAATAATATTAAATAAATGTGTTGAAAAACTATTACTGGTATTTTTTTTTCTACATTCGGCAATAAAGAATATCCCTGCAACATATGAGTATAATAACAAGTCTCTTAGAGCCATAAGAACTGAGAAATATTGAACTATAAAACATGGATTTTTGTCTAAGCAAATACTATGTTCAACACGCCAAAGTCGTCTAATCTTGACCGCTAGTGCTGTACTGCGGAAGGCAGTTTTAATGTAAATAACCTATTCAAAATTCAACTAAAACGTGTTATTTTACTTTATTGTTATTACTATTTAAATTTAATGAAATGTAAGAAAAATAACACTACCATAGCGTACCGTAGCTCAGCTACATGAATAAAGAATCGTCAAATCAACTTTACGTAATAAATCTGTTGTATATTCATACTTATTAGGTGTGTACCTATGTACAAAAAGTTATGGTTTGTACTCTTTTCTCTATTAATGTCATCTTTGTTTTCTTGTTCTTTTATAAAGCTGTTCGGTTCTTATAAATTAAATTCTATACTTTTCTAACATTATTCTTTTAATAAGATTATTCCTTCAACACGTTATCAGCACGAAGCTGCTTATTTTAAAGGAAGATAATGTCAGGGAATAGTATGAATTTTCAAGGTATTCAGATGTTAATAAACCGAGACGGTTACCCAACCTGGAAGTTCAAAATGAGGATGCTTCTCATTCATGGGGAGCTGTGGACGTCCATCACCGGGTACGATGATTCTGATAAAACAGCGGAAGATTGCGCTCTCGTATTGACTAGAAGGCGTTGTCAAAAATATGCCTTACGGTAGACGGAGGTGCAATCTCGCACGTGCGAAGTGCGTAAAACGCTAAGGAGGCTTGGCGTGCTTTACAAAAAGCATACGAGGATAAAAGTATGGGTCGACGGCTCTCTCTAGAGCGTAGATTATACAAATATACCTTAACCGATTTCCAAGACATAGAATCTTATATCAACGCCATTATGAGTACTGCTCAAGATCTTGAAGATATAGGTAAGAAGATCGACGATGGATCTCTGGCTGCGATTGTTCTCGGAGGATTGACATCACGGTACGAACCGCTGATAATGGCTTTAGAGAATTCGAATATTGATGTAACCAGTGAATTGGTTAAGGCAAAGCTATTAAACGAGCTTTCTAAGGACCCTCACCAGAACGAGGTGGCTGCGTTACGTTCAACAGGTTCTACAAGCAAGAAAAAGAAGCTTATTATCTGCTTTCAGTGCAGACAACCAGGACACAAAAGCCCCGAATGTCCCAATAAGAAGGACAAGAAGGCTATGAACGTGTCGGGAATGGTTTTTAAGAGTACAGATTGCCATCATAATAAAAAGGTGGAACGGGCTGTTGTAAAGGAAATGGCTCTCTCTGCGCCAGCTGCAAATTATAAGAAATGGATAATTGATTCAGGTGCAACCATTCATATGACTCCGCATCGCGAGTGGTTCAGCAGTTATCGGCCAGTACCAGGTGGAACGATTCTGTGGCTAACGGACAAAAAGTGGCGGCTGTAGGTATTGGTGATGTATCCATTGATACGGATACTTTGGCGAACAGAATAGAGAATGTTGTTCATGTTCCTGATTTGAACTGTAATTTACTTTCAGTGAGTAAAGTAGTAGAGAAGGGTTTCTCTGTAGTTTTCAATAAAGAAGGCTGCACTGTTTATGACTCAAAGTGTGATGTAATAGACAGTAAAAATACTTTAGCGTATAGTTCTGTATGTGATGGGCTGTATACTTTAGATTGTTCAATTAAAATGTTTAATAATGTTTCAGCTAAACTTGTGCACTCTGATTGTTCCAACTTCCAGCTCTGGCATAAGAGGTTAGGACATCTGTGTCGAATTGGCATGGATCTACTTAAAAAGGTCAGGCTATCGGCGTGGAGTACACGGAGGTTGACAAGGAACCATGCATACCCTGCATAGAGGGTAAGCAGTCTAGAAAGCCTTTTAAAAGCTTAAAATACAGGAAGGCTACATCACCACTTCAATTGGTTCATACCGATGTATGCGGACCTTTTTCTACAAATTCGTTTAAAGGTAGTAAGTATTTTATTATTTTTATAGATGATTTGATTATACACGTTTTATTTTTGTGTATTTTATGTCTTCTAAAACTGAAGTCAAAAATAAGTTTTGTTCTTTTCATTCTCATGTTGAGAGACAGTTTGGTGGAAAACTAAAGACTTTGCGGTCAGACAATGGAACTGAGTTCATGAATAGAGAATTGATGGATTATGTTCAGTCAGTGGGTATCGATTGGCAAACGACAGCACCTTACAGCCCTCAACAAAATGGCGTAAGTGAACGGTGTAATCGTAGCATAGTAGAGAAGGCTCGGTCACTATTGTCACATGGTTCTCTGTCTAAAGCTTTTTGGCAAGACGCAGTGGAGACAAGCGTCTACTTGAAAAATCGATCACCACACCGCGCGCTTAGTGGTAAAACACCATTTGAAATGTGGTTTAATAGAAAACCCAATCTGTCTCATCTAAAGGTTTTTGGATGCAGAGCACTTGTTCATGTTTCATCCAGTCACAGATGTAAATTGGACATGAAAGCTGAGGAACAGATTTTTGTAGGATATTCAGATGATCCTCGTACTTATTATTTCCGGAATGCGGCAAGTCCTAGACGGTTACTAAAGTCAAGAGATGTTACATTTTTTGAAAATAACTTTTCTGGACTGAAGGAAAATATCGAGCCTATAGGTACTGTGAACTCTGATATTGTCAATTTACTTTCACAGGCACCATCGCCAGCAGTTTTAAGACAAGAAGTACAACTCCCCTCTTCACCTGGGAGATGTGAAGTAGATGCTCCTAACATAGATACTTCTTTCATGGACGCTGAGGATGCTGATATTGAAATCAATGACACAGACAATGTAGAGGTCAACAATGTTGATGATCAGCAGTTGGGTGACTCTACAGATTTCTCAATTGAATCTACTCGATATCCTTCAAGAGTTCGCAAACCACCGGATTACTTCTCATATAATACTTTGCTAGACGATGGGTGCGATGATCCAAATAATTATCTAGCTGCGATTAACAGCGATGAGAAAGATAACTGGATTTTAGCAATGAAAGATGAGTACAATGCCATACTCAGAAAGGGCACATGGGTTTTGGTAGACAAGCCAAATCATAAAACGTGTATTCCTTGCAAGTGGGTCTTCAAACTGAAGCGAGATGCGAAAGGTGACACTGTTAGGTATAAAGCGCGTCTAGTAGCAAAAGGTTTTCGCCAAAAAGAAGGTATCGATTACCACGAAACCTTTTCTCCGGTTGTACGCAACTCGTCGTTGCGAACCCTGTTAGCGCTTGCAGTACAGGAAGATTATAAGGTCCGTCATATGGATGTAGACACAGCTTTTCTGAATGGCAATTTAGAAGAAGAAATCTACATGACATCTTTTGTAAGGAAAGGAGACGAGTCGAAAGTGTGAAACAGTCACTTTATGGATTGAAGCAGGCACCAAGAGCCTGGAATACAAAGTTAAAACAGACTTTGTCAGTTTTTGGTTTTATGCAAACCTCTGAGCCGTGTATTTTTAAAAACAATTCAGACTTAGACTCCTTGGTTCTGGCTGTATATGTTGACGATCTAGTAATATTGTATAAAAATGAAACTACGTTTGACAATCTCAAATGTCAATTTGAAAAATATTTTTCATCAAAAGATCTTGGCGAAATTAATTTCTTTACGGGAATAAATATTCACCATGATAGTTACGGAATGAAGCTATCTCAGAGTACATACGAGGGGCGTTCAATATATTCTCGGTATGTGGATAAAAACAAACAAGTACGAAAAGTTTGATATTTTTATTTTTCAATATACTCCCCCCCTATGTTCATACACTTATAAGATCGATCAATTATTTTTTTTAATCCCTCATAAAAATATTTTTTATCTTTGGTGTAAAAATGCTCCTCCACGGCCGTCTTCAACGCTTCATCGTCAGAAAATTTATTTCCACGCAGATCCTTTTTAAGATTGGGGAACAAAAAGAAGTCGCTTGGGGCTAAGTCCGGACTATAGGGTGGATGAGTAACAGTTTCAAACCCACATTCAACAATAGCTGCCTTGGCAATATGAGCAGTATGGACAGGGGCGTTGTCATGCAGAAGCAGAACACCTTTGGTTAACTTTCCTCGCTCTTTTCTTTGATCGCATCTCTTAATTGACGTATAACGTTAGCGTAGTACTGCCCTGTGATATTTACACCTTTTTCTTTATAATCGATAAGCAAAACTCCTTCACAATCCCAAAATATTGTGGCCATGACCTTGCCAGCTGACGGGATTACCTTGAACTTCTTGGGATGAGCTGAACCCTTAATGTGCCACTGCATGGACTCCTGTTTGCTCTCTGGGTCATAATGATGAACCCAGGTTTCATCTCCAGTAACTATTTTTTGCAGCACCTCATCGGGATTTTCACCACACAGGTCGATAAAATCTGAACAGCAAGCCACACGCATATCCTTTTGAAGAAGCGTCAGCATTCGCGGAACCCATCTTGCACTTACTTTTGACATATTAAGATGGTCATGTATAATGTCATGTACGGTACCAATAGAGAGATTGGTTACTTGAGCTATAGATTTTACCTTCACTCGGCCGTCTTCCAATATAAGTTTTTCCACTTTATCAATATTTTCTTGTGAGGTAGCCACTACAGGCCGGCCAGGTCTAGGGTCATCTTCAATACTCTCCCTTCCACGCTTAAATTCGCTTGACCATTTTTGAATAGTAGATAAAGAAGGAGCAGACTCACGGTAAACACAATCCATTTCCTCTTTTATGGTTTTTTGATTTTTACCCTGTTTTGTCAAGAATTTTATGACGGATCGGTGCTCTAATTTCGTTAAAATTGTTAATTCGCTCATGGTGTTCATGTTTGTTCGGCAATTGCAGAAAAACAAAAGAACATCTCGGTTCCAATTTTACTTTTTTTTAATGTCAATGGATGAATCTTAGCGGCCAGTAACAAATATATATATAAAAGAGGTTGTAACGTATCAATACCGAGAATATTTTGAACGCCCCTCGTATATTGAAAAGATGCTGAGAAGATTTGACATGCAAGATTGTAAGGTAGTTTCTACTCCATTAGTCAAGAAAAATCTTGAGCCTGGTATTGGTGAGTGTGAGTACGCTTACAGAGAGTTAATTGGCTGTCTAATGTTTTTGGCTGTAAATACCAGGCCAGATATAGCGTACACGGTGAGCTACTTGAGTCAATTTAACTCCAAATTTGATCAGTCACATTGGATTATTGCTAAACGATGTCTACGTTATCTGAAGGCGACAAAAGATAGTGGTATTACATACAAGAAAGAAAAAGGTAATACTACAATTTTGACGGGTTTTTCAGACGCAGACTGGGCAAATTGTCCAACTGATAGACGATCTTACACTGGATTCTATTATGAACTTGCAGGCGGTCCTATTTCGTGGGAAGCTAAAAAACAGCCCACAGTGGCTATGTCTTCCGCTGAAGCCGAATATATGGCATTGGCTACAGCAGTAAAGGATACGTGCTTCTTAAAACGACTGATATTCGATATAACAGGTAAGTCGCTTAACATAGTTTTGTATACGGATAGTCAGAGTGCACAAAAATTAGCTATGAATCCGGTTCACCACAATAGGACAAAACATATAGTTTGTCCGCGAAAAAGTGAACGATAAAACCGTTGAACTTAGGTATATGCCCACCGACAGGTTACCGGCAGATGTTTTGACGAAACCTTTGGGTCCAACAAAGCATCGCAGTTGTTTACAAATGATTAGTATATCCTAGTTTTTCGTAATGGTTTTATTTACTGGTTTTTTATGCCTTAGTATTATGAGTGCAATGCAATTAACTTTTTGAGGGAGTATGTTGTATATTCATACTTATTAGGTGTGTACCTATGTACAAAAAGTTATGGTTTGTACTCTTTTCTCTATTAATGTAATCTTTGTTTTTTTGTTCTTTTATAAAGCTGTTCGGTTCTTATAAATTAAATTCTATACTTTTCTTACATTATTCTTTTAATAAGATTATTCCTTCAACAAAATCCAATATGGCAACTCTGGCGCATCCCTAGCGCGTCATCAATAATCAGTTCTCTGGGCGCCGTGGTCACGAATAGACGATAGCCTGATGACGTCATAAGCGCATAGTGAGGAAAGTAGTGCAGTGCAACATGAGCGATTCAATTGAACTTCTTCGCATTTCGGAAGGCGTCGATGATGACGATGAATTTTCGGAATCTGATTCAATTATTGAAGAAGATTTAGAGGTAAGTAAGTATATGCAAATTCTTAATAAATTAAACTTTATTTCTGTTATTAAAACGTAGGTCGTAACATTACTTAACTTTCACGATCGAAATCTCGAGTTTTCGATCGTGAAAGTTAAGTAATGTTCGCCGAGGTCGCCCAGAGTATGGGTGACCGTAGGTTCATAAAATCACGAGGTTTTCGATTGCGAAAGTTAAGTAATGTTCACCGAGGTCGTCAAGGGGATGGGAGACCGTAAGTTCATAAAATCTCGAGGTTTTCGATCGCGAAAGTTAAGTAATGTTCGTCGAGGTCGCCAAAGGGATGGGTGACCGTAGGTTCATAAAATCTCAAGGTTTTCGATCGCGAAAGTTAAGCAATGTTCGCCGAGGTCGCCTACTGGTCACCCATCAATTACTCGACTTGCGCAAATTTGCTTAACTTTTGTGACTGTAAACAGAACGTCATCCACTGCGTCATCGATTCTCTTGAAGGCATTTGCTATTTTGCATCACCATAACTATTGCGGGTAGATTAATTTTATTTTTACTTAGGGTAGCGGTAGGTACCGTCATCTAATATGGAACATATGCATACAACACGTGTGCACGGTGATATAATTTAATTGTAGTTTAATTACAAAGCTAACTAGAAAGTTAGTTTTGTAATTTAATAATAAATAAAAAATGAATCACTATAATATTATATTAATATATTATATTATATTGTTTACTAAAATATGTTTGTTTTTATTTATAAAAATATTTTTGTACTGTTTTGCACCGGTTAAAATTGACACTTTCTATGTATGTTTTTTTATATCCCATGGTTAATACCAAGTAGGTACCTTCTCAGTTTTGTTTATATAGATAGATATCATCATGTTTAGATAGATGGCATCGAGATTTGGTTTGTCGCGATTTAGTTTGTCGCAATTTGTCGCGCTAACGTGCATCGAGATAGTGTGTTTCGAAATTACGTATTACACTCTGCTAATTACTTACATTTTTAAAGTTTTTGTTTTCGAGTTTAAAATAACCAATATCAACTTAAAAATCATAATAACAAAGGTTTTTCTAAGGCGAGCCGCAATTTTAGTTCGTAACGGTTGCGAAAAAAGGACGAAATCACTATAAAGATGTTTAGGTATCATCTCGAGATCACGCGAGCGGATAATTATCAAAGTGTTTGGTGTATTTTTATAATTCAACGATAGTTAAAGTACATATAGGTATAATATAATAGAGTAATATTCTTTACAGAAATAAATCTCTAAAACCATAGTTCAACATAATCAATCCTTTAAAAAAAATAGGTAAGTAACCGTTAGTAAGCATTAAGGTCTAAAATAGCGGGTAAGTAGGTATATCGACTTGCTAACTTTCGGCATTACGCTCGTCTAGTAATATTATTCTGTGCGCTCGTTCCCAAAAGTATTGTGAGTAGACTAAAAACGATATATTGATAAAGATTTAAGATCTAAAATAGCGTATCAGCAGGCCCGTGTCACTACGTAATTCGGTCGATTTACATACCTACACGCTCGGTCCGCGCGCGGAGACAATTTAGTTAGTAGTGTCACGCACGCAGTACGCAGAAAGCGACCGACGGACGCGGCAGTTTGTTTCACGTTAACTTTATTTTCGCAAGTGGATAGTTCACAGGATGGTGAAATAAAAGCGTTACTGTGCTGCATTCGGATGCACTAACACGAAATTTAAAGATAAGGATTTAACCTTTCACAAAATCTGTTGCCGTTTGCACTTACTTAATATAAGCAAAGCACATAGTAAGACATAGTAACATAAGTAAATATAATAGAGTATTAATACGGATAGTTGGGCGGTGAAAAGGTTAATCGATGTCTTTCGAGGCATCGATTTCGAAATTGATACATTACGCGCGACTCGGGTACATCTCTATGGAAGAGGCATTATAGGATGGCCAGCTGCGCCGTTGTCGTCCAGTCGTGACAATGAAGACATCACTATAGAGAATAGTGCTGTGGTTTACCACCATTTTATTTTCAATGCTATGCTTTTATTTATGTACTAAGTACATATATACAAAGAGTGGAAGATGGCACAAGTATAAATTAAACATCCCAGATTATAAGTAGTCATTTATTGCATATAAAAACAACAAAAACAGGTCGCCGTGTGTTACCAATTTATCGACTCTTGGCAGCACTACATTTTTCGTAGGTATTTTTGTCTATTTTATGCTCTGGCGTGCAGGACACAGGAATGCGTTTATGGCGTGGCGCCCAAAATGTTAAAGCTTATTCTAAAATTGATCAATAAAACTGTGAAAACTACGAAACACACAAACTGCTTAAACTACAAGTTTTAATCAAATGCTTAAACTACAAGTTTTAATCATATATATTAACTTTAAATATTATATGTTTACAGGTACTACAATACAGAAAAAACGTAAACTAAGTACTGATACTGGCTACAGAGTAAATCAGACGTCTCAGGCAACTGAACAAGGAAAAACCAATTATAAAGATATCGAGAAAACATCACCACAAAACACTTATCAAAAAACTGTATTTACCAAAACGAATAATAGTAGTAAAGATAGTACTATAAGCGATGCTAATATGGGATACGATCAAAACAAACGAGAAAAATGTATAATTGTTAAAAACAGTATTAGAAATAAGCAGAAACGTATAAACACCTATACATGTGACGTTTGCAAAATAAATTTTAATTCTAAAAATATGTTTGAATGTCACATGAATTCACATTATACAGTATCAAGGCAAAAACATAAAACGCTAGACATAAAACATCACATCGTTAAAAACAACGAACAAATCTTAGAAGGCAAAGTATGTAATTTTTGTAATAAGTCTTTAGTAAGTAAAGGTGACTTTACTAGACATATTGGGACTCACACGTGCGAGAAACCATATAACTGTAACGTTTGTAATAAGTATTTTGCACATAAAAATAGTTGGACTTCACATATGAGGACTCACACGGGTGAGAAACCATATCAGTGTAATGTTTGTAATAAGTATTTTTTACAAAAACCTCATTTGGCTACACATGTAAGGACTCACACGAGCGAGAAACCATATGAGTGTAACGTTTGTAATAAGTATTTTGCACATAAAAATAGTTTGACTTCACATATTAGGACTCACACGGGTGAGAAACCATATCAGTGTAATGTCTGTAATAAGTCTTTCTCAGAGAAAACTAATTTGCGTGCACATGTGAGGACTCACACGGGCGCGAAACCATATCAGTGTAATGTTTGTAATAAGTATTTTTCACAAAAACATGCTTTGACTACACATATTAGGACTCACACGGGCGAGAAACCATATCAGTGTAATGTTTGTAATAAGTATTTTTCACAAAAACCTAATTTGGCTACACATGTAAGGACTCACACGAGCGGGAAACCATATCAGTGTAATGCTTGCGATAAGTGTTTTTCACAAAAATTTACTTTGACTTTACATATGAGGACTCACACGGGCGCGAAACCATATCAGTGTAATGTTTGTAATAAGTATTTTTCACAAAAACCTGCTTTGACTAGACATATTAGGACTCACACGGGCGAGAAACCATATCAGTGTAATATTTGTAATAAGTATTTTTCACATAAAAATAGTTTGACTTCACATATTAAGACTCACACGGGCGCGAAACCATATCAGTGTAATGTTTGTAATAAGTATTTTTCACAAAAACCTGCTTTGACTACACATATTAGGACTCACACGGGCGAGAAACCATATCAGTGTAATGTTTGTAATAAGTATTTTTCACAAAAACCTAATTTGGCTACACATGTAAGGGCTCACACGAGCGGGAAACCATATGAGTGTAATGCTTGCGATAAGTGTTTTTCACAAAAATTTACTTTGACTTTAAATATGAGGACTCACTCGGGCGCGAAACCATATCAGTGTAATGTTTGTAATAAGTATTTTTCACAAAAACCTGCTTTGACTAGACATTTTAGGACTCACACGGGCGAGAAACCATATCAGTGTAATGTTTGTAATAAGTATTTTTCACAAAAACCTAATTTGGCTACACATGTAAGGACTCACACGAGCGGGAAACCATATCAGTGTAATGCTTGCGATAAGTGTTTTTCACAAAAAATTACTTTGACTTTACATATGAGGACTCACACGGGCGAGAAACCATATCAGTGTAATTTTTGTAATAAGTATTTTTCACATAAAAATAGTTTGACTTCACATATTAAGACTCACACGGGTGAGAAACCATATCAGTGTAATGTCTGTAATAAGTCTTTCTCAGAGAAAACTAATTTGCGTGCACATGTGAGGACTCACACGGGCGCGAAACCATATCAGTGTAATGTTTGTAATAAGTATTTTTCACATAAACCCGCTTTGACTAGACATATAAGGACTCACACGGGTGAGAAACCATATCAGTGTAATGTTTGTAATAAGTTTTTTTCACAAAAACCTTATTTGGCTACACATGTAAGGACTCACACGAGCGGGAAACCATATCAGAAACCATATCAGTGTAACGTTTGTAATAAGTATTTTGCACATAGAAATAGTTTGACTTCACATATGAGGACTCACACGGGCGAGAAACCATATCAGTGTAACGTTTGTAATAAGTATTTTGCACATAAAAATAGTTTGACTTCACATATGAGGACTCACACGGGCGCGAAACCATATCAGTGTAATGTTTGTAATAAGTCTTTTTTATATAAACCTACTTTGACTACACATATTAGGACTCACACGAGCGAGAAACCATATCAGTGTAACGTTTGTAATAAGTATTTTGCACATAAAAATAGTTTGACTTCACATATTAGGACTCACACGGGTGAGAAACCATATCAGTGTAATGCTTGCGATAAGTGTTTTTCACAAAAATTTACTTTGACTTCACATATGAGGACTCACACGGGCGCGAAACCATATCAGTGTAATGTTTGTAATAAGTATTTTTCACAAAAACCTTATTTGGCTAAACATGTAAGGACTCACACTGGCGAGAAACCATATCAGTGTAATGTTTGTAATAAGTATTTTTCACAAAAATATAATTTGGCTAAACATGTAAGGACTCACACGGGCGCGAAACCATATCAGTGTAATGTTTGTAATAAGTATTTTTCACAAAAACCTAATTTGGCTCAACATGTAAGGACTCACACGGGCGAGTAACCATATCAGTGTAATGTTTGTAATAAGTATTTTTCAAATAAATTTAGTTTGACTTGACATATTAGGACTCACACGGGTGAGAAATCATATAAGTGTAAAGTTTGTAATAAGTCTTTCTCAGATAAAAGTCATTTCGCAGTTCGCAGACGCACCGTAAGCGTATCTACGGTTAGAAGAAGATTGAAGGAGAAGAAGATAGCGGCCCACAGAGCTGCTACGGGTCCAAAATTGACTGCAGCGCATCGGCGAGCCCGCTTGCAGTTTGCTCGTGACCACGTCGATTGGACCCTTGAGCAGTGGAGAGCTGTTCTCTTCTCAGACGAGACGCGAGTGTGTCTTTTCTGCAACGACCGACGGAGAAGAGTATACCGGAGGCAGGGTGAACGTTTCGCCCAAGCCTGCATCCAGGAGACGGTGGAATATGGTGGCGGATCCTGCATGTTCTGGGGCGGTATGTCTGCTGCCGGCAAAACCGACCTTGTCTGCGTCTCCCGGACTGGAGGTGCTCGCGGACAAGGGTCGCTGACTGCTCGCCGCTATGTCACTGAGGTCCTGGAAGTGCATGTGGTCCCCTTTGCCGAATCTTTTGGCGAGGGGTTCACATTAATGCACGACAACGCTCGCGCTCACACTGCAGGCATCGTGAGCGACTTCTTGCAGAGGTCCCAAATCTCTGTGATGCAGTGGCCAGCGCGAAGTCCGGATCTGAATCCTATAGAGCACCTCTGGGACCATCTTAAACGTAAGGTTCGATCTCGGGATCCAGCTCCTTCGACTCTACAGGAGCTCCAAGACGCGGTGATTGAAGAATGGGGGCTTATCCCTCAAGAAGAGCTCCTGAAGTTGGTGAGGTCCATGAGGGACCGTATGGAAGCCGTGATCAGGGCAAGGGGGGGTAACACTAGATTTTAAGTTAATTTTAAGACACTTTTTGTACATTTTTCTTTGTAAATTATCTGTTGTTAATTAGGACTTAATTAAGGATTTTTATTATTTTATTAATTTTAATGTTGTTTGTATAATTATAATTAAACAGAAAGTTAAATTTAATTGTTTTTTGATACTCCTTTTTGTTACCTTTCTAATGATACCCAACACTATCCTCTACATAAGGTTTAAGAATTTTTAAAGATGATTTTTAAAAGGTGCGATTTTTTTGACGCCGAGTGTATTAGGACTCACACGGGTAAGAAACCTTATCAGTGTAAATATTGTAACATACATTTTGCACACAAGAACAGCCTTAACTCACATATTAGAAATCACCAAAACCTAAACACTTAAAAAGCATGTCAGTAGTTTTAAAATGTAAATATACAAATGTACGAAGATTATAGACAAGTGGCAAACGCTCCAAGTCCAATCGTTTGCGTTTGTCAATAGAACATTTTTAACCGGCTTTGTGGTGTCGTCGCTAAGCCACACCGGTCTTAGAGCCAGCGGTCCCGGGTTCGATTCCCAGCTGGGAGTACATCTTTGTGTCTGCCTGGCTAGCTACCACCATCTGATCTAGAGTCTGTCGCCATAACAACGCTGTTCATAACATTGTTGTGTTCCGACAGTTTAGAGATAAGATAGCCGTTCCTCAGTGGTTGCGGATTCCGGGAGAAGCACGCTTCACCTTGGCCTTATCGTCACTTACCACCAGGTGAACTGTTTCTAGTCTGTAAGTTTAGACTGTAAGACCCCTTTAAAGTTTTAAAATTACCCATTTAGCGTTGCTTAATAACGCAGCGTTGACAAGCGTCCATGCCACTTGCCAACCCTCTGAGGGGTGTCTCCTAGACAAGTGGCATAATGACATATGAAGTAGCAGTCAATTCTCTACAGCTCGATCGTAAACTTGCCTCTCACATCGACGCTCGCGTTCCGATCAAGAGTGAGTGACCTTTTGTGACGTTTTAAAATAATCAAACAATCAAAACAATGTACTTCTACTTGAAAGGTATTGCAATAAGTGTAGAAGTTAAACAAAAAGCACACTCTCCCCTCTTAGAGCAGTACTACTTCACTCTTAGGGCCACTTGCGCATTCCAGAGTTAAAATATTCAACTCAGGGTTAGGTGCTAACCCAAGGTTAATTCAATAATTTATCTTGCACTGCTAAGGGTTAACAGTTAACCCCAGGTTAAAACGTTAAATATTTAACCCGGCCAAATCGGAGGGTTAAGGTCCTTAACTCTGGGTTATTTATGCCAATTGTTATAGTCAATAGTCAAAATATATTTATTTAATAAACTCAATTAATAAGTACTTTGAAACGTCCAAATATTTTTTAACCTACCACCCATTCAGGACATCATTTTTTAACTGTGGCAAAGAACGGGCGCAAGAAACCACAGCGCACAGAAGCAACGACATTTACAAAATATATATATATATATATATTATATGTCGTTACCAGGTCACAAAATACAAAATATGAATTTGAATGTAAATAGTTTAATTAAATATGGTGCTCTATATAAATTAATTATAGGCAATTAGAAATAGCTGTTGGAGTAGGTACTTGGAGCATTTCAGACCCAAGCTGTTTTGTCTTCTGTATAATCCGACACTTTATAATAAGCTTTTTTATAAAGCTTTTCTTTGATTTTGATTTTAAATTTATCAAGATCTAATTTTTGAATATCATTTGGTACTTTGTTGTATAATCGTACACACAGACCCTTAAAAGAATTATTTATTTTATGGAGCATAGTATAGGAAGGAACTGCTAATTTGTTCTTACTTCTAGTGTTTAATTTGTGAATATCACTGTTTTTTGAAAACATTTCAATTTTTCTATGAACCTACATCAGATTTTCATAAATGTATTATGATGCAACTGTCATTATACTTATATCCTTAAATCTCTCTTTGAGAGAGTCACCAGCCTGTAGGTTATATATTGCTCGAATAGCCCTCTTCTGCAGCACAAAGATAGTTTGAATGTCGGCAGCATTTCCCCACAGTAAAATGGCGTACGACATTACACTATGAAAGTAACTGAAATAAACTAATCTCGCTGTATCAACGTCAGTTAACTGACGGATCTTCATTACTGCATAAGCCGCAGAGCTAAGTCTATTCGACAATTTAGCTATATGTGGGCCCCACTGAAGCTTGGCATCCAACGTGATGCCTAGAAACACAGTTAAATTTGTGAGGTTAGAGTAAGTTTGTTGTCGGTTGGTGCAAAGAAATAAAATAGTTTTTTAGTACTAATCGTAATCAGGAGTGACTTCTAGACTTATTATTTTCCAACTACGATGAAGAAATTATTGAATGTATAAGTTCCAATTTTTTTAATCGGAGAGTGTCTGAAAGGATTCACCATTTCAATTTGCAAAGAGACAAAGCGTTTCATCGACGCTTTCGAATAGAAAAAGAAAATAATTCATATTTATTAAGTAAAATTGAACATAAATTAAAACAGCCTACTACACACAACAGGTAAAACATCTTCATCTTGTTTCATGTTGTATGTGTTTGTAACCTATAAAGTATGTATTTAATAATTAATATCATTCAATCAATCATCAAACTAAGCGGACGTGTTTCAGTGATCGTGCAATATAATTAATTATATTATTCTAGTTTTAAATTAGCATTAGTGTGTTGAGTAAGAAAATCATTTGTGCGCGGACATCAAAACATCAAAGGAGGTCAAACATGTATTGTAACGAGTGCAAAGTTAAAATCAATGAAGCTAGTTCACTAAAATGTAATAATTGCAACTCGCATTATTGCTTTAGCTGTATTGGAATAACACCCGAGCGATCATCAAAGCTCAATGAGAAGGATTTGTCTTCCTTAAGATGCCCTTTTTGTGCAAATGTAAACATCCGACGCCGCACACTGGCTCGTCTTCATACAAACGGTTGGACAGCGCTATGTCCTAACATATTTAATTTCATATCTTTTGAACCTGACTTTATAGAAGCCTGAAATTTTCAGACAGCATTATTAAGTAAAGGAACTATACTTTGTCAGCATTTTTAAAAGAAATAAAGATATAAGTCATTTTAAAATAATGTGTTGAATGTACACTTAGTTTTCGTACTTAATTATTTTTATTTAGATCGTTTGAAGTTTATATTAAAATAAAATGTGTACTGAAAAATATGGCAAAACTTGATTCCCATGAAACTTATTTGATGAGAAAATTTCTTAAAAATGTTTTGGTACTGAAAAGTTTAATAAAAATATTTTTTGTACTTATTTCATAAAAAAATAGTTCAAATAAGTAAATACAAAATATTTTATTATCAGCCTCAGTTTAGTTAATACAAAAAAAAATATATGCACAATTATCCTTCTTCTTCAGGTTCATAAGTAAATGGATGAGTCGTCAATTAGCTCTCTAGCATCGGATAAAAATACTTGTTGTGTTTTACGCACTATTCGGCTAGATAACACAGGATCTGACAGTAATAATAAACAATGTTTAAGGTCGGTATTACACAATTGTCTGGATATTTTGCGCGTGTGGTGTAGTCTTAGATATCTGATGATTTTATGAATGGTCTCTTGTGCATCTTCAGATTTTTTTTTATTAATTTATTCCACAACGGGTAAGCGCTTGGCCAACACTATTTAGCTGATTCTGCAGTCAAGGTACAGCGTCTAACTTTATTTTTTTGGTACGGGAAAGCGCTTGGCCTTCATCTCACCAGATGGTAAGTGATGATAAGGCCGAAGGTGGAAGCGCGCTTCACCCGGAGTCCTCAAACACTGAGGAGATGGCTATTTTATCTCAAACTGTCAGAACACAACAATACTTTAAACATCGTTGTTATGGCGACAAACTTAGATAAGATGGTGGTAGCTATCCAGGCGGACTTCACAGCCCTACCACCAACCAAACCGAGCACACAAAGATGTACCCCACGCTGGGAATCGAACCCGGGACCTCTGGGCACAGTATAAATATAAGCTAAAGCAGTACGGAAGCTCGGCCCTTTTCTTGTTTTATATACCTACGCGCCAATTGAGCGTTAGGGTTGTCCTCTTATTTTTGTAAAACTGAAAAAGTTTTTGTTTAGTTAGCGCTGTATCTCAGCTAGTTAGCGCTTTTTTTGATAAAACTAGCAAAGCATAAGGGTTATCACTTTTAATTTTTTTAAATTAAAAACTAATAAGTAAAATATCCCCCCAGAAACCCCACAGATCCCCTGATATCGATTTTTAAAGCAATCGGTCGAATAACTAAAAAGTTCAAGATGGAGGCCATTTTGTCTCATACTAATAACGGAGTCGTTGTCAGAAACCACACAGATCCCCAGATATCGATTTTCAAAGCAATGGGTTAAATAACTAAAAAGTTCAATTTGGCGGCTACTTTTTCTCATTCTAATTACGGGTTCATTGTCAGAAACTACACAGATCCTCAGATATCGATTTTTAAAGCAAAGTTTATTAACGATTAAGTTTCGTAGTATCAATTCTTATTATTTTTCACCATTAAAATAACGCGCGCTCAAAAAATCCTAAACAACCAAACGATTTATTTAAATGAAAAAGCTTTTTATTTAGTAATAATAAATCATTCTTACCTTTCTACATCAGCAGGAAGTTTAAAAAACGAAAGCTCCGGTTTTGAAGAAGCCGAGTTCAAGTAGCCGAATACTACACTATACACACACTCGTGGCATTTTTAAAAATCGCGCGCACAGCTCACGCAAAACACAACAGTGCACACTCGTTCTCGACGCGATACGCGCTACTGAGAGCACTGCGATGTCCGCTTAGGGGCCCTGTAAGACGTGCGTCTGTGGGCGTGCGTCATTTCGAGCGTTTGTACGTAGCTTCCTTACTGCTTTAGCTCATATTTATACTGTGCTCTGGGTCTAAAACCGGTGGCTTAGCCACTAGACCACAGAGGCAGTAATTAAAAGAGGCGGTAAAGATAATTGACTAATCGGTACAATCCCGTTAGGTTCAATGATGTCTCCTCCGTGAACCATTGCTATTATATTTCTGTAGGGGTAAAACTATTTTTGTCATTTTCTCTAAAAGGCGGTCACATGAGATCAATATAACTTCATTAAGTAGTTACTCAACATATTACCTTAATATTTAAAACAGTAGCACTTTGGGGTTTTCTGGGGATTTCTTTAAAAGTCAACGTTTAGGTAAAACTGACCTGTACTTGAAAAAATAATCATAATATAGAAAACAATACTACATTTGGTTCAAATGCTATGTCTTTTAAATAAATGCATTATACTCTGTCACATTATGTAAAAGAAATACATTAATAAAGCTTACATTTTAATATATTAAGACTTGAAACCACATCAATTTTTGCACAGATTCATTTGTGTTAGATTGAAGTCCATACTATTCCATAAAATATATTTTTATAAATCAAAAAATGAGTAGTTTGCAATAGTATAGTAAGTAACCTTTTATTATTAACTAAGTGTAGACAAAGATTTCAACCTAAGTTTAAAAGGCAACGTCCAACCGTTTGTATGGCGACGAGCCAGTGTGCGCCGTGTTGCTGCTTACGATGACACCCCGGCCGGCTGCAAGACCAAGTCGACCTTGACGCCGACTAACTCATCAAGCCCCTCAAAAGCCACTTCCGGGGGGATTACACTGGAGGAGATAAGCGCGTTGTTAGATCAAAAACTGGCTCCAAACTCGGCTTATATGACTAATCTGCGAACAGCGCTGAAAACTGAGTTAAAAGAACTGATAATGGCCGAAATTAAATCGGCTACTGACGAATTAAAGGTGGAGTTTACTAACACAACCGACTTTATCATCAGCGAACAAAAAGACCTTAAATCGGTGATTCATGATAAGGATAAAACTGTAAAAATGTTAGAGGCCGATAGAAACGCTATGCAAGCAGAAATAAACACACTAAATTCTGGTGTTTATGACAGGGAGTTTTTAGATGAACGTTACAATATATTTCGTAGGGATCGTTATAGTAGTTGTAGTAATAAGTCCGATGGTGGTGGTGTATTGCTAGCTATTAGTAAAAAATTTAACATAGTTCGCCAACTCCATTGGGAGAGCCGATTCGAGGACGTTTGGGTAAGCATATTTCCAGTCAACAACAGCATGCCTATAATAAACATATGCGTTTTTTATTTACCGCCAGATATGTCTGTAGCGGAACTAGAAGAATTTTATATTAACTGCCAAAAAAATAATTTTGAACAGTAAAGATAAAAATGAATTTATACTGATAGGTGATTTTAATACTCCGCATATGTCATGGTCAGCTATTCATGGTTCAAACATGCTTGCCCCCAGCGATTTGTCTGATCGGAAGGCATCTCTCTTGCAAGAAACTATGTCGATGTGTTATTTAAGTCAATATAATAATATACTTAATAGTAACAATCGTTTATTAGACTTAGTACTTTCTACTGTTGATAGCGTATCTGTCATATTAACCGATCCATTAAGCAAAACAGACAAACATCATCCACCTCTTGCAATTGATGTTACTTTTTTACAGCAACAAAAACCATTAAAACCGTCAGGTGAAACACGATTAAATTTTTCAAAATGCAATTACGAAAGCGTAAAGAAATCTCTAAACTTATGTAACTGGGAGCAATTACTTTCTTCTAACGATGTCAATATTTGTTTAGATATTTTTTATCATACTGTTAATAATATTATCGAGCAGAATACAGCGAAAACATCAAAAAGAACTTTTAGTTTTCCGTCATGGTACAGTCATTCATTAATTAACTGTATAAAAGAGAAAAACAAATATCATAAATTATTTAAAAAATTTGGAAATTCGCGTGACTACGACGTCTTTAGTATGCTACGCCGACGATGCAAAATATTAATAAACGAATGTTATAACAACTTAGTTTCGTTTCGAGCGTCGAAGAAAATCTTGATAAAAATACCAAATTGTTTTACCTATTTATTAACTCTAAAAAAGGAAGTTGCGCTATTCCTCAGACAATGAAATACGGAAACGAAACTAGTTCGGATAGCGTGCAAATTTGTGAACTTTTTGCAAAATATTTTGGATCGGTTTACGAAAACTACCCTAGTATCTCGGGCCACACATGCAATGTTTCTACAAACAACTCTGATGTAATTTCCAATTTAACCATAACGGAGGAAGAAGTACTTAACAAGTTAAAAAAATTAAACAGCTATAAGGGCGCGGGACCCGATAACATACCTTCAGCTTTTATAAAAGCATGCTCCAAAGAATTATGTCTCCCATTAACAATTATTTTTAATAAATCTCTTCATTCGGGTGTATTCCCTGCATTATGGAAGGTTGCCCATGCCGTCCCTATTTATAAAAATGGGTGTAGATATGACTGAGAATTATCGACCCATTAGTATTTTATCCTGCCTCGCCAAAGTATTTGAGTCGGTTATATACGATTATATTTATAATCATGTGAAGCAATCAATTTCAGAAAAACAGCATGGCTTTGTTAAGGGTCGCTCCACTATTACTAATCTCCTAGAATATAAGAACTATTTATGTAACGTTTTTGCAGCTGGTGGCCAAGTGGACTCTATATACACAGATTTTTCTAAGGCATTTGATAAGGTTAATCATTTAATTTTATCTTACAAATTATACAAATATGGTATTCAGGGCAATCTTTATAGATGGCTTTGCTCCTATCTTGCACATAGAAGTCAATTAGTAGCTCTTAGGGGATATAAATCTGCTGCCATCGACGTGACCTCAGGTCTTCCTCAAGGTTCCCATTTTTCCCCTTTGCTATTTGCAATTTTTATTAACGATCTAATTGACCGACTAAACTGTGAATGCCTACTTTATGCAGATGACCTCAAAATATTTACTAATATTAAAAACATCGATGACTGCTGCACTCTTCAAAAAGACATTGACATATTTAAAGATTGGTGTGTCATCAATAATATGTACCTAAATAATAATAAATGTTTTGTCATATCTTTTACAAGAAAACGAATACCACAAAATTGTAACTACAAATTGAACAATTGCGCTTTGTCTCGATGCACTACTGCAAAGGACCTTGGCATTATTTTTGATGATAAACTTTCATTCCGTCAACATTATGAATATGTGTTAAAAAGGTGTAATGTAACTTTTAGGTTTTATATTTAGATCCACAAAAGGTTTTAAGAAACCAAAAAGTATAATATGTATTTATTACAGCATAATACGTAGTATTTTAGAATATGGTTGTACAATTTGGAGCCCATTCTATAAAATACACATAGAAAGTATTGAAGGCATTCAGAAAAAGTGCTTAAGATTAAGAAGTTATCGCTTTCATTTAGGCAGGTCTCTTCATTCTTACGAACTTCGAATGAATAAATTCGGTGTGGTTTCGCTTGCGGTCCGTCGAGAACAGTAGATATGATTTAATTTACTTGTTTAAAATATTGCACTCAATAATCGATTCCCCTGAATTGCTTTCTTTAATTCAAATAAATACTTTGTATCGAACCCGGGTGCCAAAGACTTTTGTACTAAATGTCTATAAAAATAATACATCATATTACAATCCCATTGTTCGAATGTGCCGTTTATACAATGAACTGGTTGCGCTTAATAACGACATCGACATATTTTCCATGAAAATACATGAATTTAAAAAAAATGTCCGGGAAATTCTCGGCTCGGCATCTCCCACATAGTAAGAAAGCTTCTTATATGTAATGTCAACATTCATCTGGAATCCGTTTTCGATTTGTTTGATTTTTATTATTCTTCATACTATGTATATAATTAGTTTTTAATTGAATGTTAGTTTTAGATTAGATATACTTTAATATGGACGCTTATTATTAATCGTGCTGTGTACACATGTTTTAGATAGGAATTTAGCTCTTATACAAATTGTGATGCTTTTTTGTTATTTTTTAATTTCCATCTGTTCTGTGTACCTAATAAATAAATAAATAAATAAATAAATAAATAAATATCACAAAGTAGCGAATTGTCACTACTTGAAAAATATGGTTCACGTAAACGATTTTTTTCACATCCATTGTCCACACAATATTGTATCCACACAAGGCGAGAAAGAACAACAAAACATCCAAACCAAACACCGATTGACAATAAACACAAACACGACTAAAACGGCATGGTAATTTTAAATCTGACCAAGCGAAACCAACATAAGCTATTTACTGAAGAGTAAAAGAGAGATGTATACTTAATTCATTCATCGTTCGCTCTGTTTCATTTGGCCGCATGTGAATAGAATGAATGAATGTGAAAATAACTGTCAACAGATGCCAACCTTCAAAACCGAATTGCCGGGTTAGTAACTTCGGGTTTATTGTCATGGATGCAATGAAAGGTCCGAGTTAAATATTTTACAAATTAACCCTGAGTTATTTATTTAACTCCACATTTCGGTGCAAGCGGCCCTTACTGTGCAAATTCCCATACGAATGTTGCGTAGTAAGATCAAACTAATATTGCTCTAAGAGTAGTCAGCAGGGCTTCAGGCGGCCATGTTGCCGCCCCCGCAGCATCAGCCCCCTAGGCAAGTGGCAACGCTCACCCCCTTATTATTATTATGCTCTTTATTTAAAATATAATGTTAAGTAAAATTTTTTACAATATTTTATATAAAGAAAACATATTTACAATATAAAATATTATAAAAAACTTAAC
Source organism: Scoparia ambigualis (assembly GCA_963921215.1). Taxonomy (NCBI): domain Eukaryota; kingdom Metazoa; phylum Arthropoda; class Insecta; order Lepidoptera; family Crambidae; genus Scoparia; species Scoparia ambigualis. The sequence goes on along the minus strand of OY992525.1, from coordinate 5,944,303 downwards.
CTAGGTTGCCACCGGCAGCGGGGATAGACCCAAGTTACCGGTGGTTAGGGCTGCAGAGTGAGGAACCTCCTGACAATACGTGCCGTGTCAAGGAGTACTGCCTTCTGTATCTGACCCTTGACCCAACCTTTTAGCGAGAGCCTCTCTAGGTGTTGATCGAGGCTCTTAGCTAAAAGACCGTTTGCCGAAACGACTATCGGTACAATAATGGTTGAATCCACATCCCACATGGCGGTAACCTCGTGAGCCAAGTCAAGGTACTTACTGAGCTTGTCCTTCTCGGCTTTCACGAGGTTCTCATCATGAGGTACGGTGATATCAACCAATATTGCCCGGCGCTGAGATCGGTCGACCACCACGATATCAGGCTTATTGGCGACAATAGTCCTGTCCGTGATGATAGAGCGATACCAGTAGAGCGTTGCATGACCATTTTCGAGAACTGGCGCAGGTGCGTACTTATAGTACGGCACCTCTGATTCAACAAGGCCATATTGAAGAGCAAGTTGCTGGTGAATTATTCTGGCTACTTGGTTGTGTCTGTGCAAATACTCTCCGTTAGCAAGATGAGAACAACCGGAAATAATATGTCGGAGTGATTCTCCAGGACGGCGGCATGCCCGACAGATGTCGACCGTACCGTCCTCCATAATATATTTCCGGTAGTTATTCGTCTTGATAACTTCATCTTCAATGGCACAGACAAAACCTTCGGTTTCCCCAAAGAGGTCACCGAAACGTAGCCAGTTCACCGAGGCAGGCAAATCTACATCAGGCCCAGTTAGAGCCCGATAGTAGCGCCCGTGTAGCACCTTGCTATTCCATATGTCCTTGCGATCGAGAGTGCTTAGCACCACTGGTTTGCGCCAGTTTTCTGTTGCCAAGGAGAGCGGCGTGAAGTGTCTATCAACTGCCACGACATCCAAATGCATCCCGCACTCACTGTTAAGGAAATAATCCCTGAGACTGCACACCTCACGGTTATGTAGGTCCTTGGCATTTAAAAAGCCGCGACCCCCACATCTCCGCGGGATGTACAGCCTCATAACAGATGAGCGCGGGTGTAGCAGTCTGGAAGTCGTGAGCATTTGACGGACTCTTCTATCCAAGGCGTCCAATTCGGTCTGAGTCCATCTTAGTATGCCAAAGGAGTATGTGAGCAGAGGCATAACCCAGCCATTAAAAGCACGCGTCTTATTGCCACCCGATAAAAGACTGTTAAGTACTTTTCTCAGGCGGCAAAAGAATCGCTGCCGTAATGACTGTTTTATGTCCCCATCCTCAACACCCAAAGACTGTGACATACCAAGATATTTATATGTTTCAACTTCGGAGAGAGATCTGAAGTTTATCGTTTCGGAGAGTTGTAAATTGGTTGTATTTACTACTCTCCCACGCTGTACAAGCATAACCGCACACTTATCCACAACAAACTCTATCTTGATGGCACTGCTGAAAGTCTCGGTAATTTTCAGCAGTTTCACCAAGTCTTGGCGGTTTGGTGCGAATAACTTGAGGTCATCCATGTACAACAAATGCGACATAACTTCACCCCCTCTCCGCAGTCGACAGACTAACCTTGAATTTCTCAATAAAGTACTGAGAGAATTCAAAGCTAGGCAAAACCATAAAGGACTCAGACTGTCGCCCTGGAATATGCCACGCTCTATCCTTATAAGATCCTGCGTGGCAAAAACACTATCTCGACATCCTGGTTGACGCAAGACCGTGGTCCACTGCCGCATACATGACATCAAAAAGGATTTTAAAGTTATATCAATTTTATATAACTCTAAAATCCTCACCAACCATGTATGCGGCACCGAATCATAGGCCTTCTTATAGTCAATCCAGGCTGTGGAGAGAGTCCCTCTGCCACGCCGAACCTTCTGGCATATGGTCATGTCAATGAGGAGAAGCTCCTTAGTACCACGGGACCCAACCCTACATCCATTCTGAGTCACGTCCAAAATATTATTTGCAACAATGTGCGAGTTAATTTTTGTTCTCAGAATGGATGTAAGGAGCTTGTATAAAGTAGGTAAGCACGTGATGGGTCTATAATTTTTCGGTTCCGTGGTACTACCTGATTTATGGAGCAGAAAAGTGACACCAGTAGTCAACAAACTTGGGAGTGAGCCGAGCTCTATGGCTTCTTGAATTGCGTTGCCAGTAACCCGTGTGAACATCGAAACCATTTGATCCAGAAGTTGTGCAATCCGTCCGGTCCTGGGCATTTCCAATTTTGGGCCGTACGGATTGCACAACTTACGTCAGCTGTACTAATATTAATAGGCTGCATGGTCTCGATAGGTTCACACGCCTTACTGACAACACTCATCCATTCACCTTCCGTGTGCTCGACGGGCACCGACCAAATGCTGCGCCAGAAATTAGTCATGGCATCAACATCCGGTAGCTGCCCGTCGCTCACACGTTGATCAGCTCCTTCCCAACGTCTGTATACTTTTCTTTGGTTACTTTGAAAGAGGCGATTTTGTTGGTATCGGTCCACACGCACTCTGTAGCGACGTATACGGTTTGCCCATGCATAGACTTTTTGCTTCAGAAAGTCAATACGTTCCGTCACATAAGCCATATAGTTTTCCGGTCGGACATCAGTCCCGACAAAGGCTTGTGTGACGAATCGCATGACGCGAGGCCGATTATTGCCATTTCTGAAGCAAATTAGCTTTGCAATGAGTGTCCTGAACCTATTGATACGCCCCTCGATCCTCAATTGCCAAGCAGGGGCAGTCCCGGTTCGCCGCGGTACTCGGTCAGAATCCTGGAATTTGACACGAGCAACGCGACACACCGCGATGGCCCCACAATAAAGGATCGAGTGGGTATCAATTCAATTTTCACTGGTTCCAAGATAAGGAACCAGTAAATCGTTCAAGGCACTCATTAACGCCAAATTATGTCTATTCGTGGGCAAACAAGGTATACGCGGCCTAGAGTTACGCGTGTCACGATACTGTAGAATGGCATCGTTCAAAGCGCTCCTCATTTGCTCATTCGCCTGTGTACTTACATTCGTATTTATGAAAAATTCATCGTCGGATACCGGATCTACTCGCGCCACCGAAACCGGCGTCAGGGCCGGTGATTGTGGGGCAGGGCGATCCTGCACCGAAGAAGAAGCCGCACAAATACGCAGTGACTCCAGGCGTAGCCGATCAAGTGCTGACTGATCCAGCAAGTTGTTACGCTGGATCACCCGCACTTGATCCGACAATCGTTGGGCAGACACGTCTATGGTCGGTTCAATGGCCTGAAACAAAGATAGCAACCTTACACGATACGCAGTGAGGTTAGTTCCTCCCTCTGTTGCCCTGTAGTAGGCGCGCATGCAGTTCTCATTTATAGTCTAAGTCCATCGCATGCGGCGCACTACACCACCGGTAGCGGGGGTCGTACGCGGGGCAGATTGTCCCACTGATCCCAAGCGTGCCGGCAGCGGTGGTCGTCCACGTCGCGCAGGTCGTTGTGGCGGCGGAGACGGCGATCGCCCGCTCACGCTGCTCGACTCGTCTCTGGTGAAATCATCAGACGAGGAGCTGGAGGTCGGCGGAGCAGGCGATGATGGAGGGCGTGCGCTTCGTTTGGCTCTTGTTTGCATCAAATAATCATTTTCTCTTCATCGTGTTGACGTGGAAACGTCACAAATTTTCTATGATGTTTTTCTATTTTGGTGTTTTTCCAACATTTTACTGATATTATGGTTGATTAACTGTGGTGAATTATAATTTCTATTTCGTATTGTTATTTATATATCGGTTGCACTTAAAAATCAAATTATTATTACTATTATTATTCTCTTTATTTAAATTATATCTTAAGAAATTTTTTTTACAATATTTTATATAAAAAAACATATTTACAATATAAAATATTATAATAACTTAACCTAGGTTGCCACCGGCAGCGGGGATTGACCCAAGCTATCGGTGGTTTGGGCTGCAGAGTGAGGAACCTCCTCACAATACGTGCCGTGTCAAGGAGTACTGCCTTCTGTATCTGACCCTTGACCCAACCTTTTAGCGAGAGCCTCTCTAGATGTTGATCGAGGCTCTTAGCTATAAGACCGTGTGCTGAAACGACTATCGGTACAATAATAGTTGAATCCACATCCCACATGGCGGCAACCTCGTGAGCCAAGTCAAGGTACTTACTGAGCTTGTCCTTCTCGGCTTTCACGAGGTTCTCGTCATGAGGTATGGTGATATCAACCAATATTGATCGGCGCTGAGATCGGTCGATCACCACGATATCAGGCTTATTAGCGACAATAGTCCTATCCGTGACGATAGAGCGATCCCAGTAGAGCGTTGCATGACCATTTTCGAGAACTGGCGCAGGTGCGTACTTATAGTACGGCACCTCTGATTCAACAAGGTCATATTGAAGAGCAAGTTGCTGGTGAATTATTCTGGCTACTTGGTTGTGTCTGTGCAAATACTCTCCGTTAGCAAGATGAGAACAACCGGAAATAATATGTCGGAGTGATTCTCTAAGACGGCGGCATGCCCGACAGATGTCGACCGTACCGTCCTTCATAATATATTTCCGGTAGTTATTCGTCTTGATAACTTTATCTTCAATGGCACAGACAAAACCTTCGGTTTCCCCAAAGAGGTCACCGAAACGTAGCCAGTTCACCGAGGCAGGCAAATCTACATCAGGCCCAGTTAGAGCCCGATAGTAGCGCCCGTGTAGCACCTTGCTATTCCATATGTCCTTGCGATCGAGAGTGCTTAGCACTACTGGTTTGCGCCAGTTTTCTGTTGCCAAGGAGAGCGGCGTAAAGTGTCTATCAACTGCCACGACATCCAAATGCATCCCGCACTCACTGTTAAGGAAATAATCCCTGAGACTGCACACCTCACGGTTATGTAGGTCCTTGGCATTTAAAAAGCTGCGACCCCCACATCTCCGCGGGATGTACAGCCTCATAACAGATGAGCGCGGGTGTAACATTCTGGAAGTCGTGAGCATTTGACGGACTCTTCTATCCAAGGCGTCCAATTCGGTCTGAGTCCATCTTAGTATGCCAAAGGAGTATGTGAGGAGAGGCATAACCCAGCCATTAAAAGCACGCGTCTTATTGCCACCCGATAAAAGACTGTTAAGTACTTTTCTCAGGCGGCAGAAGAAACGTTCCCGTAATGACTGTTTTATGTCCCTGTCGTCAACACCCAAAGACTGTGACATACCAAGATATTTATATGTTTCAACTTCGGAGAGAGATCTGAAGTTTATCGTTTCGGAGAGTTGTAAATTGGTTGAATTTACTACTCTCCCACGCTGTACATGCATAACCGCACACTTATCCACACCAAACTCCATCTTGATGGCACTGCTGAAAGTCTCAGTAATTTTCAGCAGTTTCACCAAGTCTTGGCGGTTTGGTGCGAATAATTTGAGGTCATCCATGTACAACAAATGCGACATAACTTCACCCCCTCTCCGCAGTTGACAGCCTAACTTTGAATTTCTCAACAAAGTACTGAGAGAATTCAAAGCTAGGCAAAACCATAAAGGACTCGGACTGTCGCCCTGGAATATGCCACGCTCTATCCTTATAAGATCCTGCGTGGTAGAAACACTATCTCGACATCCTGGTTGACACAAGACCGTGGTCCACTGCCGCATACATGACATCAAAACGGATTTTAAAGTTATATCAATTTTATATAACTCTAAAATCCTCACTAACCATGAATGCGGCACCGAATCATAGGCCTTATAGTCAATCCAGGCTGTAGAGAGAGTCCCTCTGCCACGCCGGACCTTCTGGCATATGGTCATGTCAATGAGGAGAAGCTCCTTAGTACCACGGGACCCAACCCTACATCCATTCTGAGTCATGTCCAAAATATTGTTTGCAACAATGTGCGTGTTAATTTTTGTTTTCAGAATGGATGTAAGGAGCTTGTATAAAGTAGGTAAGCACGTGATGGGTCTATAATTTTTCGGTTCCGTGGTACTACCTGATTTATGGAGCAGAAAAGTGACACCAGTAGTCAACAAACTTGGGAATGAGCCGAGCTCTATGGCTTCTTGGAATTGTGTTGCCAGTAACTCGTGTGAACATCGAAACCATTTGATCCAGAAGTTGTGCAATCCGTCTGGACCTGGGCATTTCCAATTTTGGGCCGTACGGATTGCACAACTTACGTCAGCTGTACTAATATTAATAGGCTGCATGGTCTCGATAGGTTCACACGCGTCACTGACAACACTCATCCATTCACCTTCCGTGTGCTCGACGGGCACCGACCAAATGCTGCGCCAGAAATTAGTCATGGCATCAACATCTGGTAGCCGCCCGTCGCTCACACGTTGATCAGCTCCTTTCCAACGTCTGTATACTTTTCTTTGGTCACTTTGAAAGAGGCGATTTTGTTGGTATCGTTCCATACGCACTCTGTAGCGACGTATACGGTTTGCCCACGCATAGACTTTTTGCTTCAGAAAGTCAATACGTTCCGTCACGCAAGCCACATAGTTTTCCAGACGAACATCAGGCCCAACAAAGGCTTGTGTGACGAATCGCATGACGCGAGGTCGAATATTGCCATTTCTGAAGCAAATTAGCTTTGCAATAAGTGTCCTGAACTTATTAATACGCCCCTCGATCCTCAATTGCCAAGCAGGGGCAGTCCCGGTTCGCCGCGGTACTCGGTCGGAATCCTGAAATTTGACACGAGCAACGCGACACACCGTGATGGCCCTACAATAAAGCATCGAGTGGGTATCAATTAAACTTTCACTGGTTCCAGGATATGGAACCAGTAAATCGTTCAAGGCACTCATTAACGCCAAATTATGTCTATTCGTGGGCAAACAATGTATACGCGGCCTAGAGTTACGCGTGTCACGATAGCTAGAATAGCATCGTTCAAAGCGCTCCTCATTTGCTCATTCGCCTGTGTACTTACATTCGTATTTATGAAATCTTCATCGTCGGGTACCGGATCTACTCGCGCCACCAAAACCGGCGTCACGGCCGGTGATTGTGGGGAAGGGCGATCCTGCACCGAAGAAGAAGCCGCACAAATACGTTGTGACTCCAGGCGTAGCCGATCAAGTGCTGACTGATCCAGCAAGTTGTTACGCTGGATCACCCGCACTTGATCCGACAATCGTTGGGCAGACACGTCTATGGTCGGTTCAAGGGCCTGAAACAAAGACAGCATCCTAACACGATACGCAGTAAGGTTAATTCCTCCCTCTGTTGTCCTGTAGTAGGCGCGCATGCAGTTCTCATTTATTTGTTGAGTCCATCGCATGCGGCGCACTACACCACCGGTAGCGGGGGTCGTACGCGGGGCAGATTGCCCCACTGATCCCAAGCGTGCCGGCAGCGGTGGTCGTCCACGTCGCGCAGGTCGTTGTGGCGGCGGGGACGGCGATCGCCCGCTCACGCTGCTCGTCTCGTCTCTGGTGAAATCTTCGTCAGACGAGGAGCTTAAGGTCGGCGGAGCGGGTGATGGTGGAGGGCGTGCGCTTCGTTGAGCTCTGTTTCTTGTTATCATTTCTTAAGATTTTCATATTGGTGTTCGCCTTGTTTTCGCATGTTGATGTTGTACGTCAACATGTCAGTAGGTTGGGGTTGGATCAATGACCTTATATGTGGGTTGGATCAGTTTCTATTGTAAAAGTAATTTATGTACAATCATATCGGTGTTTTGCATATTTGCTATTGGTCTTACTGCTTTTTTATACTGCTTACGGGAATTTTTTCGAAGAAAACAACATTAGAACGATTAAAACCAAATAAATATTTTCTTTAGGAAATGACACGTTGTGACAGTGACAAGAGCTTTTTTTATTATTATTATTATGCTCTTTATTTAAAATATAATCTTAAGTAAAATTTTTTACAATATTTTATATAAAAAAAACATATTTACAATATAAAATATTATAAAAAACTTAACCTAGGTTGCCACCGGCAGCGGGGATAGACCCAATTTACCGGTGGTTATGGCTGCAGAGTGAGGAACCTCCTGACAATACGTGCCGTGTCAAGGAGTACTGCCTTCTGTATCTGACCCTTGACCCAACCTTTTAGCGAGAGCCTCTCTAGGTGTTGATCGAGGCTCTTAGCTAAAAGACCGTTTGCCGAAACGACTATCGGTACAATAATGGTTGAATCCACATCCCACATGGCGGTAACCTCGTGAGCTAAGTCAAGGTACTTACTTGAGCTTGTCCTTCTCGGCTTTCACGAGGTTCTCATCATGAGGTACGGTGATATCAACCAATATTATTGCCCGGCGCTGAGATCGGTCGACCACCACGATATCAGGCTTATTGGCGACAATAGTCCTGTCCGTGATGATAGAGCGATCCCAGTAGAGCGTTGCATGACCATTTTCGAGATGATTATTTTTATACCATGAAAAAGGTTTCTTCAAATAAAACTATTTGATACAGGAACAAAATGTAAAAAGGTTTTTTTTGCTTACTATAGGTGTGCGAGTGCTGGCGAGTGATAATTAAAAGAAAAACATGTAATAATTATTATTATTATTATTTCACTATTTTTATTATTATTATAGGATGCTAGCGGCCCGCCCGCGCCTTCATCCACGCTTATTTACAATCACCGTCACACTTCAGCCATTTTGTACAAAATATCTTCAAATTGCACATATCTTTTAAGCCATCTGAAACTGAAGAAGCCACGCATAAGATAAATCACATAGTCGAATGGTCGGAAGCAAATGGTTTGGTGTTGAACCCAGTCAAGACCAAGTTTTTGATCCTGGGCTCTAAGACTCAAGTCAGTCGGATTATCAGTTGTGCGCCTGAAATAAAAATTAATAATGTTAATATTGAGCAGGTGGAGGAAGCTATAAATCTTGGGGTCTGTATGGATAGTAGTTTAAGATTTGAAAAGCATGTAAGCGATGTTGTCCAGCAGTGCTATTACGGGTGCGTATCATTTCATATAATGACATATGAATGAACTAATTTCAAAGGACAACGTTCATTGGATATAATTTTTACTTGTTCTAAATACACTTTCTCTAACAACATTACGTATATCCTCTGAGGTGGCACGCAGTCATATTATGACTGCGGGACACTTGAAACCAAGATGGCGTCAAGTGGCACCCCTCCCGCCAGGTAGCCATTTTTTTTTGTACATTTCCGGTGTCGGGTTACGTTATGAGTCATATCTCAAAAGTTAGGAAGGAAATATGCATGTATCAGTGTCCATGTCTACAGCTTCCTCATTCGACATAGAGAAATTCTAAGCATGCCATATTTTTGTGCATAATATGTGCAATCAAACGTGTCAGTCCTAATTTTTGTGCCACCACAACTTCGTTACTATGAGTTGTTTTATGTGTGTAAGCTGGAAACACGTGTCACCAGCTCGCACACGCCCGTTAAGACAAACCAGTGAGGATATTGTTTTAGACTATAGCCAGTAATTTTGTGTGTGCTTCAAGCTGTAATCCTCATATTTGAAATCTTAATGAAAACGAATTTTGACAACGCTAAAAAATAGTCATAAAATAGTCATAAATAGTCGTACATGTAAAAAAAATAGTCGCATTATAGTTTCGGCGTTATAGCCATAGGTTAGTGAGGATTATGGCTTGAACGTCAAGCTGTAATCCTCATTTCTGGTGCAAGCAAACGGTAAAATCTTTCGGATTGGTTTAGGTTCCAAAAAATAGTCATGAAATAGTCGCAACGACATGCCAAATCTCAGAAATAGTCCTTAAAAGATTCCAGAGATATAAAGGTACCCTGGTGAGGATTATGGCTTGAACATTTGAAAACTTCAAATTTCTCCGTAACGCCTACGATTTTCGGTTTAAAATTTGTACCAAAAAATAGTCATGAAATAGTCGTATAAAGTGATAATAAATTTGAGCTGATTTAATTTCAAAATAAAAAGTTTTACTTTCCCTACATTTCTATGGATGTACAGTCGTGTTCAAAATTTGTAACTTCATTTGATATGATTGTGAAATATTCCGCTTAATATGTAACATTACTTCCAATTAGGCGATTTCCATGGCAGCTGTTATAATTAAACAAAAAAACAAACATTTATGTATATTTTTTTATATAATAGAAGGTGGCAAACGTGCAGGCGTGTCACCTGATGGAGAGTAATCTTCGCCGCCCACGGACACCCGCAACACCAGAGGAATCGCAGATGCGTTGTCGGCCTTTAAGGAGGGAATAGGTTTTAGGAAGAATAGGAATTGTGGGGGGGGGGGGGGAGGGCCTTCGGGATCCTCACTGGCCGAACGTAACACAACAGCACCAAGTGCTATTATTTCACGACGGATATTAGTGAGAGGGTGGTATTACGCCGGGCGAGCCGGCCCAATGCGTGCTGCAACGCAGCGTGGCTCTACCACTCAGTCAGTGTCACTCATTTACCACCCAGGGGTCACGTGTAGAGTCTTAAGGGTAATCCTACGGACGCGAGTAACCTTAACCCCCTTATCCTTATTTATATTTATACCATCGAAGGCTTGCTTTACATAACTTGTTTAAATCTTAGTACATATATGTTTATATCACAGCAATTAGTTTTGATCTTATTTATCATAGTTAGTTCAATATCTGTTGGTGTTGGATAAGTTCATTCAGTTTATGTTTCTAGAAAATTTCAAGGATAGTGCATATTCTAAAATCACAAATTCAATAAACGAATCAGACACCAACAATATCAACAACTTTTAATTACTTACATCGAATAAAAGTATAATACTATGTAATAGTATGTTTAAGGTATCACTGATGTTAAAAAGTAACAGAACCTTTCACTCCAAGAGTAGCGTCTGTTGTATCCACAGACGTTATACGTTATTATACGTCTGTGGTTGTATCAATCCGGGATCGACCAAATAGCGATATATCCTTGTCTCTATCGTTAACGGACGAAACCGGACGGGTGGCTTGTTAATTGTAATCTAAGTAGAAAGTACGTTTTATACCTTAGATTAAAACAAAAAGGGAAGATACGGCATGCTCCTACTTGTAGTCAATCAAAATATAGTTCTACTCAACTACTTAAGCAAACACTCACACACGCACACCTATAAAGTGTAAATCGAGCGAGCGAGACAAAGCGGTAAGTTTCAACGTCAGCGCGAGTGAGTCAGCGAGTAGCGCGTTGACGTCTCGGTCGCTTCGCAACAGACGAGTACGTACGACCGATTCCGACGCCACTGCGGAGTAGCGTCTTTCTCTTTTTCACACAGTAGAATATCTGCAATAGGGCGATGTAGCCTGTTCGCTCGGCAAATTGTGGCTGAAGTGAAATTGTGCCTTTAGGCCTAATTTTGGCGGCTCACTCACGAGACGCTAATGCCGTATCTTCCCTTTTTGTTTTAATCTAAGTTTTATACTCACAATAACTTCAAAAACGACACCGCGTCTTCGTAAAAGTTCATAAATACATTCATACAGTTTCTTAGGCATTTAAAATCCTTCACCAGAGTACCCATCAAAAATTATTTCATGATTTCAATATCACTGGACCAAATAGCCATTTTTTTCAAAATTTTGCGAATGCAACAACCAACGACACCCGTGATCTATGACCTTGACTTACATTCAACTGAACTTGATAATAACATAACAAGCAAAACGAACTTCTGCCCATCGCACTGCGATCGATGCGTTTGAGTAGAGACAAGGATAGCGCTATTTGACCAATCCCGAGAAACAAAAGCGCGCTACTCAAAATGGCGCCATGGACCCAGCTTTTTTGTATTTATAGGTACTTTCTGGTTTTTGTTGGAATTATATATGTTAACATAGTTATTTAATAACAACAAATGTGTGTTACATTAAAGTTTCAAAGAGACAAATAAACTTATTTAAACTAAATGCTGTTTTTCTTCATAACATGCTTAGGTATAAAATAATGTAAAACATCTTTCACCACCCTGTACCTTGCTGCCGCTTTCAATTTCAAAAAGTATTATCTAGAATGCGTTGCCTTTTAAATTTGATCCTTTTTGTTTAGGTGGTAAAGTTGCTATTATCATAAAATATTTTGTTGTTTATGCGTTTCGTTGTGCACTAATAAAAGCGGTCGAACTTAACAATAGATAACAATACCATTCATTGGAAAATAATAAATGGATTCCGACATTTTGCAAATTTTTACTATACATAATTATACATATTTCGTTTTCATTGAGATTTCAAATATGAGGATTACAGCTTGAAGCACACCTTATTTTCCAATGAATAATATTGTTATCTATTGTTAAGTTCGACCGCTTTTGGTAGTGCACAACGAAATGAGTGACACTGACTGAGTGGTAGAGCCACGCTTCGTTGCAGCACGCATTGGGCCGGCTCGCCCGGCGTAATACCACCCTCTCACTAATATCCGGCGTGAAATAATAGCACTTGGTGCTGTTGTGATTCGTCCGGCCAGTGAGGGTTCCGGAGGCCCTTACCCCCCCCCCCTCCCACAATTCTTATTCCTTCCTAGAAGGAAAAAAATTTACATAAATGTTTGTTTTTTTGTTTAATTATAACAGCTGCCATGGAAAACGCCTAATTGGAAGTAATGTTATATATTAAGCGGAATATTTCACAATCATATCAAATGAAGTTACAAATTTTGAACACGACTGTACATCCATAGAAATGTAGGGAAAGTAAAACTTTTTATTTTGAAATTAAATCAGCTCAAATTTATTATCACTTTATACGACTATTTCATGACTATTTTTTGGTACAAATTTTAAACCAAAAATCGTAGGCGTTACGGAGAAATTTGAAGTTTTCAAATGTTCAAGCCATAATCCTCACCAGGGTACCTTTATATCTCTGGAATCTTTTAAGGACTATTTCTGAGATTTGGCATGTCGTTGCGACTATTTCATGACTATTTTTTGGAACCTAAACCAATCCGAAAGATTTTACCGTTTGCTTGCACCAGAAATGAGGGTTACAGCTTGACGTTCAAGCCATAATCCTCACTAACCTATGGCTATAACGCCGAAACTATAATGCGTCTATTTATTTTACATGTACGACTATTTATGACTATTTTATGACTATTTTTTAGCGTTGTCAAAATTCGTTTTCATTAAGATTTCAAATATGAGGATTACAGCTTGAAGCACACAATTTTGTGCATAATTTGTGCACTAGGAACAAAAAAACTAACCATCATACTCAAATACTGTTGAAACTACGATCATAAAACTGTGTGCGAGCTGGAGACACGGGTCTCTGGCTTGCACAGCTGTATCTTCGTAATTGTTTAAGCTACGGTAATGAATTATACCTCAAAATTTTGTGCATAAGGCACAAAAAATTTCAAAACTTTAACTCAAAAGGTTTTTGAGCTACGAACCAATAAGTATGTGTAAGCTGGTGACACGTAACACGGGCTAACACATGGTGAATTACTGTAACTGTATAAGATAGCGTTTCGTTTTAAAGATCAACTAATACGTTATAATTTGTGCAAACACGAGGCAAAATTTCAAATCTGTGGGCCTCTTAGTTTAACAATTATAAGCCAAAAACTGTTTTCCCGCCAAAAAATTCAAAATAATGGCTCGGAAGTGGCTAAGCGCGCCGTTGCCGTTCCGTGCGCTACACGATTGCAATCGAGTTTGAACTTAAGAGCTAGCGATATTGAGAATCATTTTAATTTGCGCCCTCGTTTGTTTTAATTAATGTACCGAGAATTTTAGACTAGGAGCCGTTTGATTAGATTAAAACAAAAAGGGAAGATACGGCATTAGCGTCTCGTGAGTGAGCCGCCAAAATTAGGCCTAAAGGCACAATTTCACTTCAGTCACAATTTGCCGAGCGAACAGGCTACATCGCACTATTGCGGATATTCTCTGTGTGAAAAAGAGAAAGACGCTACTCCGCAATGGCGTCGGAATCGGTCGTACGTCGAGAACGTCTGTTGCGAAGCGACCGAGACGTCAACGCGCTACTCGCTGACTCCCTCGCTCGTTGAAACTTACCGCTTTGTCTCCCTCGCTCGATTTACACTTTATAGGTTTGCGTGTGTGAGTGTTTGCTTAAGTAGTTGAGTAGGACTATATTTTGAATGACTACAAGTAGGAGCATGCCGTATCTTCTCTTTTTGTTTTAATCTAAGGCCGTTTGTTAAAGCTATGCGCGACGCGACTAATTTAGTTTCACTATAGGTACCTAACTAACCTACCCTACTTTTTATTTTAATGCTACTATCAATAGTATCGATACTATCTATAAACTATCGACGCGGTTCGATAGTATCGATAGTTTTGCTTTAGAAACTATCGACGAATTTTCGATAATATCGAGTGAGTATTGTAAATCTAATCATATGATGTGATAGATGACCTACGTAATTACCAGCCATATTATGAGCTGGTAATACTTTTATGAGCAAGCAATGGTATCGAAAAATGTTTGACTATCGATGTTGAACAACTGTTACTATCGATCGATTGGTTTTTTGCAGATACTATCAATAGTATCGAAACTATTGATCTTTAGCAATAGTATTTCTTATTTTTATCAATCGATACTATCGATAGTATTGTCAAGGGTCGATAGTTTTGATAGGACTATCGATAGTATGACTGATTTTCGAAGTCACGATAGTATCACGCTCCTACGCAACAACACTACCCAGTACACATTGGCGTATGTTGGCCCACTGCCGGCCATAGCCATTGTGTAGACGGGGTAATGGTGTACAGTCGCGGGCAATTTATCGATAGTGGCGCGCAATTTACCCCCTCTACACAATGGCGATTGCCGACAATGGGCCAACATACGCCAAGTCGCCAATGTGTACTGGGTAGTGTTGTTGCGATAGCGATAGTCAATCGATAGTATCGTGATACTATCGAGACCTCGAAAATCAGTCATACTATCAATAGTCCTATCGAAGGTCCTACATAGGTCATGTATCACATCATATCATTATATTTACAATACTCACTTGATAGTATCGAAAATTCGAAACGTGTCGATAGTTTATAGATAGTATCGATACTATTGATAGTATCGTATGTCGATAGGATCGATAGTATGGACCAAGTTCAATAGCATTACCCAATTTTCACCATCGATACTATCGATAGTATCGCAGCATTTCGATATTTTCGATAGGACTATTCGCGCTATCGACTATTTTTCAAGGTCAACTATCAATAGTGAAATTATCAGTATTACAACAACACTAGTACTGGGGCCTTAAAATAAAAAGTAGGGTAGGTTAGTTAGGTACCTATAGTGAAACTAAATTAATCGCGTCGCGCATCGCTTTAACAAACGGCTCCTAGTCTAAAATTCTCGGTACATAAATTAAAACAATCGAGAGTACAAATTAAAATGACTCTAAATATTGTTAGATCTTAAGTTCAAACTCGATTGCAATCGCTGTAGCGCACGGAAGCTTAGCCACTTTCGAGCCATTATTTTGAATTTTTTGGCGGGAAAACAGGTTTTGGCTTATAATTTTTAAACTGAGAGGCCCAGAGATTTGAAATTTTGCCTCGTGTTTGCACAAATTATAACGTATTAGTTGATCTTTAAAACGAAACGCTATCTTATACAGTAACAGTAATTCAGCATGTGTTAGCCCGTGTTACGTGTCACCAGCTTACACATACTTTTCAGTTCGTAGCTCAAAAACCTTATGAGTTAAAGTTTTGAAAATTTTTGTGCCTTATGCACAAATTAGGCACAAAATTTTGAGGTATAATTCATAACCGTAGCTTAAACAATTACTAAGATACAGCTGTGCAAGCCAGAGACCCGTGTCTCCAGCTCGCACACTGTTTTATGATCGTAGTTTCAACAGTATTTGAGTATGATGGTTAGTTTTTTTTGTTCCTAGTGCACAAATTATGCTCAAAATTTCTGGATATAGTCTAAAACCCTAACCTCACTGGTTTGTCTTAACGGGCGTGTGCGAGCTGGTGACACGTGTCTCCAGCTTACACACATAAAACAACTCATAGTAACGAAGTTGTGGTGGCACAAAAATTAGGACTGAAACATTTGATTGCACATAATATGCACAAAAATATGGCATGCTTAGAATTTATCTATGTTGAATGAGGAAGCTGTAGACATGGACACCATGTATCATAAGTCTACGTATTCGTAATGAAATAAGCTAACTGCCTAAATAATAATATTTACAATTGAAAATATTCGTTTTTTTCAATAATGAGCTAAAAATAAGGTTTTTTTTTTATTTATTATTTTTCGATTTTTTTTTGTAAACCCCAAGACAGTATAAATAAAACGATTTTTCAAAGAAGTATTTGTTTCTTTTATAACATTACACATTGAATTACAATAATCTGATTAGAAAATTACTAGTCTTCATACATTTTATTTACACAGTGAGTCTAAGAACTCTTGACCTTGAAATCGGCGGGCCGATAAGGCGGCAAAAAAGGGTCGACTTGTTAATGTAAACATTCTCTCGTATAACGCAGTTCAATTGTATTGGTATCCTTGTTTAACATAGCGTGTTTTGTCGCGCGCTCCCTATTCCAGTTTCGTGCGCACTTAATGATAACGTAAACAAAAAACGGTCCACCTACGCGCAGTCATAATATGACTGCGCGCCACCCTGGGGTATTTTGACAGCTGTCATAATAAAATCGCGCGCCACCACAGAGGATATTATTCTTTTGATATATTACTCATATTCTCTAACAACTTTTTCTATAAAGCTATATTGGTAGAATATCATATTCTATAACTTCATTTGATATCTATAATTTTTGCTTATAAATAAAAATAGCATTTTAACCAAATTGATATCAAATATTGTCTCAAAAAGTTAATACGTTGTGTTTTCGTTAAGGTTGTGCTAAAAAGTCAGTGACAGAAATGAATCGCGGCAAAACCGTCTCCACGTAGTCGTGTCTGCCCTACGCTGGAGTGTAATTTAAGCCCGCGTAGGCGCGGAGGGGCGAGGCGGCCCGCGAGCTTAGCAGGTGGGTTTAACGCTCGCTGCCGCGTGTCCATGTCTACAGCTTCCTCAGTCGACATAGAGAAATTCTAAGCATGCCATATTTTAGTGCATATTATGTGCAATCAAACGTTTCAGTCCTAATTTTTGTGCCACCACAACTTCGTTACTATGAGTTGTTTTATGTGTGTAAGCTGGAGACACGTGTCACCAGCTCGCACACGCCCGTTAAGACAAACAAGTGAGGTTAGGGTTTTGGACTATAGCTAGAAATTTTGTGCATAATTTGTGCACTAGGAACAAAAACAACTAACCATCATACTCAAATACTGTTGAAACTACGACCATAAAACTGTGTGCGAGCTGGAGACACGGGTCTTCAGCTCGCACAGCTGTATCTTCGTAATTGTTTAAGCTACGGTTATGAATTATACCTCAAAATTTTGTGCAGAATTTGTGTATAAGGCACAAAAATTTTCAAAACTTTAACTCAAAAGGTTTTTGAGCTACGAACCGATAAGTATGTGTAAGCTGGTGGCACGTAACACGGTCTAACACATGGTGAATTAGTGTAACTGTAAAAGATAGCGCTTTGTTTTAAAGATCAAGTAATACGTTATAATTTGTGCACACACGAGGCAACATTTCAAATCTCTGGGCCTCTTACTTTATAAATGATAAGCCAAAAACTGTTTTCCCGCCAAAAACTTTAAAATAATGCGAGCCATTATTTTAGCGGCTAAGCGCGCCGACCGCGCCGTTGCCGTTCTGTGCGCTACACGATTGCAATCGAGTTTGAACTGTAGAGCTAGCATTATTTAGAGTCATTTTAATTTGCGCTCTCGATCGTTTCGTTTCTATACCGAGAATTTTAGACTAGGAGACTGCTGATATAGGAAATTGGTTAATTTAAAATAAAAGCAGTCTATTTTATTTATGAATGTTCATAAAATATCGCTATGCTTAGTTTTAAGTATTTACAATAACCTCATTAATATGATAAGTAAGTGATAAAATTAGTCTGCCTGTATGTTTTTTATTACCACGTTTTTATTAGGTAGCTTTCTCGTTTATTTGTTTATTTATTTGTCGACAAATGCAAACGATTATATACTAGCTTCCCGATGAGCTAGAGACTTGCAACTTTGAACATAGGTCAGAACTGGATGACAATGCAATATTATGGTGTCAATGAGCTGATCTGATGATTCAACCGGAAGAAGGCCACAGGATCTCTGTAAGAAAACCATGAAACCCCATTCGGGCTTATTTGATTAGTTTTGATGAGCACTCTGACGGGAGACGACAGACGACTAGATGAGGTCCATGGTCTGATGATGAATCCGAAGGAAAGCCAGAGGAACTCAGTATTGAAACCATGCAACCCCATCAAGTTTGGGCTCGTTTGATTCGTCTTGACGAATACTCTGTTAGAAAAAAGGGTCCAGGGTCTGCTGATGGAGCCGGAAGAAGGCCACAGGAACTCAGTATTGAAACCATGCAACCCCATCGAGTTGTTTGAATCGTCTTGACGAGTACTCTGTTGGGAAATAGTGTTTAGGGTCTGATGATGAAGCCGGAAAAAGCCCACAAGAACTCTATAATAAAACCATGCTACCCCAACGAGTTCGGGGTCGTTTGAATCGCCTTGACGAGTACTTTATCGAGAAATAGTGTTCAGGGTCTGATGATGGAGCCGGAAAAAGGACACAGGAACTTTATAATAATACCACACAACCCCATCGAGTTTGCGCTCGTTTGATTCGTCTTGACAAGTACTCCCATAGAAGATGAAGAATTTTTTAGTTTTGGCACGTTAACTAAAAAGCAGTTACTACGCTACGATAACTAATCCATCAACCATTCTGACAAGGGGTCGGTCATCCATCAACACATAGAAGAATTGGTAACTTGCAAACTTTTTAACTTGTAAATAGAAAAAGTAAGAATTATTTACTACTGGTAAAATAAAAACGTTTTGTAATTTGAAATAGCTTTATTAAGAATAATAAAAATATCTTTTTTTTTTTCGTTATCTGTGGATTGGGTTTGAAATACATATAAAATTTAACATATACCTACTTACTAGCATTTGAAAATAACTATACTTACTCATAAGATAACAAAGGTACGCCTACTATTGAATCTTGGTGATCTACTGCTGATGGACAACATCTACAAAAAGAAGCCATAACTGGAGGTTAGTATAGGTAAGCAGCAGAACGATTAGATAGAACACTATTAAATAATTTTCTATTGTAGTTCTTTTTCTATAGAATTTACAATAATGACGAAAAAGGCCGGTGCACAGGAAGATGCGCGTAATAAAATGCCCGCTTGCAAAGTGTTAAACTATAGCTACATAAATTTAATATCGGTGATAACAGTATCGACCATATCTACGGACTGAATTCATGCAATATCGTGTTTTTCCACTATCAGTTTCAGAACGCATCGAACGTTTATAATAATTTTATTTCATTAAACTTTACAAGCACATTTGTTTGTTAAAAACTACATATTAATGATAATTCAATAAATATCAGCGAGACGGTACAATATTCTTGAATTCGTTCACGTTCATTATAGTGATCTCAACGCACACCGCATTCCTGACGCGATATAGTGTTTTCCAAAATAGGTAAAGTTTCAAAACGCATCGATATCGGATTTGACGATATTGATGCATTATACACGTTTCAGTAACCATATACGATTTGTATCGCCTACTCCTAATTTTATCGGAAAAAATGGAAGAGGTGATTGCGCTTTATTATTACATATCGGCAAATAATTACTATTTACTGCATCTTTATTATTGACGTGACAACGTCTTAAATTAGGTTATACTGGGAGGCACTTATGAAAAAGTGTAACGCTCGTCGGTAACGTAACGATGAGTCACCGAACGAGAGAGAGGCCCGCCGAATGCCTTGCGTCTCTCTCCCACTAAATAGTTAAGTTTAAGTTTACATGTACACTCGGCGTCACGTCAACCTACCCTTAATGGACTTTGACCCGTTTGAAGTCGTACGCGGAGAATCGTGCGAGAGGGTCCAATATATTTTTGTTACTTCGTCTCTCTCGGACTGGCGAGCGTGCCCCCCGCGCGCCCGCGCTCTGACGTCACTACGACCGCGTGTGCCTGCGCGCCCACAATTTTTATATTTTTTATATTGCAGCTTTTGAGAACTCGTCGCGCACATTAACATTGTTTCAAGAATTTCTGTTTTGCAGTGGACGCTGCGATACAACGCGTTTGGATTTATACCACCTACTCGTGTAGTAAACAACCATGTCATCGTTTTTTAATTAATAATAAAAATTTACATGTAAATAGGTTTAGCTTGAAAGTAATTTCTGCACACAAACTAAATCTTTTAACACAATAATAGGTATTAAAGTGTTATATTGAACCCTGCTGTGATACCTATCTATTGAGATTCTAATATTTTTACCTGATCAAACGAAGTGAATGACCTGAAGTGAAGTTCGATAATAATTGTTTTGTCTTCGACGAAGTGGGTAAATAAAAAATATATTTTATACGGTTTGTTTAAATCTTGGAGACCACTATAATAATTAATCATGACATGATACCTAACCTACTTGAAATTGCACAAGTAGGTAATGTATAAAAGCATCATAACTAACATAACATAATAAAGGGCGCAACAACAAGTAGATTTACATGTCGACTGTGATTTTTGCGTAAAATGGACAATTTTGGCATTAAGGATCTCAGAAACTAAAATGCATTAACAATTTTGACTTATTGAATAGTGTAGAAGAGCTATTAGAATAGTGCGTAGCAGCTTCCATTTTTTAAAATTTTGCATAACTTTTTAATTAAACCCAAAATTACAGAGAAAGATTTTCATAAAATGCGCCAAGGCACTTTTTTGAGCTCTTAGATTGAACTACTGTTCTAAAAAAATGAAATAAAAAAATTAGAATGTTATCTTTTCTATAGTCGTATAGTGCGTAGCGGCCTCGGAGTTTTTAGATATCATTGATTTTATATAGAAAAAAAATCTTATTTTAAACCAAAAAACTTCGAAAATCGCATTAAGTTACCTGTGAATTTCTCCTATCTACGATAATATTATTGAGCAAAATGTATACCAGATTAATCGTTACATCATGATGAATAAAGATTTTATAATGAATTTATAAAAACGATAAATACAACTGCAAAAATTCCTCAAAATGCGATGCGCCGGCCGTCCGAACACAGCTTATCGCCGCGACATTAGTACCTAATAAGTAATAATATTAAGCATGATTTTACTATCCAATTTCGATATAAACGATAAATACAACTGCAAAATTACAACAAAATGCGAAAATGGGCATTTTACTCAAAAATCACAGTCGAGATGTAATATGCCTCTAAACGGGTTTTCTAAATACAAAAAAATCGTCGACATAATTTTCTTCTTTGTCGCTGGGTTAGCACCACTAACTTGCCATCTTTATTTCTATAACACTAAGGTTGTTTATGCAACATTTTTTTGTGTATGAAAAAAATGTTGAACAAACAACCAATGGGTTTATTTTTATTATTGAAATTTTTGCGTTCACAATGCTAGGATAAAAAAATCAACAAGTCTTTCTGGGGTCTCGGTAGCTTAGCGGATAGAGCAGTGGACCGGCAATCCAAAGGTCAGGGGTTCGAATCCCATTCGAGCTTTCTTGAGACTGGTTGTTTTTTTCTAGTAATTCAATAATAATGATATTTATAAGCAATTGTTTACGTCTTTATAGATTGTTAAATACTTGCATTATGTAGTATTTCCTTCAACTGTGAGGGTAAACTTCACAGCTTGACGTAATACCGCTGGCTTGCAGCGTAAATAGTAGTTCTTTCGACTGTGAGGGTAAACTTCACAGTGACGTAATAACCGCTGGCTTGCAGCTTAAATATAATATACTAGAAATATATAATAATACTTATACTAGAAAAAGTTCAACGCGTTTTCTGGAGTCTCGCTAGATTAGCGGTTAGAGCAGTGTACCGGCAATCCAAAGGTCATGAATTCGAATGCCATTCGAGATTTTCTGAGACTGGTTGTTTTTTTTTTATAAAAAGTTGCAATCACAACCTTGTTGCTAGATAAATGGAATTCTACTGATTTCAGTGGAAAGCGGCACATTTGAGTAGGTATTTCAAAGAAATCTCATCCTCGCGAGTAATTAGGTAAATTCAGACTGACTTTTTTGTTCCGATTCTGACGTTAGCCTGTTCCCTCAAGGAACAAAATAAATCAAGTTATAATTGGCTATTTGACAGTTGTAACAATAAAATATGAAATATGTCGGAAATGGTAGGTTATGATTAAACGATAATTATCCAATAGTTTTTTTTAATTAAGATAAATTGTAAATATTTTATTTTTACAAAATAAATTTGCGTTTTTTTATCTGTGGATTACAAGACCCGAAACACGGGCGGCCATGATTGAGCTTCATGTGACGGATTGTGACGTCACATTTCACAAAGTATACAGAATATATCTGTCAGGTTTCAAGTTAAGTTTCTATATTTATTGAAATGTGACGTCACCGAGCAAAATGTCACGTGACCAACCGTTTTCGCACGAAGTTTGAAATCAACAAAGAAAAATATGTTTTTTTCTGTTAAATAAAGGTTTTTCGAGAAAGAAAATATTGTACGGGGTATAAAATAAGCGTTTGTAACTTTTTAAATACTTTTTCGAAAACTGTCAAGTAGCCAATTGTTATATTGAGTGGAAAAAGAAACAGTTTTCAAGGTAGGTACGAAAAAGTTTTTATTTACAATAAAAATGTTTTAACAACTTACGTAAGAATTATTGTTTCATGCGTAAAATTAAGGAAGTTGTAGAAGAAAAATATTTTTAGGAGTCATTCGATTTATGTAGTGTTTGTTATTGTTTAAACAATTTGTTTGAAATTTCAACAAGGCCACGAACTTGTGCAATAATCAGGCTAACTTACGTAAGTTCTGTTAATGTATTTAACTAATTCAGAGCATAGTACAAGTGACTTAAAAATACGTAAATTTTCACAATTTCGTGCAGGATCCCCTTAAACCAAATACTTAGTTTACTCTACTTATCACATGTAATCAATCACTGCCTCCTACATCGTTTCCCAGGTGGTATATACGAGCTCCAGACTATGACGGATTCGGCAGAAGCTTGGCCGGCTACAAAATAATATTACTAGGCTTGGCTGAGGAGTCTATAATGCCGGCTCCACACGCTTGGCAAACCCCAACAAGCAACAAGCCGTCACAAATTCATACGTGTGGATAGAGCGTTTGGCTTGGTTTGCAAGCGCTTTATTGTAGGATAGCCGATCCGTCGAACAAATCGCGGCGCGCAAGCACAAGCGTGTGGTCGCAGCATAAAAGTAGACAATATGATCCACGGAGGATCAATTGTGCCATACGCAATAATAATAAGTTTACTAGCATACACGAGTAATACAAAGTTAAAGCAAACATTGGTGTGTGTAAAAATTAGACAACGGTACCTTATATTTTTATAAGAATACAATTTCAAATTCAGCACTTCATTAATATATTTTTATCTTTATTTTTTAACTAATGTTTCTCATGATCAGATAACAATAAAAATCTGAAGAGTGTTAATAAATATTACAAACTATTTACTTAACAACAATAAATTAAATAAAGTATAAGTATTCGTAGAAATTACCTATCTCAACATTTAAACATCTTAAATATTATGTGTTTACATCAAGTAGTAAGAAGCTTCAATAGGAATATTTGTCAAATCACAAATATTTTTATTGAAGCTTCTTACTACTTGACAAAGGCATATATAAATGTAAATCAACACATCAAAAAAAAAAAAGTTGAAGACTGTGGGACAAATCAATTTTTTTGGCTGGAACTCTCGTCCTCAGCCCGCCATCCTTCAGCCTTCGACGTATCGTTGAGGTTGATACCTGAGACAAAACACCTAGTTTGTAATTTCTTAATATATTTTAGTAGCATAATACAATACCTAATAGGCATTTTAACCGTCGAATTTATTAAGTTGGTATGCAGGTAACAAGTAGGTACTTATTAATTTTTATTTAAAATAGATAAATAAATATAAATATATCCAGAAAAAATACTGCTCTCCTCTCTGTTTCACAGATTAGCATTTTTTAATTATCCGCATGATGAATAATGAAATGACCTCAACGCCAAACGCATCAGTTTTAGCTTTCGCTAAACTAATTTGAGAGTAAAATAGGATATTAACCTGAAAAAGCGCAGCGCGAAGATATGTTTATCTAATAGGTGAAAAACTTTTTTTTTACCACGCTCTTTCTTCTCCCCGTGTGCGCGCCATTAGCGCCTGTTCGCCCTAATGCTGGGCACAGGCCTCCCACGTGGACAATAGCACATAGGGGATAACGGACCCTAACCCACCACGCTGGCTGGGTTTTAACGACTGTCATCTTACGACAACAACCAACAACCGGGACCAACGGCTTAATGTGCCTTCCGAAGCACGGAGGATCTCGAGATGTTATTAATTTGGTCACCCATCCAGCGACCCGGCATTGCGAAAGTTACTTAGCGGGCAAGATTGCAAGCCGAACGCGCCGAACGCTGCGCCATCGAGCTCCCTAAAGACCGATTTACACATCCATAAGCAGTAGTAAGTTGAACTTACTTACTTACTTATGGATGTGTAAATCGGCCATTACACGTAGTTTTTATTTACTTACTTGCTTACTTACTTATGGATGTGTAAATCGGCCATAATGGCCCACAAACCTACCTAATATTTGAATTCACCGCCCGCGCGCGTTTAGTTTAAAAAGTTATCTTCTCTACAAACTCTTCAATCCATACAATAATATTATTTACGCGAATATCTGTCTGTGATCCTAGACAGGATCCAAGAGTCGGACATAAGAAAATACTTACCTACAAACAAAATGCGAACGAAATTTTATTATTCACTTACGCAATTCAGCTTGTTTTAGCATGCAATTTTACTTTTTTGCTGATAATATATCTAAAGAAACTATTTTATTATGCTGGGGTCACATTAGCGCGCTAAAATTATCGCGCTAAAAAACTTCGTGTTCCATTGTCGCTTTACTACGCGACAATAATGCATCTTGCTAAGACGAAGTGTTTGGCCAGACGTGTCAAATTAGCGCGCCAGCGCGATAGGGGTGGCCCCAGCGTTAGTAAAATATAGATAAAGAATAATTAACTTACATTATAAGTTGAGGCTGTTGATTTGGGTGTTCAGGAATGGCTCATTATTATGGGCATCAACAATAGCGGCACGCTTTGCCGCGTTAGTAGCCCGCTGGTAGAGCTGCCGATTGTGCCTCAACAGGTCACCTCCAGTCTCCTCGTTGTGTCGCAACCAATAATTGATTGTCTTTCTCTAAAACAAATTTGTTAAATTAAGCACAGTTAGGTAAGATACATTGCGCGATGATCTGGGTCACCAGGTTTGAGACTTGCCAGCACGGCCATGTTTTGGAATCACTAGACGGAAGAAGAGAAGAGACCTTTTCCCTATAGTGGGATCTTACAGTCTAGACAAAAAAGTAGATAGGTAGGTATTTACTCTTATGAAACAGAAATCAAAAACAATTTATTTACAAAAAAACGTGGTAACAAAATCAATGATGATGTCTTTGAACAAAATACAATAAAGTAAATAAAATATTGTGCTTCTCTAGTCGCACGTTATGGTAAAATAAATTTTAAACGTTATCAGTAGGTAATATGAAATTCGTTACAAAAGCAACCTTAACCTCATAAAAATAAAGATCCACTAAAATGTGCTGCAAACAGAAAGGGAAAAGAACTATGAGATGAAAAGGTCTCTACTTTCCACATCGTTTTTATAAATTACAGTATAAATTTAGTGTCAAAAATAGTTATAGAGAAATTCAATTCGATTCAAGCGTAGACAGAGAAACCTGATTTGAGAATTACTAAACTTTTACTATGACCTGTAATTATTACCTAACTATACCTACTTACCTACCTACCTACTTTGTCCTACACATAATACAAATAAAGAAAAAAATAAAAACCCCATAATAAACACTTAAAAACATAAAAATAATACTCACTGTTATCCCAGTCCTTCTTTCTATTTATCTTTTTACCACAATGAGTTGCCGCTGCTCAGGAGTTAGATGTGGCGCCATAATCACAATCACCAACTGATAATAGAGCCTCGCACTTTGTAAATCACGGCACGCAAAAATAATAGCAGACCGAAGCGTCAACACCAATTAGATGATATTTGGCTACTGGCCTCCGCTCCGCGAAGAAATATGCGAAAAAAGTGCACTAGAAACGATTGAAAAAACATCTGTGTGCGTGCGCAAATGCAGGGTGTAAAACCGTAGTGAAAATACACCTTATTCCAATGCGTTAAAGATCATTCAAAAACCATTCCATCCCTTATTCTTATTGTGTTGAAATAAGGTCCAAAATGTCGTAAAATCAAAACAAAGCTTTGTATGCGCTTGTTACTACAACAAGCGCAAGCGCATCGTGATTGGCCAACGTGCCGCATGGAAGTCCTTTTCCAACGATTCTCTATGTCGTGTGTAGCGTAGCTATAGTTATATAGGGGGGGGAACTTGATCTGCCGCCGTGTGTACAATGTTTTAGTAAACAAAATAAAACAAAATAAAATAAAATAAAAAAAAATAAAAAAAATAAAAAAAAAAATAAAAAAAAAAAAATAAAAAAAAAAATAAAAAAAAATAAAAAAAAAAATAAAAAAAAAATAAAAAAAATAAAAAAATATTTCTATAGTTAAAATTTGTGCAATTCTTATTTTCATTCAATTCCTTGTTCCTATTGTGCAATTTAATTATATTCATATCAATAAATATTCTACCGAGAAAAAGACGTTGTCACGTAAAATCTTCGCCCGTAAAACCGACTTTACAGGCAACCAATTTTTTTTTTATTAATTATTAATTCGTAATATTGTATTACTTTTAATACTTTATCGTTACTCCAATCCATAATTATCGAAACAGAATAATATCGATAGTCGTATTTGCAACACGTTCACACCTCTAGTTGTCTCGCAGTCAACTAAAGTGTGCGAAGGAAATGTGGCCGCACCATAGAGTACTTTATATATGTACATATATATATATATATATATATATATATATGTAAGGCCGCACGAACTTTAACGCGACAAAATCCTTGATGTGCGGCGATTTACCGACAGCGCGGCGCGTTAACTCGATGATACAACGCGCTAACGCGAAGTATTTGGCCAGACGTGTCGCGACAACGCAAATCTTCGCGTTAGCGCGATAATGTGGCCCTAGCATTACATTGGGGGCATTCCAGCAGACTAATTGCAAAGTCATTTTTATTTATTTATTTACATTTAACCATGGGAAGTAATAAAATCTAATATTAAAATAAATTACTTTCAATGGTTAAAATTTATTCTGTGACGGTCGATAGCGATTAGTTTGCTGGAATGCATCCATTCTTTTCGAATTAGGCACAAGTATTCAACCGTTTTGTCGTTCTGCACTCCTCCATAATGTTTATCATTATGCCAAATCTAATTATTTAATTGTCTCAACAACAAAAAATAACTAAGACATTCGTGTGTGAAATATCTAAAGTAAAAAGTAGGAAAGGTTATTAGGTACCTATAGTGAAACTAAATTAGTCGCGTCGCGTATCGCTTTTCAGACGGCTTCTAGTCTAAAAGTGGCAATAGTGTAGTCACGGAGCAAAAGTGTAGTGCACGGAACGGCAACGGCGCGCTTAGCCGCTTCCGAGCCATTATTTTGAATTTTTTGGCTTATAATTTATAAAGTAAGAGGCCCAGAGATTTGAAATTTTGCCTCGTGTGTGCACAAATTATAACGTATTATTTGATCTTTAAAACGAAGCGCTATCTTATACAGATACACTAATTCACCATGTGTTAGCCCATGTTAAGTGCCACTAGCTTACACATACTTATCGGTTCGTAGCTCAAAAACCTTTTGAGTTAAAGTTTTGTAAATTTTTGTGCCTTATGCACAAATGCTGCACAAATTTTGAGGTATAATTCATAACCGTAGCTTAAACAATTACGAAGATACAGCTGTGCGAGCTGGAGACCCGTGTCTCCAGCTTACACACATAAAACAACTCATAGTAACGAAGTTGTGGTGGCACAAAAAATAGGACTGAAACGTTTGATTGCACATAATATGCACTAAAATATGGCATGCTTAGAATTTCTCTATGTCGAATGAGGAAGCTGTAGACATGGACACCGCTGCCGCGGCTGAGGCTGCAGCAAGCCGAAGCTACGGTGGTGAGCGAAAGCCATCTGCGACGATAGGCTCGCGTGGGACCGCCGGAGTCCCGCAGCGCCGGAGCCGTGACAGAAACCATGCCTGCCTGCATGCTGCATGCCTGCTTGCATTCTGCATTCTTGCTTGCATGCTGCATGCTTGCTTGCATGCTGCATTCTTGCTTAAATGCTGCATGCTTGCTTACATGCTGCATGCTTGCTTACATGCTGCTTGCTTTCTTGCATGCTGCTCGCTTTCTTGCGTGCTGCATGCTTATTACATGAATAATATTTTATATCATTAGATTATTATATCAAATGTATATATTATATTAAAAGTACATTATGATGATGATGATGCAATCCTGTTATCCCTCATCAGGGACATAGGGCTCGAAGAAGAGATTTCCACTGCTGTCGATCTTGTGCGGCAACCTCCAGGTCCTTCCAGCCGATATCAGCTGATGCAGCCTCTTTTTCAACTGATCGCCTCCAGGTGGTACGGGGGCGGCCCGGCCTTCTTTTCCATACGCTTGCCACGTTAACCCTTGCTTGGATAGATGGTTGTCAGGTCTCCGCAACACTTGTCCAATCCAGCGCCATTTCCTTGTCAGGATCTCCTTGTCGATGGGTTGTTGCTCAGTCATCTCCCACAGCCTTACATTAGAAATGGTTCGTGGCCAGTAAATCCCCAGTATGCGCCGCAAGCACTTGTTGACGAACACCTGCATCCGACTGGTTATTTCGTTTTTGACGAGCCATGTCTCGCATCCGTACAGGAGAACCGACTTGACATTAGAGTTGAATATTCGGATCTTTGTACGCCGAGTGATAACAGAAGACGTCCAGACAGGCTTCAGTTGCGCATATGCGGCTCTGGCTTTGTTGATGCGCGTTTCTACATCCGCTTCTGTTCACCCTTGCGGGTCTACGACGCTCCCCAGATAGGTAAAACGCTGCACTTGTTCGACCACCTCGCCGTTAACGTGTATGGGCGCTAGATCAGAGGTATTCAGGCGCATGTCTTTGGTCTTACCACAGTTGATGCGCAGGCCTTCCTTAGCAGCTTCGTTTGCGAGGTCATCGGTCTTGGACTGAAGTTGTTTACGTGATGTGGCGAGTAAAGAGATATCGTCCGCAAAGTCAATATCTTCAAGGGTCTTACCATGTAACCAAGGTAATCCTCTCTCTTCCTTGCCGGTTACTCTGCGCATCACGTCATCCAAGACTATTAAGAAAAGCAGCGGTGACAACAAACAGCCCTGTTTCACTCCCGCAGTGACTGTTATTGGGTCAGTTAGTTGGCCTTTATGCATCACTCGGCAAGAAGAACCCTCATAAAGGCATTTGATAATTTCTATAACCTTGACTGGTATACCTCTTTGCTTTAGGATTCGCCATATACTCGACCATCTCACCCGATCAAAAGCTTTTTCGAAGTCCACGAATAGAGTAAAGAGTTCGTTCCGCATTTCGGTGCACTGCTCCAGTATCATTCGCAGAACGTTGATCTGGTCCGTGCAAGATCGCCCCACTCTGAATCCACTCTGTTCGTCTCTTAGCGTGCAGTCAACCGCGCTTGTCATTCTGTCTAACAGGATCTTACATAAAATCTTGGAGCAAACCGGCAGCAAGTTGATTCCCCGCCAGTTGGAGCATTGAGACAGGTCGCCTTTCTTTGGTAGCTTGACAATAATGCCCTCCTTCCAGCTATCAGGCACTTGACCTGATTCCCACACAGCCGTCATCAGGGGCAACAGTATATCAGCCGTCACTTCCGCATTGGCTTTAAGTGCCTCTACCGGGATGCCATCATTGCCTGGAGCTTTGCCACTTTTTAGGCTTTTAATGGCCCGTGAAATTTCAGCCTTATCCGGAGGGTCAACTTTGATGTCTAAAACATCGCTTCCTGAGTCGACATCGTCGTCAGCTTCAGCTTCAACGTCCAGAGTGTGGAATACCTTTTTGAAGTGCTCATGCCATCTTCGCAGTTGTTGCTCCAACGTAGTGAGAAGCCTGCCCGCTTTGTCTACCACTGGCCGCGTATTCGGTGGTTTATTGCATAGCTCTCTACCGGCACGGTACAGCTCTCTGGTGTTTCCAGCGTGTGCCGCCAGTTCCGCTCTTTGGGCTATCGATGCAGCTCTAACACGCCTGTCTCTATCATAGTAGTAGTAGTACATTATATCAAATGAAATTATAGAATCTAAAATTATATTAAATGTTTATTATATTAAATCACTTGTTATATCAAATGAAATTATATTATCTGAACGTTAGACTATAAGTATTTATATCAAACATTACACACCCGTGCTATTACAGACTGAGAGTGTTGTATCAGGTGCGGCAGTACTTGAGTGTGGAGACAAGAATTTACCTTTGCGAGTCACTGATCCTATCAAAATTAAACTATGCTGATTCAGTGTTGGGTACGTGTTTACTAGCTCGCACTAAAAGAGTGATACAACGCCTCCAAAACTCTTGCGTCAGATTCTGTTTCCCTGTACCTCCAAGATCTCATATAACTCCATATTTAAACAACAATAACCTCATGAATATGGAAACTCGACGTAGGTTACATTTTGCTAGTTTGCTCTTTGCTGTAATAAAAGATAAAAGTCCACCATATTTATATGGAAAATTACAATTTACTCAACGCCAACGAATAAATGACAGATTAATTTGTCCAACTTTTAAGACTACTGCTTTTCGTGGCAGTTTTCGATATTCGGCTTCTAAGTGCTGGAACAACATTGTATTGTATTGTGGAGCCAATACTCAGACTATGTCTTATAGGTGGAGGACCTATACGACATAGTCTGAGTATTGGCTCCTTTAAAATCAGGTACAGGAAGCATTTGCTAAACATACAAAAAGCCGAATGACATTAATTTATTAATTATATTGGATTTTTATGTATAATTGTGTTGTTATGAATTTTTTGGATGTTTGGATTGCATTCTTATAGTGGTAATTATTGTTACTATTACTCAGTAGCTGACGAAAGCTTGAGTACTTACTGCATCTATGGCAGGGTTTTAATCTGATTTATTTTGTTAAGATTCATTAATGTTGTTAGTGTAGCTGTGTGCACAAAAGATAGCAATTTGTTGTGAGTGTATGGCCGGACACCATCTGTTTATTTTTTATATTTTTATAAATGGTATCCGCAGAATACCAGCGTCGTGGCACTTGTGCTTCGGCTTAGGCTGAGCGGGGACCTATTTGGCATGTTTTTATATCTGTATTTTTATTCTGTCTATGCTTAGATTAAAACAAAAAGGGAAGATACGGCATGCGCCTACTTGGAGTCAATCAAAATATAGTCTTACTCAACTGACACGCATTTGACGTCTCTCGGTCGCTTCTCAACAGACGAGTACGTACGACCGATTCCGATGCAACTGCGGAGTAGCGTCTTTCTCTTTTTCATACAGCAGAATATCCGCAATAGTACGATGTCGCCTGTTCGCTCGGCAAATTGCGACTGAAGTGAAATTGTGCCTTTAGGCCTAATTTTGGCGGCTCACTCACGAGAAGGTAATGCCGTATCTTCCCTTTTTGTTTTAATCTAAGTGTCTATGTCTAGTTGTTGTATATTATGCCATATAAACTTTTATACTTTCTTTCTTTCTTTCTCAAATTATAAACTACAACCACCCTCAGTTATTGCTCTTGCTGTTAGCGAAAACCGCATAAAATCCATTGCTTGGTTTGGAAGAAGAAAGCGGAGCCACAGACACACTTTAAATATGTAATGGTGATAAAAATGTACTTCTAAACTTACTAGAGTACTTACCCCTGACACGTACCCAGCAGTGCGCTTCTGTAAAGGCTACATTCAAAACTCTGTCCTGAATCCGCAGTGAGTTATCATTATCAAATACGCTTTCTCTCACTCTTAAATTTCCTACTTGGAAATAACATAAATACCCCAAATTCTTATTTTAAGGTTTTTATAAATTATAAAGACTATTTCAGAAAAAAAAATTAAATTTCGCCCAGAAACAAAAAAGTGCAAAAACAAAAAAATTTCGACCAAAAACTTCAAAATTTCAATTCTTCTAAAACTTAGTATAAACATAATTTGGACCTAAAAATACACAAAAACAAACTTTTCGGAAAAAAAAATCTAGCAAAATTCTTCAGTAAATTCACTTCAAAATTTTTTCAGTAACCTAACCTAACCCTAACCTAACTATAATAATGTCGTCCGCCGATCGTCGACTGTCTCGCGATGGGCCTCCCGAACGCAGTGCAACGCCCATCCTGATTTGT
The DNA here is from genome assembly GCA_963921215.1 of Scoparia ambigualis. Taxonomy (NCBI): domain Eukaryota; kingdom Metazoa; phylum Arthropoda; class Insecta; order Lepidoptera; family Crambidae; genus Scoparia; species Scoparia ambigualis. The sequence continues at coordinate 5,911,747 of OY992525.1, read as the reverse complement.
CAGAGGCAGGAAAAGGTGAAAGACGTGCCGTCCTTTATGGAAGTCGTCGGCCACCTCTGCTTCCAAATCAGGAGGGCGGTCACTGCCGGTAAATCGGTGATTAAGGCCCACAAAGAATTGATTGTCGACGCGGCGAGCGAAATTGAAAACTGTTTGGAGATGTTGCCTACCCTTTACTTACCTGAGCAACACAGTGACCACAGCGTTCGAGAGCTGTCCGATAAACTTGATAACGGCATGGACGCGGTGATTAGCATGCAGAACGATATGGCTGCGGAGGTCCGAAAAGAGGTTTCGCAGAAAGTGGATGTGCTCCTAAAACAAGGTGAGCGCCTCGAGGACCTCGTACGCCTGTCCGGAAGCATGCTGACCGCCGCGCTCAAGGACCAGCACCAACACCCGCTGGCCCATAGCTCGATGTCGGAAGCTCAACTAGTCCAAAAAGTTTCTACCCCTACCCCTATCCCTACTTACGCTAGTGTTCTAGCGAAAGCCTTACCCCCTACACCCGAAACATACCCCGCCATGATCGTCTCATCCTTTAACTGTACGCTGAAGCCTCCGGAAGTGATGTCTCTCTGGAAGAAAGAGATATCCTTCCGGAAACACAAATACGCGCCAGTTAAAGTGTTGCCGATCCCTAATGCCAAACTCAGGGTCGAGTTCGAGAGCAGAGAACAATGCTAAGACCCCATTGCCCGTCATGCCGACAGTTCTAATTTCGTTGCAGAACCAGCGAAGCGACGACCAGCACTCCTAATCCTAAAGGGGATATCTAAAGATGTCACCCGCGAGGAATTAGTGGAGGTCCTCGTGACTCAGAATAATAAATAAAATAAAATAAATCTTTCCTACAATCACACCAATTATCTAGCCCAAGAGAAGCTTCGAAGAAACCCGTTAAATGGTTACTAGACAACGGATAAACATACTTAAAATACTTAAATACATACTTATCATACATAGAAAACACCCAGACCCGAGACAATTTAGAAAACAATAATTTCTAAATTGACCCGACCGGGGTTCGAACCCGGGACCTCAGAGATGGCGACACCATGAAAACCGGTGTACAAACCACTCGACCAAGGAAGCCGTCAGAATGATGTTGAGCTGTCCCGCATATGTTTTCTGACCTCGAACAGAAACCCGGTGTTGTACAACGCCGTTGTTGAGGTTACTCCCGAGATGCGGAAAACCATCCTCGCTCTCGGGAAACTCAATGTGGATCACAGTAGGGTCCACGTTGAAGACTTCAGCAGGTTTGTACAATGCCACCAGTGTCTTCAATATGGCCACACCAAAGCTAAGTGTAAGTCAGAAAAGAAACCCTGTGCCCATTGTGCTAGCCTGGGGCGCCACCGAGTAACTGAGTGCCCAAACAAGAACAACCAGGCTAAGTGTTATAACTGCTCGGCACACAATTTGCGCATGGGCACAAGGGTGGACACTAACCATAATGCAACAAACACAAAAGAATGTCCCCGTATAAAGTCCATGGTTCTGCGTCTGCAGAATCAAACGGACTACGGTAACTAACTAGCTAACTTCAAATAGAACATTCTAAATTAAACCATTAAATCCAACAAACTTAAATTAAACTAAACTTAACCAATTTAAATTTAAAATCATAAATCACAAACAAAATTAACTCATAAATCTTAATAAACCTAATAAAATTACTTAAAACTTAAACAAACTTAAACTTAACTTACTTAACGTTAAAAAACATTAAAATACACAAAAAAAAAAAAAAAAAAAAACTTATTTAATCCAAATAAACATATAAATTAACTTAAACTTAACTTACAAGATTCTTAAAACTATAAATAACAGACAAAATAACCAAAGATCATTATAATCAAAAAATTAACTATAGTCGCATAAAATAACATATTCTTTAAATAAATAAATAGAAACGATGAAACCTAGAAATAATCAATAAATAACACACTCCAACATGCACTAAAACTTATTAGTTAACTAAATAAACCATCCTATAAAACAATTCTAAAATCAAAACTCTAAATAAATTAAACTAAAATCATTAACTTTAAAACAACTTAACAAAATCTTAAAACATATCAATAAATTAAAAAAAAATTTTTCAAAACAATTTTAACATTAAAATTCTTAAAAACTTAGCCCAAATAAAACCTACAAATACCTTAAATAATTCCATCCTTAGTAATTAAAAATTTCTTTTTAAATCTTTATCTTGTTTCCTTCTTCCCCTTCCATTCCTCCTATTTTCCTATCAAGTGCCCAGCAATTAAACTAGAAGTGGACCTTAAGTCCACTTAAAACTTTTTAAATAAATGTAGGACTCTTAAGTCCCCTTCAAAATTTTGGCACTATAATTTCTAAATTTCCGATTTTCCCAACTGTCCCTAAAAAATCCCCCAATATCCCCAAAAATTCCCCTATCCAAAATTGATCCTTAAAAGCCCCATTTCGTTAGAAAAATCGCCCAAATTGTCCTATTTCTGATCATGTTAGAAAAATACCAATGTCCCATACTGCACCTCCTAAAGGAAACATTTGCCTCATAATAGCCTTAGGTCTCAAGCCAATTACTAAAAAAAAAAAATATAAAAAAATACACTTTCTCTGAATTCCTACCTACCTACAAACGTCGCAGAAGTCACACTTGATCGGAACGAACGGCGAGTTTACGATCGAGCTTTAGAGAAACGACGTGCTGAAATAAATAATAATACCTAGCTGTTGCCCGCGACTTCGTTTGCGAGGATTACACTATGCCATACTAATATGTTACCGGTATAAAAAGTTATCTCCAAGTATATTATTATTCTATAAATTTTTATAAAATCTGAAGAAGATACTTTTATTCATGATATTTTAAAATATTGAATTTTATAATAGTTTTAGAGTTGTTTTAGACATGGACTCAATACGTCCATGCATTAAGATAAGTCAATAACTAATATTTTGTTTTAAAGGTAAAAACTGTTTGATTTATTTACATTTTTTAAGTGTTATTATTATTAGCTACAACAAACACTGTCTCAAAACGTCAAAAGGTGTGGGGTTTTTTGTGTCCATGTCTACAGCTTCCTCATTCGACATAGAGAAATTCTAAGCATGCCATATTTTTGTACATAATATGTGAAATCAAACGTGTCAGTCCTAATTTTTGTGCCACCACAACTTCGTTACTATTAGTTGTTTTATGTGTGTAAGCTGGAGACACGTGTCACCAGCTCGCACACGCCCGTTAAGACAAACCAGTGAGGATATTGTTTTAGACTATAGCCAGAAATTTTGTGCATAATTTGTGCACTAGGAACAAAAAAAACTAACCATCATACTCAAATACTGTTGAAACTACGATCATAAAACTGTGTGCGAGCTGGAGACACGGGTCTCTGGCTTGGAGAGCTGTATCTTCGTAATTGTTTAAGCTACGGTTATGAATTATACCTCAAAATTTTGTGCATAAGGCACAAAAAATTTCAAAACTTTAACTCAAAAGGTTTTTGAGCTACGAACCAATAAGTATGTGTAAGCTGGTGACACGTAACACGGGCTAACACATGGTGAATTACTGTAACTGTATAAGATAGCGTTTCGTTTAAAGATCAACTAATACGTTATAATTTGTGCAAACACGAGGCAAAATTTCAAATCTCTGGGCCTCTTAGTTTAAAAATTATAAGCCAAAAACTGTTTTCCCGCCAAAAAATTAAAAATAATGGCTCGGAAGTGGCTAAGCGCGCCGTTGCCGTTTGTAACCTCCCCCTCTCTTTTATAACTTACTACCCCTTAAATCTAAACCTTTTCCACCTATATGCCTAGCTACCTTATAATACATACACACATCCTCGCCGCTTTACCTTAACTTAAATTATTATCTAATTCTTAAAACTAAATAACCTAATTTATCTACAATCTAATGGTTGTGTCCGGAGTTTTGTAGAGTGTGTAGCGTTTGTATGAAGATGGAACCTTAGCATAGCTTAATTCTATTTGCAGTGAATTTCAGTCAAGCAATGTAATATTATAATAACTACTATTTTGGCCAGATCGTCTAGTGAACCCTCCGTTGTTAACCGCATTTAAGTAACTCAAGTTCTTTCGTGAAAGTTTAGTAATTGGCTTATCCCCGTGTTAAATTATTTTCTCCTGACCTAATTACCTACCAGTCTATAAATCATAACATAAATATGTGTAGCCTAGCAATGACTCCGTCTGAACTGTGACCTAAATCCTTCACTGCAGCTGCGGGGAAGATTTGTAACCACTCAAAGGTAATCAGATGATAGCTTAGCTTGTAGGTATTATTATTTATTATCAGTAGCATGATACATAAGAAGCCTGGTGCAATTTATGAGCCCCACCGCCGCTCCATAGCGTACTGTACATCTCATGGTTTAATTACAGTTCCGTCACATTGGCTTTAACTTTAATTATTAGCTTGTGCCTTTAATTCTTTAAACTGAGAATTTACATCTCTCCTCAAATTTAATTTCATTTTACATTATGAACTATGTGTTAGCAATTTAAATTCTTATTATTCCACATAAATCAATAGAGTTTATCTCAAGGCTGGCTATCATCCAAATATCCTTCTCACATTAAGAACTTAATTATTCAATGCAATAACTTATATTCAGTTCCGTAAAGGGTGGATAATTTAATCAAACGCCACTTCAGGCGGTGGCTAAAGTAGAATGCTATTAATACAGGTAAAACTACTTTTATTTACTCTTAGTATTTATTATACAGGTCTTGTAAAGTTCCAATATAACTACATTGGATTGGCTGCATTGGCAGATTATTACATCTTAAGTTTATTAAAGGATGTTTAATTCATTCAATATCCTTGACTTTAGGAAGTGAACTGAAATAGAAGACTATCATTTGAAGTAAATTACTTTGGGTTACTCTTAGTGTTCATTATACAGATCTTATAAAGTATAAGTACATCTCAAGTTTATTGAAAGATGTTTAATTTCTTCAACATCCCTGTCTTTTAGGAAGAGAACTTAAGTTAATTATTTTTTCATTAACTTCCACCCTCTGTCTCTCAGACTGAGTGGTTAATTTGATAGACTACTAAATCATAGTTAGTATACCTTTAGCAGGTAGTAAATTAGGTAGTTAATTATCCCTGTTAATCATTAAATAAATTACATTTAGAAGTTATCTTTTACTCACTTTAATAAGTATAAATTAGACTGTACTAGGTATTAGTCTGATTGATTAGATTGTTCCCATCAAATATTTCTATGTTTCATATTATTAGAAGTAAGTACTTACATATCTTCAGAGGTCTATTCAAATGGTATTAGTAGACCATTGTCAGGCTAATTAGCTGGTTGTTATCAATCAATTATTTCTATGTTTCAGATTATTAGAAGCTCATAGCTTGCAATGTCTTCTTTCAACGACTTATCCTAGGTTCTAAACTGGTTTTAGTTGTTCAGTTTGTATCAGCTTATTTTTGCTAATAGGTATCGGATGTAAAATTTTCCATACTTTGAAGAGTATAGCCATGTGAGATCGTATTGCATCCCAGGGAAAGCTAACAAATGCCTGTTTGGTCATTTCAGTGTTAGAAATCAAACATCACAGTACGACTAAGCTTATTTGCTATAACTTTTTAGTATTTTTCTTGTAATAGGAAACCAGTCTAGACTTTTAGGTATTCCAAAGTAATGATGGTACGATATTATCATGCTTCTATTAATTATTTAAAATGAATAATTAATTGGTAACAACTTTAGGGAAACAATTAGAATTTTATCGGCCTACGGTAACAGATTATTTGCCCAGCTAGGACCCACATCACTTCATCATAATTTTATTTAGCGCCGTAACTTAATTATCCCTACCTTATTAGTCTGAATTAATAACTAACCATATATATATCCGCCTACCTATAGACTCCTACAACTTTCCTCACTTGAAAATGCCTATATTTTGTCGAACTAACAGTCCCTTTTGTGTACCTTGCAAACTAGGCCAAGCCTCATTTAATTTAAATTCGTGGTGTGTGGTGAGAGTCGCATTGCCCCTGAAAGCAACTAACTCCTAAATGTTCTATCAGTCGAGCCAGTATATTCAGTGTGTTATTTTCCTATCACTACACTGTATGTATGGAGGTAGACTCGAGATTGGACTGGGTCATACGGGTCTACCTCCAGCTAAATGGTGTCTGACCTATCTTCAACTTTCACTAGGGAGACAACTGTCTCTCCCCCATTACTCCGTCGAAGATAGTGTATTGTTTAGCGTAATAGTGTAAAACGCCGATCTTATTAAATACAATCAAAGATCATCCAGACCGAAGTCTGTTGAAAGGTACATAGGTTTTTGTTGCCACCGTTATTCGTTTCCGCCGATGTACCCCAGAATACTTCATTCCGTTAACGGATTCGAGTTGCGATCGCAATAGTTTACTTTATTAATAACTTTCAATTTCACAAATCTTAATTAATATCGCAGCTCGAATATCACTTAGCGCACTATCAAAGCTCGGACGCTATTTTTCCCGTATGAGTCGTACCGCACTCTTAAGTTGGACCGCACCGCTGACGTCCCAAAACTGAATGTCCGCTAATTTTCCGCCCTTTTCCCAAGCATCTTAACTTTCGCGCCCCGCGCGCCTAAGATTTGCCCGCGCGAGTCCGCTTTTCTTCCCTTCAACCAATCGCTAGCCGCTTCCCCGATCCCCCCTGCCTTCGCGCCGCGCCACGTGGAGCTATCATCCGACCTCTCTTTCTGTCTTTTTCTCAACCTCTCGCTCGCTCATTGCCGCTTTCGCCGCGCAATTCTAAAATTTTTCCATAATCTAACCAAATCTCGTCCGACAGCCAATATTTCATCTTTGAATATCTAAATATAGCCTTCTATTAACACTTCCCTCTTAATAATCCTCCACTTAAGCCAATAATCCTATATTTTGGGAAACTATCAAAAGTTCCGTATTCCGACCATAGATGGCGTCCGCCCGTAGGTGAACCACTTTGCCGACCCCAGAGCAGTCCCCGCGAAACTCAAAATAAAATACGGTCCTAGTCAACCTAGCAACCTTACGCGAAGCCCAAATAAATGACTTCCGCTAGACGCCGCCTATGTCGCAAGGGACGCGCAGAGCAGTCCCCGCGAAATTCAAAATAAAGAAGTCAAACTAGCAACCTTATGCGAAGCTTACGTAAATAACTTCCGCTAGACGCCGCCTATGTCGCAAGGGACGCGCAGAGCAGTCCCCGCGAAATTCAAAATAAAGAAGTCAAACTAGCAACCTTATGCGAAGCTTACGTAAATAACTTCCGCTAGACGCCGCCTATGTCGCAAGGGACGCGCAGAGCAGTCCCCGCGAAATTCAAACTAAAGATAAAGCGCTAGACCATTGACCATTATTCTGAACTAGTTTATTATTCCCTTTTTCATGCTTATTATATTAATGGTGCTACGCATTAATATTTATTTTAATGCTACTCCCACACATTCCTTACTAACGGACGGATACCATTCATTCTGTACCGTTACAGCCGCCCCCGATAGAATTTAAGCAGATAAAGTACCACTCTTATCTGCGGCGAATTATATCTTAACCCTGTACTTAATTAAGTACAAAATAGCACGTCCTTCCTTGCTAACCCCATTGTCATCCTAGCCCTCTTCCTCAAAGATATTCCTACTATTTATAGTTCCTTCCCAATCCCTAATGACTCCTTCCTCAATAAGCATTCTCATTGCAAAAAAGCCCACACCCCTCATTCTATTCAACTGACACAAAATCATAATCGCATACCCAGTTCTCGTGTTCGAAACGAAATCCCAGTAAACTTAGTCTCGGTAAATATTTCCCAATAACTTAGACATCTACCATTTCTTTAATCATACACAACCTCCGAATAATGATTTGCCTTTTGTTTACCATCATAACAACAAATCATATTATAATATAAATCAATATAACAGTCTCTTGCGCTGTCTACTAACGCCCCCTAGCGGAAACTCTTCAACTCTATGACGATTCCGACGTAAAGTTTATAACATCTTCCGAACCATTCAATTATTCTATTCTTTAAATTATTTTCCTAGAATAATTTCAAGTACATCTGTCATCATGGCCTTCTTTTAACTTACGTCTTTTCTTACAACTTGTTCCGCATCTAAATGTTGCAACCTAGGGATCGAACCTGGGATCTTTCGTGGGTGAAGCATCAACCACTTCGCCGTCATGGTTTTAGTTCCAACTAGGCTAATGAATAATTATTAATAATTTGAATTAATACTTTCCTTCATACTTCAACGCTACCAATCTCATCTTAGCTTATATAATTACCTAAGATAACGAAACGTCAGAACAATTGTCTACCTCAAGCAGGGATCGAACCCGCGTCCTCCACAATCCCTAATTAGCTACTTCTTTAAACCGAAACCTATTTTCCTCTCCGCGGATAAGAAATCTTAACCAAACCCCCATATCAACCAAAACCAGTAGGCATACCATCATCGCCCAAGAGTTATAACTTTATTTTAGATGAGATACATCTAATGTCTAATCCTACAAATAACCGAGATAGAATACTAGACTCGCTTCCGTCCGGTACGCAGTGACACCCACTCACCGTGCATACAAATAGAGGTCTTAACGCCTTACAATAAGGTTGTCGATCATAAATACTTAGGAAAAACTCATTCACTCCAAGGGGGTACGCATCTCGAAACACGTCCTTGAGTTTTGAACTAGCTACACCGTAGTTCAGATCTATTAGAAGTTTGTGTGCTATGTATATCCGTCTAACTGTCAATGTATACGTCATCGATAAGTACTCGTAAATACCCCGGTACGCGTTGGACATTGTATACTAATTGACAAGTACTGAGCTTATGCGTATAAGCAAATACTTATCCCAAAACCTATCCAATAACTATGTCTCATTCCTAGTTATTACTATGTATGAAAGACAACATTTAGTATCATTTGCTAATATAAAATATGTCAATAACCCCTTAACTTTCCTATACCTTTGAAAATTTTCATTTTCTTATTAAATTAAACACAACGGTAACTATATAGTTACCGTTGTATATAGTTGTGGGGGCGGATAATATTATCCGCCCCCACAACTTTACTTAACTTCCTACCTTTTATATTACTAATAACGGTCAAATCGGTAAATAATAAGTCATTAAAGGTGACACTTCGTCTTAGTATTCATGGTAATTAATATCGTGAGTTCCTTCTCGTATTTACTGAATTCCAAACTGCGTGATTCAATAGTGCTAGTTTCTTTTTATTTTTATTTTTTATTAGATGATTTTAATTTTACACTCGCACAAGACACATTATTAAGATGGTAATCTCCCGAATGTTTGTAACTCTAATTGGTTACTCCTTAATTACTCTACTCTACTTTCAGCCTTCCGTCCAGATTGTAAAATTCCCCAGTAGCGCGAGTTCCACTGATAACGCTAAAATGAAATGCTATCAATAACCTCATTTCCGCAGCTACCGGTAATATCTCTCTGTTGTTTAGTCAAGCATATTTACCCTGGTCCACACTCCATAAGGCGTCCTCGAATGGAATTACCCTACAGCAGAATTCTCACAACTTTTAGAAAGGCTAGTTTAGGAAATGAAGCTAAATGGAAACCACTTAATTTTATTGTGTGCTGAGTAATTCCCACTTCTACAGCACAGTTCCGAAACTTCGATTCAATTACTTCACCAGGTAAATCAAACAACCCACACGCTTAACTAAGTTCTATTTGTGCCCAGTGCGACTAAAAAATATTCGAACACCCTAAACAAGCTACTTTTACTAATTTAACAGTGCCAATTAAGAATGCTCCCTTGTGTCATCTATAATTTTATTGTGTGCATAGACGACCAAAGACCTCGCTTTCAGCATGCCTTCTTCGTTGGACCCGCTTAGTTAAATACTCTAATCAAAATTCTAAAGTTACAATTGAAAATGTCAAAAGTTCGAATATTATGCAATAGAGAATTTCTCTAACATAGTTACTCCACCTCTTCGCACTATTTAGTCAGGCATATTGCAATTCAAGTATTTATTTTAATTTATAATGACCTATCTTCTCCACCCCTGTTCACATACTTTAGCCATCCCTATCCACAGCTGCGGTGAAGATAATTAGTTAATGAACAAAACATCCTATAAACATTCTATGTTACTACCGCAATCACAAGAAATATTTACTAGAAGGATTATCTATCATACAGCTGACTATAACAAAATGAGTCCCCCTTATCTTTCTCCGTTCCTCTTCTAACGTAGAAGACAACAACAGACAATTAACAATTAATTACTTATAATTTAGAACAACCCTAGGTAAAACGCTACCACAAAACTAGTATAGAACAGAATAATACTAACCGAAGTAAACTTTTGTATTCACACTTGCAAATAAAATATCTTTATCTTTCCGTGATGAATGATTTTGATAACACTATTTCATCAACTCAATGTCCCGGCCTACATATGTGAAAACTGCCAATTAATTAGTTTGTTTATAACAATCTAGATGCAACATGTAGTTTACATTAAACTAACAATTTTAAGGTTGTGTCTTAATTCCGACAATAACCTTCATTAGCACTAATTTTAATCATCTACAATTACATCACGTACATACACTCGGCGTCAAAAAAATCGCACCTTTTAAAAATCATCTTTAAAAATTCTTAAACCTTATGTAGAGGATAGTGTTGGGTATCATTAGAAAGGTAACAAAAAGGAGTATCAAAAAACAATTAAATTTAACTTTCTGTTTAATTATAATTATACAAACAACATTAAAATTAATAAAATAATAAAAATCCTTAATTAAGTCCTAATTAACAACAGATAATTTACAAAGAAAAATGTACAAAAAGTGTCTTAAAATTAACTTAAAATCTAGTGTTACCCCCCCTTGCCCTGATCACGGCTTCCATACGGTCCCTCATGGACCTCACCAACTTCAGGAGCTCTTCTTGAGGGATAAGCCCCCATTCTTCAATCACCGCGTCTTGGAGCTCCTGTAGAGTCGAAGGAGTTGGATCCCGAGATCGAACCTTACGTTTAAGATGGTCCCAGAGGTGCTCTATAGGATTCAGATCCGGACTTCGCGCTGGCCACTGCATCACAGAGATTTGGGACCTCTGCAAGAAGTCGCTCACGATGCCTGCAGTGTGAGCGCGAGCGTTGTCGTGCATTAATGTGAACCCCTCGCCAAAAGATTCGGCAAAGGGGACCACATGCACTTCCAGGACCTCAGTGACATAGCGGCGAGCAGTCAGCGACCCTTGTCCGCGAGCACCTCCAGTCCGGGAGACGCAGACAAGGTCGGTTTTGCCGGCAGCAGACATACCGCCCCAGAACATGCAGGATCCGCCACCATATTCCACCGTCTCCTGGATGCAGGCTTGGGCGAAACGTTCACCCTGCCTCCGGTATACTCTTCTCCGTCGGTCGTTGCAGAAAAGACACACTCGCGTCTCGTCTGAGAAGAGAACAGCTCTCCACTGCTCAAGGGTCCAATCGACGTGGTCACGAGCAAACTGCAAGCGGGCTCGCCGATGCGCTGCAGTCAATTTTGGACCCGTAGCAGCTCTGTGGGCCGCTATCTTCTTCTCCTTCAATCTTCTTCTAACCGTAGATACGCTTACGGTGCGTCTGCGAACTGCCTGGAGCTGCTGTTGCAACTCAACAGCGTTGGAGAAACGATTTCTCAAAGAGTTCGACACAACGAACCGGTCGTCTCTTTCCGAAGTGCAGCGACGTCTACCCGAACCGTGTCTGCGGATATAGCCACCGGTCTCTATGAAGCGCTGGTACACTCTTCGAACGGAATAACGGCTCAGGTTCAGTTGCCGGGCGACATCACACTGCCGCACCCCTGATTGCAGTAGTGCAACCACTTGAGCGGCTTTATCAGCTGTGGTATCCATCAAAATCTGTGCGTGTGTCCTCTTCAACGGTTGAATAGCGAATGACCCACATTGAACCCGTGTTGACCGTTTTATACCCACAAAGGAAGCGCAACCAGCAACTCTCACGGGTAGCAAAATTTGCATCGAATTTTTGTGACACTTTATTTGTTGCATTAGGTTTTATTTGATAATGAAAAGTAATGTTTTTTATTAAGTTAATTAAGTAACCTTGTAAATAAAATCATAATTAATGCGACTGCATGTGCATATCAAGAGTAAATGACATTTGAAAGTGATTTTCTAAGAGGTGCGATTTTTTTGACGCCGAGTGTATTAGATGCCAATAATCCAGATTATTTAAGAATTCTAACAATTCATAATAATAAATAACCAAACAAGATAATCCCGCTTGTGACAGTCTGCGCTGACCTTCCCACAAGTCAAAACCGCGTTTCGTTCGTCTTATCATCTCTAAACCCGTAGACATTTACTTTGTACTAAAACAAATTATTGAGTTAATAATTATTTGTCAATTGTTAAGCAACCCTATTTAATTTCATAATAATAATTTTAATATAGCAGTATTAGAATATTATTATCAGTGGTCGGAGTAGGTATATTGAATTAAGGTCACTGACATCAAACGTATATGTTAATATGGATACTCCTCCGAGTTTCCGGATTATTATGATAAAAATACCGAAACATCGAAATTATTACATGAAACTAGTTAAAAATGTATCAATACTCTCAACGCTATGCTGCTAGTGGCGTAGATGACCAGAATTTAATAGTAAAAAATGACTGGTGTGTAAAAACCTTGTTGTAGTAAAAGTGTTGGAGTAAAAGCCTAAGCATGTATAAAATGATATAATAATAATATTCATTTCAACACACGACATCCGGCAAACAGGGTCTTTTGTCCTCTTATCTCTATGCTCAACGCATCTGACCAATTAGAATCAAGTATCCAGGATGACTCATTGACTGTTTGTTCGAAAACAATGCGCTCGCACCGACATCCAGACCAAGTGGCTCACTCACTTATTTCGGTTCGTGGAGTGCGCTTATTTTATGTGTTGTGAATATCTTGACTTGACCCTGGCATGTTTACTGTCTTCTGAAATCTACTTAAAACGACGAATTTGGCTTATAACTACGGACATCGATTTATTACTCTTGGATTGGGCCCATTTGAAGTTGTTTTTGTACGGGTAAGTTTTAATTATTTTCACTATTTAAGAAGGTTTTAGAACTTGGAAACAGTTAAAAAAATCACTTTATAGCAATCATCACAGCGCATGAGAGTCCGGTACGCACACCGCAGGGCTATCACCGCTTCAGTTAAAAAAACACTTTATATGAAACAGAATTTCATTATCGACTTTACAGTTGTGTATGTATATATTGTAAATTTAAATCATTGTTTTAGGTGAGATATAAATAAATATGGCAAAGGTCAAGGCTGAAACAGTGCAAAAGTGGTTATTGCACTATTCTGAGCTACTTTACGATAACGCTAGTGGCACTATATACTGTACAAAGTGTGAAAGTCATTTGAAAGCTGTGAATAGAGGCAACATTACCAAACACATTGAAGGCGCTGTACATCAAGGAAAATTGAAGAGACCGCAAGAGGAATTTTACTTCGACCTCATTAAGTTCCTGATTCTATGCAATATTCCTTGGTCGCAAATGAAAAATCCAGCGTTCAAAGAGTTTTTTCAGAAATATATGTGCAGTACTTGTTGTTGCGTTTGTACCAATCGTAAAGTGGTTGACGAATCACAGTTACGAAAAGTTTATTTGGAGAAGTTTTATAGGAATAAAATCAATTCGATTTATGAAACTAATAAAAATGAGAAACTATGGATATCGCTGGATGAGACAACAGACATTTTTGGTCGATACATAGTCAATTTCCTAATAAAACCATTGCATCCTAGTAATAGTGCAGGCCGGCCTTATTTGATTGCTTGTAAAATGCTAACAGCAGTAAATGGACAAACAATAACACAATTTGTACTGCAATGTCTAGAAAATTTATGGCAAAACACTTTTGAAGCGAAAGTTGACAATATTTTAATGCTTTGCACTGACAGTGTAGCGTACATGCTATCTGCAGGGCGAAATTTAAAACATTACTTACCTGAAATGAAGCATGTGACATGTTTGGCGCACGCTCTTCATCGTGTAAGTGAGCAGATAAGGTCAGAATACAACGATGTTGATATTCTTATATCAAATGTTAAAAAAGTATTTTTAAAGGCTCCTAGTAGGGTAAACATTTTAAAAGAAAAATATCCTGACTTACCGTTGCCTCCGCAATCAGTCATTACCAGATGGGGTACTTGGTTACAGGCAGCATCTTACTACGCTCAACATTTAGATAAAATAAAAGAAGTTTTATCCTGCTTGAGCAGTTCTGATGCTATAGCCATACGAAACGCAAAAAACATTTTGGAAAAACAAAATTTAGAAAATGATTTAAAATATATTGAAGAAAATTACTCTATTATACTACTAGCCCTAAAAGAGTTACAAAAACAAAATTTATCTCTAGCTGATTCACTTTTAGTATTTGATCAAGTAAGGGCTACGCTTAACGAGTGCAATAATGAGAATATAAAAAATAAAATAGAATCAGTTATGGAACGAAATCCAGATTTAGATACAATTAGAGAATACAGCGAGAGTATTGAAAAAAGCGTAGCAAATAATCAGAAACTTTATTTCAAATTCGCTCCATTGACATCTACAGATGTTGAACGATCATTTTCCACTTACAAATGGATCTTAGATGTTAAAAGAAATAGCTTAAAATTAGAAAATATTGAAAAAATTATAGTTATTTATTTTAATTGTATAGAGACAGAAAATCAAAATGTAGAACTTGTAACCGATGAGGATTAAAAATAATTATTTTTAATAAAACTGTAATAATGATTATTTGTATTAACAATAAACAATTTTGTTTGCTTACATATGGTTTTTTATTTTATTACTCTATTTACCAAATTTTTGGAAACTCCGGTACATTCCGGAAGAAATGCATGTCCATGTTATGATATCATGACGCAAGTATCTAAAATCAATATACCTACTCCGACCACTGATTATTATAAATCCCGAACATCTTTATTTATTATAATCAACATTACCGGTTAAAGTATTTGAATGGCCTAGTGCGAACTAGGTTTCAGGTCGCACCTCGGGAAAATAAATTTACTATTGACTCTAAAATCTACTACTAATAAATTTATTATTTTCTTCTGACATATAAAGATAGGCTATGACTCTAGGTCGGGTTTAGTAAACTTTGAACTAAGGCTACCTCCACGATAACCTCGGTTAAATATATATATCCGCAAAACGAAATATGTCCAATACAGCCGATTTTACAAAATTTAAATTATGCCACTAAACAGTACGTGTCCCAAGAACGTCACACATCCGAAACCCATTTCAGTTCTAATGTCTTTACCCATCTACATTAAAATTTGTACCTGTCGACGCGAGACAACATCTAAATAATTACCTTGTATGATTCGAATTGTGAAGTATTGTAATCTCGATAACGCAATATCAGGGATTTACTTATTAATAAATTTTTCTCTAAGAGATTTATTCTCAGCTCGCAATGTCAGTCGCTTTATTTCCGGCTTGAATGTTTCTGCGGATTATGAGTTTAAAATTATCCTACAACTTAAAATCGTGGTATATAAAATCGATCACTGTTTTATAAGTAGCTTGTGTTAACTTTCAAAATAATAAAACGAGTTACTATTGATTATGACGTGACATCCGCCCGCAACTCGCCTTTATAATTGATGTGATAACATACGCTATTGTTATCCCTATAGCGTAACAGTGCTATAACTCGTTAATTTAGCAGTTAAATCTCGACTTCAAGCCAGTCAACTATTTTTTCTTTTTCTCTACCACTATTATAATATTTTTCTTTCGACCCCTATTTTGCTCCCAAGCTCAATTAATATCCACCTTCCACAATTATCCATCATCCGTTTAGGTATCCTCGAGAAGCATTTCTTTTTTTTTTCTACTAATTCGCCTATCGTATTCCTACTAACATCTCTTCAGCATATATAATTTCTACCGTTCCTCAATTAAATAAAATTAAAGCCGGCTCTAAGATAATTATAAATATAAAATTTTAGTGTCGTGTGTGTGTAGAATCAAACTTCGACTAGTCAATGATCCCTAGTAAGTCGGCATGGTTGCCCTAGAAGAACCATCAACTAACCAAAGCTAGTGTCTGGGATACACGTCAGAATATTCTCCTTCGGCACTACCCGATTAGTCAGTACCAGCCTCTTGTACAAGTGCCTCTTTCGATTTACCCACAAGCAAAGCTGCTGGCTTATGTAGACGCGGTCAAGCATCCGATTCAATGGTTTTTGTCTGTAAAATGGGTGATTATGTTTTGCTTTGTGTACTGTAATTGAGTATTGTAACAAGTACTGATTGGATATGATTTATAAAATATATATAATATTTTGTAGTAGAATAAACTCACTACACCCTATCCTGTGCTATGCTACCACTAGTATACCTCCTACACTTTCTCACACAACACTTAACTAGTAGTATCATTTTTTTTTTTTTTTCAACATCTTAATCGTTCAACGGAGATAGACAATTGTGCAAGATACTCTTCTTAATAGGCTAATCCAACCCAGTGAATTTAATGATTTATCTATCTCTACCTATCCTAACTAATTAGTCATGTAGTAAGGTCTTTTCTTTTCACCGCTCTCCCGACTTAGATATCTCTAGGTAACTCACAACTGATAATATTAGGTAAGTAGGTATAGTAAGCTGTGCCCAGCGAGCTTTACCTCTGCGTACGTTAACCTCATCTTAAGCTAATAATAATCCTTTATAAACCTTCATAATTAACTATTTAACACGATTTCAACTATACGGTAAGAAGCGACGATTACCGGTAACGACTACTTACAACGCTGCAAGAGTATTTCAATTATACATATTATTATTAGACCGCACCCTTTTACCATCATCCAAAATAAAATCTTTTATTGGTAACCCAACGCCATCTAGCCTCGCTAATAGGTAACCTCCCCACAATAGAGTAGATATTAGATAGTTGTTTCCAGACGGTAACGACTTTTATCGCCTACTAGACGTATTTATCCGTTTACATTTTGCATCCCAAACAACGTTGCTTTTAAACCAAAATTCCTACTAGCAATGAATAGTCATATGATTCTATCCCCTACATGACATCCCTGCTACTTGTTATTACTTATAATCGCGATTCCTCATCAACGCGTGTATTTTGAACCGTAATACTATTTTATGTTACTTTTCCTAGGATTTTAGCGAACTAACAAAATGAAGCGGCATTTCCCTTGTGCAGAGCAATTGTCCCCATCTACATGTCACATAATAATAATTCCACCACAATGTCATTGCATTCTAATCTACTACGTGATAAGTATTAGGAAAATCTCTTTCAATGTAAAAATCGCAGGTATTAAAAATAACAGGTATGGAAAATAACAGGTGATTCCGCTTGCTATAACAAAATCACATGATTACGCGATAAGGAAGTTTCCTCTCCGATTGGTTTTATGACTTCATGTTTTATAATCATTCCTAATTCTAGATTGTTTATGGTGTCGCTAAATCATTGGTCTCTATGGTCCAACCATAGACAAAGAACGTAATAGTCCTTGACTAGCCTAAACTACTCTATGGATTTCAGATGTGAGACTCAAGTACATTATTATATTTTTTTCTCTAACATAACCAACAAAATAAATTATAATACGTGGAATAGCACATCAACTAAAAACCGCAATCGCTCAACGATTATTAGTCAAAATATAATTATTATTAGTTTTATATTATGCTGTTAGCGTCATAACTTTATAATATTGTACAGCATATCGCCGTCCTATAATATAAATTGAATCCTGCAATAATTTAGTTGGTTAATTCTGTCCAATCTCGCCCCCTTGCCTTTCCATCCGACAGCAATAATAATTAAACCGCCCCCTATTCTACAAATCTTTCTAAATCAATAAATGTTGAACTATGTCACCCTATCGACCTTTTATGATCCTAAAAATAACTCAACACAAGGCTGTATGAACCAGTTGCCTACGCCTATATGAAATCTATCACCAGGAATAGAAACAAAACTACAGTTACCATAGCTCCTAACGTCAACAATTATTATCTTAGCGTCCTATCAAAAATTGGATACCTGGTTTCAGTATTCATAGAAAACAATTATTAAAGGTTTCAGTATTCACAGATAACTCAACAGTTTTAAAATTAATACTCCCAGAATAGTTTGGTTATTGACTATATCTAAGTACTTTGTTCACTCATTAAACTTTGGAAAAACAACAACGCACGGTACCTGATGCTGGCGAAATCCGCCATTAAATAAAGAAGAAAAAGATAATAACTGAAAGGTATTGTATTTCAAATAATACTCATTACGCTATTGTTTTGTAGCTTTATCTCTATTTGACCTTTAACCTAACCTGAGAATCTTTTTGTTACAGATTTCGTACAACAAAATTTAGCTCCAGCTCTCATTGCGACTGTCTACAATATTGGTCGAACCCGTAATACAAAGTGTATGAATCAACTTTAGAAGATAACAACGTTTATTGTGAAAAGTGTCAAATTATAATTCACCCACTATCAAGAGCCCGTAATACAAAGTGCATGAATCAACTCCAGAAGATCCAACAAAGTTTATTGTGAAAAGTGTCAAATTATAATTCACCCATTATCAAGAGCCCGTAATACAAAGTGTATGAATCAACTCCAGAAGATCCAACAAAGTTTATTGTGAAAAGTGTCAAATTATAGTTCTTTAATATCTCTGGGTTAGGGTGTCGCAAAGGGGGTGCAGGACTTAGAAAATTTTCGAGCAAAAATACACTCATAACTTTTTTTCACAAACTGATGAAAAACATAGACCATCAAAAAGAGACAAAAAATCCAATTAAAAAAAAAAACTTGAAAAAAAACTTAGAAAATTTTCAGTTGATTTTTATATGGAGCCGACACTTAGAAAAATTTGCGATATTTTTGTATGCAGTTTGGACTTGTAAAATTTTTCGCTTGGTTCCACGTTGTGTCGCAAAGGGGGTGCAGGACTTAGAAAATTTTCGAGGAAAAATTTAATTTTTCACAAACTGACGAAAAACAGCTATCAATAAGAGATAGAAGAAAATCCAAAAAAAGTGCAAAAAAATTGTGAAAAAAAACTTAGAAAATTTTCAGTTGATTTTTATATGGAGCCGACACTTTTTTTAAAAAACATAGCTATCAAAAAAAAAACCAAAAGTAAAAAAAGTAAAAAAAATCTTCAGTTCATTTCTATTTTTTTTTACAAACATACGAATAACAACTATCAAAAAGAGGGAAGGGAAGAGGGGGGGGCGGGGGGGGGGCGCAGCCTCCCCGCAAGGGGGGCTCGGGGGCAAAGCCCCCTGCCATAAGAAAAAATCTAAAGAGTTAATTAGGTTAGGTTAGGTTAGTATGTTGACCAAAAACGCGCGAGCCGAGCGAGCGGAGCGAGCGTGCCGCGGCAGCGGCCGGCGAAGCGCCAGAAACGACGTTTTTGTACGTGCGACGTTTTTTTTTACATACTTTCAAACACTACTCTTTTATACAAACTCCAAATAAACTTTTTTTATTTCTTTTTTTTGGTTTTTTTTCTCTTTTTGTTAGCTATGTTTTTCGTGAGTTTGTAATATAAAAAGTTAATTGTATTTTTGCTCGAAAAATTTTTAAGTCCTGCACCTCCTTTGCGACACAACGTGGAACCAAGGGAAAAAATTTACATTTCCAAAACTGCATACAAAAATATCGCAAATTTTTCTAAGTGTTCGGCTCCATATAAAAATCAACTGAAAATTTTCTAAGTTTTTTTTCACAATTTTTTTTGCACTTTTTTTGGATTTTTTTCTATCTCTTATTGATAGAGCTGTTTTTCGTCAGTTTGTGAAAAATTAAATTTTTCCTCGAAAATTTTTTAAGTCCTGCACCCCCTTTGCGACACAACGTGGAACCAAGCGAAAAATTTTACAAGTCCAAACTGCATACAAAAATATCGCAAATTTTGCTAAGTGTCGGCTCCATATAAAAATCAACTGAAAATTTTCTAAGTTTTTTTTCGCAATTTTTTTGCCTTTTTTTGGAATTTTTTCTATCTCTTTTTGATAGCTATGTTTTTTGTCAGTTTGTGAAAAAAAAGTTAGAGTGTATTTTTCCTGCACCCCCTTTGCGACACCCGGACCCAGCTAAGTTGACGATCAGGGCCCTGTTTAATAAAGCTGACAATCCGACATATATGGCAAACAACGACAAAATTGTAGAATTGTCGCGCTTAGGCTGTTTAATAAAAGTTACAAATATGTCAAAAATCGACAGGTGAAATCTTGACATATTTGTCATTGAAAAAGCGTTTAATAAAACTTGACAAATGTCAAAAAACCACAGTCAAATTACAATTGTCGGATTGTCGTGACAATTATGTCGACTTTTGACATATTTGCAAATAATTTTCTTATATGAAGCTAAATGAGGGTAAAATAGAAAAAAATATTACCACAGTAAAAGATAAATCAATTACTGGTACATCTTCGATTGTTCGTGATAGGTTCCTGCTTGTATCGTATTCAAGTTGATGACCAATTTTAATAATCAAATATTCTACATACCCAAATTTTTCTTTAAAGCAGGAATCTGTAATTGAGAATGATAAATTAATTCTGCTTTTAAATGATCGTCGTTGCCTCCTCGTTTGTATTTGTTTCAAGTATTCATCATCACTATTCTTACTGCTCGACGTAAGTACCATTTTTTTGTAATAAATACTTTCTTAAACCTTCAAAGTTCAAAATATGATTTCGCGACAGAGAGTCACGCTCCTGTCAGAAATGTCGGACAATTTTACAAATATGTCGTGACAATTTTATGTTTTAAAGAGCAGATTCGACAAGGTTTTCACGACAAATTGTCACCTGTCACCTGTCGCTTAAAAAGTTTTATTAAACAGAAAAATGTCGGATTGTCGCGACAATTCGACATATTTGTGAATTTCCCACCATGACAATTATGTCGCCTGTCAGTTTTATTAAACAGAAAAATTGTCAAATTGTCACTTTTTGACATATGTTGACTTGTCGGATTGTCAGCTTTATTAAACAGGGCCCAGGACCGTTGAAGTAAAGGTCTTCGCATACGTAACGGGAAATTTCCCGGAGGGGACGGGACGGGACACACGGGCGTGCGGGGCGGGACGGGACGGGAAGCCTCGTCCCGGACGCCCCGTGCGCCTGTGCGGCGTATGCGAAGACCTTTTCTGTTGCAACGGTTTACTCTCAGATCGTCAGTCGACAATTATAACTTTTAATTTCTTACCCATCGGTATGTATTGTTACTGTCAATAGTATAAACTACGTAATAAGTACCTATGTATTGTTACTGTCAATAGTTAAATACGTATTATTATTATTCTATAGGTAGGTACCTAATCGTTTATTTCTCATTACAAAAATGACTTAAAATTGAGGCTTAACACTTACAATTTTATGTTTGCCTCTATTTGTGAGTCTCGTGCCTATGCCAGTTTTCCAAGGAGAGCCGGTTATCACAGGACACCAAATTAAAGAAAGAACTCTTGCAGCTTGTTGCAGTCTTGTGTTTTAAAGTATTTATTAAGTTCTAATTTTATGAATTAATGTAAGTAATCAGTTGTTAATTTCCATAAAATAATAATAATAAAACTAACTGGAAAGAGCTATCCCGCATGAGACACTTAACCTTTAAAGCCCTAGGATGGAGTAAGAGCTTAATAAGTGGAGGTAGTAAAATGCAGGCAAAAACCATATGGCAAAAACTAGAAAAAATCCTAGTGACATTTGCACAAAAAAATGTCATTAGTTTGTTTACAAAATTTTTCGTCTTCTAATTAGTGCATGTAAAGTGCTTAACTGTAATAAAGTTCTTATATTGAATAAACAAATTGATTCTCAGCCACAGGAAGAGATGATCAGCGATGATGAAGAGGACACTGTCTGCTGCAAGTTCTGCGCAAAGAGCTTCGTCAGCCCCCCGGCGTTGCGCAACCATGCTTTGATGGAGCACTTCGATGCCTACAGCACGGGTGACCCTACCTCGTGGACGAGACCTGTACTATTAAAAGTCAGTATTTATCGTAATTAGGATTGTTAGGCCCAAAAATAGAACAAAGATAATGACAAACATTTATATAAACACACTAATACATGATAATACAAAAAGATAGGTAAGTACATAACATTATGACACATTATACAGGACAAAAATAAAATTGAATTTTAAGACTAGGCGCCATGGCGGACTGGCAAACAATTAAATTTCAATTGCGTCTGGTTTTGTGGCAGTCAACGTGTTAAAGGAAAGCAAAGAATGTGAGGTATAATAGAAAATGTAGTCATTAATTTAGCCTAAAGCCAAATTAGCCGGACATTTTGCCCTGAAAGTTTGACATTTGATTTTCAAAGAAAAGAAATTATTTTGACTGTTATTCATCTGAGACCCATTTTGTACTTTAAGTAATTTGTAAAGGTAGACGTCCATTAGCGGCGGATCGGGCCGGGCCGGATCGGTACGGGTCGCATCGCATACGTTAAACTGCTATCGCGCTGCGGCCCGCCCCGCCCCGACCCGCCGCTAGTGGACGCTACTTCATAATAAATACGGGCAGGCTGATTTTTGCGTTGCGATGCGCCCCGGCCCGATTCGCTTAGTGGACGCGAGCCTTTACTTTAAGTTGTGCTGGGTCGCGTGACAGTATGACGTATGCTTTGCTTTGGCATCTTTCACTAAAGGTGGGGTCCCACGGCCCGTTTAAAGACAGGCCGCGCCAGGCCAGGCCGCACCAGGCCGACTCACGCCATGCTAACACTCATTGCCACGCCTGGCGCGGCCTGCAACATTTTAGTCCGACAAAATAAGTTGTCCGACAAACAGTTGCTCTAATGATTTTGATGAATAATTCAGACACACAGCACCATCCATTTTCTCCCTACTGGGATTTGAACCCAGGACCTTTTGCTCAGAAGGCAGTCAGACTACCGTTTGATTATAAATATGTTTATGCCAAAAGAAGTTGTCAGTTACGTCAAAAAATAGTGCTTGAAGATTCATGATTTAAGATCACGTCAACTTATTTGTTCTATTCTTAAAAATGGAGATATACATTGTATAAATAATTATCGTCCCATTGCCATACTGCCATAAATATCTACTGACAATGTGACAGTACATAGCTCACTGACTACATTGTAAGGCAATTGGACTCACAAAAGCGTTTGACACAATTTCAGTACCCATACTTTTTCGGGAAGTTATATCAACATGGTATAACATAACGACATCCTGCCGTGTTACACCTATGTAATGTATCTTATATGAACTATCGTTTTTGGTAAATTGACTTTAAAGTTCGGAAAACGTTTTTAATCATAACTCACAAAATAAGACATTAATTTTGCATTTTGTTTTTTATCTACACTCGCGAGCAAGAAACCGGAATCACTTCATCGCTAAAGACAGTTTTTATCATTTTTATGCAATTAATTATATTTTGTGGTATATCATTTGAAAGGTACTTTTATAAGCTTTTAAATAATATCAAACAGATTAAAAAAAATCATATCTGTTTAGATAGGATTAGATTAGATTAGATTATTAGATATTAGACTAAATAGCGACTGCACATGTGCTCAGAGTGACAGGTGGTGAGCCCATTGCCGCTCTATGCTGTCGGATTTATGTGCGGTCTTTAGTCCGTTAGTCACCTTTTACGACACCCAAGGGAAGAGAAAGGGTGGTAGTATTCTTTTAATAAAGCCGCTAAGCGACACAGCTCGGCACGGTGAATTTCTTAATCTGTAAAACATTATAAATATCTGAGCCTCATTGCTTTTTGTTCAGGCCAAGATTCCTGGCGGCAGCTCGTCCGAAGAGATCGACGCGGAAACCCTCTCCGACTCGTCGCAGGGACGGAACGCGAAGCACAATCACAACGGGCTGCTCGAGGCCAGCGTTGAGGTCAAAGTTGAGGTCAGTAAGTTAGGTACACAAGTCATACATACATAAGTCATCAAAGACATTACTTATACTAATAATATAAACCGGCTGCCTAGCAACTTATCGCAAATTCCGCTACGCCTACACATTCCTGCATACCTGCTGAAAAAGCGAATGCCAGTAACATGCAGCCATTCCCTGTTTCCTACACCCTCTCAAACAGGGCTCTGAACCGGTTAATAAATAGCGGTTAATTTCGTTCTTTTAACCGGTATGATTCAGTTCATTGATTAACCGGTTAATAAAATTAACTGTTCCAACCAAACCGAAAAAAAATTGGATACCGGTTAATACAGAGAACGGAGTTTTAAAGCTCGGATAAACCGATACTTGGCACTGATTTAACCGGTTTATCTCATATGCACTCGACTCAGCCAGGCGCAGCCGACCCGCCCGCCGGCCGCTCGCCGCGCCGCGCCGTTGCCAACGCGCCGTCTGCCGCCTTCCGTCGTATTTTTTCGTGTCATGCGCTCCCTGTCTCACATGTACGCCCAGTTGTGAGAAACTCGTCGTACGTAACAAGTTCGTTCGTTTTCACAAAGACCTATTGGTTCTCTTGCGTAGAGTTGTTATGTAATGTGTTTCGCTCGTGTTATTAGAATTGGTTTAAAAATCGCCGTGTAAGTGTAAATCGTGTAAAATCGTGGGACGAAAGAAGGAGAATAAAATTTATTCTGTGTTCGATTACGATTAACAAATAAAAGCCTCCCCAGTGGGGGCAATTTGGGAGACTGAACCGCCAAGTTACCCCCTTCCGGGCGAGGATTTGGCTTAAGCTATCTACATTATTTTCTAAAAATTTATAAACATCATTTAGATAGTTAACATAAAGAAATGGAAATAAGTAATTGGTTTATAAACATTTTTCAATTTGGCTTTAGTATTTAAAACACCATGTAGGTTAGTTTTTAATATTCTATTTTATTATATTTTTTGAGTCTCAACAATGTTCTTCATAATTAATTAAAATTGTGCATACCTCACGGCTATCGAAAGGACATTGGCGAACTCCCATACAACATTTTGTCGACTCTTTTTTTAAGCGTCTATAAATGAAAAAAAATGTTGGTATATAGGTAGTTTGTAATCCTGAGCAACATGGTCTTGGTTTTACTTCTCTAGTAAGTCTACAATTAAAGATATTCTAATTAAAAGTTTTGAAGGTTATGTCTAACATAATTGGATGAAACAAGTACTTACCTATCTAGTTGTGTTATCCTTTCAAGGATTGGCCAGCACAAGCAACAGACCGCGAAGAAGGGAAGGAGGGGAGGGAGGGCTTTTCCCAGCAGTGGGAAAATATAGGCTTATAATAATAATAATGTGATTTTAACTAACTAATGACTAAGCAGTATATGGTTTCTGACCTTAGCCTGTTCTTTCAAGGAACAAATTATAATAAAATACGTCTTGCTAAAATAAAATAATAAATAAAAAATATGAACGTGGAATAATGAGCTGGACTTCTTGGCGGGAAAGTAAAACGTCATGTCTGCAGTTTTGTTTTATTTTCTATAATTTGTGTTTTGTCGTGTGCTGACCGCACGAAGCCATTATTAAAGAGAAAAAAACTTTACTTTTTGCCTTACACAACAGCAATATCTAGTAATTTACGTGTGTTACGCTGTCACAATGAAAAATTGGTTGCCTGTAAAGTCGGTATACGGGCGAAAGTTTTACGTGACAACGACTTTGAGTGGTAAAATAATTTTAATGTAAATATTCATTCGTATAGTAGGAAGAAGGATGAAATAATAGTAACAATTTAAAACATTTATTTATACAAAGAATTATATTTAAAACATTAATTTATACAAAGAATCTCGCACTGAATCGCTCTTAGGCGGGCTAACCATGCCCGAGTGGAAGGGACGCGTGCCTCTCACTCGCTCTCATTGTGAGCGCATAACGTGAGCGGAGCGTAACGCAGTTTCTTGAAGTGTCATCCGGCAAACCAATTTATAAGACGTTGTCACGTCAAAATGAATAATCAAGTATTCGTACTAAAACAGGCGACACTTTGAACTGGTCGCGTGCCTACGTTCCGATAGATAGTTATCTGAGACAAACCAGCAGATGAACCGGGTCAATCTACCCATACCTTTGTTATTTGTGCCATTGTCAGCGCGAATTAGCCAAGGCAGACCTCTACACGACACGAATCGATCCAACGCGGCGACGAAGGCCTCCGTGGACAACGCTGAAATCACTTCCAAGTGGACGGCTTTGGTGGCCAGGCACACAAATATACCTTCACAACTCGAGCGTTGCGAAGGGTGGTAGTTTTTACCGAGAAAGGCCCAGCAAAATCCGTTGAGACCCCCGAAAATGGACAAGACTGAGTGACTCGGTACGAAGGCAGATCCCCCATCTGCGGCTGCATGAGTGAAGCCCTCACCATTTAACAAGTCAAGTAACGCGCCACACCCTGCGTGCGCATTACGAATGTGTCAATCGGACACCAAGAGCTTAACCAAAGATCCATCCTTCGGTAAAAGTAAGGGGTGGCGACTTCCGTAAGGCAGATCAGCTTTCCGAAGTCTGCCTCCAACACGCAGAAGCCCCTCCCCATCTGTAAAAGGATTCAACAGGGCGACCGCTCCCTTCAGCTTTGCGTGACCCTCACGCAGAACCCAAAGCTCGGCCTTGAAGCTATTCGCCTGCAGTACCCGGAATCAGTGGACCTAGCACCCAGCAGCGAGCTTCGACGCTCGTCTGCACTCGAAACGGGGGACAAACATCTATCCCGCGGATGTCGACAGTTGTTGCACCACCAGCAACTTGTCTAGACTGCTGTACTGCCCAGGCAGCCAGTCGTTGTCCAGGGCCGTCTCCAAGGCCAGGGCATGCACACGTATCCCAGGTAAAATGTTGACCGTCCTATCCAGCCGCTGGACAGGCCAAGAAGGTTAGGGCGACTCCAGCCTGGAGTCTAGCTACGTACGCTGGTCCCCACTAGAGATGGTTAGCCGCCAATTCCGGAGCAGTGCAGCCCCGGGAAGCACTGTCCGCTAGGTTAATATCACCTAGGACGTATCTCCAGATGATAGGAATTCCAATGTTTTGTAATTGGGTAACCCGGTTTCCCACGAAGTTCTTCAAAGTATGTGGCGCCGCGCGCAACCATGCCAGCGTGACCTGACTGTCTGACCATGCAAAGTTATCCTGGATGTCAAATGTGGCGGAAAACTCACGACGAACATGACTTAACAACCTGGCTAATAGATGAGCCCCGCTCAACTCCAATTTAGGGATGGTCAGACGAGTTCTAATTGGAGCAACCTTGCTCTTGGCCGAGAGTAATACGATATTGACGCGGCCTTCGAAATCAATCGTTCGTAGATATACTGCCACAGCGAACCCCCGTACCTGAGATTTGCCCGGCGGCAAAATTCGACGAGGTAAGGGAACCCGGTTGATTTCCTCCATGGTAGAAATTTGCTCGAGTCAGGTCGAGTCAGGTGTCCAATGGAGGCTCGATGAGCGGCTTGCCCCACGTGACGTCCAGCATCCACAGCTGCTGCAGAAGACACTTGGCCGAGAAGATCACCGGACTGATCCACCCGTTCGGATCAAACACGCGGGCAATGGTGGATAGCGCCGTCCTCTTACTCCAGACCCTCTGGAGTTCCAGGTCCACCTGTGAAGATGTCATTGTGGTTGGTAGTTCAAACCTAACACCGCTATTATTTTGGGGTTTTCTGCGTCCGCAAACAAGTTAGGGTTTTGTTGGTGATCTTCCGGTATACCTTTTCACAGGCCAGGCTCGTTAGATAACCACTTCTGCAACTCGTAGCCCCCGGCTGCGAGAAGTGCAATCAGAGCCTCTCGCAGTGTGAGAGCCTCCTCAACACTTTCGGCCCCGGTGCACACATCGTCCTCGTTCAGGTCACGTATCAGCACGGCGGCCGCACGGGGCCCTGTCCCACTCAGCCAGCTCCAACAAAGATGGGATTGCAATATGTGGGCTGGACTTCAACCCATTTGTATTGGTGTTGAGCTCGTAGACGGTCACCGGGTCATCCGGGTGCTCACGCCAGAGTATCAGCTGGTAACGCCTGTCATCCGGATGGATGAACGTCTTGAACGTCTGTTTGAATATCATCCGGATGTCACCTCTAAACACCATCTGTCCATGTGCAACTTGGGACCAAAATGTAAACACTGGTTCAATGACACCCCTGTCAACGTGGGAGCTGATCTGCCCAACACGGTTCTCAGCTTAACCGAAGAAGCCTTTACAACGGCATGGTGAGGCAGGAAATAGTGCTCAGTTGAGCTCTAATCAACTTGAGCCGGAGACATGTAACCCAATGCCTCTTACTCGCGCATAAACTCTATGTATTTATCGCAAAGTACGGGATCACGCCGCATGCGCCGTTCCATGGCCAGCAGCCATTTCTCCGCCAATTTCCTGGACTGCCCTAGAACAGGAGAGGAAGCGATAAAATGGAACCTAGTAACGAACCTACTGGAAGTCAACCGTGACGTACTGACCTGACAAAAGACCTCACACTCTTCATGGTCTGAGGCCTCCCAAGGAACCATTGAAGGTTCCTCAATTTCCCAAAACCTTTGCATCGTTTTGGCAAGAGACGCAGTCATAATGAATTTTTTATTCGGCAACGGGTAAGCGCTTGGCCTTCATCTCGCCTGATGGTAAGTGACGATAAGGCCAAAGGTGGAAGCGCGCTTCACCCGGAATCCTCAACCACTGAGAAACTGACTATCTTATCTCTGACTGTCGGAACACAACAATGCTATAAACATCGTTGTTATGGCGACAGACTTAGATAAGATGGTGGTAGCTAGCCAGGCGGACTTAACAGCCCTACCACCAACCAAACCGAGCACACAAAGATGTACCCCCCGCTGGGAATCGAACCCGGGACCTCTGGGTCTGAAACCGGTGGCTTAGCCACTAGACCACAGAGGCGGTTAAATGTGATTACAGATCACACAAAAATATCATCATTGTTTTATTTACCTACCTTGCGTTATGTTTTACTTACCGTACTCTGCATTAGAAGACGACTTCTTTTCAATTTCAGAGAAAATAATTATATACTTTACTATCTAGCAAGACTCCTGTCCGGTAATTAGGATTCATGTTTATGTGTTTCAAAATCAAAGTCAAAATATATTTATTCAATAAACTCAATCAATAAGTACTTTGATTGAATCGTCCAAATCTTTTTAACTTACCACCCATTCAGGACGTCATTTTTTAACTGTGGCAAAGAAAGGGCGCAAGAAACCACATTTACAAAAAAAAAAGAATATGTCGTCAGGTCATAAAATACAAAATATGAATTTAAAAAAGAATAAATTATGCAATACAAAACTACAATACAATGTAAGTATCAATTAATTATAGACAATTAAAAATAGCTGTTGGAGTGATCCAATCACTGGATTTCAGATCCAAGCTGTTTTGTCTTCTGTGTAATCTGACACTTTAGAATAAGCTTTTTTCTAAAGCTTTTCTTTGATTTTGATTTTAAATTTATTAAGATCTAGTACCTGAAAATCATTTGGTACTTTGTTGTAAAATCTTACACACAGACCCTTAAAATAATTATTTATTTTATGGAGCCTAGTATAAGGTACTGCTCTTAGATTAAAACAAAAAGGGACTGCTAATTTGTTCTTACTTCAGAAGAAACTTAGGCATTTTATATTTTTACACGCAAAATATTGCTATACAGCCCGGCTCGCAAGCAACACAGTCGAAAACTATCTCCTAGTAGTTGCGTATTCATAGAAATGATGCGAGAGCCTCATTACACAGAACGCAACAGATGGCGTTGCTTACAAATTGTTTGGAATTCAAATTAACCAGTTAATTTCTGTTAACGGAATCGAAATTAATAAAAAACCGGTTTATTTAATTAACCGGTTAATAACCGGTAACCGAAATCTTAACCTTATACCATTCCGATATGGGGTCAACGACCGAAACCGGTTTATAAATTTAACCGGTTTCCGAGCCCTGCTCTCAAATAATCAATTTTTAACTCGTTTGCTTTATTTGACACTGACGAAGCCGAAATGGAGCAAATAATTATGACTATGTTACATTTGAGATTTTGTCCCTTTTGGGGAAAAGGAAGAAAATCCCAAACGCAAGCTTCAGTGGGTTGTTATAAAATAAAACCATCAAATGTTCAACAGCTAGGCAGTATATTGTAAAAGAACACACACCCTAAAATTTTGTTCAACAACAATAAACTAAAATTATAAATTTTATTTCACTACTATTATTTAAAAGAGGGGGTTAGTCACAATTTTTCCTTATAATATGTTAGGTACTAATCATTTACGTTACTCATTTTTATTTTCTACGCCGAAACAACCAAAAAAAACTATCAGTCGAAATTGACCCTTGGGTCAATCTCAAATGAAAGTCCAACAAACTTTCTAATAATTTTGCCAACTATAATTTACAGTTTAAAGTAATCTAAACCTTATCACCCAGCTATATCACCCCCTAAAACACAATAAAATCCTAAGAGTCAAAAGTGACCAAGCGGGTTGGTGATAATCTTAATTTTAAATAAATTTTATAATACGGTTCCTACTACTACCTAACCAGCCAGCTAATATTTCAGTGGTACAAGGTAGGGTCGTGGGGTGGTAGGGATAAAACCAGTACCATCCGGAGTATGATGTTGAAATTAAAATTAAATTACTCCGTCTATAAAAATATTAAATTAAATGTTTCAATCAGTTTAACCGTATCAAAACTATCAAACGTTTAAAGCCAATACATTAGAGAACCGTGGGGTTATACCGATATAAAATTAATAATTATGGAAGACAGGATCTTATAGTCGATCCGAATCTGGAGACGGTGTCACCATACAACTTCACACAGGTCGAACTCGCAGATCCTCAAATGTTTCACAACTTCCCCAACGCTGGGGGTAGTTGGATGTAAAAAGAAAATAATGGTTAACGTGTCGAAACCTTAATTTAAAAAATGTTACAAAATAAAAAACAATTATCCCAGAGTATTGGATTAAAAAAAACCGTCAACGCCTGCTCATCCGCTAGGCGGCGACAGCTCGACTGGCAGCAGGTGGCCGTTGGTGCCCCGAAGAAGCAGGTCTCGCGTCCAGGCTTTAGGGCCCAGCTCTAAATCCTGGCGCGAGACGGGCCTTTCGAAGCATCTGAAATTATAAACACGGGGCCTCTTTATAACACTACACGTCTAGTTCAGATCTGTTACATAAATTGGGGTCCCGCAGTCTGCTATCTGTATATCGGGGGCTGCAACCTATTATAATCAGGGACTCGCAGCGGCAAAGGGTTACCAAAAGCTTCCCAGCGCTGTTGTACAACTATAAACTAACACTATATCAATACTATTTAACACCATGTCTTAATTCCAGTGTTGTTTCACATTTAACTAGTACACAAAGCACAACACAGCTACGATATTCCACTAAACAAAACTAAGCAATGCTAGACCATTGTTGGATGATGCAATATCCACATACTAAAGGGGTCTGACACGTCTGCCACATGGCTAAGAGCCTTGCGTCGCCTGGCGATAAGGCATGATTCGGACACCATGAAATATCGATTTGCATTCCTAGGATGACGGTTTATTTGTTAATAGCGCTCCAGGAAAACACTTAAGAACAATGATATTGTAACACTTACGTGCTGTGATATCCTATATTTACGCGTGGCTGCCAGCGGCGTCACGACCGGTCGGTTGTAGCACGGATCCCTGCAATTAATAAAATTTGGGTAGATTACAACACGCTCCACAACAACAAACCTGTTACTTCCCTAATATCAATTCACAATCAATTCCTACCTCTTTAAACTGACTCTCAACACAGCACCACACCACTCACGCCAGAGAATGAAATCATTTCGGCGTCGCAACTCGGCAGCTTTCCTTTCGCCGGAAGTCTTACAAATCGAAGGCCAGCTTATGATTTCTACTCTCAAAGTTGGGTAATAAATAACAACGCAGTTCTTTGAGAATTTTTCCTTCAAACTATCAAAACGTCAAATATGACGTCTGTCACAACTCGTCCTCTGCTAACAGAATTTGCCAACAATTACAAAACAAGACCTAGAAAAAAAATTAACGTTTAGCAATGTGAAATGCGGTTTTCTTTAATTTAAAATTAATTTTTGTGATATTTAACTCACTAATTATTCTATCTTAATATTAGGGAGTATTAGTTTCCTCGATGGCGCAGCGGCTAGCGCGTTCGGCTTGCGATCTTGCTCGCTAAGCCACTTTCGCAATGCCGGGTCGCTGGATGGGTGACCAAATTGAAAACATCTCGAGCTCCTCCGTGCTTCGGAAGGCACGTTAAGCCGTTGGTCCCAGTTGTTGCCGTAAGATGACAGTCGTTAAAAACCCACCAACCCGCATTGGGCCAGCGTGGTGGGTTATGGCCCAATATCCCCACGTGCTATTGTCTACGTGGGAGGCCTGTGCCCAGTAGTGGGACGTTAATAGGCTGATGATGATGATTAGTTTCCTCTCTGGTAACCCCTACGGGCAGAGACAATATCCATATAAAAAATATTTCTCGCGTTCGAATGTTCTAGATAAAAGTCCTTATAGAAAAAATAGTTCTATTTCCGGATTTGCTTGAATTAAATTTAATTACTTAAAGTAATTATTATACATATTAATTTATTTTATGTAATTTATTATTGGAACTGTTTCGGCTATTTTTAAAATTGAATCTTTTATTTGAAACTAAAAGCTGACAGCCACGTCGCCCCGCTACCGCTAGGCGTCGTTACGGTGGCTGTCATTTTCTCTATGGTGTTATGTCAAATACAAAACGTAAACACGGAATTACGTATATCTCTTTACATTTAAGTTTAAGTCTTACTAAAACTGATTTAGAAAGGTGTATTAATTGAAAATGCAAGAAAAGTGTGTCTTGTAATGTGTCAGCCACGGCTCCATGTCTTTAATGTGAAGAAAAAATGGAATATAGTCTAACAAGCCCCAATGATTACTATTTTTGGAAACCCGATCATTCCAAAACAATGATATCAGGTAAGTACTATTCAACCATTGCGAACCCCTTTTCCAGATTAGTAAAGGCAGACAGGGCCCTGAATTTACAACGTAACAGTACCTCCCCAATCACCAGAGATTTGACCGACCAGAGCAAATCTCGACGCTGGCCCTCCAGCGTCACACTACACTTCAAACAACCAAGCAAGTACAAACAACCAAAAGAAAACTTACCCGTGTAGCTTCACTACACAATAACTTAAAACTTTCCTGTAAATAGCTATATAATATGCTATGACAGTGAAAACAACAAAACGCAGACTTGTGTACGACAATTCTTCATATATATATTTATTTATTTAAATATATAAATATCCCATATATAAATAGTTTGTATATCCCAATAAATATACAAACTTCTATATGAATAGAAACTAATGTACATAATAAATATAATAATATCAATTACAATATACTCTTACATAAATCTAAAAACTTGGTGGCTATATACACACATCAAAAGTGTATAGGGATCAACATATATTTTTGCAATAACTTTTCTCCTGATTGATATTAATTAAAATTTTCTTTAAGAATTCATCAAATAAAGTGTTTTCGTTTGTCTACAGTAACGATAAACCAAGTCACCTTTGCATTAATAAAGAAATTTGCCATTTTCCTAATAAAGGGATTTTTGACATTTGAACCACTAACATTAAAGTTCGAAATAAAGACTGAAATAACAGTTTTCTTTAAAATTTTATTGGGTAACTTAACAACTCAAAATTTATGTTGCGTTTAAAGTCGTCTTGTTGTTCTCTTGCTTTCGTTGGAGTTGCTTGAGTGTGTCATGCTCTCTTAAAGTGTCTCTGCGGTGGTGGCATGTGCGTCGGGTCGTTACGTTCCCTAAAACATGGTTGAGCGAAGCGATGGCTGATTCACATGTCATACTCGTGAACGGGTGCCGCCTGTGGAGGCTGGTCTGCTCTTGCAATCTTATTTTTTTTTTATTGGTAGTATTTAATAGTTTTTCTTTTTATTCCAGAGATACTGTAAGACGTTGTTCGTTTTATTTAAAATCGAGCAATACCTGTTTTTTATTGAATATTCTTTTGTCTTGTAATCGTATCAAATGTTTTTTTTTTGTTGTAATGGAAAATGTCCTTCTATGACAGGGAGGGCATGTTCCAACTTGTATTGACGCTCATAATTTGTTTAATTGTATGTTGTATGATTTGGTAACGACATATTGTTTTGTAAATGTCGTTACTTCTATATTATTATAAACCTGTGGAGTTTCTTGCGCCCTTCTTCTCCACAGTTAAAAGACTTCCTGAATGGGCGGGGTGGGTGGGCGGGTGCCCGTCCATCCTTTAACTTTTGACGATTCAAAATGCTTATTCTAAGTTTACTGAATAAAGAGATATTGATTTGATTTGATTTGATTTGAATTAATAATCCGTGTTTCTACCGCGAACACTAAAAACACAAGAACATCTTTTTGGCATACTCAAAATGAGTTCATCCGAATCACGCTGTGGAATGGCCGCCCATGTTCGTTGCAACAACAAAAAAAGGTCTTCTTGCGACTGGATACTCTCCATATTCGGCAGAGCTCTTCTCTGTAGCATATCCCATGCATGCTCAATCGGGTTCAAGTCTGGCGACTGAGCAGGCCAGGGCATGACATTGATGTTAGCTGCGGCGAGAGTCTGTCTTACAACTCTTGCGGTGTGCGGTCGTGCATTATCATGCATTAACTGAAATAAGGGACCGATTTGCACTTGTAGAGGAACGATGACGTCTGATACAATCGTCTCAGCATAAATTTGAGCGTTGAGGTGGCCTCTGATCCAAATCAACTCAGTTCTTCCGCCGATCCAAATACCCGCCCATACCATGATGGTTCCACCACTATAAGGATGGACTTCCTGGCAGGATTTTAATCGCTGTTGGCGTCCAGGGGTTCTCCAGTGTCGTATACGTCTTGTATCCGGTCTCATACCAAAACGAGACTCATCAGAAAAGCACACGAAACGCCATTGTTCTTCTGCCCAATTTCTGTGTTCAAGAGCCCATTGATATCGAATCCTACGATTGTGCATTGCTATAGGTGGTACCCTTAGCGGTCTTCGGGAATGAAGGTTCACTTCATGCAAGCGGTTTCTGACTGTTTGGTCGCTAATTAAGTTCCCTGAAGAGTGATGAAGCCTCACGGCTAACATCATGGCGGTTATTGTTGGAGCTCTTCGAGTTGTGATTTGAATGTATCGGTCTTGTCTCCGTGTGGTGCAGCGATACCGTCCTCCATGGTCATTTTTTTTGACATCTGGATGTCAACAAGTCTGTTGATCTCTTACCTATTTTTTGGATTTTAAAATAAACAAGTCTTTCTTTTAAAGTGCTTATAATCATACAAGTTAAGTACATCTGTGCTGAGTGTCGTGTATTGTTGTCCAGTGTATTAGTACGGAAGTAAGGATAAAATTGGATAATTAAAATCGATAACATAAGAAATAGTGTGAAACTACCTTAAACATTAAGAAACAAACATTTTGTAACAACTACTTTTGTTTTCATCACTGTTTACAAACTAATTTGTGGTGGATACGTGCCCTGTGTAAATCAACTTTATGACTGCCGGGATAGCATCCCTTTTATAGTATTTATATCGATGTTGTGGATCAATTGACTTCAACGCCATCTACCGGTTGCCTCAGGAACTAGCGCGTTGCAAATCGATGAAAATTTGCTTCTGCTGCTACGCTGCCCGAGTCCTGCATCTTTCTTGGGTGCGCTGCACCTGACATTGTAAGCCATTACCGCTAGGTGTCGTCGTGATTGTTATTTTGTGTCGCCCTTGTTGTTTACCTACTACTAAACAAGATGGTCAAGTGCGGAGGTTGTGGGAAATTCCTTTCTGCGTCGGATTGTGTACAATGCATTAAATGCAACACAGCCTATCATAAGGAGTGCGTAGGCATGCCGGACGCTGCATCAGTTAGGTCTAAGGCTTCATGGGTTTGCCCGGGGTGCAAAATAAAGGTCCCTAGGGTGGACAACACCTCCACTCCCGTAAAAAATATTACGGAAACAAACCGCGTGACCGCGGCCGGCGGCAGTCCCATCCGCCTAGACGACACAGCGCACAACACTACAGAGGAGTTTAAAATCGATCTTGCATTCGAAATCCGTTCGTTTCGTAGCGAGCTTAAAGCAACCAGGGATGAAGTTCATCAATGCCGCCTGGATATATCTGAGTTCAAGGCCACATTGAGCGTTTTTGATGTTAGAATGGGCGAAATTGAGAGCAGGTTGTCAGTGTTGGAGAGCAGGTGCGAGCAGCCAGTGCCGTCAAATATCGAGGCACTCGAGGAAACCATCGCTGGTCTTAAATTACAGCTGAACGACAGGGACCAAGAAGCGCTCTCGAACGATATCGAGATATCCGGTTTACCCGAAGAAAAGGGGGAAAACGTCATGAACGTGGTCGCTAGGCTGTCTACGACCTTGGGAGTGCCATTCGAGGATAGGGACGTCGTTCGAGTGGGGAGAGTCGGGTCAACTCGCCGAAACCGGGAGGAAGGTGACCCACAACGGCCGCGCATTATTGCGGTGCAATTCGCGCGCCGAGCTACGCGGGATCAGTGGCTGAGCGCGGCTCGCGTGCGTCGCAACATAGCCGCGGCCGACACTGGCGCCGCCGGCGGCGCAACCGGGAAGCCTAGCGGCGGCGTTTACATTAACGAGCGTCTAAGCCGCGTCAATCGTCAGCTGTTCTTCCAAGCACGTCAGGCCGGAAAGAAAAGTAATTGGAAGTATGTGTGGTCCAGAGATGGCAAAATATTGGCACGGAAAGAGGACGGTCATAGTGCACAATTTATACGTCATGAAAAGGACTTATCTATTTTTTTTTAAGTTTTAAGAGTTGGATGGTCCGTTTTTTCTGCATGTTATATTGTGATTTATATTGTTTGTCTACTAATTGTTTTGTTGTCTTTGGTCTCACGGTCACAGGTACAAGGGCTAATTACATTGGCATAGAATTGGTACCAAACTTAATAGATTTTGATAATTTGACTTTTTTACTTTTGAAATATAATTTAAAAAATATTTGTGTTGCCATAAAAAATCATCTTTGTTATATTATTGTTAATGTTCCTAACTGCAATTTATTCCTAATCTTAAATTCCGTTAATATTATATCTACAGCCTATTCCTACAATCAATATGTAATTACTAAGGACTTACCTATTTACAAACTACTTCAAACCTCCAATTATATTATTATTATATTAGTATCCTACACCTACATTAATTTTTATTTATTTGCAACAAGCTATATTTACAAACATTTACATACTATAATTTTATATAAGTACTTACAAGACTTCGTGCGCGGGAAACCAATAGTAGTGCAATGTATTTACAATGAGCGCTATAATGTTTCTCATGTGGCTGACTTTGCTACATGGTAATGGCTCCTAAAATTAATCTTAAGTTGGGTTTCTTTAATGCGGGCTCACTAGGTACGAACCATGACGACTTTATCTCATTTCTCGGTCCGAGCGGTATTGACATTATGGCTATAAATGAAACTTGGCTGCGCCGTGGTGAGGAGGGCCGCGCGCCCGCGGTGCCCGGGTACC
Source organism: Scoparia ambigualis (assembly GCA_963921215.1). Lineage (NCBI taxonomy): Eukaryota > Metazoa > Arthropoda > Insecta > Lepidoptera > Crambidae > Scoparia > Scoparia ambigualis. The sequence continues at coordinate 5,874,027 of OY992525.1, read as the reverse complement.
GGCTGCGTCACACGCCCCGCTCGCTGAGCGTACGTTCAGGTCGTGGTGGGGGTGTTGGGTTTTACGTTAGAAGGGGTGTCAGCGCACGCACTTGCTTGGTTCCAATCGAATCCAAGTATGAAACGATTGAGCAGATGTGGCTAAAACTGAATGTTAACGGGAAGACTATCGTAATTGGCACAGCGTATCGTCCTCCATGGTTGGAATTAGAGCTATTTCTAGATGCCGTTACAAACTCTATTACTGCTCTGGGGGGCTGTGATAATTATGTGCTCCTGGGGGATTTTAACGTAAATTTATTGAGTACTGGTGATGCTAGGGTTAAACGGTTGAACGACTGTCTTAACTGTCTAAGTCTTAAACAGTTAGTCGCTTCCCCAACCCATTTCACACACACCAGTGAATCGTTAATTGATCTCGTGTGTACTGATCTTACAGCAAAGCGTATATCGGTGGAAGCCTTAGGTAACCTGATTGGACATGCAACTATTATTTGCGAATTTAACGTTAAAAAAGAGAAGTGTAAGCCGCTTACAGTACATTATAGGCCCCTCAAAAACATTAATATTGATAATTTTAATAAAGATTTATTTAATTTAAATTTTAATAGTTTGTATTTGCTGACTACAGTGAATGAAAAGGTTGAAGCGTTTATCAGATACACCTTGACAGTTTTCGATACACATGCGCCGCTTAAAAAGTGCCTTATTAAAGAACCCGCTCCCCCCTGGATCACAGATAATATCAAGTTAATGATGAGATTGAGAGATAACGCGTTGGCTAAGTACAGGAAAAACAAATCACTGCCACGAAAACATTATTACAAGCAATTAAGATCATTGGTGATTACATCTTTATACAACGAAAAAGCTGCTTATTTTCGATTTAATATCAATAAAAAGTTTAACGACCCCAAATCTTTGTGGAAAAATTTAAAGACCAATATTTTGCCATCTAATAAGAATTTTGAATTGCCAGCTCACTTTAATGACCCGAATATAATAAATACTAATTTTATTAATGTCCCTGGAAATTCACAAACTAGCATTTCAAATTTAACATTTTATGAATATCACAGACTTTGCGACGCCTCTTTTACGCTCGATACCGTCAGCCGTGACTATGTCTCTAAAATAATTCTGAAACTAAATTCTAACGCAGTTGGTTCTGACGGTATATCATTGGAAATGCTTCTTATGACTTTGCCGTTCACGTTGCCGTACATATGTGACATCATTAATAGCTCAATAGAGACATCTGTTTTTCCTGACTGCTGGAAAACTGCCATAGTGCGACCACTACCTAAGAATTCTAACCCAATAGACATTAAAGACCTTCGTCCGATTAGTATTCTTCCTTGCCTTTCTAAGATCTTAGAAAGAGTGGTTTGTCAGCAACTTACTGATTATCTTGAAAAAAATGATATTCTTCCACAATTTCAGTCAGGCTTCAGGAAGAAGCGAGGTACTACCACGGCGTTGATCGATGTAACAGATAACATATTAACAGCTCAGGAGGAAGGCATGTGTACATTGCTCGTATTATTGGACTACTCACGCGCTTTCGATGCTATAAATTTAAATTTACTATTGTCTAAAATGCACTCATACGGTTTTGGCCGCGGGACTGTCCTTTGGTTCGACAGCTACCTTAGCAACCGAAAGCAGCTTGTAAGCCTGCGTTTAGGAGATGGAACCATTTTGCAATCAAGTCCTGAGTCGCTCGATAGAGGAGTCCCTCAGGGTTCAATATTAGGTCCGATCCTGTTCCATTTGTACTGTGCCGACGTCATGAAATGTATAGAAAACTGCAAGTATCATATTTATGCAGATGATATTCAGCTCTATATATCTTTTAAACCAAGCAATTATGAGATTGCAGTGAAGGGATTGACTGATGACTTAAACCGGATTTCAGGGTGGTCAAATATAAACTGTCTGTTGTTAAACCCAAAGAAGACAAAATATATGTTGTTTGGTACAAAAAAACAAATAAGTGATTTGCCAACGGCACTAAACATCACGCTAAATGGGGAGCCTATTGAGAGAGTACATATAGCTCGAAACCTCGGACTCAATACTGACGAAAGCTTAAGATTCGAAGAGCATATTGCTGAATCGGCCAGGAACTGCTTTTACAGACTAAAGTTACTTTACAGAATAAGGCCATTTCTGTCCGAGGAGTTGCGTGTGCAGTTAGTCGAGTCGCTGGTACTGTCTAAGTTAAATTATGGTGACGCTGTTTACGGCCCACGTTTACTCTCAAGGACTGAGCGGCTAATTCAGCGTGTTCAAAATGCATGTGCTAGATTTTGTTTCTCAATTCCGGCTAGAAGTCACGTCACTCAATACTTCAACGAGAATCTGATTCTCAAGATGAAAGCAAGACGCAAATTACATTTGGCATGTTTACTGTTTGGAGTTATTAAATTCAAGGAACCTGCATATTTATTTAACAAACTTGACTGGATCGGTTCCAGGAGGCAATGCGAGAGAAGACTATGTTCCCAGCAACTGTCCACTAAGCCTCATAGGTCCGCATCCTTCAGGGGTGCCTTTCGGTACGCCGCGGCCAAGATATGGAATAATATCCCGCCGCCCTTGAGAGTTGCAAATTCCTTAGCAGTATTTAAAAAGCATCTGAAAAATTACTTACTTAGTTCACAACTGGACTTGGGTATGTGCAATGCTAACATATCATTCATTTAGGCGGTGAGATATTTCTTTTTTCCATGTGTATGAGTGTATGTTTGTGTGTATGAGTTGTGTGTGTGTGTGTGTGTGGGGGTGTGTGTGTGTGGGGGGGTGTGTGTGTGTGTGTGTGCGCCAGCCTGAATATGTCCTGTGCGGGGTACTGGTTGCCGTAGAATACGCCGTACTGGTGATGACACGCCTAGGCGCGCGGGAGTCCTGGAAAGAGACAGAGGGTCAGTCCCACCACACCGTAAGCATTGCTATGACCCTAAAAATTAAAACACGTCTGCTTTAAAGAACATTAGGATAGGTTGCTTACCCTGTCTTCTAGGCCTTCGTTCTACTTCAGGTTCTGCGTCAATTTTGCGTTAATTTTGTAGTAAATAACAGGCTGAAAAGATGATATAAAAATATGATATAAAATGGAATTACATACAATGCAGAGCGGGCGGGTAGTAGGTACACTTTGCTTTTATTAATAGTGATTTGAATCTGCAAAATACACCAGTATTAAATATACATACCAAGTACTTACCGAATAAATATATCCCTTCACTATTTAACATCATCATTTTATTTATTTCACCATAATGTGTTTTCCACTTTTTCCTTATCTATTTGTATTTGTTATTCTGGCACAATGGTAACTCAGTTAATCAATGATATTTAATTGTAACATCATTGCAGTTAATAACAACTTTTGTGCGTCTTTGCGCGCTGTTTGTCTGCTTTGTTTGACTGTCGTCGGTCGAATCGGTGGCGAACGGCGATCCACCGTCCGCCCCCGTCGCCCGCGAGTCGCGCACTGCCATGCCGCCGCCCCGGTTGGCGTGCAATAAAGTGAAAACTGTATTGTTCCCTATTTATCTGACAAATAGGTATTACTTAAGTTTTTAGTTTTTAATTGTGAAAGTAGGTACTACATTGTAAGTCTGTTTTATATTACTTAAGTTTTTAGTTTTTAATTGAGAACCTACCTACTGTATGTACATTGTAAAGTATTGGCATCCATATGTCAAAAAATTATTGAAGGAGCCCATTGAAAACCAGCGTCAGGCTCCATCGGACCTGACAAATTGCTGAATTGGCTACCTTTTTAGCTGCGGCCGTGAGACATTTCTATTATTTTTAATAAGTGTTCTCATTAATCTGTTCTTTTTAAATCTATATTTTGATAAACTGTGATTGTTGTAACTGTCTCGTGTGTTGTAGCTAAATAAACTAGTTTTCATTTCATTATTTTCATTTCATGGCGCTCAGCCACGGTACCAGTGCTTCGGTAACGTGTCCAAAGTCGACTGATAACACTCTGAGAGCTAAAGCCACAGTACGTTGCCGGGAACCAGCTTCTATCATTCCCACGGCTCTGAGCATTTCTTCCCTGCTTAAATGACGTCGCCGCTCCATAATAACGTTGGTTTTAATCAGTAGTAGGGAAACAGTAGCACTAATAATGTCTTCAATGCGTTGTATGTTTTTATAGGGTAAATATTGACAGCTGATTTTCATCTTTTACTAGAAATTGATTGAAAGTTCCTGTTTCAAATTATGAAATGCACCAAAAAGGATCCATATAAATTTATAAAATCATAAATTTATTACAAAGCCACATCTCAATCTCAAGAAACCGCATAAAAATGCTTGATCCCTAGATACTTTTGATGTGTGTATATTAAATACACTAATTATGGTTATAATAATATTATTACATAAACATAGAAACTATTATTACAGTGTCACCAACCGCACTGATGCCTTGCGTTAAGGCTTTTGGTACCAGTCACTAATCCGCTGGGGTGAATGGCTTATTTAACTATACAGGTTACTGAAATAGACATACAGTTATCTCACTGGGTAAGTCTGATCCATTAAGCAATATGGAAAAGACGAAGCCCAGAGAAGCACAACATAATAAATACATACACAAACGCCTATATATGTTCCACCGGTTAAGTCTGATCCATTAAGCAATATGGAAAAGACGAAGCCCAGAGAGCTATAAAAAAATAAATACATGTAAGAATCGTCTACACTTCCAAGTCTACCCTTCCTAACAAACGATACCTCCTCAATACACAAACATCTAAATGCTCCTACCTATAAGCACCTATTTAAAGTAATGCCCAGTAAACTTCTTACACGGCTGGGCAGCCGTAAACAAAAAAAACCCACAACCCAAACCAACAAATATTCACCACCACCTAAAAGTTTGGCTAACCGCCCCTAAATAAATCCTACAAAAAAGAAACGTATTCCCTCAAAGCAGCCTACACGCCCGCCAATAAATGACCACGTTCCTCAGGACTATCACCACGTTGCCTTACCAACGCTCCGAAGATTTAACCCATCCATTAAGGTATCTAACCTATAATATTAAAATAAAAAAAAAGAATCAAAACATTCCAACTTAACAAAAAGAATGTCACCACGCCAAAAGTCAAAACTTTCCAATGCGCAAAAACACAACCACAAACATCAAGCTCCTCTTAAAAGAGCTTCCAGCGCCGCGGCATATACAGCCACAAACGCACAAAGTGCAGTGACTTAAAGGCATATACAGCCCTCCTTCGTCACTTTTAAACCATCTCACAACAAGCAAAACATTGTATTATGATACAATGATCGATAAATTACTAAAACTAAAACATCTCAGTCCTCCCATGAAGACTTAAAGTCCTTGATGTGCCATTCACCAAGGTTTTTACCGGAACTACAGCCTTCTAATTCATACACTAAGGGGGAAAGTTTTTTCCTAACAAAACATTTTTCATATTTAGGAGCTAATTTAACCATAAAAAATTTAAAGGCGTCACTCTGTGGATATGTCTTTTTCCACACAGTGTCACCCACCTCAAATTCTAAGGGCCTCCTCCCATTGTTATAATGACGAGCACTACGGTTATGTGATTTAATAAGCGCGCCTTTCACTTTATTAAAAATTTCCTCTAAGACGCCTAACTGGTCCGCATATACACTGCGAGAAGCGCACGCTAGGGTGAGCAGTCCATCGGTATTATTGCCGAAAACCTCCCCGCAACTAACTGCCTCCCTACCATGTACTAGGAAGAATGGGGTAAAACGTGTTACTTCATTAGTGGAAGTGTTTATTGCATACTGAATTTTCGAAATATTAACATCCCATGATCTATGGTCATCCTCCACAAGAATTGATACGGCGGTCATAATCGTACGGTTATAACGTTCAACTGTGTTCACGCTGGGGCAATAGCGAGGTGTAAAGTGAACCTGAGGTACCTTGTACCTCTCCAACAAAGATTTAATTTCATTGCCCGTGAACTGCGTTCCGTTGTCCGCTATCACCGTACGAGGTATGCCGTGAACCAAGAAAACGCCATCTTCAAGTTTCTGCGCTATAGACTTACCAACAGCTCTTCGTAAAGGAAAGAGCAAACAATATTTCGTAAAACAGCATACAACCACAAAAAGATAAATAAATAAATAAGACTAGACCGTGGCAAAGGACCAACGAGGTCAAAACTTATTGTTTCAAACGGTTTAGAGCAGTCTTTCGCGCTACCTAAGAGACCAGGTGTTGGCAATTGTGAGTGTTTATATGCGGCGCACGTATCACATTTCCCCACGTAGTTAGTTACATCCTTCTACATGTTAGGTTAGTAGTAACGTAGTGCAAGTCGTTTATAGGTTTTAAATACTCCAAAATGTGGAGATAATTCACCACTATGGTGATTCTTTAAAAGTTCCAGACGATTTCCCTCCGGATTACTACTTGTTTCCAATCATAATCACTCGCCACACCGAATTTATTTTTTGAAAAACGAAAAAGTTTATTGTCTCTAATAATAAGTTAGGACACGACCTAGGAGTACTAACACACTTGTCCCACAACTTTTGGAACCAAGTGTCTGCGTCAGGCACCTTTATTTCGAGCACCGGAACGGCATGTGTGTGAATATAACTAATATTTTTGTGAATATAGCACCATTTTAAACCAACAGGATCTTAAATTACTGACCTGGGTGTTAAGTTAGCATTATGAACGTTTCCTTGTCTAAGCAACGCGCGTCTGGTCGCATGTTGAAGACGACAGACCAATTCGAAGAAATTATTGAAATAAAAGTAGAAATAAGAGACATCTGGAAGACGCGTTTATAGCTGAAACAAAAAACCAGAATTAACACGTGCCTACGTGTGTCTAGGTCGCATTCCAATAGAACTTTCGACCAACTTACCGTCTTCCATAAAAATGCGGCTACGTATTCATTATTGAATGATGTACTTTTCGCCAAACAATATTAAACCAAATTCTGAAACAAAGTCTCGCGATAAGCCACAAATTTCGGCATGTAATTAAAACGAAATTCCAACAAATGCGATCGGACTTACCAAATAAATAAGAAATTAAGGCATATTAGCCTTTTCTAAGGATTTAAAATCATCTCGAAAATGAGATGTCGAAGGATAATTCTTCGCAAAAGAAAATTAGCGTTGCGCCATTTGCCGACGCGATGCCAATAAAGACGAAACCGGAAACTGTCACATTGACACACAACGAGAAGGGAATGTTTTTTAAGCAAAGGCAAAGGCAATCGCCCCTACAGCCTAACGTTAATACGTTCTGTAAAAAAAAATGAAGATGTAATGTCGAACTAAAATATGACATTACAACCCGTCCCTCCCTAAAAAATAAATATAAGAAAAGACATTTTCTTTTATGACAAACTCTACCAAGGACTCTATCAAACTCTACCAAAGACTCTATCAAAACTCTACCAAACTCTACTAAACTCTACCCTAGTTGGAGTACAAGGAATTTTGAAAACACTAAACAAAACCTAAAACTCTAAACCCCAGTTTATAAATATCTAAACACCAACACCAAACTTATTATTTCAAAACAAATAAAACAATGTGTTTATAAACCAACACCAAAACTATTATTTCCCAACAAATAAAACAACAATGTGTTTATAAACCCAACACCAAAACGAATCTCAAACCAAATATGGTCAGACCCTAACGTCGACACAACAATAAATGAATTGGTAAGACAACCATGTCACCAAATCGAACAAACTCCTACAACCCACTAGATATCAGTTAGACAACTAAGGTCACCGAGTCTGAAACTCTCCTTTCTTCAAATTATGGGAAATCGGTTGGACACTAAGGTCACCGAGTCTAATAACACATTCCCCCGGACCATCGAAAGCACAGCAATTTAATATCGGTTGGACAACAACAGTCACCGAATCAAGAGCTCTCGTGATCGACTACGATCTCCAGATCGCAAAACAACGCGAACACGTCGTATTACAACGCGTCCAAAAGCAGACACCAATCGCCCTAGACAAAGCAAGGCGACGTCGAACAAAACGACTAAACCCTAACGTTAAACAAACGTCTATCCAAAAGTATCATCTGCGATCAGCACAACACCACCGACCTACTGCGCACAGAGTCAACAAAAATCCTGAAAAGAATTCAACAAAAAAACAAAAGTGATTTTGTGATCGGCGCAACACTATCCGACTTACCGGGCACAAAGTCAACAAAAAAAAAGGAAAACATAACGGAACAAAATGTCCGTTACATCCCAAAAGAAATGGTAACCATAAAATGGAATCCAACAAACAAAAGGTCAAGGAAAACCAAACCAAAGTTTTCCAAAACGGCAAAACCAAAGTGGCATCCAAAAAAGAAAGCGTCCAGGACAACCAAAACAATGTCCAAAAACAAAATGTCAGGGACAAACAAAAATGTAATCCAAAAGAGAAAAAACTGTACCAATGAGCAATTTCCCTGAAAAGAATAAATTGTCTGGTCAGAACAAAATGTCATGTCCAGGTATGGATCCAGAACTTACATAATAAACAAAATTAAAATTAGACTACAAATAACTAATCCAACTTAGTCCTAAGTGTAGACAACAAAGTGCAACCAACAAAATACAACAAACAAAGTACACTAGGATATTATACAAAATGTACAACCAAACAAAAACAAAACATTTACTATGGGTAAACAAACTAGAGAAATTACTTTCTATCCAAATTGACCTAAGATTTGACCTTTAGAACAAACTATTGACATCCGTTCTGAAGTTTCCTTTCATACATCATCTAATTACATAAGGCTATATCCTCACATTCATCTCTTACAAAAGCCTGGTCCCCCAAAACAAGACATCAACAGCGAGCCTGAAAGATTCCAAAACAGATTAATATTTTATATTTAATTATATCCTTTTTACATGATAACGCCCAACGTAACCCTTTTCCAAATCTTTCAAAACATAAACGTTACTTATATGAAACTTTTTCTATAATTTTACATTTTACAAACTTAGGCTTAACTTGCAAGTTTAGGCGAAAAATAAGCCGGAGCATTAGACTGAACAAAACTACGCCTCCAAACAACATCACCCACAGCAAACGAAATAACTCTGCGACCCTTATTATAATAAGACGCATTGCGTTTATAAGCTCTAAACAACTGAGTCTGAACTCTAACAAAAATATCACTAAGTGAATTTAAAGAATAAGCAAAAGAATTTATTTCACCCAAATTAACATCACTTAAATTATTAAAAGAATTACTAAATCTGTGCAACGAGGCATCAACAATTAACTTTCTACCAAACATGAGAAAGTTAGGAGTAAAGTCAGTAGCAAGACTAACACTACTATTCAAAGCTAACTGAACATGAGGCAACAACTAAGACCATGTCCTCTGATCATCTTTAACAAAACATGATATACAAGTTTCAATGGTTTTATTATATCTCTATACTGGGTTATTTTGAGGGGTATACAAAGTATTATAAAATATTTTATTAATGTTATAACTTTTCATGAAATCTACAAAATGTTTAGAAGTAAACTGAGTACCATTATCGCAGACTATAATTTTAGGAACACCAAACTTAAGAAAAATATATTTTTCAAAAATCTTTCAAATTGCCAAAGTAGTAGTAGCCTTAGCTAAAGGAAATATCCAACAATATTTAGTAAAAACATCTACTACAGAAAGTATATATTTATGACCAGAATAACTTTTAGGTAAAATTCCTATTATATCAACCGAAAGCATAACCATGGGGAAATCTACTTTTTTAGGATTTATCATATGGCCAAAAGGTAGAGAAGTACTATGTTTATAAGCTGTGCAAACATCACAAGACTTAATGTACAAATGAACGTCTTTAAACATCCTATTCCAAAAATAATGTTGTTTAAGCTTTTTTAATGTTTTATGAACTCCAAGATGACCAGAATTAACATCATCATGATTAGAACGAATAGTATCTAGAATATGTTCCTTTGGAATAACTATTTTCCAATCTAAACGATTACTAAAACCAAATTTACTTTTACAATATCAATATAAAGTATTATTATCAATTCAAAAATTTTTAAACTTAGCAGGAAACTCTTGACAATTAACAAAAATTTTTTTATACCAGGGATCATCTATATCATCCTCAGGTAATACTTTTACTATCAACTTATGACATAACGTCATTACACAATTTATATGATATAAAAGGTTGTCGCGAGATTTAAGTAAGTACTTAAGTATTTTCTTAAAAGTATTGAAAATTTTAATAGTTAAAATCAATCACATCAAGTTATTTAATTTACTTGTTTATTTACACATATAAAGTACGTATAGTAAATCTCGCGACAACCTTTTATATCATACAAATTGATTGATTGAAAATTAGTTGATAGTAAAAGTTTATTTTTATTCTTTTTAGCACATTTAAATAAAATCTTGTTTTTTAAAAAGGGTTTTTACATTTATTTTATTTTTTACTTTTTAGTTATCACTAGACACGTTTTTCATCTGTTCATCTCACTGAATACAAATATTTATGTAAGTATACAAAATTTATTCACGTCCACCAAACCACCACCACCACATTAAGACGAATCAAACTCGACGCGGTTGTGTCGCTTACTTACTGAGTTCCCATGGCCACCTTCCAGCTCCATCATCAGACCCTGGTTACCATCTAGCACCAAAGTACTCGTCAAGACGAATCAAACGAGCCCAGACTCGATGGGGTTGCGTCGTTTCTTTACTGATTTCCTAAGGCCACCTTCCAGCTCCATCATCAGACCCTGGTTACCATCTAGCACCAAAGTACTCGTCAAGACGAATGAAACGAGCCGAAACTCGATGGGGTTGCGTCGCTTCATTACAGAGTTCCTATGACCACCTTCCAGCTCCATCATCAGACCCTGGTTACCATTGAAAGACAAACTACTCGTCAAGACGATTCAAACGAGCCCAAACTCGATGAGGTTTGTTGTTTCATTGCGAAGTTTCTATGGCCACCTACCAGCTTCATCATCAGATCAGCACCATGTCATCATAATATTGCATTGTCACGCGATTTACACATGTATGCAAAATTTCAGCTCACTCGGTAACCGGGAACTGGATCAAAATTGAGTAACAAAATTCCACCCGAACCAAAGATATATATTATCTACTCTGTCAAGAAAGTACCGGGAAAAGATCAAGAATACACAAAATGTTAGTCCAAATTTATTTTATTGCCTTCAAAGTATGCTCCTTCAGAAACGATTCACTTACGCCAACGAATAATCCAATCATCAAAACATTTTTAAACGCTTTTTCCGGAATTGAGTTCAGTTCTCGCCGCGAATTCTCCTTTATGTCTTCTACCGAATGAAAACGGGTGCCACGTAGTGGTAATTTGAGTTTAGGAAAAAGAAAGAAGTCGGCTGGAACCATATCTGGTGAATAAGGTGGTTGCTCGATGGTATTTGTTGAGTTTTTGGTCAAAAATTCGTTCACAATGATGATGGCCTTGTGCAAAGGCGCATTATCGTGGTGCAAGAATTTTCTTTCCACAAATTTGGCCTTTTTCGTCGAATTTGCTCTCTTAAACGCCGCATAACGCTCAAATAATACTCTTTATTTACCGTTTTTATGATAATTACAAATTAAATAATATTCTGTCAAATCTAATTATTCTATTGATATTGATATTATATTTATATTGAAATTTGGCATTCACAATGCTATATAGATTTAGGATAAAATGTTTACTAGAAAAAAACAACCAGTCTCAGGAAAGCTCGAACGGTATTCGAACCCGTGACTTTTGGATTGCCGGTCCACTGCTCTAACCGCTAAGCTACCGAGACCCCAGAAGACTTGTTGAATTTTTTCTAGTAGTTGATACGCTGCAAGCCAGCGATATTACGCACGGAGCAAAAACGTCACTGTGAAGTCTACCCTCACATTCGAAAGAAATACTATTGCAAGTATTTAACAATCGATAAAGACGTAATTGCTTATAAATGTCTTTATTATTGAAATTTGGCATTCACAATGCTATATAGATTTAGGATAAAATGTTTACTAGAAAAAAACAACCAGTCTCAGTAAAGCTCAGGAAAGAATAATTATTCTATATTTAAGGTCATGTATACTAACAATGTTGTATACATTTGTAATAAACATAAGCATTAGTAATTTTTTTATACTTACTTGATCATTGTATCGTTAAGTGTTAATGTTGTAGATGTAAGACCTACCACCTTTTAAATAAATAAATAAATATTGTACAATAAGGTAGAGATATCTCAAAATTTCTAAAAAATAATAAAAAAAATAAATAAAAACTAATTAAAAAAACATATCTTGTAATCTGGTGAGAACTGATTTTTTTCCTGGCGGTTCCTGACAGGTTCCTTGGTGAACTATTTAAAAAAAATTGTAAGCATCAGGCTTGGACCACTGTATATCTGAAAAATTAAGCGTACATGGTAGAATAAAGGTCTGAACCTTATTGCTTTTTGTTCAGGACGAGATTCCTGACGGCAGCTCGTTCGAAGAAATAGACGCGGAAGCCCTCTCCGACTCGTCGCAGGGACGGAACGCGAAGGACAAACACAACGGGCTGGTCGAGGCCAGCATTGAGGTCAGTACTTAAACGAGTCATACATACATATGTAGGGACACAGTTCACACAGTACATTGTAAGTTGCGCTGAATTGCAATTATGATATCACGAGGTAAGGCGCACGGCCACGTACGCCAGTCGTTCCCAGACGCGCGTTAAAACAGTCGTTTCTCGCCGTTCCCCGTCGCGCCACACTTAGTCTATCAGCTTGCGCCTAGCTATATACTTACCTGCACTGTACATTCACAAGTGTAATACAAAATAAAAGACATATTTATGTGTGTGTGACAATTCGGACTTTAATTTCAATCAACCTTCTGATAGTAAAGTGTAGTTATCACCGACATTAGTAGTACATATAGACAGTTATTCTTGGTTAGTAACAGCACAGTATATATAAGCTAAAGCAGTAAAGAAACTACGTACAAACGTTCGAAACGACGCACCCCCACAGACGCACGTCTAAACAAGGTCCCTAAGCGGACATCGCAGTGCTGTCAGTCGCGAGTGCCGCGCCGCGACTTACTAGTTGTACCACCGGATGATTTTATTCATTAAGTCGAGAAAATGGACGAAAGTTTTCGCTGTTGTTTTCAAAGAGAACCCACACATTAATATTATATATAGTAGCTGTATTAATTTACAAAGAAGTATTCATAATCAATTTTATAGTGCCGTGTCCATGTTTTCTGATAATTTATTTAAAAAAGCTATTCCTTAGAATGAGAATCTTTTACACTATATTTAATAATAAAGCTCTTCAAACATGTCGTAGCAGGCAAAAGTATTTTTCAGTGAGTAATTTATATTAACTTCTTAAAATGTTGACGATTTTATAATAACACTATTTTGTTTGTAAACTAGTCGATTCATTCGATTATTTGATCATTATAGAACCCAAATAAACGTTTTAATAAATAAAAAAATACCTTTTAATTTTATAATAATTTAGAATGACAACTCTAACGCTAATGAAAAGTAGCTAGTTATCTCAAAAGAGGCCTAACTAGCTGAGATACAGCGCTAAGTGAACAAAAACTTTTTCAATTTTACGAGGAAAACCCTAACGCTCAATTGGCGCGTAGGTATTTATCTCAACAAAAAGGCCTAGTTTCAGTACTGCTTTAGTTTATAATATACTGTGGTAACAGTGATACCTTACACATACATATATATGTACGTACGTAATATGACTTATGCGTGACAAGATGTGGTTACTATAAAAACCATATGTTTTTACATATTTTTTCGTACATAAGTACATATATGTACATACGTACCCAGTAACGTTTTTATATACTTAGAACACGTTTTTATAGTAACCACATCTTGTCACGATTAGTCCTTTTAAGTTTTTGAAGGAGTTGATAATTATTTTTTATAAACATTCTTACACACGCACACAGGTTAACGCATAATCAGCTCAAATGAAATCCATTTATATTATATATATTGGGCGTTCTATCCCACCGACAGTGAGTGAAGACAAACGAATGTATGCCGACACGAACGAGAGTTGGGATAGAATGCCCAATATTATACTACTTATAAGTGTATACACTTAAGTAATATAGCAACCAAAAGCAAGCGCTCTGACTCTAGCGGATTGTTCGTGCCCGTAGTAGATACGGGTCCGTTTTTGAGCTATTTCCTCGGTACGCTCTTTTGTATGGAGACTGCGCGGGCGGGCCGCTAGTGCATGTACAAAGAGTACTATAGCGTAGTAGAATAAAACAAGTGCGCTGGCTTGGCCCCCGAACAAACGATAATTGGCTACTTGACAGTTTTCCAAAGAGTATTTTATTTATTTATTTTATTTTATTTATTAAGGACAGCCAACAAAACATACACCAAAAAAATTACAAAAAAAGAAACATTGGAAAAAAAGTCTTAATCTAAGTGCTGTCTTACTTAAAGACTGCCACGGCATGCAAATGTGGGCTTACAATATTTTAACATTATTATAAAACATTTTAAAACCTTAACTTAGTATACCTACCTATATAACAGCGACAAAAACGAAGCAGGGAATGTGTTTTCGAGGATGAAATTAGTACTTTTAAAGCCGAAATAAAAGATATGATGACATCCCTGTTTACAACACAGCAGGAAGAACTAAAAAGAATTGTTGCTACTCAAGTGGAAATTAAGAATTCCAATAATAACATAGAGAACTGTCTTGAATTCCTCACTGCTCAAAATGAAGAGTTAAAAAAGAAAATAGACCTACTCGAGCTGCAAACAAAGAAAGATAAAGATTATATAATTCTTCTAGAAGATAAAATTGAAGATCTGCAGCGCTCAAGTCGGAAGACTAATATTGAGTTAAAGAACGTTCCCGTACTTCCTAGGGAATCTAGAGAAGATCTCATAAAAATGGTATCGTGTCTTTCAAAGTATATAAACTGTAATATAGCTAAGGAAGATATCAAAGATATTTATAGAGTGAGGTGAGAGGAAAGAGAGACACTGGAAAGAACTTACCGATCATAGTGGAGCTTTCGTCAACATTACTGAAAACTGATGTTCTCCAGATGAGTAAATTGTGTAATATTAGAAATAAAGAAAAACTACGTGCCAAACACTTGGGATTTACCAAAAGTAAAGAGACGCCTGTCATTGTGTCTGAACAATTAACAGCAAACGGTGCTCGTCTTCACTTTGTAGCCCGGGACTTTGCGAAATCAGAAGGATATAAATTTTGTTGGACTCGTTTTGGCCTAGTATATCTACGCAAGGACGAAAACTCGCCGATAGTTTTAATAAGAAGTGAATCCCAGGTACAAAACTTAAAACTCCCTAAATGACTATTCTGTAGAATCTTTATTTATATTAATTATTTAATTTTCCTTTTTTGTTATCGCGAACATTTTCACGGTAATTTAATTAAAATTGTCAAAATAGGAACTTACATACTTTATACACTGTTGTGTACTTACTTACGTACTTTATACACACATACATGTCTAAAAGAATTTGTTAACAAAAATAACTATATACTTCATACAAAACACACAACACTCTATTCATACACACGCATTTTAAATCAAATTATGAATCTAACTTTTTACATATCCCCCAGACAACACCCATGCACATGCTCACGCACAAACTATATAACAACACAAGATCTATCAATTTTCCTAAACCTGTTTCTGCCTAGAGAATCTACTTGCATTCAAAATTATAATAACTACGATAACCAACCCTTACATATAAAAGCAATGGAACACCACAGACATATATACTACCTCATTTTATAATAAAATATAAATAATGAATAATTTTAATATTTCAAACTCGAACGAAATAGACGATACAGATATAGCCTTAACTCTAAAATGTAAACCTAAAGAACTATTTACACTACTACCACAAAAGCAAAAATATTTTATTGTAATATCACAGAATATACGTAGTATTTACGCAAATCTAAATGACTTCCAGCTGAATCTACATGATTTTAATATTCCAGTAGACCTTATTATTCTTAGTGAATGTATGTTATACCCAAACAAAAACATATCGCAAATAAAAAACTAAAAGTCATTTCAAACAACAAAACACCTAAATAAAGCTGACGGAGTAGTTGCCTTTCTCAAAAATACCTACCAAGCTACTGTAACTGAAATTAACCTTACACAAGCATCTTGCTTACAAATTAATGTAAACAACCTAACTATTATTGGTATTTATCGCTCTCCATCTATAACAAATGCTGATGACTTTATTCTTTCATTAAATTCACATCTAATTACTATACAAAATCATACAAATATTAGTATCACAGGTGACATTAACATTAATTTAATATACAAACCCACTGAAGCGGCTCATGAACGCTGTAATAGAACTAACTACTTAATCATGCTAGCCATGCATGGATTGCTTCCGGGTCATGTTCTACCAAAAAGAGGCGAAAACTGTCTTGATCATTTTATACTTAAACATAATAATGGAAACATAACAGCGACAATAGCAGTTGTTGAGTCAAGTATTACAGACCACCTTACTATCCTTCTAAAATTATCGAATACTGTACACCAACATCCAAACATAACTAAGACATCCACTAACTATTCGAAAGCGCTAGAATGTCTTCAAACTTAAACATTATCACATTTATTAACAGAACGTGACCCAAATTATATAGTTCAAATGCTTACAAATACCCTACAGAGATGTCTCTTAATAAACACAACACAAAATGTAGTATCAAGAAAGAGTAAAATAATTAAACCTTGGATGACACAGGGAGTGCTTCGGTGTATTCAAAATAGAAACGACATGCAAAGAAAACTAAGACAAAATCCTGATAATCAAATTCTTAAAATCACGTACAAACGCTATCGTAACTTTTGCACCAGCTTAATAAAAAAAACTAAAACGAAACTATGACAAAAAGCAAATAGAACAAGCTGTAAAAAACCCGAAAAAGCTTTGGAATACGATAAACAGCATCACCCAAAGAAAACCACCCAAAGTGCAAAATGTTGAACTTCTTAAGATAACTTTGTCCCCCCAGCTGTCAGCTGACTCGGTAAATGCCTATTTTGCAACAGTTGGTAAGCAACTAGCCGAAGTTATTATAGCTAACTCTGTACAAGTAATTGATGAGTCGCAAATAACATACTCGCAACCTTCATTCTTTGTACTACTAGACACTGATCATGACGAAATTCATGATATACTCATGTCTATGAAGTCGAATAGTGCTCCTGGCTATGACAATGTACCTACTCATTTTCTAAAGAATGCTTTTAAAGAGGTTATTCCTATCCTTGTTCATTTATTTAACTTGTGCTTTCAACAAGGTGTTTTTCCAACAGCTTTAAAACAAGCTATTATAACTCCGTTATACAAAAGTGGCAATAAAACCGATCCCTCAAACTACAGGCCGATCTCGGTGCTCTCGGCTGTAGCGAAAATAATAGAAAAGTTACTAAACGCGCGTTTAATGAAATTTTTCAATAAATTTAATATCCTCTCGTCATCCCAATTTGGCTTTAGACAAAATTTGTCGACAGAGGATGCAGTTGTGGGTCTTACCTCTATCATAGTTGGTCATGTCGATTCAGGAAGGAAATGTCTAGCAATCTTCTTGGACTTAAAAAAGGCCTTCGACACTGTATCGGTGCCCAAATTAGTACAAGACTTGGAAGAACTCGGTATTAGAGGAAGTCCACTACAACTTTTTAGTGACTATTTGAGTAATCGAGTAACCCGAGTTAAAATAGGTACTATAATGAGTTCAGAGGCAACAGTCAGTTACGGCGTGCCCCAAGGCAGCGTATTAGGACCTACGCTTTTCTTGGCCTACATCAATAAACTTTGCAAAATGAAAATTAATGGGGGAGATATCTTTACCTACGCTGATGACACAGCGATAGTTTTCTATGCTAACAACTGGGAGCAACTTAAGTTTCGTGCAGAGGCTGGCCTTGCCCAAATAGCCTCTTGGTTAAACTCAAATCTTCTTACTCTAAATGTACTGAAAACCAACTACATCTGTTTCACAAAATACAACAACACCCAGCCCTCCGATAAGTTTAAAATCAAGCTCCATAGTTGCAACTTTTTGCTCTCTGATTGCCAATGCCCTGCACTAAATAAGGTAACATGCACTAAATACCTTGGTATCATGATTGACCAGCGCTTATCTTGGCACCAACACTTAGAACTAATCATGAACAGAGTCCGTAAACTGATATGGACTTTTAAAACTCTTAGGCATATAACAGAAAGATCCCTTCTCACAAAAATTTATACCTGTCTAGCCCAGTCAGTCATATCATATTGTATACCGGTTTGGGGTGGTACAACTAAAACTAGATTTCTAAGCCTAGAAAGAACACAGAAAATGCTCCTAAAGGTGATGTTCTTTAAACCCTATCGATACCCTACAGAGAGTCTGTATTCGACTGGTGGGATTTTGTCCATCCGCAAACTATATTTATAAGAAGAACACACTATTATAAGAAGACACAAATCGCTTCCTTTTGACTCAAGTAAATGTAACCGTAGAAGAATGTGTAATATAGTTTTGCAACCCCGTGTTAAATCTACTTTTGCAAAAAGACAATATAATATGCAGTCGGCATATTTATACAACAGGTTAAATAAGGAACTAGCTATTTATCCGTTAACTATTAAAAACTGTAAAAAAAAAATAGTCGATTGGTTACTTCTAAAAAGTTATGATGACATTGAATGTTTCATTCGTCACACATAATTTACCACAGTTGCACAGTTGTTTTAGTGAAGGCTACCATGTTTCTTCAACATGATAGCCTTCGATCCCAAGACACTGTCGTAGGGCTAACAACAACAATAGCAACAGCAAGACAATTTTACCCACTTCTAACATCAAAAAACACTCATAGTTACTATTGTACACACACCCATACAAACACACTCCACACCACAACACACACACCACACCACCCACTCACTTCGCACACATACCACACACTCATTGTGACATACCATAATACACACATTTGAAAACATAATAACTAGCCTTAAAATGGTAATTTTGTATTTTAGTTTAAGATTTTAAATTTCTCAATGGAAGAGCGGTGCTTCCCAAAACGAGTAACTATCTGCTCAAACGGAAGCTCCGGCCACAGTCAAGTTTATGTAGACTGAGTTGATGAATAAAGATTTATTATTATTATTATACTCTTTATTTAACATTATTCTTAAGTTTAATTTATTACAATATTTTATATAAAAACCTATTTACAATATAAAATATTATAAAAAACTTAACCTAGGTTGCCACCGGCAGCGGGGATAGACCCAAGCTATCGGTGGTTAGGGCTGCAGAGTGAGGAACCTCCTGACAATACGTGCCGTGTCAAGGAGTACTGCCTTTTGCATCTGACCCTTGACCCAACCTTTCAGCGAGAGCCTCTCTAGGTGTTGATCGAGGCTCTTCGCTATAAGGCCGTGTGCCGAAACGACTATCGGTACAATAATGGTTGAATCCACATCCCACATGGCGGCAACCTCGTGAGCCAAGTCAAGGTACTTACTGAGCTTGTCCTTCTCGGCTTTCACGAGGTTCTCGTCATGAGGTATGGTGATATCAACCAATATTGCTTGGCGCTGAGATCGGTCGATCACCACGATATCAAGCTTATTAGCGACAATAGTCCTGTCCGTGATGATAGAGCGATCCCAGTAGAGCGTTGCATGACCATTTTCGAGAACTGGCGCAGGTGCGTACTTATAGTACGGCACCTCTGATTCAACAAGGCCATATCGAAGAGCAAGTTGCTGGTGAATTATTCTGGCTACTTGGTTGTGTCTGTGCAAATACTCTCCGTTAGCAAGATGAGAACAACCGGAAATAATATGTCAGAGTGATTCTCCAGGACGGCGGCATGCCCGACAGATGTCGACCGTACCGTCCTTCATAATATATTTCCGGTAGTTATTCGTCTTGATAACTTCATCTTCAATGGCACAGACAAAACCTTCGGTTTCCCCAAAGAGGTCACCGAAACGTAGCCAGTTCACCGAGGCAGGCAGATCTACATCAGGCCCAGTTAGAGCCCGATAGTAGCGCCCGTGTAGCACCTTGCTCTTCCATATGTCCTTGCGATCGAGAGTGCTTAGCACCACTGGTTTGCGCCAGTTTTCTGTTGCCAAGGAGAGCGGCGTTAAGTGTCTATCAACTGCCACGACATCCAAATGCATCCCGCACTCACTGTTAAGGAAATAATCCCTGAGACTGCACACCTCACGGTTATGTAGGTCCTTGGCATTTAAAAAGCCGCGACCCCCACATCTCCGCGGGATGTACAGCCTCATAACAGATGAGCGCGGGTGTAGCAGTCTGGAAGTCGTGAGCATTTGACGGACTCTTCTATCCAAGGCGTCCAATTCGGTCTGAGTCCATCTTAGTATGCCAAAGGAGTATGTGAGCAGAGGCATAACCCAGCCATTAAAAGCACGCGTCTTATTGCCACCCGATAAAAGACTGTTAAGTACTTTTCTCAGGCGGCAAAAGAATCGCTGCCGTAATGACTGTTTTATGTCCCCATCCTCAACACCCAAAGACTGTGACATACCAAGATATTTATATGTTTCAACTTCGGAGAGAGATCTGAAGTTTATCGTTTCGCAGAGTTGTAAATTGGTTGAATTTACTACTCTCCCACGCTGTACATGCATAACCGCACACTTATCCACACCAAACTCCATCTTGATGGCACTGCTGAAAGTCTCAGTAATTTTCAGCAGTTTCACCAAGTCTTGGCGGTTTGGTGCGAATAATTTGAGGTCATCCATGTACAACAAATGCGACATAACTTCACCCCCTCTCCGCAGTTGACAGCCTAACTTTGAATTTCTCAACAAAGTACTGAGAGAATTCAAAGCTAGGCAAAACCATAAAGGACTCGGACTGTCGCCCTGGAATATGCCACGCTCTATCCTTATAAGGTCCTGCGTGGCAAAAACACTATATCGACATCCTGGTTGACGCAAGACCGTGGTCCACTGCCGCATACATGACATCAAAAAGGATTTTAAAGTTATATCAATTTTATATAACTCTAAAATCCTCACCAACCATGTATGCGGCACCGAATCATAGGCCTTCTTATAGTCAATCCAGGCTGTGGAGAGAGTCCCTCTGCCACGCCGAACCTTCTGGCATATGGTCATGTCAATGAGGAGAAGCTCCTTAGTACCACGGGACCCAACCCTACATCCATTCTGAGTCACGTCCAAAATATTATTTGCAACAATGTGCGAGTTAATTTTTGTTCTCAGAATGGATGTAAGGAGCTTGTATAAAGTAGGTAAGCACGTGATGGGTCTATAATTTTTCGGTTCCGTGGTACTACCTGATTTATGGAGCAGAAAAGTGACACCAGTAGTCAACAAACTTGGGAGTGAGCCGAGCTCTATGGCTTCTTGGAATTGTGTTGCCAGTAACTCGTGTGAACATCGAAACCATTTGATCCAGAAGTTGTGCAATCCGTCCGGTCCTGGGCATTTCCAATTTTGGGCCGTACGGATTGCACAACTTACGTCAGCTGTACTAATATTAATAGGCTGCATGGTCTCGATAGGTTCACACGCCTCACTGACAACACTCATCCATTCACCTTACGTGTGCTCGACGGGCACCGACCAAATGTTGCGCCAGAAATTAGTCATGACATCAACATCCGGTAGCTGCCCGTCGCTCACACGTTCATCAGCTCCTTCCCAACGTCTGTATACTTTTCTTTGGTCACTTTGAAAGAGGCGATTTTGTTGGTATCGTTCCACACGCACTCTGTAGCGACGTATACGGTTTGCCCATGCCTAGACTTTTTGCTTCAGAAAGTCAATACACGGAACGTCACACAAGCCATATAGTTTTCCGATCGGACATCAGTACCGACAAAGGCTTGTGTGACGAATCGCATGACGCGAGGCCGATTATTGCCATTTCTGAAGCAAATTAGCTTTGCAATGAGTGTCCTGAACCTATTGATACGCCCCTCGATCCTCAATTGCCAAGCAGGGGCAGTCCCGGTTCGCCGCGGTACTCGGTCAGAATCCTGGAATTTGACACGAGCAACGCGACACACCGCGATGGCCCCACAATAAAGGATCAAGTGGGTATCAATTAAATTTTCATTGGTTCCAAGATATGGCAATTCAAGGCACTCATTAACGCCAAATTATGTCTATTCGTGGGCAAACAAGGTATACGCGGCCTAGAGTTACGCGTGTCACGATACTGTAGAATGGCATCGTTCAAAGCGCTCCTCATTTGCTCATTCGCCTGTGTACTTACATTCGTATTTATGAAATCTTCATCATCGGGTACCGGATCTACTCGCGCCACCGAAACCGGCGTCAGGGCCGGTGATTGTGGGGCAGGGCGATCCTGCACCGAAGAAGAAGCCGCACAAATACGCAGTGACTCCAGGCGTAGCCGATCAAGTGCTGACTGATCCAGCAAGTTGTTACGCTGGATCACCCGCACTTGATCCGACAATCGTTGGGCAGACACGTCTATGGTCGGTTCAATGGCCTGAAACAAAGATAGCAACCTTACACGATACGCAGTGAGGTTAGTTCCTCCCTCTGTTGCCCTGTAGTAGGCGCGCATGCAGTTCTCATTTATAGTCTAAGTCCATCGCATGCGGCGCACTACACCACCGGTAGCGGGGGTCGTACGCGGGGCAGATTGTCCCACTGATCCCAAGCGTGCCGGCAGCGGTGGTCGTCCACGTCGCGCAGGTCGTTGTGGCGGCGGAGACGGCGATCGCCCGCTCACGCTGCTCGACTCGTCTCTGGTGAAATCATCAGACGAGGAGCTGGAGGTCGGCGGAGCAGGCGATGATGGAGGGCGTGCGCTTCGTTTGGCTCTTGTTTGCATCAAATAATCATTTTCTCTTCATCGTGTTGACGTGAAAACGTCACAAATTTTCTATGATGTGTTTCTATTTTGGTGTTTTTCCAACATTTTACTGATATTATGGTTGATTAACTGTGGTGAATTATAATTTCTATTTCGTATTGTTATTTATATATCGGTTGCACTTAATATTCAAATTTAGCAAATAAAATAAAAATCCGATAAAAAGACATGACTTTTGATGTCAGTGACCAAAGAGCATTATTATTATTATTATTATTATTCAAAATTTAAAACAAATATAATTTAAAACAAACTGAGAAGAAACTAAGAAGACCAAGTTGAGAGACACTTCGATACTTCATGTTTAAATCTGTGTATTGTGTCAGCAAAAATATCCCCGGAATATTTTTCGCCCTTACAAAGAATATTATATTGTCTGGCAAGCCTATTCATGGTGGCGTGGTGACCCAAATTGCTTCTGCTACCCTTTATTGAGAAAGGAACATATCTATTAGGGCGTGGGACCTTATATGGCAAATTAAAATTTATCTTGCATAAAAGAAGAGGGCAATCTACCTTCCCATTTATTATTTTGTAAAAAAGTAAGTGGTCTAGCAGCAATCTTCGATCACTCAAACTAAGTAATTTAAAAAAATTTAATCGTTTCTCGTATGAAGGCAACTCTCTCGCCTTACGTATCTGATAGGAAAGATGCCACAAAAATCTTTTCTGAATGCGCTCTATGCGTTAAATTTGGACATCATATTGCGGGGACCAAACCTGACTACAGTATTCGAGACCAGATCGGACCAGAAGACCACAACAAAACTTCTCGTTTATCAAAGGCTTGGCTGTGACTACAGCCAAGCCTAGTCTGATTGAATCTGATGGTACATCATGTGGCATGTCATTAATCTAATTTATTTTATTAAATTATCAATGTTTTTTCTTCTTTATTTATCTGTTGTGTAATTTATTGTTAGCATTTTGTCTGTCTTTGTCTTTGTTTAATTAAACCCTAAATATGCCTAAACTAAATAAATAAGTTACACATAACCGGACAGGGATAGCCATTGCCGAGTTCCTTGCGGTTCCTCCCGTCACAAGTTCATTTTGAACGAACACATTTTTATTTTATTATTTACATTGCTTCGGAAGGCACTTAAACGTAAAGCCGTTGGTCCCGGTTGTTGTCGTGAAATGGATGTCGTTAAAACCCACCAACCACCGCATTGGGCCAGCCCAATCTCCCTATGTGCTTTTAGTCCATGAGGGAAAGCCGAGGTATTTGTAAGCTGATGATTTTTTATTTTCTACTCTCTTGGCGTGGTTGGCTATTCGCTATATTCATTTTAGATCCACGACGGCAACAACAAATGGTTGCTCGTGGTGGACGCAGCAGACGCGAACGCATCCAACTGGTGCGAGCAGAACCTCGCGGCGCCCCAGCACCAGGGGCAGGTAGACTACAGGCGAGTATATTACGGCTGCACTACAGGACACAGGCAGATCTACAAGCTAATATATTACGACAATTACATCCTCCGACACATGGCAGATTAAATACAAGCGGGTACACTACAACCTGCTACAACTACACCACATAACTAACACAGCAGATATGATGAAAACTGCTATACACCCTCCGACACATGGCAGATATACTATACAGACACATATTGTCACGGCTATTATCCCCGAAGGGTCAGAGGCGGGGCGGTAGTATTCTTCTAATGGGCCGCCACCAAATAGCTCAATTTATTACCAGCAAAGGACAATGCCCATTTTGGACCATCTGACTATCATATATAAACTATAACCATGCTATCATAGTTTCCCTTTAAAGCCAGGAAAAATACAATACTAAGTTTTATTTTCCTTTGGTAGTAACCAATTCTTTACTCCAGCCAAATTCGATGAAGAATGTTTGTAAAAAGATTACTGTCACTTGTTTTCTGGAAGAAAGACACCATAGATGTTTTCTTGTGAATCTCTCTCAAGAAAAAGTAAAAATCCGAGTGAAACTAGATATTTGCACAAACGATGACAGTCATCTGTTTACAAACATTCTTCATCGAATTTAGCTGGAGTATAGGTTTTTGAACGCACTCTGCCACTCAAAGCGTTTCGTTCCGCCTATATATTAATTAATTTAATGTTTATAAAGCTATATTCTAGTTCTTCTTTTTAAGATGTGTATTATGGAATTAAATGCGCTTAACGATTCATGAACAATCAATGAATCGTTAAGCGTATAATTAAAAAGCTTGTGTAGCGCGTAGCGTAGCGTGAAATTAAAACAATAATTCATCATTATGAATTGATTTAACGGCTATACTTAACAAGGGTAAAACGAAACGTATTTTTGACTTGTCAGTTGTCGGCTCTTTCTGTCGAATGTTATTTGTGCGTCTGTGGTAGTCGGAATCGTTATTTTTTAGTTTCATAAAACTCTAAATAACGATTTATTTGATGTAATAAAAATGTGTTGTGGATGATTAATTGAAACAAAAGTGGTATAAAACATGTTTATCCATATTGTATGTTGCCGAAAAACTTCTTAAAACTGGCTTCGTCAAAAAGGCTTCTTCTGGCTTTTACTTAAAAAATTGAATTTAGATCAATTAACAGTAACATAATAGATTACATTATGCTACCAAGATCGTTTTATACAAGCTAACTTATTGTCAGCTTTTCAAATGTCTGGGCCGTGGGCATTGTCCTTTATTTATTTTGACGAAACCTTATGAAACTTACTTAGTAAGGTAAAGCAGCTCTTGAATTGGATTATTAGTTTTTCATAAATTCTTTTTAGTGTAAATCCTAAATATATATTTTTATTTAGGACTATTAAGATAATCCCCCGATCCACGGAGCTACGGGTCGACGGCGGCGAGTTGGACGTCAACATGAAGCACTACAACAGCCCATCGGGATACGCGCAAAAATTTGGTGAGAGCCTATCCATCTATATAAAAAACGTGCTCTTGCGTGGATAGAAATTGCTAGATTGTGAGCCTATGTAATTGACCGTCTTTCGTTCATTTATCTCCTTCATTACGGAATCGTTCTCCCAGAACCTTCGACCAGAATCTTACCTCTAACTGCCGGAACACAGCAATACTTCTAAAGTTATCGCTGTTATCATGGCGACAAACATAGATAGCATTATGGTAGCTGACCGTCCAGGAATCGAACCTGTGACCACTGGAGTAGGTACTAGACCACAGAATTAAGGTTTCGCCATTCCAGATTCTATAAATTCCCAATGGAGCGCGAGATTTTTACAAGCGAGTAACGAGTAAGAGTGGCGAGCTTGTGGAACCAATTTGTGACTGCTTCGAAGCCAAACAAATTGTTCTAGTTTAAGCTAAATAGGTCGAATTTGAATATAATTTGTATCGAATGCACTGTGGTGTAGGAATAGCAATAAAGAATCAACCTTCAACTAAAATCATGTATTTTAAGAAATTTTTAAAGCAGTAATTTTTAAAAAAAGCGCGCTTCCACCTTCGGCTTTATCGTCACTTACCATCAGGTGAGATGAAGGCCAAACGCGTACCCGTTGGAGAATAGAAAAAACAATGATTAAAGCTTATTCTGAAATTGATCAATTTAACTGTGAAAACTACGAAACACACAAACTCCACTCGATATGAATGCTTAAACTACAAGTTTTAATTATATATATTAACTTTAAATATTATATGTTTACAGGTACTACAATACAGAAAAAACGTAAACTAAGTACTGATACTGGCTATGGAGTAAATCAGACGTCTCAGGCAACTGAAGAAGGAAAAACTAATTATAAAGATATCGAGAAAACATCACCACAAAACACTTATCAAAAAACTGTATTTACCAAAACTAATAATAGTAGTGAAGATAATACTATAAGCAATGCTAATATGGGATACGATCAAAACAAACGAGAAAAATGTATAATTGTTAAAAACAGTATTAGAAATAAGCAGAAACGTATAAACACCTATACATGTGACATTTGCAAAATAAATTTTAATTCTAAAAATATGTTAGAATGTCACATGAATTCACATTATACAGTATTAAGGCAAAAACATAATAAGCTAGACATACAACATAACATCGTTAAAAACAACGAACAAATCTTAAAAGGCAAAGTATGTAATTTTTGTAATAAGTCTTTAGTACGTAAAGGTGACTTTACTAGACATATTGGGACTCACACGTGCGAGAAACCATATCGGTGTAACGTTTGTAATAAGTATTTTGCACATAAAAATAGTTTGACTTCACATATGAGGACTCACACGGGCGCGAAACCATATCAGTGTAATGTTTGTAATAAGTCTTTTTCATATAATCCTACTTTGACTACACATATTAGGACTCACACGGGCGAGAAACCATATCAGTGTAATGTTTGTAATAAGTATTTTTCACAAAAACCTAGTTTGGCTAAACATGTAAGGACTCACACGGGTGAGAAACCATATCAGTGTAATGTTTGTAATAAGTATTTTTCACAAAAACCTTATTTGGCTACACATGTAAGGACTCACACGAGCGAGAAACCATATCAGTGTAACGTTTGTAATAAGTATTTTGCACATAAAAATACTTTTACTTCACATATGAGGACTCACACGGGTGAGAAACCATATCAGTGTAATGTTTGTAATAAGTATTTTTCACAAAAACCTCATTTGGCTACACATGTAAGGACTCACACGAGCGAGAAACCATATCAGTGTAACGTTTGTAATAAGTATTTTGCACATAAAAATAGTTTGACTTCACATATTAGGACTCACACGGGTGAGAAACCATATCAGTGTAATGCTTGCGATAAGGGTTTTTCACAAAAAGTTACTTTGACTTTACATATGAGGACTCACACGGGCGCGAAACCATATCTGTGTAATGTCTGTAATAAGTCTTTTTCATATAAACTTACTTTGACTACTCATATTAGGACTCACACGGGCGAGAAACCATATCAGTGTAATGTTTGTAATAAGTATTTTGCACATAAAAATAGTTTGACTTTACATATGAGGACTCACACGGGCGCGAAACCATATCAGTGTAACGTTTGTAATAAGTATTTTTCACAAAAACCTAATTTGGCTACACATGTAAGGACTCACACGAGCGAGAAACCATATCAGTGTAACGTTTGTAATAAGTATTTTGCACATAAAAATAGTTTGACTTCACATATGAGGACTC
This sequence comes from Scoparia ambigualis, assembly GCA_963921215.1. Classification (NCBI taxonomy): domain Eukaryota; kingdom Metazoa; phylum Arthropoda; class Insecta; order Lepidoptera; family Crambidae; genus Scoparia; species Scoparia ambigualis. Next base: position 5,845,823 of record OY992525.1, on the reverse strand, counting down.
ACACGGGCGAGAAACCATATCAGTGTAACGTTTGTAATAAGTATTTTGCACATAAAAATAGTTTGAATTCACATATGAGGACTCACACGGGCGCGAAACCATATCAGTGTAATGTTTGTAATAAGTATTTTTCACAAAAACCTAATTTGGCTACACATGTAAGGACTCACACGAGCGAGAAACCATATCAGTGTAACGTTTGTAATAAGTATTTTGCACATAAAAATAGTTTGACTTCACATATGAGGACTCACACGGGCGCGAAACCATATCAGTGTAATGTTTGTAATAAGTATTTTTCACAAAAACCTAATTTGGCTACACATGTAAGGACTCACACAAGCGAGAAACTATATCAGAAACCATATCAGTGTAACGTTTGTAATAAGTATTTTGCACATAAAAATAGTTTGACTTCACATATGAGGACTCACACGGGCGCGAAACCATATCAGTGTAATGTTTGTAATAAGTATTTTTCACAAAAACCTTATTTGACTAAACATGTAAGGACTCACACGGGCGAGAAACCATATCAGTGTAATGTTTGTAATAAGTATTTTTCACAAAAATATAATTTGGCTAAACATGTAAGGACTCACACGGGCGAGAAACTATATCAGTGTAATGTCTGTAATAAGTATTTTTCACAAAAACCTCATTTGACTCAACATGTAAGGACTCACACGGGCGAGAAACCATATCAGTGTAATGTTTGTAATAAGTATTTTTCACAAAAACATAATTTGGCTAAACATGCAAGGACTCACACGGGCGAGAAACCATAGTCAAAGGCAAAGTCAAATTATTTATTCAATGTAAACCTTTACAGGCACTTATTGACGTCAATACAAATAATAATAAAAAAAACAGTTAACTAACTTATAGTTAAGACTTAACAACTAATCTAACGAGCTTATAGTCTGTGCCAGACAAATGCGCATCGCTACCCCCAGTACCAGTGCACGCCGAAACAGAATCGCGTCGAACCGAAATATAAGCCGTGGTCATAGAATTGTGTAAACATACGTATCCTGGTACTTACGAGAAAAAATAGCGGGCAAGTGCCTCCCCTAGCGACACAAAATAAAATGCAAGGCTAAAATTTATAGAAAATTTTTCGTTTTTTTGGGATGAAAGGTGAAAAATGATAAACCATTATTGAATTGTTGACTTAAGTTATTACTTAATGGAATAAAATTAAATATGATTTCCAATTATCGTATTGATAATGTGGTAAGTAATAGAAATTGGAGTTTTTGAAGTAAAATAAAGTAACGGCTGAAATGAGTTTTGGAAAACATTAGTACCTAACCAATAAGGTTGTCATTTTTAATTCACATTTTTAATCATTCAAATATCTTTTTTTATAAAAACTTAAGCATAAAAAACGTCAAAAATAAATAAGCATAAATTTGTGTGTTTTAAAATTGTTTCGTTTTTCGTCTTGGTACAAGCACACCATAACTAATATTACTACCGTACAGAAGGTTCACCCTCCAACGACCCCCACGCGAATCCGAAACCCATCGCGTGACCCGAGCGTTCATATTCTGATAAGCACAGCCGACTCGATATCGATTTGACGTCCGTCAGGAGCGCAGGGTTTACGCGCGCGTAGGGATTACGAGTTAAGGCTAGATAGATCGCGCTTTGAGTTTTTTAGCAAACCATCTGATGAAACATAGAAAATAATGGTTTAAATTCTGGAAAAAAAAGTTTGTATTAGTTAAGGATCCAATCTATTTAAAGTCTCATTCAGTTACAAGTTACAAGATGAAATGAACTTCACTCGATAGAAAAAAAAAGAACCCTAAAGATACTGATACTTTACATTTAATTTTTGTACTCAACGAAAGACAAATAATTCGCAGATAAAGGACAATGGGCAAAAGTGGCCCAATATGAGACCCGCGGGAAATAAAAGCCCACACTTGCCACATGATTCCGGCAAAAGACCATCCAAATCCGTCACGGGATTAATAATGAGATTTTAAGTTATGTGTGGCGCATGTTTGGACATGTTTGTGCCTGTCTAAATAAGATACGGTATCTCGTTTCTTCGCCACTAATTGCCCCCCTCCCCACCCCTCCCCGCTCTTCCACCCCCGTCAGGTAATTGTGACCACAAAAAAAATCCCGGGTCGGACCCCGACAATACCCTGCAAAAATCATACGACAAGCACGCACCCTCAGCCCCCACAAGTCCCACCAGCGGAGGACCAGTCTCATCCCGGACCAAGTTCCATACATTTTTGCCCATTGTCCTTAGCAGAGAATCCTATAAAGTCTATACATATAGGCAATAAAACCTATGAAACGCGCCGCTTCGTACTTCGTACATACCCGTCCCGTACCGTCGAGAGAGCGAGAGAGAAGCCGCGATATTTAATTTATGTATGTATATAAGTTTAGCGCAATAAGTCCCGCATATTTAATTTTTATCACCACAGCTAGGGTTGGCTGGAAGAGATCTCTTCTAGAGATAAGCTCACCCTTGTATATGTCCTGTATAACGTGTGTTTTTATGTAATTTATTTGTGCAATAAAGTATTATTATTATTATCTTTATTCAAACTATATCTTAAGAAAAATTTTTTACAATATTTTATGTAAAAAAAAACATATTTACAATATAAAATATTATAAAAAACTTAACCTAGGTTGCCACCGGCAGCGGGGATAGACCCAAGCTACCGGTGGTTAGGGCTGCAGAGTGAGGAACCTCCTGACAATACGTGCCGTGTCAAGGAGTACTGCCTTCTGTATCTGACCCTTGACCCAACCTTTTAGCGAGAGCCTCTCTAGGTGTTGATCGAGGCTCTTAGCTAAAAGACCGTTTGCCGAAACGACTATCGGTACAATAATGGTTGAATCCACATCCCACATGGCGGTAACCTCGTGAGCCAAGTCAAGGTACTTACTGAGCTTGTCCTTCTCGGCTTTCACGAGGTTCTCATCATGAGGTACGGTGATATCAACCAATATTGCCCGGCGCTGAGATCGGTCGACCACCACGATATCAGGCTTATTGGCGACAATAGTCCTGTCCGTGATGATAGAGCGATCCCAGTAGAGCGTTGCATGACCATTTTCGAGAACTGGCGCAGGTGCGTACTTATAGTACGGCACCTCTGATTCAACAAGGCCATATTGAAGAGCAAGTTGCTGGTGAATTATTCTGGCTACTTGGTTGTGTCTGTGCAAATACTCTCCGTTAGCAAGATGAGAACAACCGGAAATAAATGTCGGAGTGATTCTCCAGGACGGCGGCATGCCCGACAGATGTCGACCGTACCGTCCTTCATAATATATTTCCGGTAGTTATTCGTCTTGATAACTTCATCTTCAATGGCACAGACAAAACCTTCGGTTTCCCCAAAGAGGTCACCGAAACGTAGCCAGTTCACCGAGGCAGGCAAATCTACATCAGGCCCAGTTAGAGCCCGATAGTAGCGCCCGTGTAGCACCTTGCTCTTCCATATGTCCTTGCGATCGAGAGTGCTTAGCACCACTGGTTTGCGCCAGTTTTCTGTTGCCAAGGAGAGCGGCGTAAAGTGTCTATCAACTGCCACGACATCCAAATGCATCCTGCACTCACTGTTAAGGAAATAATCCCTGAGACTGCACACCTCACGGTTATGTAGGTCCTTGGCATTTAAAAAGCCGCGACCCCCACATCTCCGCGGGATGTACAGCCTCATAACAGATGAGCGCGGGTGTAGCATTCTGGAAGTCGTGAGCATTTGACGAACTCTTCTATCCAAGGCGTCCAATTCGGTCTGAGTCCATCTTAGTATGCCAAAGGAGTATGTGAGCAGAGGCATAACCCAGCCATTAAAAGCACGCGACTTATTGCCACCCGATAAAAGACTATTAAGTACTTTTCTCAGGCGGCAAAAGAATCGCTCCCGTAATGACTGTTTTATGTCCCTGTCCTCAACACCCAAAGACTGTGACATACCAAGATATTTATATGTTTCAACTTCGGAGAGAGATCTGAGGTTTATCGTTTCGGAGAGTTGTAAATTGGTTGAATTTACTACTCTCCCACGCTGTACATGCATAACCGCACACTTATCCACACCAAACTCCATCTTGATGGCACTGCTGAAAGTCTCAGTAATTTTCAGCAGTTTCACCAAGTCTTGGCGGTTTGGTGCGAACAATTTGAGGTCATCCATGTACAACAAATGCGACATAACTTCACCCCCTCTCCGCAGTTGACAGCCTAACTTTGAATTTCTCAACAAAGTACTGAGAGAATTCAAAGCTAGGCAAAACCATAAAGGACTCAGACTGTCGCCCTGGAATATGCCACGCTCTATCCTTATAAGATCCTGCGTGGCAGAAACACTATCTTGACATCCTGGTTGACACAAGACCGTGGTCCACTGCCGCATGCATGACATCAAAAAGGATTTTAAAGTTATATCAATTTTATATAACTCTAAAATCCTCACCAACCATGAATGCGGCACCGAATCATAGGCCTTCTTATAGTCAATCCAGGCTGTAGAGAGAGTCCCTCTGCCACGCCGGACCTTCTGGCATATGGTCATGTCAATGAGGAGAAGCTCCTTAGTACCACGGGACCCAACCCTACATCCATTCTGAGTCATGTCCAAAATATTGTTTGCAACAATGTGCGTGTTAATTTTTGTTCTCAGAATGGATGTAAGGAGCTTGTATAAAGTAGGTAAGCACGTGATGGGTCTATAATTTTTCGGTTCCGTGGTACTACCTGATTTATGGAGCAGAAAAGTGACACCAGTAGTCAACAAACTTGGGAGTGAGCCGAGCTCTATGGCTTCTTGGAATTGTGTTGCCAGTAACTCGTGTGAACATCGAAACCATTTGATCCAGAAGTTGTGCAATCCGTCCGGTCCTGGGCATTTCCAATTTTGGGCCGTACGGATTGCACAACTTACGTCAGCTGTACTAATATTTATAGGCTGCATGGTTTCGATAGGTTCACACGCGTCACTGACAACACTCATCCATTCACCCTCCGTGTGCTCGACGGGCACCGACCAAATGCTGCGCCAGAAATTAGTCATGGCATCAACATCTGGTAGCCGCCCGTCGCTCACACGTTGATCAGCTCCTTCCCAACGTCTGTATACTTTTCTTTGGTCATTTTGAAAGAGGCGATTTTGTTGGTATCGGTCCACACGCACTCTGTAGCGACGTATACGGTTTGCCCACGCATAGACTTTTTGCTTCAGAAAGTCAATACGTTCCGTCACACAAGCCATATAGTTTTCCGGACGAACATCAGTCCCAACAAAGGCTTGTGTGACGAATCGCATGACGCGAGGCCGATTATTGCCATTTCTGAAGCAAATTAGCTTTGCAATGAGTGTCCTGAACTTATTAATACGCCCCTCTGTAGTGCAGTGTGTCACGAGTGCAGTGTGTCACGGCATCATAACTCATAAGAATCATCTGTTTTATTATACGTGATGGAATGTAACTAATTTAGGACTTTGTACCGATTTCCCAGAACTGGCAGTCAATACTTTCCTTTGTTCTGTAACACTATATAAACACTGTTTTTCCCTAAATAAATAAGAGTTAAGAACCAACCTTCGTCGTATTATTTCGTCTCCCGACTTCCATCATCACGTGGCGACTCTGCCGGCGCTGCCTTTCGGCAGCGCTGAGCATCCCACATCACATGGCGACCCTGCCAGTCCACTGCTTCTAGGCAGTGCTGGTTCATTTGGAACCCAAGCCGCAGAGAAAATCAAGATCAAACCAATGGGGTCCACGCTTCGCATCCGAAAATCCGATCACGCTGCAAGATATTAATAAGACCGCTGAGCATCCCACATCACATGGCATCCCAGATCACACCAATGAGGCCGCTACGCATCATCTCAGCACACGTGACATCACAACTGGTCCGTGTGAGTTCCGCGCCGACGAATGAGTCATCACCACGCTAAATCACCACCCACCCAAACCCACGCACCACGTTAAATGGAAATATGGGTACAAAATCATCGAAAACCGAAAATATAAAAGAAGAAAAATCATAAAACTGCTACGAAATAAAAATGATGAAAAACCTGCTGCTATCCAGAGATGACGTTGTTGGTGAGATAAAATGGCGAACATTATAACCTACGTGAGGAGAAGCAGCAGCCGGGTGTGAATGCAGCTGGGTGAGGACGCAGCCGGGTGAATACAGGCGAGTTTTGTTAACAAAAGAACCATTACTGAGAAAATTAGACTGAAATCATTTGTTTGGTAATACATAGGTATAAACTTTTAAAATGAAATTAATTGTAATCATATCTGTAAAAGCATTTTGTGTCCACTTCGTTCGATTAGTTATTTTTTTATAGGAGTTTTAGATGTTTCAAAGCGGTTTAGTAAAAGCAGTATAAAAAAAGTCATGTAAAAAAAAAAATAGAGATTTATATCTGGTGCGTAATGGATGACGCATAAAATATCTAAAATGTGTATTGAGAATTTCTTTAGTAAGAAAGTTTAACGCGTCTTCTTGATTATAAAATAATAAATGTAATCGATAATTAAATAAGGAACTACCTTTTAACAGCCGTTGACGATACATTAATTAGTAACAAAATTAGTGGCATTATAGTTAATAAGTTCAAAATAAGGCTTCTAAATAGTTTGAAATGAAATGCTAAATCTAAAAAGAGAATAATAAATGAAAAGGGGTTAAATACTGTCTAGGTATTCAGAAAGATATATAAAATAATGTTTCAGAAAAATAACGTCAATACAAATCGATTATCGATTATTAATTTTGAATGAACTCTTATATTATGGTATGTTCAAGAATTTCGTGAGTAATTAGGTTCATAAGGATGAAATGCAATTGGACTGATCATCCAAAAGCATCAGATCTTATTTGCCTAATTTATCTTACTTTAAATAAATGCTAAAACGAAAGAATATGTTGAAATACGTTTTATGGAAGAATTGAGTTGAAAGGAAAAAAAAAATGATGAAAATATTAAAACTAATATAAATATAAAGATAAACTCATTAAACCATTTTTCCCAGCGCAAATGACGCGAGCCGCTTTTGTGAAGGAACTTGGTATTAAAAATAGTCAATAAAATACGGTACACACATTATATAGAAGGTACTATAGGGAATTCAGGTCCATCAGGCTTATTTAGGTGCGAACGAGCTTCCTCTTGAATAACTGATGGAGATCAATTGTTGTCTTAATTCTGACCCTATGCAATTGGTACACGGGTGGTTCAGATCCTTCTATTCGATCATAGTGTAAACGAGATTTCTCCGTGAGAATGTTGGAGGCAGTGCTGATGACGAAGGTGCGCGAATACGCAGCGTCAGAGTGAGTCCTTAAAATTTATGATCCCCCGTAGTGAGGTGTGCGCACAACCTAAACGGGCATATTAATATGCACTGTTTAAAATATAAATAAATGTTATAATAAAAGTCGACTTATAATGTACCATAATACAGGGTCCGGCCGGCCCAAATAATAAAAAGTACCTTACTAATATGTGTGAGTAGTGTGTGTTGTGTACCACTACTTTAGAGCATTGCTCTAAGACCTAATACCGTTTAAATAATGCTATTTATGACTAAAGAGTATGAATAAAATAAAATAAAAAAAGTACAAGTACTAAGTGGTACGACGATATTAATAAAAGTGTACACACGATGTAATCGGATAATACAACGACGAAAAAAAAATTTTTTTGAGTTGATTATAAGTAAACGTATTCGTCAAGTAAAAGTATAATGACAAGAAAGTAAGGAAACAAGAATATGGAACAATAAAAATAAAGTTAAACTACTAGTATGAAGTCTAAGTAGGTGAAAAATATTAAGTAATGTGCTAAGGAGTCTAACAAAAGCTTAAAGTTTGAGCCAATTATATTAAAAGATTAAAGAAGTTGGTTTAAAAAGGAGCATATTAATAGCTTTAGGAGATAACATCGTCAACAGCTGGGTATATAAAAAAATATATTGAAATATTATACTACTAAAATAAATAAATACTGGATTAACTTAATAATTGAATTAATATTTTATACTGAATTTTACAAAAAAAGTTAAAGTAAATGTTGTAATGTTTTAAATAAGGTAAATTTATATTTTTTTTTTAATAATTAATTTTAATTTTAATATTCACTAAATAATAATACTTAGTTGCTGTTCGGATTTAGCTAAAAACTTTGTATGTTACAATATTATGTGATACAATTATAACTAGGTACTATCACTAAAGTTTATCATCTTCCGTTCCTTTATTTTTAGAACAGATGATTTGTCATTGTTCACTAAAGCAACAAAAGATTCAACAAGAAGAGTCAATGAAAGTTATTTTTAGAAACAGATTAAAACTTGCATATTGGCTCTGCTATGATAAAGACCCGCCAAATAAGGCATCGTCACTGATAAAATTCGTGGAATCTATTATGGGACATGTTATTGTAAACAATGCACCGAGAGTGGCTAAATCGTGACGATTAATCAAACCAGCTATGCGCTTATTTAAATTAATTACCTGTGATTGTATTAAGCATATTGTACAAGCAGTTTGTTACATTAATCATTATGTAGATTTCACTGTCATGTATATATATATTTTTTTTATTATTAGATAACACAGAATAGGATCAACAGTTACGTAGTAATAATGGCAATGTTAAGCCAGTTTGTTGTTTTATGTACTTATGTATATCAATAGTATAACATTATATTTTTGCAACGTCAATAGAAATAACATGTTTACTTATGTATGAGTAACCCATCGAGTAGGCTCACTAAGTTTCGTTTGTGTCTAGAAGAATACGATTTCACGGTAGAATATTTAAAAAGGAAGGAAAATGCAGCTGCAGACGCATTATCCAGGATTGAAATTAGTAGTAGTGAACTTAAGTCCATGAAAAAAATGTAATGTCAGTAATGACTAGAGCACAAAAGAAAAGAATGGAAGAGCAAAAACAGGAAAATGATTCGGGTTCTAGCTATGATTGGACTGGTCAGCCGAACATAGTTGGGGTTCCTGAGAGACTAAATAATTTACCTGAATTAAGTTTTAATAACAAGGACTATGACGAAATACTAAAGCAGGCAGACTGCATTTCAAGTCAAAATAATATAATAGTTTTCTCACCATCCTCACGAACCATGTGTATCGCCATTGACTCTCGATCGTGTACGAAACGAGCTTTCCTCGCGAGAGAATTAAAGGCATTTTGCACGACACAAAAGATAAATGAAGTATGCATACTTCAAAATAATGACACCGCTTGTGTTTAGAGCTAGCTCAATACATTAATAACAAATGTGGAACATGGTCCGAACCACGGTTATGTATAGTAAAAGGTGTCACGAAAATAAATAGTAAGGATGATAGACGAGTAATATTAAACGATTTCCATTTGTTGCCGACCAGTGGGCATGCAGGCATTCGAAGAATGACTAATAACATGAAACGTTATTACTACTGGCAAGGCATGGAAAATAATGTTATTGAATTTGTAAAAAATTGTGATAAATGTCAGAAACAGAAGTTTCATAGAAACATTAAGCAGCCAATGTGTATTACTAGCACGGCAACAACGGCTTTCGACAAAATATTTTTGGATTTGGTAGGTCCACTAACTAAAGATACAAATGGGTACTGCTATATATTAACGTTACAGTGCGAGCTTACAAAGTATGTAGAGTAGAAGCATACCCACTCCGAAATAAAGAAACGGAGACAGTAGCACGCGCGTTTATCGATAATTTTATATTACGTTATGGCATCCCTAATGAAATTGCAACAGATAGAGGTACCGAATTTTTCTCATCAACTATTCAAGAAGTGTGTAAACTTTTAAAAATTAACCAGTTGCAATCAACCGCTTATCATCATGAAAGCCTTGGTTCTTTAAAGAATTCACATAAATCATTAGGAGCATTTCTAAGAATACAAACAGATAATCAAGCCAATAAGTTGTCAGATTGGTTGCAATATTGGTGTTTTTCCTATAATACAACGATACACTCGTCAACTACATATACACCCTATGAATTGGTGTTTGGTAGACTATGTCATATACCAAGTAATATTATTAATAAAGCTGATCCAGTTTATAATTTTAATTCGTATACTGTAGAACTTAAGCATAGATTGCAAAAATCCCAAGAGGATGCTAGAAATAATTTAATTAAATCAAAAATTAATAGAAAGATAAGATATGATTTAACCACTAATTCAATTAATTATAGAATAGGCGATTTAATATTATTAAAAAAGGAAAATAGAGATAAGATGGATCATGTATATTTAGGTCCCTAGACTGTTATAGAGGATCAAGGCGTAAATGTCAAAATATTAGTTACGGGTAAAGAAAAAACAGTACACAAAAATATAATTATAGTTAACTGTATCCAAATAAGGAATACCATTACTCATAACCCAGATCATATTGTATATAGCCATAGCATAAGATTGTATCATTATAATAACAATGTATTTCTAAAATGTAAACAAACTTTGTTTGTTAGTTTAAGCCTGGTAGATTTTAATTATTTTAAGTTTGAGTGAAACTATGTTTATATCAATATTTAATATTTAAAAAAAATTATATAGTTTAATTTTTTTTTTTAAAAAAAAGGGGGAAAGGTGTAGTCCAGTGTGTCACGAGTGCAGTGTGTCACGGCATCATAACTCATAAGAATCATCTGTTTTATTATACGTGATGGAATGTAACTAATTTAGGACTTTGTACCGATTTCCCAGAACTGGCGTGGCGACTCTGCCGGCGCTGCCTTTCGGCAGCGCTGAGCATCCCACATCACACCTCGATCCTCAATTGCCAGTAAATCGTTCAAGGCACTCATTAACGCTAAATTATGTCTATTCGTGGGCAAACGCGGCCTAGAGTTACGCGTGTCACGATACTGTAGAATAGCATCTTTCAAAGCGCTCCTCATTTGCTCATTCGTCTGAGTACTTACATTCGTATTTATGAAATCTTCACCGTCGGGTACCGGATCTACTCGCGCCACCAAAACCGGCGTCACGGCCGGTAATTGTGGGGCAGGGCGATCCTGTACCGAAGAAGAAGCCGCACAAATACGTAGTGACTCCAGGCGTAGCCGATCAAGTGCTGACTGATCCAGCAAGTTGTTACGCTGGATCACCCGCACTTGATCCGACAATCGTTGGGCAGACACGTCTATGGTCGGTTCAAAGGCCTGAAACAAAGACAGCATCCTAACACGATACGCAGTAAGGTTAATTCCTCCCTCTGTAGCCCTGTAGTAGGCGCGCATGCAGTTCTCATTTATATTATTATTATTATTACAATTTATTAAACAATAATATAGAAGTAACGACATTTACAAAAACATATGTCGTTACCAAATTATACAATCAATAATCATAAAATAAAGCAGATAAATAAAACAATTATTTATTAAAATAAAAGATAAAAACAAAAGTGAATCTAAAAGTTTTACTCGGGCACTATGAACGCATTAGAACAATTCGGTAAAACTAGAGGAATGTTAATTCCATGCATTTTTGTCATTGATGTAATCGCTTACAGTGTAATAGCCCTTTTCTAAAAGTCTGTCTTTAACATGTGTCTTAAATTTGTCAAAGGGCAAAATTATAACTTCGTTCGGGATTTTATTGTAAAATACGACACTTTGTCCCATAAATGATCCATAAACTTTCTGAAGTCGAAATTTAGGAATTAGAAGTTTATACTTATTTCTAGTATTTAGTTTGTGTATATCGCATTTTTTTTTTAAATGAGATATACCTAGTCAAATACCGTATAATGGTCTCCTTTGAGTCTGGTAATAGATGCGTTGCAGTACTCCGTTCTTCGATTGACACATCTCCAGTTAGTCGATGTTTTATTAAATAAGGGGATCCTGCGCAAAATTGTGAAAATTTACGTATTTTTAAGTCACTTGTACCATAGTATAAATATTTAGCTCATATTTATACTGTGCTTGTACTATGCGCTGAATTAGTTAAATACATTAAAAGAACTTACGTAAGTTAGCCTGATTATTGCACAAGGTCGTGGCCTTGTTGAAATTTGAAACAAATTGTTTAAACAATAACAAACAATACATAAATCGAATGACTCCTAAAAACATTTTTCTTCGACAACTTTCTTAATTTTATGCATGAAACAATAATTCTTACATGAAAATATTTGTAATGATATTCCGCAGGTCGCCCCCATCTTAAAAAAGTAAATTTTAATTTTTAACACAAGCGCGTGATGGTTTTGTACATTTCGCAGTATAAAAACATTGCTCTAATCAATGATATTATATATACAACAGATATAATATCATTGATTCGCGCGCGCGATGTGAAGACTCAAATACGTCATAATTGGGACGTCTTGTATTTAGTCTGCGTCGAGCGCAATCACGAGCGTGTCGCACCGTAGTTCCTGTGTCCTTACCAAAATAAATCAAAAATTCCATCGTGTGTGTTTCAGAAATGCACCAATTATGACACTAAAGTAAACAAAACACAAGGGTTAATGTTTTATATTTTAGCGTTTTATTAACGCTTAAATATACTTAAGTAAATTTTTTTTTTAAACTGAAAAAAGACGAGAACCTCAGGCGGGAATCGAACCACGCACCTTCCGCATCCGGGCGGCTGCCTTAACCACTTGGCTACCGAGGCTGGCTTTCAACCGCCGAAATTTGTCAGTGCTTGATGCATAAAAAAAATTTTGATAAAAAAAATTTTAAAACACAAGGGTTCTATTACTACATGTGAATATGCAAATATACCTAGATTATTTAGTTTATTTCAATTATTTTTCCGAACAATCTAATAACTGACGCAAAGACGCCATGTTCAGGTGAAGAAAGAGAGAGCCATCTAGTTTTGACGCTAGAGCAATAAGGATGCGTGCGCTGCGGACATAGATTAGTTAGTGCAGAATCGAATATTGATGGTGACTTAAATGCCTACAATTAAAGACCAGTTGTTCTTTATTTTTACTTCGTCTTTATAAAGCTATCTATAGTATGTAATGGACTAATATAATAAACATTAAAATAGTTTCACTGAATTGGCTATTTGACAGTTGTAACAATAAAATATGAAATATGTCGGATGGCAGTTTATAATTTAGCGATAATTATCCAATAGTTTGTTTTTATTAAGATAATTTGTAAATATTTTATTATAACAAAATAAATTTGCGATTTTGTCTGTGGATTACAAGACCCGAAACACGGGCCATGATTGAGCTTTGTGTAACGCCACATTTCACAAAATAAACAAAACTATATTTTAGGTTTCAAGTTGAAGTTTGTTTATTGTTGTGTGACGTCACAGACATTCAGCCAAATGTCACGTGACCAACCGTTTCCGCAGAAATTTTAAATGAATAAAGAAAAATATGTCTTTTTCTATTCAATAAAGCTTTTTCGAGAAAAAAATTATTGTACGTGGTCTATAATAAGCGTTTGTAATTTTTAAAATATATTTCCGAAAACTGTCAAGTAGCCAATTTGTTTTTTTACTATTTATAATACATTATACTGATAATTAAGGATTATTAATGTTAATTTCTTTTAATGTATTAGGTTTCCGAGTGATTAGTCCAGTTCGTGAACAAAGAAGCTAATTTGTCATAAAATCTCATTTAAATGAAAAAGGGTTTCTTCTTCTTAGTCGCTTCACTCTTGCCAGAGTGGTCGTGGTTATCACGTTCCGGTAGGTTGGGCAGCAGACAGTGCCCGCCGCACGACATCCCGCCACCTCTGCCTGCTGGTCGATAATCGGGCACATTCGTGCACGGGAGCGCCCACCGCAGCCTTCACTTGGTCCGTCCATCTCATTGGGGATCTCCCTCGTGGTCTTGTGCCCTCAACTTTCCCTTGCACGACAAGACGTTCTATGGAGTTGTTTCCACGCCGACTAACATGCCCAAAGAATTTCAGGATCCGCCTGCGCACTTGGGTGGATAGGCGCTCTTTTATGCCAAGATCATCAAGGATGGAGGCATTTGTTCGGAACTCGGTCCAAGAGACCCCGAGCATCCTCCTCCAACACCACATCTCTAGAGCGTCTATCTTGTGAGTTTCGGTTTGCCGTAGGGTCCATGTTTCGGCAGCGTACAGGAATATGGGGAAAACCAACGATTTTACGAGCCTAACCTTTGTGGCTTTTGTTATGTTTCTGTTCCTCCATATTTTCTTTAGCTTGCCCATTGCACTTCTGCTCATAGCCATGCGTTTTTTAACCTCATCTATGCAGCCTCCCTGATTTGAGATAAGAGCCCCAAGGTAAATGTAGGATTGTACGACCTCACAGTTTGCTATATTGGTGATGTTTGGCAAGTTGTTGTTTGCTCTGTCCACAATCATCGTCTTAGTTTTACCGCGATTTATCTTCAAACCAAATTCTAGGCTGACACGTTCCATTTTCAGGAGAAGTTCTTCCATGCGGCCACTACTAGAGGCAAAAAGGGTAGTGTCATCTGCATATCGTAGATTGGCAATTTTGTATCCACCTATGGTTACACCGTCCGTCCAGTCCTCAAGAGTTATACGCATAATGGGCGATTTTCTGACAGCCCAAATTAAAAAGTAAAAATTAGTTCAAAAACACTCGATAGATGTCGTTTTATGAAAGCTGGGCTACTTATGGACTGTAATAAATTCTACACTTTTATTTGTCTACCAAAAGAATAAAAAAATAGTATTTACTTACCTATTTATATTCAGGACATCCAGAACCTATTTCTATTTTGGAATAGAATAAATATTACGCAGCCATACACGTGCTCTTCATGAACCCGCCTTTTACTAAGCGCCATACTAATCTATGCTAACCGCCATCTATGAAGTCAGTTACGAACCAATTTCTTTTTTTTTTTAGATCTCGGAAAATCGCCCATTATCTCCGTGTACGTATTAAACAGAAGCGGTGAAATTATGCATCCTTGTCTGACTCCAGCGCTAGGGTGAAAGCTGTCCGAGAAGATTCCATCTGTTTTCACTGACCCAGTTCCGTCTTCGTAGAGGCGTCTAACCAAATGCACTATGTGTTTTGGTGTACCCATTTACAATAAGGTATCCCACAGTTTAGGCCATTTCACTGAATCGAATGCTTTCGAAAAGTCAACAAAGCAGATGTAAGTTGGCTTGTTGAACTCCCGCGACTTCTCGATGATCTAACGGACAATAAGAATCTGCTCGCGGGTTCCTTTACCCTTGACAAATCCTGCCTGTTCTGGTGCTATTTCCTTAGATAGGAAGCTTTTCAGCCGTTCATTAAGGATGTGTAGCATGATCTTACTGGCATGGGATATAAGTGCAATTAGACGGTAGTTGTTGCATTTCTTTGTTGAGCCCTTTTTATGCAGTGGAACAAATACCGTGTGAGTCCAGTCTCCGGGCCAGATACCCGTTCTCCATATCTTGTTACAGAGTCTGAGAAAAATGGATACACCAATCTCTCCCAGAGCCGTTATGGTTTCTATCGGAATATCATCTTTTCCTGTAGGGTAGGGGAAAAAGGGTTACATAAGTAAAATTTTAAACACTGAAAAAAGGCGACAAACTCAGGCGGCGAACCACGCACCTTCCGCATTCCGGGCGGTTGCCTTAACCACTTGGCTACCGAGGTCTGGCTTTCAACCGTCGAAATTTGTCAGTGCTTTATGCTTATGTTTTTAGTCAACATTGCTTCATTAAATCTTAGAAGTTTTCACCTCTGAAAAAAAAAATTTACTTAAGTATATTTAAGCGTTAATAAAACGCTAAAATATAAATTATTAAAGGGTTACAGTTTGCCAGCAATGAAGACGTAGAGAAATTAAAGTGCCACTTTTTGTATTTTAATGTTTTGACTCATTTTTCGAACATTCAAAACATCAGACACCCATTTTCAATCATCGAGTACATCTCATTAAAACCATAATTGATAAATACATAAATATTCGTCGCCATTCTGCACATTAAAAGTAACCCCGAAATACAAAAACTTTCAAAGTGACAGAAAAAAATATGTTTTGTTGGTATTTAAAATATGTATTTTATTTCGTTTCTTTCATTATTAATTATTTTATTTTTAAAATTTTCAATAAATATGATTTAATTTTATATGATGTTTTATTTCTTACCTATGAAGTGTCCACCTACGACTATAAAAGATACTCTATGAACAAGAAACATTTGAAGTGCAATCATTAAAATCTCAGAACAATAACTAATCTGAGATTAAAATTATACTATCTCTTTCATTTGCGTGCTATTTCGTATATTTGTTTTACTTAACAGTGAATCTTTTCAATGTGTGCAGTTTTGGATTGCTTGGAACACATTTTAAACGCAAATTACTATGAACGTAACATATCTATAGTTTATATTATCATTGGCTCTAATCAAATTACTAGATCTGAAACTTCAAAGCAGAATTGTTCTAATTATAAATATTAATATGATTGATTTTGCTTTGAAGTTCATTATGAGACTTATGTCAGTTTTTACGACCAGCGGCTCCACGTGGTGCCCTCTTAGGCTGGCCTTACACAGCCGGAATGGCTTGCTGAATTAAGAATCTGAATTTAAGATTCTGAATTCCGGCACCTTGACTCACACATTCTTAAAAATTGAGATTGATCAGAGGGCCTAGTCAATTGGCAAACAAATTAAACGCTACGAAATCTTCGCTACGATAAACCGAATGTATGGGATTGACATAAGCAAAAGTTACCTACGACGTAAAATTTACGCTAAAATAGACCTAATTGACAGTTTGACAAGCCAAGAATCGCTAATCTAGCGATCACTCAAACATTGAAGATAAAAATTCACACAAAATGGCGATTGTTTGATCAGCTGATGAAGGAATAGTTGTGTTGTGTTGAAAGTTTTGTTTAAAATGCTCTTTTTAGGGCTATTGTGGACTGCAATAATCAAGTGCTCAGGCGCTAAGGAAGAAATGTTTCCGTACGTTACTTGGAGCAAATTAACGAAATCGAGTTTGTTGTACTTGTGAATAGTTCTCGGAGTTCTCGTTTACGAACTTTCAAATATCTAACTAAGGTCTGCCGGGAATTGCGTGCTGATATAGTTGTTGCGATGTGAGTGACCAAATAAATGTGTGTCATGCAACATTTTCCGCAACGAAGACCAAGTCGCTGCATAACAATTTGTAGGGGCTCTCAAACCATACAAACATTTGGGCCAAATAAATCCACCTAAGTACCTTTAATCATGACAAGAAAGGTCAAGAATAAGACAACAGTAAGGGACTTTTTGTATAAATATTAAATGTAACCTATCCATAATGTCCATTTATCAATTTATAACTTAGATTGCCTATTTGTTTTACAGGTTCCAATGAAGATTTAATTTGCCAGGTAGCTTAGAGTATTAAACCAAGGCTCTTAGTGTAGTAAGGTGTACCTATTGACTATACCCTATAAATCTTATACAGACAAGCATCTTTCTTAATAGGAAAAGATATCAGTCCTTACGTTCAAACGGTAAGTTTTAATAAATAAATTATTACTTACATAATAAAGGTAAGTATTATGCCTATTATTATATCGGGATTTACCAGGAAATGTCAGTTTTGTTAAAATTGCTAGAATAAAGAGTATTGACATAAAGATAAAACTATTTTATGTGGTTTTGCAGATTTGAGACGACGATTCAAAAATCTTAAATGTTACCTCATAATTTGGAGGATGGACTTCCTCAGAATGGTGAACAAACATGGTTATTTGGTAAAAAACAATATCAAGCAATTTTGTATAATACATAGGTACTTACCTACTAACTTTTTATCTATGACAATTTTCTATAAGTAAGTATATTGTTCTAATTTCTTAGGAGATTCTGGATACCTTCAAAAAGCATGGTTAATGATAATAACAACAATATTTGATGCTGCATCAGACTCACAAGAAAGGAGGGGTGTGTACCACATGTCATATCCAACAATGAAACTGCATTAAACATGGCTTTGGCATCGTTGAATTTAGTTATTTATATGATTTTTTTTGTGGAGCTCTAATGTTGACAACGTTTTTATTCTACAAAAAGGAGCAGTCTGTGCCATAAACATATTTATCCATAAAATAGTAATTTGGTTTATTTTATGAGGAAAAATTAAGTATAAAGTTAATTTAGTTCTAAGTTTATTGTGCTTTATTTAAAAAGATTTACTTATGTACAAAAAGCAGTACCTTCGTTGACAACATTTTTATTTTAAGAAAAGGAACAGTGTGCCATAAATATATTTAACCCATAAAATGGTGATTTGGTTTATATGATGGGGAAAAATTAAGTATAAAGTTAATTTAGTTCTAAGTTTATTGTACTTTATTAAAAAGATTTACTTAGGTAGGTACTAAAAAACAGTACCTTCTTATACACACTATTGGCATTTATTTTTATACACATATAGTTTTAATGTCAATAAGAGAAAGTGAAGCCTCATATTTAATAAACTTTGACTTTGAGAGAGTTAGGTAAGGAAATAAGAATATATTAAGAAATACAACATTAATGTTATTTTTTACTTGATATTTAATTTTACTTGCAGTAGGTACCTATAGAAAATGTTTAAGTACCTACTTATATCAATTTCTACTAGTCATAACATTAAGCTATTGAATTTGTACTTGATTCATTATCAACATACAAAGGTAATTATATGTATAAACTTGCATTATTACTATCCGATTATTAAATCTGGTGGGTTCTATTGTGTTTGTTATAATATTGTTTTTTCTTTAAATAGGTGGCTTAACATAAGGTGGCTTGTTATACATATATTACAAATTAAGTTCCATATCTAGCATACTCTGTAATAGTTTAGGTATTATCAATTTGGCGATTGTGAAGTAATCGATTGTAATTGTTGCTTGAGTTTGTAAAGTTACTATCACATTTTTATTTGTGTGAATCTGTAAATGGTTTGCTGTTTCACATTTTCAGTGTTATACTTTTTATAGAACTGTCGATTCACCTGTGAATATAAAATAAATAAATAAAATTAATTGTTTTTAAATTATTTTTGGTAAATATATACTACCTACCAACTTTTTATGTATGACAATTTTCTATAAGTAAGTATATTGTTCCAATTTCTTAGGAGATTCTGGATACCTTCAAAAAGCATGGTTAATCATAATAACACCAATATTTAATGCTGCATCAGGCTCACAATAAAGAAGGGATGTGTACCACATGTCGTATCCAACAATGAAACTGCATTAAACATGGCTTAAAGTTGTACTTGATTCATTATCAACATACTAGGGTAATTATATAAAATTAATTATTTTAAAATTATTTTTGGTAAACATATAAATAATCCTATGTTTTATTTCGAAACATTATCAACCAACTCATAATTAATGGCAGTGAAATAAATAATGTAAAATAAATAAATATTTTAACTTGTCGCGTAGAGACCACGATCATGTCATTGTGTCTGTGAAGGCGTATATTTAATAAATGATTTGACTTTTAATTTCAATTATTTTCGGTACCTACCGCTATAAATAAGTAACAATGAAACAATCCTATATTAAGGCGATGTTGTCTTCATCGTCATCCCATGAACGTCCTGAACGTTCCCACATGAACGACAGCACTAAGGCAGACTGGGCTATAACAGGCTTAAGCCCTGAGCCAATACAACCGCAGTGTGCTTTACGTGCCGAAGCACGGAGGAGCTCGAGACGCTTTTTATTTGGTTACCCATCCTTTAGCTCGGTAATGTGAAAGTTGCGTAACTAACTGGCAAGATCACAAACCGGTGCGGCGCGGGCGGGGACTTTTTGCATTAGTTGAACCTCTAGCATTACCTTTCAAGTAACAGTAAGTACATATATTGCTTCGCTAGTTTGCATATTTTAAAATTAGTTTTAATTTAACTAGCAAAACCATGTACTTGGAATGTTTTTTATTTTATTTTATTTAGGACAATAATCAATTAGAAAAGTAATGTGATAGGTGTTGTAGTTAGACAACTAAACCCGAAAGCCTTAGCCGCTACGCCATAGAGTTACTTTAGGCGATGTACTCATACAAGATGCAAACGTTTTAATCACTACCTAGTGGGTACTTGCATCTAAGATCAAACTGTTTAAATGTTCGCGCGGTTTGTAACATTTAGTGTTATCACTTATTTCATTACAGACGGACGTCAAGTTGTTAATATTTGAGAAATTCTTGGCAGCAAGCGTTTGCTTGTGGTCTTCAGTCTTAATTTATTTATTTTATAAGCTGAAAAATGGGTTTGGTCTCTTATCAATATCATATTATGGTAGGTAAGTCACTCGTCATCATTATAAGTACTTATTTACAAACGTGCTTGCCTGGCGAACTTCCGGCGAAAAAAGCGATTGATTCATTTTTCAAATTGTCTCAAGGAGTCTACCCGAATTTCTTAGTAAAGTGACATTCAATTCACTAAAACTCAAAAGGATCGGTGTGGTTACTACCTATTTATTAATCTTACATAAGCGTTACATTATCATCAAACAAAAAAATGCTAAGACAAGCCTGTATGTTCTATATCCCTTAGCTTATCGATATCGATGTAGCCTAGCGAATTTGATGAGCGATTTTGACGCTGTCACCGGTCGAGCGTTTGCCAGTTGACTAGGCCCTCTGTAGACTTGTGACTCCCGGCGTATGCAAACGTCTCAATTCAACCAGGGTTGCTATTTTTTTTTTCGCTGTTCCTACCAATTGCCGTCCTCCGTGGTCAAGTGGTTAGCGCGCCGGGTCTGACGTCGAGCCATCTCTGAGGTCCCGGGTTCAATTCCCGGTCGGCGAGTCAATTTAGAGAAAAATATGTTACTACGGTTCCCGAACCGATTGAGATACAATGCCGCTTGTGGCACTCTATACGCTTTCGTACTAGGATGCCGTCAAATTACGGCATCGTAACCGATCGTACTAAGTTGCCGCTTGTGGCACTCTATTCACTGCCTAAACTTTGACTAGGATGCCGTAGTTACGGCATCGTAACTTATCGTACTAGAATGCCGCTTGTGGCACTCTATCCACAGCCAACATTATTTCAAAAATTGATTCTTTTTTATATATGTTAGTTGGCAAAACAACGTAAAGCATAAATAACATTTAACAAATTGCATTTGCTGCGCTTCGCGATTGTCTTAAATTTCGAGGTTATTATTTTTTACTAGACAACAGAAATACTAGCTGCCCTACTCTTGTAGATCACGTGATAGGTTAGAAATTTAAGACAATCGCGTAGCGCAGCGTAGCGATTGTCTTAAATTTCGAGGTTATTTTTTTATTAGACAACAGAAATACTTGCTGCCCTACTTCCGTATGTCACGTGATAGGAGGTTATTTTTTTTTATTAGACAACAGGAATACCTACTAGTTGCCCTACTCCTGTAGGTCACTTGATGGGCTATAAATTGCTTACATCCTTGCTTATATAACATATCATACCTCTAACATACCATACTTTTTGTAAAATCACCAATTTGGCAAACGAATTATTTAGTCAAGTGAATATTATTAAAATAATATTTTAACAGTAGAAATATTTTCTAAGTAAAACATTTGCGAAACCAGTATTATGTCAAATGATTATTTTTAAAGTAATATGTTATCGAAAAGAAAGTTTGTCAAATGATTAGTTTTTCAAACGTTGTTTGTAAAATGATCTTTTGTCATCAATGACCTTTTATCTTAGATTAAAACAAAAAGGGAAGATACGGCATTAGCGTCTCGTGAGTGAGCCGCCAAAATTAGGCCTAAAGGCACAATTTCACTTCAGTCACAATTTGCCGAGCGAACAGGCTACATCACCCTATTGCAGATATTCTACTGTGTAAAAAAGAGAAAGATGCTACTCCGCAGTGGCGTCGGAATCGGTCGTACGTACTCGTCTGTTGCGAAGCGACCGTGACGTCAACGCGCTACTCGCTGACTCCCTCGCGCTGACGTTGAAACTTACCGCTTTGTCTCGCTCGCTCGATGATTTATACTTTATAGGTGTGCGTGTGCGTGTGTGAGTGTTTGCTTAAGTAGTTGAGTAGGACTATATTTTGAATGACTACAAGTAGGAGCATGCCGTATCTTCCCTTTTTGTTTTAATCTAAGCCTTTTATAAAAAGACTAGTCATACGTGAACAAATTGCATTAAAAAAAATGGCGAAATTGTTTCTATGACGTAATACACGTCGAAAGGGAAAGAAAATAAACACAACAAACCTATTGTTAAAAAGAGATAAAAATTGTTTTTCCTCTTTCACTCTTACAGAAAACCGTAAACGCTTCTCGCTCATGCATATCAAATTGGCCGCCATTGTTTTCTCTCTTTCACTCTTACAGAAAACATAGTACACGCTTCTCGCACACGCATATCGAATTGGCAACAGCGCTACTAAATATACTAATAATAATACTTACAAAGGAAATGAAACACTTTTCTTGTCTCTTACTGTTGCAGTATAGTTTTTGCTTTTGGCCCGAGGTTTTTGCAAAGAGATTTAAATAGTAATAGAGCGGCTATTGGACACTATTTCATACAAAAACTTTGAGCTGGTGCTCAAGTTACACCATCTAACGTTGAAAAGCAAAACTTTATATCAAGAATAATAAAAAGTATACTATGAACAATTAGAATAAGTTTCACCTACCCCACGGTAGGTGTCGCCCTGCAGTAGAGATGTTCCGTTAAAAATTCTACGTACCTATAGATAAGTTTGATGAAGATTAACCAAAATCGGTATAATATACAACATTGGAACAAGCAAGCGACAATTAGGGAAGGAAATGAAAATTCGGGTGTTTCAAATGATTATTTACTAAGTAATAAAGTGTAAAGTTATTAAAAATTCAACATACTTTATTATAAACAAAGAATGAATGAATTAAATAACATAAGCACCTAGCTAGTACCTACGAACAGCATACTGACCACACTCATTTTTGAAGTAAACCCACCCCCGCGATCACTCATCATAAGTAAGGATTATTATACACTCCCGTATACCAAAATCAAGTCTACTTCAAAGCAAATGTAACATGGTTGTGTGAATGGATTTACGAATTAATTCATAGGAATGATAAGGTAAAATGAATGACTTTAATTAACAGATTAACACGAGTTGATCCATATAGTGATTCATTTTAAAATACCTAAGTATACATAAATATTATAGACCACATTGCGTGTTATTGACAACTCGCAATCGCAAGTACAATCACGAGCAAAAATATGTACACAATTGTAACTCTTAAAACAATAGAATAAGGCTGGTTTCACAGTCACGCGTTTGACCAATGCCGGCCACACGCGCGCGCTACACTACATAGTAGTTGCGTGCTTGAACTGCGTGATGACTATGAAACGCAACTACAATCTAGTGTAATTGTAAGCGCGCGCGTGTGGCCGGAGCTGGTCAAACGCGTGACTGTGAAACCAGTCTCAGAGTCAAAGTGTATACATATTGGTGCTCGTGACTGTACCTATCAAATTATTTTTGTCAATCTTAATCTGTTACTTTATATTTCATTCCATAGATTTATTTGATGCATTAGCATTAAACACCAATGTCATAACGGACGTGTGTATATGTTTAATTTGGATATCCTACTTTCTTATGTATCCATTCAAAGTTTTTTTAAGTTTAACCTTCTATCAACAATACCAACTAGATAACGCGTCACGTACCTAATCAAAGCTAAATTCTGTCCACTTGAATAATACTTATACAGCTACATTTCTGTACTAACGTACTGAGACAAAAGTTATAAAACAGTTTTAAGTTCAACCTTATTACAACCATGGCATCCAGTAATAAAATCACAAATCTTCTAAGTATTAGCATATACTGATCCGTTACACAAATGTTGGCGCGTCTATTGGTCAACGTTGGCCAACCATTTGTAGCGTGTGGGTTAAAATCGGTAATTGTGTTTAAAATTTTATATTATTTGTTAGTTTATAGCTATTTTTTATATTTTTTATTAACATTTACATAAGTAGGTTCTTATCACGTACTTACTTAATGAGTAACTATAAACTATAACAAATTAACTTAAAAACTAAAAACCTATAAATATCTTATAAATAAAAAATATCTCTAACAGAACCGCTGCCGCGAGGCAAGTTCCCCAAATGGCTGGCAGCGTTGCCCTTTTGAATGGCGTGTTTAAAGCTTAAAATATATTTTATTCTACATGTAGGTACTTACCGAAACTAAGACACTCCGGCTATTAAATTGCTTTTTCGGGCATTATTTATGCAACTTTTAAATACACGGCATTGTGAACGTGTTTACATTGGCCGTGTTTCAAGCAAACTAAAAAAAATAAGAGCTCACTTTTTAAGTGCGCTGTTATTTAACGAGCCGCGCCGCGCGCCGACCTGACATCTAGTTGGTATTGTTGATCGAAGAGTTTAAAATAGTAGTAATATTCTAATTAAACGATCATCGCACGATACTGTTACACTGCATAACATGGCGTTAAGGACGGAATGATCATTGAGTCAGAATATTACTACTTATATAAAACTTAAACTTACGATATAAAAATATTATCTACTTATAACATTATTCAATTAGTAAAATGACATCACTTGAACACCACTAAATCATCTACTTCCGCTTCGACAAGTGTGGTGACATCCTAAAAGTAGATACTTTAGCTTTTCACCACTAGAGGTCAGCATAGGGCAACGGTAAATGTTCTAGAATAATTTATTAGAAATTATGATTATAGTCTGATTATTGAGTAAATATACAAAATATTTACGAAAATAAGCTGTAATCACATTCAGCTTTTTTTCCATATCGTGATTTGCAGTATCGCAATACGCAATTTGGTATATTTTCTATTGTTTACGTCAAATTTGTTCACGCACAAACACGACTGCACTGGAGGGCGCATTACATCATACCATAGATAAAGGTAATACTGTCGGAACTAGATGGCCATCTCGCGGATTTTTTATGCCAACATGTTTGAACCTGGCTCCCTCTCGTGGTGTTATTCCACAACTTTTGACCAATATACTATAGGTATAATAGGAGCTAAATTTTAATTTTAAAACATGCAAAACCTTGTAAATCAGGCTGATATGATTTCATAAATTTAATATAAGTGAAATTCACTCAGCATTAAATTTATGAAATCAAACCAGCCTGATTTACAAGGTTTTGCATGCAATAGCCAGTTTGGGAACTCAGAAATAAAACGACAATTCATTTTCTATTTTTATTATGTTTATGTTTCGCATAATACAATTTAGTTTACATTTTAGAATAATCATCCCCATCATATTTTAATTCTCCGCACAAAATTCGATTTATAACATTCATCTTTGTTGATTTGCTCAGAAGTGTGCTTTAATATTACAAAAATTACTTTTTTGTATATTCCAGCAGGTAATATTAAAAATTTTCATAGAATGTTTTTTAAGGATTTTGCAGAAGGCAATGTGAAACATTTCGAAAGAAGAGCATATTATAGAATGAGAGTGACAACATTTTTTCTTCATTTGTGAAGCAACGACCCTTTGCTTTTTTCATAGTTTCTCTATGTTGAATTTCTGTAAATAGTTTTGCTGGTAAACTCATTTTTACTGTAACTTTCTGTAAACCTTTATTTATCAGACATTTTAATGGCACTAGCTAATCTAGTTCTTGCTGCGATTTCTTAACCTGTCTATTTCACTCTTAAGGTTTTTTTATTTCTTTCTGAATTATTTAAAATAGGCTAAAACCTTGTGGTTGTCTCCTTGTATCTGCAAATAAAAAACTTATTACAACATGACATGCAAGTGAACTAATAATAATATGTGGGATGTGGATTCAATCATTATTGTACCGATAATCGTTTTGACAAACGGTCTTATAGCGAAGAGCCTCTCGCTGAAAGGCTTGATCAAGGGTCAGATACAAAAAGCAGTACTCCGTGACAAGGCACGTATTGTCAGGAGGTTCCTCATTCTGCAGCCCTACCAAACGATAGCTTTGGTCTATCCCCACTGCTGGTGGCAGCCTAGGTTAAGTTTTGTAGAATTATTTATACTGTAAATATGTTTTTTTAATTTTTTATGAAATATTGTAAACATTTATCTTAAGATTGTACAGATTACATAAAGAGAATAATAATAGTATAAATACCTTTAGTTTGTGATGACTGATCAGCTGGTTTGCGACAATAGGTATGGTATTTTACCTATATATCTGAAAAACAAAACAGCATAACTTAGGTAAATGCATTTGATAAAAAAGTCATAAATATTGTACACAGAAAATCCTAATACAATACTTAAATGATACTATTAACTTAATACTCCGGCCAAGTCACAAGCGGCACAATTTGTGCAAAATTCTACCAGCAGTAAGTAGGTATCTTTGATTGTACACATGTATATAGTCAATAAGTATGTTACTAAATTATAAATCAATAATATTATTAATTATAGGTACCTGTACTTTGTGGTGATAATATTGTTATATTTGAAGATAGGTCTGCTTGACTTAACTAGACATAATAGTACGTACGTAGTAATAGCGTCCAATGCATGTACAATGTCACAAAAATTAATTAAAGCGTCCAGTTTTTCCAGTTATCCAGTGTCCAAATATCACAATTCACATCACAACAATGCAAATTAAGTAAGACGCAGGGTCAATACTGTAGTGTTTCACAGTTAAATTCATCTTGTAACTCTGGGTCCGGAGAAGGATTAAGCACATAACTCAAGTCTCAACGTAATTAGTAATTACAGCGAAGAACTACAATACTTCAAAAATTCGCACAAAAGCAAACAACAAAACAAACAGCGGCCATATGCAATTAAAAAAATGCAGTTCAAGTGTTGATCGATTGATATACAAGTCGATTAAAATCCAATTCATCGATTATTATACAAGTTAAATAATACAAGCATACATGATTTTCTTAGGTTATATTTTGATTAAGTTAAATAATGTTAAGTTTAGTCGATTTATTGTAATAAATGCTACAAGCTTACAGTCATGATGTTCCTAAATAATATTCTGATTATGTTAACTAAAGTTATGTTTAATCGATTTTTATTTTCGATTGCTGCGCTTCGAGTAACCGCCATCTAGCGAGACACTTAAACATTTTTTTTAAATATTGCGGAATAACACTCCTAGATGGCACTACTCGTAACGTGTCATTGCTCCTACTATAGGAGTTTCCCTCCCCTGCATCATACTAAGCGACTTGTTACCACTTGGTAATAAGTTGTGGATTAAAGTTTTGATCGCTATGTCCCGTCTATTAGTAATAGTTTAATGTCTTTGGGTTTTTGCAATTTCTGTATACACAGGCAGGCATTTTATCTAACAAAACAACTTTAAAATCTTTAAAAAAGGTACAAACGTAATGACGTGACACTGACTGACGTGTGACTGTGTGACTGAGTGAAGTCCAGGCAATTACCTTGATTTGTCCTTGCCATTACGGAGGTCAGGCAACGTATCTAAACATAAAATACAAAGACATTAAACTATTACTAATAGACATGACATAGCGATCAAAACTTTAATCCACAACTTATTACCAAGTGGTAACAAGTCGCTTAGTATGATGTTATGCGCCCTCTAGTGCAGTCGCGTTTGTGCGTGAACAAAATTCACGTAAACAATAGAAAATATACCAAATTACGTATTGCGATACTGCAAATCCCGATATGGAAAAAAGGCTGAATGTGATTACAGCTTATTTTCGTAAATATTTTGTATATTTACCCAATAATCAGACTATAATAATAATTTCTAATAAATTATTCTAGAACATTTACCGTTACCCTATGCTGACCTCTAGTAGTGAAAAGCTAAATTATCTACTTTTAGGATGTCACCACACTTGTCGAAGCGGAAGTACATGATTTAGTGGTGTCCAAGTGATGTCGTTTTACTGATCGAATAATGTTATAAGTAGATAATATTTTTATATCGTAAGTTTAAGTTTTATATAAGTTGTAATATTCTGACTCAATGATCATTGCGTCCCTAATGCAATGTTATGCAGTGTAACAGTATCGTGCGATGATCGTTTAATTAGAATATTACTACTTATTTAAACTCTTCCATCAACAATACCAATTAGATGTCAGGTCGGCGCGCGGCGCGGCTCGTTAAATAACAGCGCACTTAAAAAGTGAGCTCTTATTTTGTTTAGTTTGCTTGAAACACGGCCAATGTAAACTCGTTCAAAATGCCGTGTATTTAAAAGTTGCGTAATTAATTGCCCGAAAAAGCAATTTAACGGCCAGAGTGTCTTAGTTTCGGTAAGTACCTACATGTAGAATAAAATATGTTTTAAGCTTTAAACACGCCATTCAAAAGGGCAACGCTGCCAGCCATTTGGGGAACTTGCCGCGCGGCAGCGGTTCTGTTAGAGATATTTTTTTTTCATAAGATATTTATAGGTTTTTAGTTTTTAAGTTAATTTGTTATAGTTTATAGTTACTCATTAAGTAAGTACGTGATAAGTACCTACTTATGTAAATGTTTATAAAAATATAAAAAATAGCTTTAAACTAATAAATAATATATAATTTTAAACACAATTACCGATTTTAACCCACACGCTACAAATGGTTGGCAAACGTTGACCAATAGACGCGCCAACATTTGTGTAACGGATCAGGGGCCTTATCATAAGCTTATTGCGATTCAGTTTTGGACCTAAACTGAGTCGACCGCTGTCAAATCTTAGTACGATTGGACAGATTCTGACAGCGATCGACTCAGAAACTAAATAGCAATAAGAGCTCATGGTAAAGCCCCAGTATAATACTTAGAAGATTTGTGATTTTATTACTGGGTGCCATGGTTGTAATAAGGTTGAACTTAAAACTGTTTTATAACTTTTGTCTCAGTTCGTTAGTAGAGAAATGTAGCTGTATAAGTATTATCCAAGTGGACAGAATTTAGCTTTGATTTGGTACGTGACGCGTTATCTAGTTGATATTGTTGATTGAAGGTTAAACTTAAAAAACATTGAATGGATACATAAGAAAATAGGATATCCAAATTAAACATATACACGCATCCGTTATGACATTGGTGTTTAATGCTAATGCATCAAATAAATCTATGGAATGAAATATAAAGTATCAGATTAAGATCGACAAAAATAATTTGAAAGGTACAGTCACGAGCACCAATTCGTATACACTTTGACTCTTATTCCATTGTTTTAAGAGTTACAATTGTTTACATATTTTTGCTCGTGATTGTACTTGCGATTGCGAGTTGTCATTAACACGCAATGTGGTCTATAATATTTATGTATACTTAGGTATTTTAAAATGAATCACTATATGGATCAACTCGTGTTAATCTGTTAAAGTCAGCCATTTTATCTTAATCATTCCTATGAATTGATTCGTTAATCCAATCACACAACCATGTTACATTTGCTTTGAAGTAGACTCGATTTTGGTATACGGGAGTGTACAATACTCCTTACCTTATGATGAGTGATCGCGGGGGTGGGTTTACTTCAAAAATGAGTGTTGTCAGTATGCTGTTCGTAGGTACTAACTAGGTGCTTATGTTATTTCATTCATTCATTCTTTGTTTATAATTAGTTAAGTATATTGAATTTTTAATAACTTTACACTTTATTACATAGTAAATCATCATTTGAAACTCCCGATCATTTCCTTCCCTAATTGTCACTTGCTTGTTCCAATGTTGTATACGAGTATTATACCGATTTTGGTTAAGCTGATTTCACAGTCACGCGTTTGATCAGCGACGGCCACACGCGCGCGCTACACTACATAGTAGTTTCGCGTTTGAACTGCGTGATGACTATGAAACGCAACTACTATCTAGTGTAATTGTAAACGCGCGCGTGTGGCCGGCGCAGATAAAACGCGTGACTGTGAAATCAGCCTTAATCTTTATCAAACTTATCGACAGGTACGTCGAATTTTTAACGGAACATCCCTACTGCAGGGCGACACCTACCGTGGGGTAGGTGAAACTTATTCTAATTGTTCATAGTATACTTCTTATTATTCTTGATAAAAGGTTTTGCTTTTCAACGTTAGATGGCGTAACTTGAGCACCAGCTCAAAGTTTTTGTTTGAAGTAGTGTCCAATAGCCGCTCTATTACTATTTAAATCTCTTTGATAAAATATCATTGTTTGTCATACCCAAAGACATTAAACTATTACTAATAGACGGGACATAGCGATCAAAACTTTAATCCACAACTTATTACCAAGTGGTAACAAGTCGCTTAGTATGATGTAATGCGCCCTCCAGTGCAGTCGTGTTTGTGCGTGAACAAATTTGACGTAAACAATAGAAAATATACCAAATTGCGTATTGCGATACTGCAAATCACGATATGGAAAAAAGGCTGAATGTGATTACAGCTTATTTTCGTAAATATTTTGTATATTTACCCAATAATCAGACTATAATCATAATTTCTAATAAATTATTCTAGAACATTTACCGTTGCCCTATGCTGACCTTGTCATGTAAAATGTGTATTGTACATGTTAAATAAGAAAATATGTAAATGCAAATATTAAAAGGGAATTACCCTTAAATTAAAACTCGGGCGCCAGACAGTAGTATCACTATCAAATTAAATATATAGAAAATAAATTTTACCTCGGAATGTCATCGGAAAGATTGACTTTTAATCTGCAGGGGGGTGGCTAAAAAATAAAACTAATTACTCCGAACCATTGTTTTATTTTAAAATCCCTTGCTAACTTTTTACCGCTTAAGTTAATACTAACAAACAAAGTTTATTCTTGTGGATATAAAGTTATCCGCAAGATAGCATTCTAAAGTTACATGTTATGTATTTTAAATGTATTCCATACAAAGAAGATCAAATAGACTAATTGTCTTGATACATAGGAACTAGGCCTATAAATTTAATTAACCAAAAACACTGTATCGTGACTCTAACAATATGTTGTGAACATAACTAATATTTTTGTGAATATAGCACCATTTTAAACCAATAGGATATTAAATTACTAACCTTGGCTTTTATAAATTAGGTACCGTATAAGCGTTCCGGCGAAACAATGCGAGTGGCCGCATTGTCGACGACAACAGCAAACTCGATGTAATTATTATAAGGCAAAATTAAGAGACATCTAGAAGTTAGCTAGAAGCTATCCGAAAGACAATGGAAGACCATGGAAGACGCACGAGGGCTGAAAACAAAAAACACTCGTTAGCACAAGTCTATGTGCTTAGTAAAATTGACCACATGGGCTTTCGACAAAAAAACTCACCGTCTTCCGTAAGATGTGGCTAACTATTCATAGTGAATGATATTCCGCCAAAACAATGAACAAAATCCTGTGAACAAAGGTTCGCAATGAGCTACTAATTTCGACATGTAATTTAAAAAAAGACGAAATTCCAATAAATACGTTCTGACTTACCAAAATAGAAAACAATTAAGGCATATAAGCCCCTTTTTAAAGATTCAAATCATCATCAAAACAAGATTCTACAAGATTTTCACCTGGGACAAAATTATGTGAACGCCATCCTGGCGATGCGTTGCAAAAAAGATGACAACCCGGAAGCTGTCACATTGACACCACCGCAAGAATGTTTTTAAAGCAAAGACAAAGGCAATCGCCAATACAGCTTAACGTTAATACGTTCTGGAAAAGAAAAAATGAAGATGTAATGTCGAACTAAAATATGACATTACAACCTCTAGTGGTGAAAAGCTAAAGTATCTACTTTTAGGATGTCACCACACTTGTCGAAGCGGAAGTAGATGATTTAGTGGTGTTCAAGCACAGAATAAATAATAGTACTACGTACAGAAGTTTCACTCCTTTGATAATGAAGAAAGCCGCCGTTTTAATAACCTACAATATTAGATAGGCAACGTGTTCATTTAAAATAGTACCTTATCGCTATACGCGGAGAGTAGTTATTACTTTGTGATGCGCTGTGCACGGAACATACCTACGCCGTCGGCTCGTGTGTTAGGGATGGCAGCAAAGTAAAATATACCAACAATACTTTTAGATAAATTTAATAAATTATAAATGGATTACAGTTGATTAACTTTGATATTTTGTCTTATATATTTTTTACCTTCTCTAAAGTATCGGTTGTTAAATTTTAGAGTGGAAAAAATTCTAAACCGAACAAATAACTTTAATAAGTATTGGGCACCAAGGGCATTATTTCACGCCGGATATTCGTGAGTAAGTGGTATTACGCCGGGCGAGCGGCCCAATACGTATGACTAAATATACATACATACCTACGTAATACCTATCCCTACCTACGTACCTACCTTAGTAATTCTGTTAGGTATTGCACACCTAAGTAAAATCTAGTTCTGTAAGTTACTTGTTTACCTATTTACCTATCTAACAAACAAGCACTCAATCTCAAAAACAAACAAACACTGCACGATATGATGAGTTGAAGATATAACGAAAACAAAACGTATTTTAACACATTTCATTACGTAATATACCTCTAACCTACATCATGTTAAGTACTTGCGATTTTAATTCTTACGAACTCGCTATAAATTATGAGTTAGGTATGAGGGACGTTAGGTGCCTACATGTGTCACAGTCACAACACAACACAAATAACACAAATCACAACAGTCACAGGCTCACGATCGCACACCGAAATAATCACTTATATCACTTTACTTTAGTATTACCTATTTGTACTATAAACAAACTATGTGTAAAATATAATAAATAAATATAATCTTACCTTCCAGAATCTTTCGGTAACGCAAAAAAAGATAACTTTGAATCTTGCTGTTTATTTTGACAGCCTTCCACACAACAATTATTATTGTTGCGTTTCACCATTATTACGGAGCTTGTTGTAGATTTACTAATTGGAGAGATAGGTACCTAGTTATTTTTAAACTAATCGAAATTGCGATCCGAGACCACTTTAAACTATGCCTGTGCGTGTGCTCGAAAGCGCGCTGGGGCCCTGACTGATTTATAACGCCGCGTTATCGCGCGCTGTAGGTGCATTTCGCTGTAGGTATGACGGAGTGCAAGATGCCTGGTTCAAGTGATGTCATTTTACTAATTGAATAATGTTATAAGTAGATACTATTTTTATATCGTAAGTTTAAGTTTTATATAAGTAGTAATATTCAGACTCAATGATCATTGCGTCCTTAACGCAATGTTATGCAGTGTAACAAAGTAGTAATATTCTAATAAAGTGCGATGATCGTTTTATTAGAATATTACTACTTATTTTAAACTCTCCAACAATACCAACTAGATGTCAGGTCGGCGCGCGGCGCGGCTCGTTAAATAACAGCGCACTTAAAAAGTGAGCTCTTATTTTGTTTAGTTTGCTTGAAACACGGCCAATGTAAACACGTTCACAATGCCGTGTATTTAAAAGTTGCATAAATAATGCCCGAAAACGCAATTTAATAGCCGGAGTGTCTTAGTTTCGGTAAGTACCTACATGTAGAATAAAATATATTTTAAGCTTTAAACACGCCATTCAAAAGGGCAACGCTGCCAGCCATTTGGGGAACTTGCCGCGCGGCAGCGGTTCTGTTAGAGATATTTTTTATTTATAAGATATTTATAGGTTTTTAGTTTTTAAGTTAATTTGTTATAGTTTATAGTTACTCATTAAGTAAGTACGTGATAAGAACCTACTTATGTAAATGTTAATAAAAAATATAAAAAATAGCTATAAACCAACAAATAATATAAAATTTTAAACATAATTACCGATTTTAAATCACACGCTACAAATGGTTGGCCAACGTTGACCAATAGACGCGCCAACATTTGTGTAACGGATCAGTATATGCTAATACTTAGAAGATTTGTGATTTTATTACTGGATGCCATGGTTGTAATAAGGTTGAACTTAAAACTGTTTTATAACTTTTGTCTCAGTACGTTAGTACAGAAATGTAGCTGTATAAGTATTATTCAAGTGGACAGAATTTAGCTTTGATTAGGTACGTGACGCGTTATCTAGTTGGTATTGTTGATAGAAGGTTAAACTTAAAAAAACTTTGAATGGATACATAAGAAAATAGGATATCCAAATTAAACATATACACACATCCGTTATGACATTGGTGTTTAATGCTAATGCAACAAATAAATCTATGGAATGAAATATAAAGTATCAGATTAAGATCGACAAAAATAATTTGAAAGGTACAGTCACGAGCACCAATTCGTATACACTTTGACTCTGAGGCTGGTTTCACAGTCACGCGTTTGACCAGGCTCCGGCCACACGCGCGCGCTTACAATTATTACACTAGATTGTAGTTGCGTTTCATAGTCATCACGCAGTTCAAGCACGCAACTACTATGTAGTGTAGCGCGCGCGTGTGGCCGGCGCTGGTCAAACGCGTGACTGTGAAACCAGCCTTATTCTATTGTTTTAAGAGTTACAATTGTGTACATATTTTTGCTTGTGATTGTACTTGCGATTGCGAGTTGTCATTAACACGCAATGTGGTCTATAATATTTATGTATACTTAGGTATTTTAAAATGAATCACTATATGGATCAACTCGTGTTAATCTGTTAAAGTCATTCATTTTACCTTATCATTCCTATGAATTAATTCGTTAATCCAATCACACAACCATGTTACATTTTCTTTGAAGTGGACTTGATTTTGCTATACGGGAGTGTATAATAATCCTTACTTATGATGAGTGATCGCGGGGGTGGGTTTACTTCAAAAATGAGTGTTGTCAGTATGCTGTTCGTAGGTACTAGCTAGGTGCTTATGTTATTTAATTCATTCATCCTTTGTTTATAATAAAGTATGTTGAATTTTTAATAACTTTACACTTTATTACTTAGTAAATAATCATTTGAAACACCCGAATTTTCATTTCCTTCCCTAATTGTCGCTTGCTTTTTCCAATGTTGTATATTATACCGATTTTGGTTAATCTTCATCAAACTTATCTATAGGTACGTCGATTTTTTAACGGAACATCTCTACTGCAGGGCGACACCTACCGTGGGGTAGGTGAAACTTATTCTAATTGTTCATAGTATACTTTTTATTATTCTTGATATAAAGTTTTGCTTTTCAACGTTAGATGGCGTAACTTGAGCACCAGCTCAAAGTTTTTGTATGAAATAGTGTCCAATAGCCGCTCTATTACTATTTAAATCTCTTTGGTAATACCTACGTTTTTTGTCAAATAATAGTAAACCTTTATATTCATAAACAGTGGACACTTCATTGAAAAGTAAGTACATAGGTAAGAAATAAAACATCTTATAAAAGTAAATAATAAATATTTATTGAAAATTTGAAAAATGAAATAATTAATAATGAAAGAAACGAAATAAAGTAAGTACATATTTTAATTATCTTCAAAACATTTTTTTGTTGTCACTTTGAAAGGTTTTGTATTTCGGGGTTATTTTTATGTGCAGAATGGCGACGAATAATTATGTATTTAACAATTTTTATTAAATTACCACCACTGGTGGCAGACTAGATTTCAGAACAATAGTTATTGTTCTGAGGACTAGACACTTTCTTCTTTTTTTTTATGACAGACCAAAGTTTATAAAGTATACCTACATTTGAATACTAAGATATATTGTTCCTGAGTCTAAGATGTAAAAATAAAAACGTAATATACGTAGCTCTATAATTTTATTACCTTTGCTTGAACACAAATAACAAGTACAATAAAAATCAAATCTGTCATTGTCATGTCAATCAACAAAAGGTGCGGTCCGCATAGCGAAAATATCGATAATATCGGGATAACAGCCGGTCCGCATCAATGTTAGCGCGTTCACGACATCTGGCATGACGTCACAAGTGACGTCATTGAATCCGCCATCTTGCGCTTACATCGACTATGCCTCTACGCGGTATCACTGTGAGCGAACTGTCAAAAGTGTCAAATTCCCGCCATCCGTCAGTCAACAAGTCAACACAACAGTCTAATAAAAATGGAATTCGTTGAATTAGTCAAACTTTCTGTAAGAGATGAGGAGAACAACAGATTGGTGGAGCTTTCTATAACTCCACAACAACAAACTAGAGCCTGTAACGGTAAGCATTCTTATACCATACCATGGTCTTAACACCGAACACAGGTGAATAGAACACAGTAGATGCCACTGGAAATGTAGCTTCTCTCTCGAAGCTAATGTTTTTCCCATTTTGGTTTCAGATGAGATATACCTGCGCCAATTAATAGCAGAACATGACAGGATCGAACAGGCTGAGGAAAATAGGGATGGTGTACAAGCCGCTCGTCCAGTGGAGAATCAACAAAATTCTGTTCAAGCTGCTAGTCCAGCAGACATAATATCTGATGATGGTAGTGATGGTGTTTATTGTTCGAAACGAAACTAGTCTGTCTGTTTCAAATCAGGTTATTGATTGATATTAATGTGCCCTTTTAAATTTCAGAAAACTCCAGGTCTATATATATATGGAGTGATGCATGTATTTATTTGCTGTTGAGTTTGTATGAGGAACACAAACAGGATTTTTCTGTGAAGAGACACAAAAAAGTATTCCAAGATATAGCAAATAAAATGCATGGTATTAATTCTTTATACACAATGAGTGGTGGTCAGTGCCAGTCCAAACTAAACAGCTTAAAAAAAATGTACAAAAAAATAATAGATCACAACGCAACAAGTGGCAATGATCGAGCCACATGGCCATATTTTGAAGTAAGTACTGAATCAAATTAATTTTAAGATACTGATTATTCACATTGATCAAACTAGTAAATGAACAAGCAAACTTAACTCATTCCTCACCAGCAAGCAAATATTATGATAAAAAATTTATTGTGTCTTGTTCATTGTTAGCAAAACTATAAGTACTAACTGTAAACAAATCCATATAAGTAATGTAGTGGACAATTTTTTTATATTATTTTGTTGTTTCAGAGAATGCATGAGCTGTTTAGATCATCTGGGTGGGCTCGCCCTGTAGCTACGGCTTCAGAAGCTGGACCAGATACGAGCCATGGGACATCTGGTTCTCCAAATACACAAAAAAATAAGCGCAAATTAGATGCTACATTTGAGGAGTATGTCAAGGAAAAAAGAAAGCAGCATGAGGAAAAGGCCCTTGCAAGGCAAGAATTCAGAAACAAACTTCTAGATTTAAAAGAAAGGCAACATAAGGAAAAAATGGATTTGTTATGGGCCATTCGCAATTCACTTAACAATAATCAGTAAACATCATCTTCCAAGTAATCTTTTAGAAAGAAAACTTTTTTAATGTTTTTATTATAGTGAGTAAGATAAAAGAGTATTTTTAGTGTTAATAGTTGAAGTAATTTTTCTATTTTCAGTGTTAATCATAGTTTAATAGTGATAAAAAATGCGATAGTTTAATAATAATGAAAAATACGCCTTATAATTTGTAAGGAAAGTTTGTAGTAAGGTAAAAATGTTCCTATATTAAGTAGGTAGTTAAAGAAAGTGCCTAAGAATGAATGTTACCAAAGTTTGTAGTTGTAAGTTACGATAGATTAATAATAATGATAAATATGCCATATAATTTGTAAGAAAAGTTTGTAGTAAGGTAAAAATGTTCCTATATTATGTAGTTATGGTTAAGAAAGTGCCTAAGAGTTAATGTTACCAAAGTTTGTAGCTGTAACTTACGATAGATTAATAATAATGAAAAACATGCGATATAATAATTGTAAGGAAAGTTTGTAGTAAGGTAAAAATGTTAGGTTATGTTGGCGGACTCAAGTCCCTTGTCTGTGCAGGCCGTTAATGTTACCAAAGTTTAGTTGTAAGTTACCTCTTTGTGTTTTCCTATGTTGTGGTTTAGTTTTAGTTTCATTCTTTATTTTTTCAAAAACTTCCAAAGATTTAATAAAAAAGGATAAATATTTCAAAGCTATAATATGGTTTAAGAATTTTATTTGTAAAAGCTAGATGTTGAAATATTCCTACGCATGTACCTTTTTGGTGATTGCTAAAAATAAAACATTTTATTGAGGTAAATGTTTAATTTCCTTTTAAATTAATGGTTTTTAAAAAGTAAATGTAATAATTATTAAATATTTCTGAGAATTAACTCATTCATAATGCAGTTTCGTTTTGAGATACCTTCTTCTCTGCGATTGGGAATGAGAGGTCTTCTGTCGATAATTTGTGGCAAAGCTTCATAAGCAATCATGTCCCTTTTTAAAATGCAGATATTATGCAGCACTGCAGTTGCAAGTAAATATTCAGGAATTTTATCTAATGTAACCATCGGTAAACAGTCGAGAATGCTGCGCCATCTGCCTTTCCACAGGCCAAAAGCTCTTTCGATGGACATTCTAGCAGAGGATAAACAGAAATTAAAATTTTTCTGTCGTCTGCTTAAGTGTCCATTTTCCTTGAAAGGTACCATAAGTTGTGGGTGAATGCCATAAGCGGCATCACCTACAATATGGGAGCCACTGGGAAAATATTCGTGATTCTCCATATATCGTTGAACTGGAGAAAGCCTGAATACTCGTGAATCATGGACACTGCCCACATTACCAGCATACATGCTTGTAAACAGCATTTCCCTCGTACATACAGCCTGCAAGGAAATTTTTATGACTTACTTTTGACAATTTGTTAACTTGGATATGTATTATTACAGTATATAAGTAAATATAACTCGGTCCAAATCTGATTTAACAAACCTGTACTTGAATAGAATGAGAACCTTTGCGATTTATGTAAGACTGTGCATCTTCTTTGGGGGCATTGATGGTTATATGTGTCCCATCGATGGCACCTATTATTTGAGGGAATGCGCTGTACATTTCAAAATCTCTCATGACATCCTCTGCTCTTCTTTCTTTCGGCCACTGAATATATTGAGGAGCCAAGCAATATAGAGCATGTGATACTCTTCTAACAGTTCTTATGGCTGTAGCTTTGCCCACACCAAATTTCTCACAAACAGATCTGTAAAAACACAAAAATGATAGAATTGAATATTTTTCTTATTTTTGGTGAGTATCTTAGCAATTTTAAATTGTTTAAGTTACCTGTATGAGTCTGGTGTTGCCATTACCCATAAGGTCAGTAAAAGCTGTTTCCTGCTTTCAATAGGCTTCTGTCCGCCTGTTTTGGTGGTGGAAAGTTTAGAACCTATTAGCACCAGAAGGAACTCGAAGGTCTCTGGTAATAACCTGAAAATTTAGAATCATGTCCGTCGTTAAAATATAGGTAGGTTCCTACTTATAGACACTTAATGTCAATATGAGCTTTCTTTATTTGCAATTCTAACCTGAAATGCGATTTAAATTCCTCTGCGTTATATGACGCCACTGTCCGTTCCACATAATTCTCAATCCGTGGAATGCTATGTAGATTCAGCCTACTTTTCTTTGTAGTAAATAAGAGAACCACATCCTCGTCCGAGGAAGACGATGACTCAAGAAGCAGCTCTTCATCAGCGTCACTATCGTCGCTATCAAGAGCTTGATGTAGATTAAGAAGCAATTGATCCATTTATGTCGATTTATCACAATTTTAACAACAAATAATCAATAATCCTACTAATCACACTAATATTATAAAGGCGAAAGTTTGTGAGTGTGTATGTTTGTTACTCTTTCACGTAAAAATTACTGAATGGATTTAGATGAAATTCGGCATACAGATAGTTTATAACCTGGATTAACACATAGGATACTGTATATCCCGATATATCTACGGGAACGGGAACCACGCGGGTGAAATCACGATCGGCCGCTACGCTAGTAAAATAATTTAATCAATCCGCATTCCGGTTGTATTATGACAGTTGCGTTAGCGCGCTAAAAGTGGTCCGCATGGTGATGTGTCACAAACGTCATTTGTCGATCTAAACGCGCTAACGAGTG
This sequence comes from Scoparia ambigualis, assembly GCA_963921215.1. Taxonomy (NCBI): domain Eukaryota; kingdom Metazoa; phylum Arthropoda; class Insecta; order Lepidoptera; family Crambidae; genus Scoparia; species Scoparia ambigualis. The sequence goes on along the minus strand of OY992525.1, from coordinate 5,805,939 downwards.
CGGACCGCGCGTAAGCGTTGTCATCGCTATTGGCGATATTTTCGCTATGCGGACCGCACCTATAGAGTCATCTCTCATCTCTCTATTTATCTATTATATGTCTGTGGAGCTGGAGTCACCACGTAGTCTGTGCATTAACGCGAAAAGTATCGATTTTCTTAACTGTAATACTTTTACAAGGAAACTACGAATCTCCGGGACGTGACGTTAAACTTGACGCGTTTGTACATTTTAGCCTGTCAAGCAGTAAGTAGAATTGTAAGTACCTATAGTTAAATTAATCGTGTTAGGTCCCGCTAAAATAGTTTTACAGTTTCGTGCACACATTCTTCTTCACTGTTTAAAAAAAAGACTCCTGAATGGGACCACCATCTTTTATAAAAAAATTTAGGGTTAAAAAAGATGATTGCGTGGGACGATGTAAAGTGCTTCTTCTAAACCCCCTGCCGGCCTAGCATGCGCAACACGAGAACACTCGTCCCGAGAACTCTTCTCGACCCGTTTTCTCGTGTTTTGTTCATTTATTAGTAATGTCTATCGACACTAGAGACACATGGATGCGCTTAGGTTAGAACTCTACATAATATGTCAAAAATAGACATTAGTAGTTTTTGCATAAACTGTGGTATTTTCGTTTAAATACCTTAACATGACAACTTAAAATGATGTGTCGTCTCTTGTCCGCGACAATATCTCGTGCTGCGCATGCTAGGCCTACTGGAATGGCTATTGATTAGAGCTGTAGCAAACTGTATGTATTCGTTACTGAGTAACGGGTACACAGCCTGATTCGAAGTACCTACTGAATTAGTACTCTAGATTAAGTTTCGTTACTCGCATCTCGAATCTGTAATCAACTTATTCAGTACTCTCGATTAAGTTTCGTTACTCGCATCTCGCATCTGTAATCGACCTATTGTACACTGCTCCTTCACAGATGATAAAACTGTATAATTTTTATCGGGCTCGGGCAAATCTTAATTTTAATTAGTTGTGTAATGTGTTCAAAGTTCTAATACTAATCTCAAAAATCGAATTTATTAGTAATATACTAATTTCAATAATCGAATAAGTATTACTAATTAGTAATAAAATCAAACGATTATTGATATTGAAAGAAAGAAACCTAAAATGTACTTTAACGCAACAGCATAAGGCTCATAGCGGTTACCAAGAGAGGCTGGCTATAATCGAAAATGGCGACCAGTGTATTAGAGCGAGAGCGGATTAAAATTAGTAATAATTAGTAAAAGTCAGCTATGAGTTGCTTTTACACCACCCCTGGTAACGCACTGCTCTGTAGGTAAAATGAATAAAATTTTTGAAAATATCAGCGCATGAGCCATATGATATTTAGTTCCGTAATAATCCGCGGGTCTTCTTTACAAAATAGTTACTTACTTTAACATTCATCATCAATGAATGACCATTCGTTGCAAAATTCTGTATTCGTTAGTGGTTGATTCCTACTACTGACTGATTAACACCCGATTAGTACTGTTCAGTAATTAGTAATACATTTTAAAAGTCATTCGAATTATTCGAATGAATGTAATAATCGAATGATTCAGTTAGTATCATTCATAATTGCGCATCGCTAATTTATTCACCCTTTGTTATATTATAACTCAACCTAGGTAAGTCAAACATTTACAATAAATTTTCCTTAACATAATGTTTAAATTATCTACAATATCATTAAAAATAAAAAATAAAAAAATTATAAGTATTCTTAAATTTAAAATTTAAAACAATTTTTTAAAATTCATTCTACAATTCTAAAATTCTAAGACAAAAATAAAGAAAAATGATAAATTATTTTAAAATATCACAGAAACAAGCTCGCAATGAATTCTGATATACTATAAAATGGGTGTCTTTCAAGGAAATGCTTAACTTTATGCTTAAATTCTTTAGGCAAATCGATTATAATAGCAGGTAATTTATTAAATAACTTAATTTTCAAGTTTAAACCCAGGTTACAAACTTTTTGTAATCTCACTCTAGGCATACATAGTTTTTTTTTTGTTTATGGTATTATAATGGTGAACATCCTTCGTTTTCAGCAGTTTATCCCTCTGAGTATGAATCTCAATATAACAGTCATGATCCGATTCCTTGCAATGTGCACTCGTGCAGATGCGAATCGCTCCAAACCGTTGATTATTCTTACCGATCGTTTTTGGCAAATAAGAACACTCTTTGCTCCCGGCGCACTACCTTACACTGTTATTGCGTAATTCATCAATGAGTGACAGTATGAACCTGAAATGTTTGTTGATGAAACTTTTTGTGTTTTGATTTGTAATTGTAATTGTTTGTTTTTACTATACAAAAGTATTGATGAAACTTTTTGTTTCGTTTTTGTAATCCGTTTGCGGGACATTATTTCAATTAGATATGATTAATTCCAAACATATACTCGCAATTTTTTATTTCAATCATTATTAAAATTTTGCATAAGTATGCTATAGCTTGACCACGACCGCTATACCGCTGCTGCCATACTAACTTGTATTGTACCATACCTATCTATTGAACCCCATGTATGTTCTACGATTTTTTGTAGTTTTCGAGTTATAATTTTTTTTTCAACAACGAGACGGCTCTAAAAAATTATATCTTTTTCGGGTCGACTTTTCTTCGATTTTTTTTTTAATACGATGCCTATTGATTTCACTTTTATGAGTAAAAAAATCTTCTACCTAACTTTAACTTATGATACTAAAATTTTGATCTTAACTTTAACCCTTTAACGGGCACAGCATGTTCAAATTTTTCATTTTTTTTCGACCTTATCTCAATTGTTTAAAGTTCAAAATATGGTGGGAATATACATCCCTCTGCCCATTAAAGGGTTAAAAATTGGGTTAATCAGAACTGAATGATATTTTCAACATAAATAAAAATAATTAAAAAAGTGTTTCCATAGCTTCTGCTAGTTTTAAAACTGCTCGACCAAATATGCTTTCATACGAATACAAAAAAAGATGGACTAAATGAGACATTTTTTGCTGAAATCGGTTGTTGAACGTGGTAGATCGGAAATTGTGTAATTTTCATCTATACTAATATTATATGAAGAGGAAAGATTTGACTGTTTGTTTGTATTGAATAGGCTCCGAAACTACTAGACTGATTTAAAAAATTCTTCAACCGTTGGGAAGCTACACTATCTCCGGGTGACATAGGTTATATTATATTATATTTTAAAAAAAAATTGGGATTCTTACTAAAACTCAAATAAATTCCTTAAATCGCGTGCGCTAAGAAGACTATTGATGATAGAATAAAATAATGTAGTATGACTTTGCAGATCACACCATTATCTGCAAAAAGTGTCGTGATAGCATATTTGTAACCATTTTAGTTACGTCACAATAAGTGTTCTTGGGAGGAGAGTCATTTTAAAGTTCATCACGGGGTACGGGGTCCACGCGAATGATGTCGTCGGCGGTCTGCTAGTATTTTATAATTTCTTAGTATCTTTGCATATTCTTGTCTATCAGGAGATTAATTATCCCTTTACGTTTAAGAAGCGCTCAGTTGATACCTCAAAATTACTATTGTTAATGAGAGGGCCAAAATCACGACCTTAATAATGTAGGAACTGTTATTATTTTAATTGGGAAAAGGGGAAATGTGAACAAAAAAGTATTACTTAAGTTAAAAGTACTTAGTTAACTTTTATAAAAAATTCCATTCTGTAAATATTACAAAAATCATAATGTTCACACTTTCTTACAATAAAAACTTGCCACACGAAGAAAATAATTATAGATTTAAGCTTAATTTGACATTAAATACAATTTGGGCTTTCTATGAAAAGAAAGTAGAAATAATAGACATAAATAAATTATTAGATAATAATTTTATATTGACAAAAGATAAATATTATCTTAAGAATTATTTTAAGCGACAGATAGCAAATTCGCTATCATTTTATTTTAAGTATTTAGCCAATAACATGGCTAGCTCAGCGGCTTCTATTGAGCTGCAACATGCAACATACTGACATGCCAATTCAGACTTTGGACTAAGTATGTTCCAAATAATTTAAATTAGCTTATGAGACAAAAGAGGAACTCTCTTGCAAAATGTTTGTAAATAAAATGAAATTAAATCAATGTAAAAATAGCTTTATAAAAAGCCCCGGTCAATCAGTAAATTTAAAAAATGTAGAATCGATGAACATTGTTCACCAGAACATCCAAGGAATGATGGGCAAAGATTTAAAGATTGAATTGTTCATGAACTATAATAATATTGATATTCTTTGCATTACCGAGCACTGGCTTAGAGACCATCAGTTCATGTTCAATTTTAAGAATCATTTGGTAGGAATTTCGTTCAGTCGAGGAAATGCAATACATGGTGGCTCCTTAATTATTGTTAGTAAAAAGTTTAAATTAAAGGAACGCAAAGACATAGTGAGCCTCTCGGTTGAGCGAACAATAGAAATAGCTTGTGTGGAGTTGGAGCAGTTTGTTGTGATAAGTGTATACAGACCTCCTTTAGCATTATATGAAATTATTTAAAGTTATTCAAAAGAGAATGTCGATTAGCCAAGGCAAAGTATCTGAGTTCTAGAATTAAGAAAAGTAATAACAAAATAAAAATGACATGGAATATTATAAACAGTGAAACAGGATAGGTCAAAAGTCGTAATAATTAGTACTATTTAATTTTTGATAATAAAACATTGACTTCTGATGCTGATGTTGCTACAGCATTTGAGAGGTTTTTTACTGACATTCCAGTTTCAACCACAAAAGCCTTGATTTCCTCCCCCACTGTAGCTGAATCTGTTTTGAAGGAGAATGTTAAAGTTTGTGAAAGTAATTTCAGTTTTCCAAAAAATTGTGTTATAGATATATTAAAAACATTTAACACTCTCAATAAAAAGAAAACTGCTGATCTGTGGGGTAATTCCGTCGACGTCGCTAAATCAGTATTTATGACAATAGCTCCAGTTTTAGCTTGCATATTTAACGAATGCATTGACTGTGGTGTTTTTCCTAACCTAATGAAACATAGTAAAATAATTCCATTGTTTAAAACAGGTAGCACTTCTGACCCCTCTAATTTTAGACCTATTTCTGTGCTACCCACATTTAGTAAAATTTTTTAAAAGTTGATGCTAGACCAAATTCAAATTCATTTTCATAGAAATAAACTTTTACATTGTAAACAGTATGGTTTTTTTAGGGGTCGCTCAACAACTGACGCCGGTGTTGAGCTTTTAATCCAAATATTTGATACCTGGGAGGAATCACAGGATGCCCTAGGGGTATTTTGTGAATTATCCAAGGCTTTCGATTGTGTTTTACATGAAACTTTGGTCGGGAAGCTTAACCACTATGGAATTAGGGATGCTTCTTTGAGCCTTATAATCTCATACTTGAGTAGGGTGGATCCTACAACATTCGATATCAACAATCTACCGTTGATTATTTAAAGAATTTCAGTTGTTCTAAATTAATTTTAGCTGCAAATAATGAGTACACGATTATACTAACTAGGTAAGAAACAATTACATGTGTTTTATCACTCTTTAAAAAAATAAGCGTAAATAACTATGCAAAATGTCATTCAGACGCTTGAAGCCAACTGCGCTCCTTAGAATAACATAATTATAAAAATAAAACTACTACTAGGACCAAAAATCACTGTGACTTGACGAATGTCCCATTAAGTTAATAGATATAATAATTTAAAATAAATAATTAATATTTTGGAAAATAATTCAATTCAAAGTTTTGTCACCGTAAATCCGTCATTCAGTTCACGATGACAAATCGACTTTTGAAATTTTTTAAATTTATGTTTGATCGTGCCGTGACCTGCCGAAACCTCACTAAACACCCGCCCACCGGCCTGCCTTCATTCGTCGACCGTGATCACTGGGAGAAAGACGTTTGATATTGATATTTTTTTAACCAACTTTCGTTCGCAGCATTTTGTCACTATGTTATGTCATTCCGTTTGAACGTAAAACTGTAAAAGGAACAACCATAAGTAAATTCTAATTTATGCATTTATTAGACCCTGGTGCCCAACGATAAATGTGTGGCGTTTTACCTATTAACTTTTTATTTAGCAAAAAATATAATTTAATATTGCTCGTCTTGTCATTACGCTCTTAGTCATTACGTTCAAAAGCCAAAGAAATAAAAAGCCTACTATTAAGTTTAAGATTATTTTTTTATTTTATAATCAGATTACGAACTTAAATTACTAAGGTGTTTCTGAAACTAAGTACTTTACGAATTAAAAATTATCTTGATCTCGAAGATGCTACGGATTTTGGAATATTTTTTTATTGGGTAAATGTAAATCAAAGTTGTAATTTATATTCCTAATTAGCACCTAATTATTCCTTGCTTTTTTATATTGCAGTTAATACATAATTGTTACCTATTATATCTAAGAGATAAAGTATTGTTACTGTTCTGTTACTGTAAAAAATCAAAGCCTTGTTAATTATACAAAGTATATTGTTGTTTATTTTTGTTTCGTGTTGTATTTTTGTTTCGAGTTGTATTTTTGATTCAAGTTGTATTTATGCTCCGAGTTTTTTTTTTAATTTTGAATTTATCTTTCAGTATATTATGTTTTGAGTAGTATTTGTGTTTGAGTTTATCTTTGAGTAGATTTTAGAGGACCTAGAACCTTACTACGGCGTAGTTATCTTGCGTTAACCCTGAGCATGGTCTCCTGATGAGACTGAAACTGATCGGCCTATCCGACGAAATCGTACGTATTATTATAATAATGCCTAAAAATATATTGTTATGGTTATTCAAACTGACTTTTAATATTAAGTACTAAGGTACTTACCATTGTTATTTTTAATTTTTTTATTGAATACAAAGTATTGATAGTTACTTTTTTTTAAGTTTGTATAATTCCTATAAGATAAATAAAATAATTACAAGAATTAACACCTAAATGTATTCATAATACCTACCTATTGCCACTAAATACCTTCATTCCTAAACTGCAATATGAAAATGTCATTACACTCCTGTAGATGTCATTACATTCACAGCAATAAATAATATTTTCTTAATTACTCATAATCTACAAGAGATAACTGCTCCAAATACTTGTAAAAAGCTGCCAGTAAGGTAGACTGTAGAATGTATCCCAAAAGATTGATTTTATAGAGAAATTCCCGTGGAAGATAAAAAATGCATTAAAAAAATTATTTTCGTGAGTCCACCCAGTAACAGGATTCAGAAGGTCGACATTAACGGTAAAAGATCTCCGGGATCAGTGGTTACAATGGGAGTTCTGCAGGGTTCATTACTAGGTCCATTCTTGTTTTTGGTTTATATTAATGACTTGCCTTACTTTGTAAAAGACAATCATGAGATAGTATTGTTTGCTGATGATACTTCACTTTTATTCAAAGTGGAACGACGACACCCAAATTATGACGATGTGAATAATGCGATCTCAAAGATTGTTCACTGGTTCAGTGTAAATAACATGCTATTAAACGAGGGAAAAACCAAATGTGTAAGATTTGTATTGCCTAATGTTAAGCAAGTAACAACTAGTGTACAAATTAAAGATAAGAATGTGAATCCTGTGGACACCACTGTGTTTCTAGGCATCACGCTGGATGCCAAGCTTCAGTGGGGCCCACATATAGCTAAACTGTCGAATAGACTTAGCTCTGCGGCTTATGCAGAAATGAAGATCCGTCAGTTAACTGACGTTGATACATCTAGATTAGTTTATTTCAGTTACTTTCATAGTGTAATGTCGTACAGATTTTACTGTGGGGAAATGCTGCCGACATTCAAACTATCTTTGTGCTTTAGAAGAGGGCTATTCGAGCAATCTATAACCTAAAGGCTGGCGACTCTCTCAGAGAGAGAGATTTAAGGATATAAATATAATGACTGTTGCATTACAATACATTTATGAAAATTTGATTTATGTTCATAAAAATACCGAAATGTTTTCAAAAAACAGTGATATTCACAATGTAAACACAAGAAGTAAGAACAAATTAGCAGTACCATAAAATAAATAATTCTTTTAAGGGTCTGTGTAAAAGATTTTACAACAAAGTTCCAAATGATATTCAGAAATTAGATCTTAATAAATTTAAAATCAAAATCAAAGAAAAGCTTTGTAAAAAAGCTTATTATAAAGTATCAGATTACACAGAAGACAAAACAGCTTGGATCTGAAATGGTCCAAGCACTCCAACAGCTATTTCTAATTGTCTTTAACATATTGATACTACATTGTATTGTAGTTTTGTATTGCATCATTTATTATTTTTTAAAATCATATTTTGTATTGACCTGGTAACGACATATTCTTTTTTTTTGTTTGAAAATGTCGTTGCTTTTGTGCGCTGTGGTTTCTTGCGCCCATTCTTTGCCACAGTTAAAAAATTATGTCCTGAATGGGTGGTAGGTTAAAAAAGATTTGGACGATTCAAAGTACTTATTAATTGAGTTTATTGAATAAATATATTTTGACTCTTGACTCATTTTTTTTGTATTAGTATGAAAGCATATTTGGTCGGGCAGTTTTTAAAACTAGTCAGAAGCTATGGAAAACCTTTTGTAATTTTTTTTATTTAAGTTGAAAATTCCATTTTGTTCTGATTTACCCAATTTTTAAGGTTAAGATCAAAATTTTAGTATCTTAGGTTAAAGTTAGGAAAGAGGAATTTTTACTCATAAAAGTGTAATCAATAGGCATTGTATTAAAAAAAAATCGAAGAAAAGTCGACCCAAAAAAAAGGGTTCAGTCTAGGAATGACTGATTCGCAGAATGACTACGTAGTCTATTATTGACCGATTCGTGGAATGTACAATTCTATAAATGACTGATTCTAGTAATGACCGATTCTACAAATGACTGATTCTACAAAAGACCGATTCTATAATTGACTGATTTTACAAATGACTGATTTTAGAGTTTATGAACAATAGAGCTTTGATAAGGAATTTGGTAAATAAAATGCAATGTAAGGAATAACGAATCATTTATTTCAAACATTTTTCACCATAATCAATGACGCTAACCTGCTAACAATTTTTATAAAGAAAAAATAGTTCTTGTATTACAATATCTCATACTACATTTTGTAGCGGAAAATCAAAGATGTATTCAGTTCAGATTTGGTCAAAAAATAAATAAACAAAAAAATCACTTAGGAATACATAGTTGAATAAAGGTATTTTTTTTTAAAAAGACTTCTGATATTTTACCGTTTTGAATTGCTCTTAATACTTTTTTGTATTTTTTGTCAAATACAATAAAAAATAAATAATAATAAATAAATACAAATAATAAATAATAACAATATCACGATTACGGCGATTTTTTCGTGGAACCTGGAAAAGAGAATCTCTTATTTTTAAATCATAGTGTTTGGCTTTTTGCCTCAACTCTTGTATAAAGAAGAAGAGACTTGGTCTTTTCGGAGTCTATACATTTAATCTGTGATGATAGCCTTCTACTGTGTTGGTGGTGCGATGGCGCTGGCCAGCACAACTCAAGATGGATGGACTTATTCTGTGCCATTGCTTCTCGAGGTAATTTCCAAACCGGTGCATTGAACTGACTGCTTCTATTTTCGACAAGATTAATTGGCGACCCTCAGGAATATCAGCAGCTGGCAGCAAGGCAAAAGGGTGGACATACGTACTATTTGCCGTTCTTCGCTTGTTTCAGTAACATTCAAGTCTTTTGCTTTTTTCCACACCGCTTTTTGATAGTGGATATCATCATCAGCCTATAAACGTCCCACTGCTGGGCACAGGCCTCCCACGTGAACAACGCACGTGGGGATATTGGGCCATAACCCACCACGCTGGCCCAGTGCGGGTTGGTGGGTTTTAACGGCTGCCATCTTACGACAACAACCGGGACCAACGGCTTAACGTGCCTTCCGAAGCACGGAGGAGCTCGACATGTTTTTAAATTTGGTCACCCATCCAGCGACCCGGCATTGCGAAAGTTGCTTAGCGAGCAAGATCGCAAGCCGAACGCGCTAGCCGCTGCGCCATCGAGCTCCTCGTGGCTCCTCCTCGCTCCTCCATTGATAGTGGATATATCACCCATTAACCACACACTCCGGATTAACTGCCTTTACTGCATTCATTATAGTACTTCGTAGTCAAATTTGAATTTTCTTAATTTAATACCATTACTTTTAATTATTTCAAACAATCTGGTATACGTGGTTTGTGACTTATTCGGAAGCAATGCGTATAAAACGGGAATCACGTTAGTTGTGTTTGTGTCTGAATGTAGGTCTATATGAATACTAAATAATTGATAAAATGGCTGTGGATCGCATGTAAATGTCCCATCACCGAAATATTTTTTTTAATAATTTTGTCATAATCACTAATATTTTTTCGGAAGTACCATCTTCCGTAACCAGAAAATTTTGACGTAAACCTTCAGGCACAAATACGCTATCCAGAGTATTCAATGTTAACTTTTCCGTCTGCAAATACTTTTTTCTTCTGTTATAAAGGGTCTTTTTTATTATGAAATGTTGGGAGAGCCGTGCTCGGTCCTGCAGCGGTGACGTCACTATTAAAATGCTTCTCAAATATTGGTTTAATGGGTGACAAATTCTCGCAAACATCCTTTTTCAATTGGTTCATTTTTATCAATATGTTATTTTTTATATAATCATGCTGGCATTTGTGCTTGGAACAACGTTGAATTGTAGTCAGATTCGGGTCCACTCTAATTGATGCACTGCACTCCTTTCTATTTACACAGCGCTAAAAAGTACTGCCGTCATTATTTACTCTCTTGATCTTGTTATATCTGTATCCGTTGTGCAAAATAATATCAAACCCTTTTTGATTCTTTTCTATTGTAAAATCACGGTCCTCCATTTTAGAAATATAAACAAATGTTTAAGCACCAACTAAATTCTATCGGTAAATATCTCTGAAATTTTTTAAAGTTTTTCATTGCACTAAAATATAAACGTACTGCAAAAACACAACAGGAAAAAGAATGAAGCTAATTTTATAATAATTACATTAATGTTGTTTGAGATATTGTAATACAAGAACTATTTTAAAAATGGTTAGCAGGTTAGCGTCATTGATTATGGTGAAAAATGTTTAAATTAAATGAAAATCAAATGCACAAAATGCACGCTATGTTCATAAACTCTAAAATAAGTCATTTATAGAATCAGTCAATTCTAGAATCGATCTTTTGTAGAATCAGTCATTTATAGAATTGTACATTCCACGAATCGGTCAATAATAGACTACGTAGTCATTCTGCGAATCAGTCATTCCTAGACTAAACCCTAAATTTTAAGATATTTTTAATAAAAATGAATAAAGCTTATTCTGGAATTGATCAATAAAACTGTGAAGGCAACGAAAAAGTGCTTGCAAATTCTACTTGAATTGAATCCTTAAACTACAAGATTTTATTAAGTAAATTAACTAAAAATATAATAATTTCACAGGTGCTGCAGTACAGAAAAAACGTAAGCTAAGGACAGATACTGGCAATGGAGTAAATCAGACATGAGACGTCCGATTTACTCCATTGCCAGTATCAGTCCTTAGCTTGGCAACTGAAGAAGGAAAAACCAATTAAGAAGATATCGAGAAAACATCACCACAAAAGACTAATCAAAAAACGGTATTTACCAAAACCAATAATAGTAATGAAGATAGTACTATTATAAGCCATGCTAATATGGGATACGATCAAAACAAACAAGAAAAATGTATAATTATTAAAGCATTGAAAATTTGATAATATAAACCACGATAGATGTGACGTTAGCACAAAAAAAAATTCCATAAATATTTTAGAAAGGCACATGAGTTCACATTATACAGTATTAAGACAAAAACATAACACGTTAGACATAAAACATAAAAAATGGATGTAAACATCGTTAAAAACAATGAACAAATCTTAAAAGGATGTAATTTTCGCAATAAGTCTTTTGTACGTAAAGGTGACTTTACTACACATATTAGGACCCACACGGGCGAGAAACCATATCAGTGTAATGTTTGTAATAAGTCTTTTTCTCAAAAACATGATTTGACTAAACATAATTAGAACTCACACGGGCGAGAAATCATATCAGTGTAATGTTTGTAATATTACAAACATTACACAGCGCGGCGAGTGCAACACTTGTTACGCACACATGCACATGCTTACACTGCTCTGCTACTGCTACCTACGTACTCACCTGTGAATCCTGTAAGTGATTATTGGGTAATGTATCGCGGTGTAGCGGTGTCGTTTCAATGGTCTTGTTACTTGAACCCGTCGGCTAAGAATTGCTTGTTTTAAAATCTTACTACCTCCTTAGTGATATTTGTTTTTCATATGGATTATTAAAGTTTTAGTAGGGAAATGTAAATCGTTGTTGTAAATGCATGTTTTGTCACAAGGCAATGTTACTTTTAAGAATAATCTCATGTAAGTGAATCCTGTATTCTTAAGAGAATAAAGTTTCTTTAATCCCAAAAACATAATTTGACTACACGTATTAGGACTCACACGGGCGAGAAACCAGAGGCATTCTCTGGAGATTGTCTTGGAGCGGAGAGGATCATTTTACTGAGGTAATACTTAGTTGGGAATAAGTGTGAGTGGGTTTAAAACGGCCTTTCGGAGGGTGTTAGGACAATATTGTCACCAAGTGTGTTGTTTAATTACAGGATTCCGTGCTGATATCACGCAGTCCCTGCCGCCGTGTCGCTGCCTCGCGCGACTTAATCTTAACCTCGCGCGTGAGTATTACTTCATATAACTTCACAAGTGTGCCCTGTTAACTAATAGACTGTCCTCTTTTACTGGGAATCCAGACATTCGATTCTGCAGGTTTTCGAATCACTCCTTGGCAAATTGTGTCGAGCGACGCAAAGCTCTTAGCCATGTGGACGGGTGTTACTACCCTTTAATCTTTAGAAAGTGGATACTGTCCCTGTCCCAACAAAGAACAAACGAATTATTTAGTCGAATCTAATAGCATTGTTGTACCTTGTGTTCTAGTTAAATGTGAAAAACAATAAATTCAACAATGGTGTTAAATATTATTGGACTACTGTTAGTTTATAGGTGTACCACAGCGCTGGGATGCTAGGGAGACCCCAGTTAAGTAGCGAGTCCCTGAATCTGATAGGTTGCTGCTCAGGTTTAAGATAGAAGACTGCGGGACCAAATTTCTTTAACGATACTCCTTATTGTCAATTCCATGTTCTTCGAGAAGCTCGCCTCGTCGCCAGAATTTAGAGCCGTGCCCTAAAGCCTGGACGCGAGGCCCGTTTCGTCGTGGGTTCCAGCCGCAACCTCCTGCGTCGGCTGTAAGGCGAGCTGACACCGCCTAGCGGACTAGCAGGCGTAGCCGGGTTTTTTTTTACCTGAACTTTTTTCCCCTATTTTGTGTTTTTGCTTCTTAAGACGTTTTTTATATTAATTAGGGTATTCATACTTTAAATATTACCTTTATCTTTCTTTTTACAATCCAACTACAGCAAGCGTTGGTAAACGTATAAAACTTTGAGGATCTGCGAGTTCGACCAGTGTTGTGAAGTTGTCGGTTAACGTCGTCTCCAGGTCCGGATTTTATTTCGGTATACCCCAGGGTTTCGTATTTTATACGGTTAATCTGGTTAAACGCTTACTTTAATTTTTGTAGCTTGTGTATTTTAATTTTCTTTTCAACATAATACTCCTGAGTCCGGACGGTACCTACTGACTTTATCCCAACCACCCACGACCATAGCTCTTACCACTGAAATATTAGCTGGCTGGTTAGAAGGAACACTATAATCAAATTTATTTAAAATTAAAATTATCATAGACTTGCTGGGTCACTTTCGACCTATAAGATTTTCTTGTGTTGCAGGGTGTGTAATAGCTTCATAATAAGATTTAGATTGATTTAGACAGTAAATTAAAAGTGACAAAAGTATCATAAAATTTATTTGAAATTTAATTGAAATTGACCCGTCGGGTCAATTTCGACCGTTAGTTTTTTTGTATTTTTGGCCAAATAATTTAAAATAAGGAATGTGAATGCTAACCACCTAACCTAATATTAAGGAAATATTGTTACTAACCCCCTAACTTAATAGTAATAGTAAATGAAAATTTATATTTTTAATTTATTGTTATTGAACTGAATTTAGGGTGTTTTAGGATTGGTTTTGTTCGTATACATCTTATTGTGTTCTTTTGGGAATATACTACCTAGCCGTGAAACATTTATGGTTTTATTTTATCTCAACCCTTGAACCTGAAGCTTGCGTTTGGGATTTTCTTTTTTTTCCCCAAGAGGGACAAAATCACAAAAACAGTTTCAACTTCGGAGAGAGATCTGAAGTTTATCGTTTCGGAGAGTTGTAAATTGGTTGAATTTACTACTCTCCCACGCTGTACATGCATAACCGCACTGACGGCACTGCTGAAAGTCTCAGTAATTTTTGTCAGTTTCACCAAGTCTTGGCGGTTTGGTGCGAACAACTTAAGGTCATCCATGTACAACAAATGCGACATGACTTCACCCCCTCCGCAGTCGACAGCCTAACCTTGAATTTCTCAACAAAGTACTGAGAGAATTCAAAGCTAGGCAAAACCATAAAGGACTCAGACTGTCGCCCTGGAATATGCCACGCTCTATCCTTATAAAATCCTGCGTGGCAGAAACACTATCTCGACATCCTGGGGCCCAAGTCTGCTAATTTACGAATGGCATAATTGAATCGCTATTGGATCGCATTGTAATTGTTTGACACATTTGGTATTCTCTTACTCATTTATGAATACCAAAAGTGTCAAACAATTACAATGCAATCCAATGGGCGATTTTCCGAGATCAAAAAAAAAAAAGAAATTGGTTCGTAAATGACTTCATAGATGGCGCTTAGCATAGATTAGTATGGCGCATGGTAAAAGGCGGGTTCATGAAGAGCACGTGTATGGCTGCGTAATATTTATTCTATTCCAAAATAGAAATAGGTTCTGGATGTCCTGAATATAAATAGGTAAGGACTTACTATTTTTTTATTCTTTTGGTAGACAAGTAAAAGTGTAGAATTTATTACAGCCCTTAGGTAGGTACGGCTGGTGGCCGGCTTTTATAAAACTACATCTATCGGGTGTTTTTGAACTAATTTTTACTTTTTAATTTGGGCTGTCAGAAAATCGCCCATTGGTGGGTGGCGGCTGGAGAGATCGACTAAGGATAGAATAAGGGATATGTGAGCGAAGATAAATGGCCACACCACCATAAGAAGAACTTACACGGTCATTTCGGACTAGTTTAAAACCAGGGAGGGAGTAAGACATAGACATAAGTTGAGGATTGAGAAAAGTTTCAGAAATAAGAATTGCCTGTATATTCTTTATATCGAAAGTGGCAAGCATATCTGAGTAGTGAGCCGGAATACTTTGAGCATTAATATGCACCACATTAAAATGTTTTCGCACATTGGAGAAGCATTCGTCCAAAAGTTCATTCAAGGGTCGATCTAAGCTTGAAAAACTGGAGTCAGGAGAAGAAGAGCAAGAGAATAAGTTATCACTGTTATCAGATGATAAATCCATAACAGTAAGTATAATAATAATATTACATACAACTACCTTTTCAATATATAACAATAAAGTAATACATAATATACATAAATACCCACAGGTTGACTGAGAGAAAATTTTAAAAATAAAAATATATAGACTTCAAAAATTAAAACAGAAACAAAGCAAACTACACAAATTGACAACATATAAACATATAGACTTAAAAAATTAAAACAGAAACAAAACAAACTACACAAATTCACAATAGGTATAATAAAAGGCAAACAAAAAATCAGCGACAAGCATTGGAACTACTAAGAAATCACCCGATACTCTCGTATCAAGTGATTCGTCGCATATACCGTTCGAGAAAAAGCAACACAATAAAACGTTAAAATAGTGAAGCAAACAAATTGACAATGACAGATTAGAAAAAAGCGCGGGAAACGGCAAACTTGGCGGGTGTCTTTTTTTTTCTCTTAAATTAATTAGTTTTATTTGTTACTGTGGATCAAATTTGTTATCATTTTCAAATATTTAGCGTTTAAATAGGTATATTATCTTCATTCGTAGTGTAGGAATTCATCGGTATGTAAGTTATTTTTAAATTTTTCTTTTCGTCATGGACGAACCAAAGGACCCTGGAGGAACAGTTCCTCCAGTGTCTAATGTCGTCACTATATCTTACAATGAGTCAGCATCAGGGATGGATAATGAGGATTCCATCGCTGAGACGGATGGATCTGAAAGCAACAAAAGAATAAAAAGAAAAAGATGAATTCCATCAAAAAAAGTTTGCAAACATTGCAACAAAAAAAGGCGCCATAGAAATACTCCAGTCGGAGTTTTTAGTGAACACGACTGTAAATGTACTGGTATTGTAGAAAAGTCACAAGATTCATCTAACTTTCAGATCCCTCTTAATCCAGCTCTCTCTTCCTCACAAATGTCACCTGTTAATGATACTAACAATGGTCTTCTTAACGTTGGAAGAATTAATTACCTAGCATCTGATGCAGCACCTTATGTTATCCATGTACAAAAGGAACAATCATCTCCTGATGAAAATTGCTCCATTCACCCTATCGGCTTTGGTCATTTTCTGAAAAATCACTCTTTTAAAAACATAATCGATGGAAGTCTTAAAAGAATTGGTCGTAACAGAGTATCTATTTCTTTCTCCACATATGAGGTTGCTAATTCTTTTGTCAATAATAAAGATTTAAGTTTAAATAAATATAGAGCATTTATACCTTCAGTCAATGTAACTCGCATGGGAGTTGTTAGAGGTGTCCCCATAAGTCATACCGACGAAGAGATTTTAAGTAATATAACCGTACCTATGGTTGTGGAAATATTTTAAAGGTGAGGCGCTTGAAAAAGAAAACTATAGTAAATGGTAATGCGGAATTTATTGGTATTGAAACAGTAGTTTTGTCTCTGTTCAGGATCACATATTGCCACAAGTAAGAAATACCCTGAATTTTCGAGGCAAAAATCTGTTAGGGAATCTATGGCCAAAAATTGTTTATCATATGCAGAGGCAATAAAACTTCATCCTCCAGTAAATAAACTATATTCAGATGACTTATCGTCAACTTGTAACTTGTTACCCTAACCTATTCTCTTTACCTTAGTTCTACCTTATAATACATACACACATCATCGCCGCCCCTACCCTAGCCCAACCTATTATCTAATTCTTAAAACTATTTAACCTAATCCATCCACAATCCAATGGCTGTGTCTGGAGTCTTGTAGAGTGTGTAGTGTCCGCATGATGATGGAACCCCAGCACAGCTTAATTCTATCTGCGGTGAATTTCAGTCAAGCAATGCAACATTATAATAAATACTATTTTGGCCAGATCGTCCAGGGAACCCTCCGTTGTTAACCGCATTTAAGCAACTCAAGTTCTTTTCGTGAAAGTTTAGTGATTGGCCCAACCCTGTGTTAATTTATTTTCTCCTGACCCAATTACCTAACAGTCAACAACTAATATCCCAGATATGTGTGGCCCAGCAATGACTCCGTCTGAACTGTGACCTAAATCCTTCACAACAGCCGCGGGGAAGACCCGTTAACCACTCAAAGATAATCAGATGATAGCCTAGCTTGCAGGTACCATTTATTTATTAACAATAGCATTATACATAAAAGTCTTGTGGCAATTTACATGACATATTAGAAGATTCTGGTAATTTAATAGCCTCGCCCCGCTATTAGCATGCCGACCATCTCATTGTTTTATATCAGCTCTGACCAGATTGACTTTAACATTAATTAGCCTGTGGCTTTAATTCTTTAATCTGAGAATTTACATCTCTCCTCAAAATTTAATTTCATCTTACATTATGAACTATGTGTTAGCATTTAAATTCTTATTCGAATCCCACTCGAGCTTCCTGAGACTGGTTGATTTTTTTCTAGTAAACATTTTATCCGTTATCTATATAGCATTGTGAATGCAAAAGTTCAATAATAAAGATATTTATAAGCAATTACGTCTTTATCGATTGTTAAATACTTGCAATAGTATTTCTTTCGAATGTGAGGGTAGACTTCACAGTGACGTAATACCGCTGGCTTGCAGCGTAATCAAACTACTAGGAAAAATTCAACGAGTCTTCTGGGGTCTCGGTAGCTCAGCGGTTAGAGCAGTGGACCGGCAATCCAAAGGTCGTGGGTTCGAATCCCACTCGAGCTTCCTGAGACTGGTTGATTTTTTTCTAGTAAACATTTTATCCGTTATCTATATAGCATTGTGAATGCAAAATTTCAATAATAAAGATATTTATAAGCAATTACGTCTTTATCGATTGTTAAATACTTGCAATAGTATTTCTTTCGAATGTGAGGGTAGACTTCACAGTGACGTAATACCGCTGGCTTGCAGCGTAATCAAACTACTAGGAAAAATTCAACGAGTCTTCTGGGGTCTCGGTAGCTCAGCGGTTAGAGCAGTGGACCGGCAATCCAAAGGTCGTGGGTTCGAATCCCACTCGAGCTTCCTGAGACTGGTTGATTTTTTTCTAGTAAACATTTTATCCGTTATCTATATAGCATTGTGAATGCAAAATTTCAATAATAAAGATATTTATAAGCAATTACGTCTTTATCGATTGTTAAATACTTGCAATAGTATTTCTTTCGAATGTGAGGGTAGACTTCACAGTGACGTAATACCGCTGGCTTGCAGCGTAATCAAACTACTAGGAAAAATTCAACGAGTCTTCTGGGGTCTCGGTAGCTCAGCGGTTAGAGCAGTGGACCGGCAATCCAAAGGTCGTGGGTTCGAATCCCACTCGAGCTTCCTGAGACTGGTTGATTTTTTTCTAGTAAACATTTTATCCGTTATCTATATAGCATTGTGAATGCAAAATTTCAATAATAAAGATAAATTCTTATTATTCCACATAAATCAATAGAGTTTATCTCAAGGCCCGCTATCATCCAAATATCCCTTTCACATCAAGAACTTAATTATTCAATGCAACAACTTATATCCCATGACATCACTTATCGAACAAAGGTGGGATGCCAGCATTTAACAGGACCCACTTATTTCCCTGATCATTGTGTCCATTTTATAGATGCAATACCATTAACTGACTGTCTTTTGTCTTATTAGAAAACCAATATTCAGCTCTATAAAGGGTGGATAATTTATCCAAAACCCACCCTCAGGCAGCGGACTAAAATAGAATGCTATTAATAAAGGTAAAACTACTTTTATTTACTCTTAGTATTTATTATACAGATCCTACAAATCACCAATATAACTACATTGTATTGGCTGCATTGGTAGATTACCACATCTTAAGTTTATTAAAGGATGTTCGATTTATTCAACATCCCACTCATTCAGGAAGTGAACCCAAATAGAATACTATCATTCGAAGTAAAATCACTTTGGCCTACTTTTAGTGTTCATTATACAGATCCTATAAAGTACCAATATAACTACATTGTATGGGCTGCATTGGCAGATTATCATATCCCAAGTTTATTAAAAGATGTTTGATTTATTCAACATCCTTAACTTTTAGGAAGTGAACCCCAGTCAATTATTTTCCATTAACTTCCACCCCTGTCCCTCAGGCCGGGTGACCATTCAATAGCCTACTAAATCATAGTTAGTATATTTTTAGTTAGTAGGTAGCAAATCAGGTAATTATCCCTGTTAATAATTGAATCAATTACATCCAGAAGCTATCCTTTACTCACTTTAATAGGTATAAATTAGACCGCACCAGGTATCAGTCTGATTGATTTAGATTGCTCCCATCAAACATTTCCATGTCTCACACTATTAGAAGTAAGTACATAACTTATAAGGTTTTGACCATTAAGGTGAATTCAAATGGTATAAGTAGACCGTATCATCAGGCTAATTAGTAGGTTGTTATCAATCAATCATTTCTATGTTTCATAATAGTGGGAGCCCATAGCTTGTAAAGTCCCTCCCCATTAAGGTGGATTCGCGGCTTCAACGAATTAACCCAGGTTCTAAACTGGTTTTAGTTGTTTTGTATCAGCTTATATCTCACCAACAGGTATCGGATGTATATTTATAATACTTTGAAGAGTGCAGCAATATAAGGCTGTATCGTACCCCAGGGAAAGCTAAAAATGCCTGTTTGGTCACCTCAGTATTAGAAATCAAACATCACAGTACAGCTACGCCTATCCGCTACAACTTTCAGTATTTTTCTTATAATAGGAAACCAGTCCAGACTTTTAGGTACTCCAAAGTAATGACGGTACGATACTACCACACCTCCGCTAATCATTTAAAATGAATAGTTAATTGGTAACAACTTTAGGAAAACAATTAGAATTCCATTGGCCTACGGTAACAGATTACATGCCTAGATTGGCCCCCACAGCGCTCCTAACCCCTGTCACTTCATAGTAATTTCCATTCAGCACCGTAACCCAACCATCCCCACCTTATTAGTCTGAATTAATCCAGCCTGGCCCCGCGGCCCACGCACCTAGTTTATGTACGCACAGCGTGCTCACACCGTGCTGTCCCCCCCACTTCCTCATAACAATTATATAGAAACGCCTACCTATAGATTCCTACAGCCTACCTCACTTGAAATACCTATACTTTGTCGAACCAACAGTCCCCACTTGCACACCTTGCAATCTAGGCCCAAGCCACATCCAACTTAATTTCGTGGTGAGTTGCGTGACTCGCATTGCCCCTGAAAGCAACTGACCCCTAAGCTGACTATCCGTCGGGCCAGGAATACCCAGTGTGTCAACCTAACACTACCCTGTGTGTAAGGAGACGGGACGGTCTTTGACCGGGATGTACGTGCCCGTCTCCAGCTAATTGGTGTTTGACCTATCTTCAATTTTCACTAGGGAGACAACTGTCTCTCCCCCGTTACTCTCTCGAAGATAGTGTATTATTTAGCGTTGTAATAGATAACGCCGGCCTTATTAAATACAATCAAAGGCCATCCAGACAGAAGTCTGTTGAAAGTTATATAGTTTCGTTGGCACCGTGATGCGTTTCCGCTATATAACCCGGAATACTTCATTCCGTTAACAGTTCGAGTTGCGATAACAATAATTTTACTTTAATAATTGTTATATATGTGGGTAACTATAAAAAGCGGGCTGCGCCCCACTCGAGTTAATGTACCATTAAACCAGTGTGTAACGGACTAGCTAGTTTGATTGACGCGTACACCCCCACCTGCAAACTTAACACGTGGCGACGAGGCGAACTTGAAGCAAATTTAAAATGGCGTCGGGAATATCTTTTGGCGTACTCTCCACCTTTGACCACCTTTCGAACGAGTGGAGCAGCTACAAATCGCGCTTAAACCAATGGTTCATCGCTAACGACATAACCTGTGAAACCGACAAGGTGTCGGTCAAACGAAGGGCGATTTTATTAAGTGCGCTAAGTGAATCGACATTCAAGCTAGCAAGCAACTTGGCATTACCCGAAAACGTAGAAGAATTGGGTTACGAAAATATAGTGAAACTCCTCGATAACCATTTTATACCAAGACGGTTTGGTTTCGCCGAGAAGTCAACGTTTTATTCAGCAACACAGATGCCAGGGGAAAGTCACACTCAATGGGCGGCTAGGATTAGAGGATTGGCGGCACACTGTGGTTTTAAGAATTTGGAAGAGGCCCTGCTGGATAGGTTTATCATGGGCATGGCAGCAGGACACGAGCGGGACAAGCTGTTCGCGCAGGATCAGCGGGAGCTGACCCTGGCGAAGGCCATCGAGCTGGCCGAGAGCGTGCGCAGTGCGCGCCGGGCCTCGTCGCTGGCAGCAGCGGCCGGCGCGAGCGGCGCCGGCGCACCCACCCCGGACGGCGTGTTCAGTATCTCCAAACAGGAAAAGTACAGTGTGTGTGGGTATTCCAATCATAAGTTCGATCAGTGTCATTTTAAAAATTACAAGTGCAAAAAGTGCAATAAGAAGGGTCACCTGCGTAGGATGTGTACCTTCGACGGTAAAGTGAAGTACGTGGACGAGGGAGACGATGGTAAGCGTTTTTACAATATACGGTGCGTCAAAGGTAAACCGATGACCGAGCGCGTCATGATCAGTGGGGTGCTTTTAGAGTTCGAAATCGATAGTGGGTCGGCAGTAAGCGTTATCTCGGAAAAGACATATAACTGCAATTTTAAACAAGTCCCATTGTCACTTACCAATAAAAAGTTATTTAGTTATACGGGTGAAAGCATAGAAACGCTCGGTAGTGTGTCATTGCCTATAACGTACGGGGACTGCACATATACATTGTGCGTATACGTAGTGGGCAACGGTGGGCCGCCGCTGCTGGGCCGGGATTTCATTCGCATGTTCGACCTTGAGCTCGCGCCCGCCGCGTCCCCACTCCAGCCGTCATCGGCCGCGGCCGACAGTAATGTCCGCGCAGTCTATACAAGCGATCAAGATAAAGGCAATGATAATTTCGTTTCGCAATTAACATCTTTGTTTCCAAATGTATTCTCCGGCAAATTAGGGTCGTTTAACAAATACACTGTCGAGCTACACCTAAAACCGGATGCCAAACCGATTTTTTTTAAAGCTAGACCGGTACCTTACGCTTTGAAAGAGAAAATTGATAAGGAACTCGATCGTTTGCTGGAATTAGGCGTTTTGAAGCCAGTTGAGCACTCAGAATACGCGTCTCCTATAGTACCAGCGTTAAAAAAGGACGGTAGCATCCGGTTGTGTGCAGATTATTCGGTGACCATTAACAAACAATTAATAGTAGACCAATACCCCTTGCCCACGGTGAACGATTTATTAGCCAAACTCCACGGGGGGGTACAGTTTAGTAAAATTGATTTATCTATGGCCTATAATCAATGCATCCTAAGTGACAGGTCACAGAACTTAACATGCATAAACACACACCGCGGTCTTTTCAATTTCACTCGCTTAGTGTTTGGCCTCGCGTCAGCACCAGCTATCTTCCAACGGGCGATGGAATGTCTCCTCGCAGGCATAGACGGAATTATCTTCCTGCTAGACGATATTCTTGTGACAGGTTCAAGAGAACAGCTTAAGGAAAGGTTAATAGCTGTGCTACAACGTTTGGAAGATGCAGGGTTGACGGTACAGAAAAATAAATGCGATTTTTTTAAAAATGAAATAGTGTACCTTGGTCATGTCATAGACAAAAATGGAGTAAGAAAATCGCCGGAAAAAGTAAAAGCTATTTTGTAAGCCCCTAAACCGGAAAACGTGACACAGTTACAATCTTTTTTAGGTTTAACTAATTATTATAGAAATTTTGTACCGGACGCTTCGTCTATATTGTGTCCCTTGTTCAATTTATTAAATAAAAATGCGAAATGGGAATGGACCGAAAAACAGGAGGCGGCGTTTGTTCAGATAAAGCATTTTTTGGCATCCGATAATACTTTAGCACATTTCAATCCAAAGGCTAAATTAATTTTAACAGTTGACGCGTCGCCGACTGGGTTAGGAGCCATACTGTCTCAGGTAAGCGAAGACGGGTTAGAAAGACCGATATCGTATGCGTCCCGAACGCTCACCTCGGCGGAAAAAAATTATGCACAAATCCAAAAAGAGGCTACGGCGATTATCTTTGGAGTCAGACGCTATCACCAGTATCTGTACGGCCGGTCCGTGCCTTTCGTGTTGAGGACTGACCACAAACCATTACTCACAATATTCGGCCCACATAAGGGTATCCCTGAAGTCTCCGCCAATCGACTACAGCGTTACGCGATGTTCCTAGCAGCCTACAATTATACTATAGAATATATAAGCAGCAAAAATAATAGCGCAGATTATTTATCGCGAGCGTGCCCGGCTTCAGTGAGTAAGCAGGACGGCGGCGGCGGCGCCGGCGTCGGCGGCTGCGCGGAGCTGTCGGATAGTGAGGAGCGCGCGGCATACGTTAACTTTGTGCTCGACGGAGACTTGCCGGTGACAATGAGCGTACTGCAACGCGAAACCAGTCGTGACGAATGGCTTTGTCAGGTTAGGCGTTATGTTTTGAATGGCTGGCCGAGAAAAATAAACGATACAAAGTTGAAACCATATTACAATTGTCGAACGCAGCTGTCTTATGAGAACGGTTGTCTAATGCGTGGACATAAAGTCGTTATTCCCGAGACACTGCGCCAAACGATCTGTAAGGAATTGCATAGTTCGCATTTCGGAGTCGTAAAGATGAAAGCGGAAGCTCGTAAGCGGGTTTGGTTCCCGGGCGTGGATGCGGCGATCGAGCGGCTGGCGGCCGAGTGCGGCGTGTGCGCACAGCTGCGCCCCGCCCCCCGTGGGTGGGCCATAGGTGGGCGCCTTCCTGTCGCCAGGGACACGTTAGCCAACCCCTTATCATTCTAATCCATCGTCAACCTAACAATCCTACGCGAAGCTCAAGTAAATAACTCACGCTAGGCGGCGCCTATGTCGCAAGGGGCACACGGAGCAGTCCCCGCGAAATTCAAAATAAAGATAAAGCCCTAGGCCATTGCCAACCTAACAATCCTACGCGAAGCTCAAGTAAATAACTCACGCTAGACGGCGCCTATGTCGCAAGGGGCACACGGAGCAGTCCTCGCGAAATTCAAAATAAAGATAAAGCCCTAGGCCATTGACCATTATTTTGAACTAGTTTATTTTTCCCTTTTCATGCTTATTATATTAATGGTGCTACGCATTAATATTAATTTTAGTGCTACTCCCATACATTCCTTACTAAAGGACGGATACCATTCATTCTGTACCGTTACAAACTGTTCAACCAAACAAATCACAAATTCCCAATGAAAATATGTCTAATCCTAATAGGACTTCATACAAGAAAACCATTTTTATTAAACCTAAAGGTCCTCAAAAACCTTATAGTAAAGGTTATGACCAAAGAGCTCACTCAGAACTTGTAAAAGATTACTCTATCCCCCTGCCAACTATTGGCAGTATAAATAATAGACAAAATTCTCTTTCAGATTTACCTTTAAAAGATTTAATAATAACTTTAATAAGTTCATTAGTTCACTCTAATATAGTTTAATTACCGACCAACGTTGCCTCCTTTATAGAATCGTTTAATTATAACAAAAACACTGTTGATGGCTCAAGCCAACATAATTCAGTGGAATTGCCGTAGCTTAATAAATAAGAAACATGACTTAATTTACATTATTAACACTCACCAGCCATTTATTTTGGCTATACAAGAAACCTGGCTTCGGCCAGAATATAACTTTAAAATAGCTGGATACTCTTGCTTGCGAGAGGATCGAAATGATGGTTATGGAGGAGTAGCTTTACTTGTAAGGCACTCTTTTCCTTTCTCCCATATAAACATCCCTGTACATAATGATTTCAATATAATTGCTGTAAAAGTAAATAACATTTGCTTTGTTTCTCTATACATTCCACATCCTTCAACATCAGTGTATTATGAAGTAGAACATATTATGAGTAATCTTCCTAGCCCTCTTGTAATTATGGGGGATTTTAATGCTCAGCATCGATCCTGGGGAAGTTCTAACTCAAATCAATATGATTCCCGAATCCTAGACATGTTAGATACTCTAAATGTTTGTTTATTGAACAATGGTATTCCAACTCGTCGCACACCTCCTCATGAAGGAGTTAGTGCTCCTGATTTAACTTTATGCTCTCCTAATCTGGCATCTTTTTTAACCTGGTCTCCTTTAAATTCTTCTTTTGGCAGTGATCATTTCCCCTTAATTATCAACTTTCCAAATAGCATTTTTTCTAATAAACCTGTAACCAAACGTCAACCACGATTAAAGTATAAGTTAACCAATGTAGATTGGAGTGTTTTTAGAGATGAAGTTAGACACAAAATTTCCCTCCTTCCTGCTGTAAATGAAAATAATTTAATTCAATGTAGCGATTTAATAACTCAAACTCTAATTGAAACAGCTGACAAATTGTTTGACAAACGGAGTAGCTGTCAATCAAAAATCCCCCCTTCCCCCTGGTGGGATTCTGATTGCACAGTTCAAATAAAAAAAAGAAAATTTGCTGAACATATTTTTAAGCAGAATTCTACTATCTCTATAGTAGTATAATACTATAATTCCCTCTCAGAAATCATAAATGATACACGGAAATTGTTTAAACGGAAAAAATGAGAGGGATGGAAAGCATTCTGTTCTTCTGTCTCCCCTGACATTCATCCATCTTTAGTATGGAATAGTATCCGTCGTTATAGATCTGCATTTAAGGAATCTCAACCGCCGCTTTTACAAAGTTCTATTGCTTAAGAATTTCTAGATAATTTGGCCCCTCCGTATGCTCCCCCTCAAATTAATAGCCTACCCTTGTCACCTTCCAATCTAGAAAACACATTTACTTCAAATCTCAATGATCCTTTTAAACTTTGTGAGTTAAAAGGGATTTTAACTTACGTTAAAGATTCTGTTCCTGGAGTAGATGGTATTCCATACTCTTTTTTCATAAATATGGACGATATTAGCCTTTCATATTATTTATCACTTATAAACTTTATTATGCTTACGGGTAACATTCCTCCTACATGGTAAACCCAGGAAGTCATTCCTATTCTTAAACCTAAAAAACCACCTTCTGAAGCCTCATCATATCGTCCAATAGCTCTCTCTTCAATTTGTGCCAAGTTGGCGGAGCATTTAGTTAAAAACAGACTGGAGTGGTTTTTGGAAAGCAAAGGCCTACTAGCAAATAGTCAGTTTGGTTTTAAAAAAGGTAAAAGCACTATGGATAGCATAGCAATTTTCACAACCGACATAAGATTAGCTTTTACGCAAAATGAATCCCTTATGGCTGCTTTCTTAGACTTAACTGCTGCCTATGACAGTGTGCAATTGCAGATTTTAAAAGAAAAACTAAATTACTTAAAAGTTCCTTTATTGCTTCAAAATTTTATTCTTAATATTTTAAATGAGAGAACTATTAAAGTGCAGGTAGTGATTCACACTCAATGTATGATACGATACGTTACGATTGGTATGGAGAGGCTTACCTCAGGGACACAGTATAAATATAAGCTAAAGTCAGGGATCTGCGTTAAGTGCCCTTCTTTACAATATTTACACCTTTGATCTGGAAATGTCTATTAAAGATAATAACCTTAACTTGTTACAATACGCAGACGATTTGTTCCTTTATACTTCCGGAAAATCTACTGACAAATTATCTAATATAATAACATCTTCACTAGAACGTCTTAAATTGTGGTTGGATAAAAATGGTTTAACTTTATCTGCTCCTAAAAGTTCCATTGTACTTTTTTCTCGAATGAGGCTTCTTCCTTCTGTATCTGTAAAATATGATAGTATATTGCTTCCAGTCGTAAAAGAAGTATAGTTCTTAGGAGTAATTTTAGATGCAAAGATGAATGGGCTTGCACATTGTTACTACATTTCAGCAAAATGCGAAAGACAGTTAAACATCTTAAGATGCTTATCAGGTGTTTGGTGGAGAGCTCATCCAGCTTCCCAAAAACTGTTATATAACGCCTTAGTTCGAAGTTTACTCGATTATGCTATTTACTTTTTAGAACCCTGTAGTATCCTAGGTTTAAAAATTTTAGATAGAATTCAATCTAAGGCTTTACGGATTATAACTGGAGCCATAAAGTCTAGTCCTATCAATGCTTTGCAGGTTGAATGTGTCGACCCTCCCTTAAAATTCAGACGACAATATCTTTGCGACAGATTTTTGTTCCGTGCTTTGCAACTGGCTTACCATCCCCTACAATTTAAACTACAGTTATTGTCCGATATCATGGAAAGTTCATCATATTGTTCTCACAAAAGTCCTCCTTGTCTAGTTATCAGTTTTCGGAAATTCATATCTCTTCAAGCTCCCACACATAAATCTCTGCATTTTCCTTTATTCTCTACTAATTTTGATTCTTTAGTTATTTCCCCTTCTGTTGTTTTAAACTTGGTTCTTAAAAACGACCCAAATGCTAAAACTAATTTCAATTTCCAATTAAATGAGGAATGGCATGACTTTCATCACATTTACAGTGATGCTTCAAAACATGACAATACAGGTTGTGTTGGAATAGGTATTTATCATCACCAATTTATTATAGTACAAAAAGTAAAATTACCTCCAGAAACCTCAATATTTACTGGTGAAACTTTTGGCATTTTAAAATCTTTGGAATATATTTTATTAATGAAACTAAAAAAGACTGTTATATTTTCCGATTCCAAAAGTGCATTAGAAGCCTTGAAAAGATTCCCTTTTAAATTCATTTAGTAGTAACATTGAATGTAGAACTTTACTTCAAATATGTGTATCAAGAGGTTTTGAAGTAAAATTGGTATGGATTCCTGGTCATAAGGGTATTCTAGGAAATGATCAGGCCGATAGACTAGCTAATGAAGCCATTCTTTGTGGAGATTTACACCCCTAAAAATTATTGCTTTGATCTAGTGAGTCTTCCAAGGGTTGATCTTATTAATTCTTGGAAGGATCATTGGGAAATCAGCAGCCGGATAAAAGCTAGACAGTATAAAACTATACAGCCAGCCATTCCTGTCAAGCCTTGGTTTTCAGAAATTCAACTTAGTAAAAGTGCTTCATCAAGCATTAGTCGTCTGGGACATGTCTGAATTCCTGCCCATCTTGCCAAATTACATATCGTTGATAGTGACATTTGTGAGTGTGGTAACGATACTGGTAACCTTAATCATATCTTTTTTGCATGTCCTTTATATGATCATTCCGATTTTTTCGAATCCTTAACATCACTTTATGTTTCCTTTCCATCCTCTATATCCTATTTATTATTTACAAATGATTATCATATTTACAAAGCATTATCTTCCTTTTTGTCCATTAACAATATCAAAGTCTAAATCAATCATTAATTCCTATCTAATCCTATTTGATCCTTTCCTTCTTAATTCCTTCAATTCCCTTTTTTTCGAATATAATTTTAAAAAAAAACCGCTTCCTAACCTTTTACTTTGCCTTGGCTAAAGCACAAATCGTGCGCGCCATTAAACATTTAAAAAAAAATGACAGATTAAAATAATTTTCAACTACACTACGACGAACAAAATATCTTCTGATCTTCTCATTCTCACAAAATAACAAAAAGCAAAAAGCAAAAACGCGTAGGTAATAAATAATTTAGTTGAAAAGAATTGAAGTAAAGAGCAAGATAAAGAATATACAGAATGACAGCAAAGCAGCAAGTAAAAAATAGACAACACAATAGTTACAACTACAAATAAAGCAAATTACACATAATGTGTAACTACAAAGTCAATGCAAATAAGTGCAGCTAACATCTGAAGTAAGTGTGGAAATAAAAAAGTGACATTTAAAAAAAAAATAATAAGAACAATGGTAAAAAGCTTACATAATGGTGCACGAATTTAGGAAAGTGGGGGGTGGAGGGAAGGAGGGGGGGTCTAGGGGTACCCCCCAGTGTCATTCCCACTTACAGGAGATACATAGTTAGGGAGATATAAGCATTTGTTCTCATTAAAACTAACCTTTAAATGTGTAAAAAAGATCACTGAAGATGGTTAGGAGGAGGGGAAAAGAGATAGGAGAGGGGGGAAGCCCCACCCTCCAACCATCAAGAGCTATAAAACATTTTTTCGTATAGAGCTAGATTTCTGTTGTCTAATAAAAAAATAACCTCGAAATTTTAGACAATCGCTACGCTGCGCTTCGCGATTGTCTTTAATTTCTAACCTATCACGTGACCTACAGGAGTAGGGCAGCTAGTATTTCTGTTGTCTATAAAATAAAAATAAAACACCAAGAATTACACTTTATAAACATGCTGTATTGCTGTTAACAATTCTTTGTATGGGTCTTTTTTCGAAAACTAAGAGTCTCCTTACAAAATGCAAATGTGCATTAGAATCTCTGATTTTTTATAACAAAGTGGAATACTCGTTATATACAAATTCGTGCACCATTTTTTAAGATCCAAGCCCCTTGTGTTGGCGGCAGACACTGAGAGTGTCTTAGTAGGGCTGACAGCGTCAACAACAAGCGACTTCCCGGAAGAGGCAGCAGTTGTCGCACTAAGCCTCTCAATATCTGCCAATGATGATATAACATGCCGTTTGCCTTCACCATCGACACCGAGAATACGCCCTTCGCGTGTCCAGCATCTTGTCACTCCTAGACGCTCACGGGCAGCTATGAAGATACCATGCCGGACCTTTGTTAAAAACTCTGAAGCGGTCACACCAGAGCCTTTGAAGCCCGTCTTTGCATACCAAATGCTGTCACGAATAGACTCAGTTTGAAATTTAACAAGCGAAGGTCGTGGTTTATTTGGAGTCGGACGGCCTAGTCGCAAAGCTCGGCCCACATCTGTCGCTGCCAGCTGCCGCATACCCAGGTGTTTCTCCGCTGTGCTCAACAAAACCTTAGCAAGTTATATCAATTTTATATAACTCTAAAATCCTCACTAACCATGAATGCGGCACCGAATCATAGGCCTTCTTATAGTCGATCCAGGCTGTGGAGAGAGTCCCTCTGCCACGCCGGACCTTCTGGCATATGGTCATGTCAATGAGGAGAAGCTCCTTAGTACCACGGGACCCAACCCTACATCCATTCTGAGTCATGTTCAAAATATTGTTTGCAACAATGTGCGTGTTAATTTTCGTTCTCAGAATGGATGTAAGGAGCTTGTTTAAAGTAGGTAAGCACGTGATGGGTCTATATTTTTTCGGTTCCGTGGTACTACCTGATTTATGGAGAGCAGAAAAGTGACACCTATAGTCGTAGCATCTCTACTAAGTCTGTGCCTATAGGTAAAGGTAACAGCTCGGACCATGTGATATTTGGTCCGAGGGTAACAGACTTGGGAGTGAGCCGAGCTCTATGGCTTCTTGGAATTGTGTTGCTAGTAACTCTAAAGTTACCAGGTCAATACAAAATATGATGTAAAAAAATAATAAATGATGCAATACAAAACTACAATACAATGTAGTATCAATTAAATAAAGACAATTAGAAATAGCTGTTGGAGTGCTTGGAGCATTTCGGATTCAAGCTGTTTTGTCTTCTGTGTAATCTGACACTTTATAATAAGCTTTTTATAAAGCTTTTCTTTGATTTTTAATTTAATAAGATCTCATTTCTGAATATCATATTGAATTCGGCGCACAATAACATCAAGGAAACAATTCGGCGCACTACACCACCGGTAGCGGTGGTCGTACGCGGGGCAGATGGCCCCACTGATCCCAAGCGTGCCGGCAGCGGTGGTCGTCCACGTCTCGCAGGTCGTTGTGGCGGCGGGGACGGCGATCGCCCGCTGGCGCTGCTCGGCTCGATTATTTTGACATCACACGACGGATGGTGGTATCATCACACGACAAGGAGCTTGAGGTCGGCACAGCAGGCGATGGTGGAGGGCGTGCGCTTCGTTTGGCTCTTGTTTGCATCATATAATTTTCATTATTATTAGTCTAAGATCCGAGTATAGAACGACCTTCACTGGTTCGGTTAATGGATGAAAAGTATTTTATATCAAAAATATGTTAAAAAAATATATCGCGAGTGGGTTGTCTGAGAAATTTCAGTCCAGAACCCATAATGATTAATTTAATATTTAAAAAAAATATATTTTTACATTGCACTGGTTTGGCGTTTGTAATGAGATTATCTTTATATCGATGGCTTAGTTCACAAATGTACTAACTACAAAAATCGCGATTTTTACTTTTTGACTGCCAACTGTATTAATTGACGTGCTCTACCGTTTGCACTTACCCACGTGTCCATATTCCATCTCTTTCTATCAAAAACCCAGTGTCACGGTTGTATCAACTAAGCTTCGGTTTCGTCCAAAAGTATTAAAATCCTTTATTTTTACTTATCTGCTACGAAAACTCCTTAAGTGATTTTAAGATTCCCTTCCGCGGTACTAGTTAACGCACAAAAATATTAAGTACATTTACGATATGTAATTTTACATATTACAGATAATCCAAATGTTGTAAATGCAGTTAACACAAAAACAAATCTAATGCTTGCAACTGTTTTTAAGTGCACAAATGTGCTAAGTTGCTATGACACAAAAAATAACTGTACAGATGTTTACAATATCATCGAAAATCACATATCTATTAGTACACTTAACTCATTTTTGTTTTGTTTCTTGCAATGCTCAACTAACGACATTTTAAGTCAAGCGTGCTTTCGATAATCGTTTTGGCGCGTGATTTTTACGTGTATGCACGAAGGCTAAGAAAAATCGGTCAATGTCACGTTCATACTGGCTTTTTTCACCAATCTATAAGAAAACACCGTGTTTGCCAAAAATTTTTTTGTAACACGTTCGATATTAGCACAAGTATTATTAATATTTGTTCCAAATATAGAGGACATGCAGGTTCTTATGTTGGCACTGACAATCGAAAAGGTAAAATTCCCGCAAATATAACTTCCCTAGGCTACGAAATTTGTAAAAGAGCAATATTGACCAGTACCCTCGAATTGAGTCTTTCTACTGTCGCAAAGACTCCAAAAAATTATATTTAGATAGTGATCTGAATCTGAACGTATCTCGCATGTACAAAATTTACAGATAAATTTTTGCCCAGAAAAATAAATAACTCCCGTATTATGTATATACCACAGGATTTTTCAATTCTATGAGCCAAAACTAGTATTTTATAAACCCTGCAATGTGTTTAAGCGATCAAATGAAAAGGCTAGTTTACATGAAAAATATGATGCACACAAAAAACGCGAAAAAGACTCTTTGGATATGAAAAAAGAAGACAAAAAAATATGTTTAAACACAGATGGTGCTTTTAGAGCAAATTAATTCGACCTACAAGCTGTTCTTTCTATACCCCTTACCGGTGATTGCAAAATATATTATTTACGAAAACTCTCATAGTATAATCTAACTATTTTATATTTGATAATGGGTTTTGCCACGATCAAACCAAAAAATTATGATGTTAATATTATGAAACATGACGATTTCTATGACATAAAGGCATTTGAAAAAACTTTAAATACTTACACAACTAAAAACATAAAAAATGAGACTGAAATGGTTTAAAATTAAGTGGCTTCGGGTAAACAAAGAATCCCTTTGCTGGATATACTTCGATATTTTATAAATACGACTTAAACGATTCAGATTTGGAAGAAATCAATATTTGCAAGGCAAAAAATGGAGGAAAAATAAAGACTTCAGTAACATAAAAAAACCTGAAAATGGCATACTAATTTGGTGCTCCCCATTTCACAATGTAAGAAAAAAGATCTTCTTACTCTATAAAGGATGGTGTGATCCCATGAGACTATGGGCAATACTATAGAGACTTTCCATCCTGTTCTGCAAATATTCCTAATATAAATATCACTGACACTGAAACATCTGATTATGAAGTTAAGAATCAGGATGAGAGTATTATTAATAACCTACCTTATTCTAAGACTAATTACTGATTTAAAATGAATAAATAAGTACTTTCCTAATTTTGTTAGTGTTTAAGAAAGACTGATTTAGGTAGGTACCTATACTATTCTTAATAATTAATTAAATGTTGTAGAACTTTAATAAATTATTACTTACCTACTATGCAATGTTTTATTGATTTCCTATTTAATAATATTATTATTATTTTATGTTCTAACCTGCAGAAAATATCTTAAGTCGGTATTCTGTGGTATTTAATAAATATTTTAATATTTTAATTTTGATAAGTACCTCTTTATCTACTAGAATATTGACCCCGCTCCACTTAGTACATTCGTGCATTCAAATTACTAAATTTAAGGGTTCAAATGTACTAAATGAGGGGGTTATCTAGAAATTCAGGTGATTTTGTTATCAATTTGATGTAATTCGGTTATGAAATCTACTTATTTGTAGAACCAAAGAAAAAGTCTTATGAATAAACGTAATTTTAATTCCATATCATACACAGTTCTGGTATTATTCATGCTTAAACTTTAAAATGCTCTCCTGAAAAATCTAGTTTTTGTAATTAGTACATGTGTGCTCTAAGCCATCGATATATAAACATAAATTTTATTTATTTAACCAGACTGTTGCAAATTACTAATATTGACTTACCTGTTTACACCTGCCTACCCAAAATTATTGACGGGAAAAAAATATTAAAAAAATATTCTATAGGCTTCATACTTTCGATTGGAGGAACGTTACAATATTTTTCCAATTTTGGGTTTTTCCAATGTTTTGCAGACATTGTTGGTATTTTGCATTATTGTTATTTTCAGACATTATTTTTAATCGGTTGTAAATAATACGTATCAGTAATAAATCAAATTAAACAAACAAAATAAAATTCCGATAAAAATACATGACATATAAATAAATAAATACATTCCCAAGTAACACAAGAAAGTATTTTAAGAAACAAATAGTAAATTTATGTACAACTTAAGGCCCGTATAAACTCTTATATAAGTTCACCGAGCACCTTATGGAATCATATTGGCATTTATATTTTTTCATTTATACTGTATAACGGTTGGATAATGGCATATCAAAATGCTTTTGTAAATCCTTTAGTTGTAATGCAGCAAGTCTAAACGAAGCTATACAGCTTTTAGCTGTATTAAGTGCTTTTAAATATACAATAGCATTCTTAAATAATAGATCGGGTCGGATCGGTAATAAATCGGGTTGTAAAGATGACCCGAGCAATTTCAGGCCTATTTCGATTTTACCTACTCTTAGTAAAGTTTTTGAAAAACTTATTTTAGATCAACTCGGCTCCCACTTCGCTATAAACCACCTTTTTCACAGTGAACAGTATGGTTTTACCAAGGGAAGGTCTACTACTGATGCTGGTGTAGCTCTGCTAAAACACATATTTGAGGCTTGGGAGGGATCGCAGAATGCTTTTGGAGTGTTTTGTGATCTCTCCAAGGCTTTTGATTGCGTTGAATACAACACCCTTTTAATAAAGCTAAAACACTATGGAGTGCACTCTGATGCCTTGAAATTGATTCAATCATATCTTAGCGGCAGAATCCAAAAAGTTAGCGTGAACGGATCCATATCATCCGGATCTTCTGTGCTAATGGGGGTCCCACAAGGGTCAATACTAGGTCCATTTTTATTTTTAATCTATATTAATGATTTACCATTTTATGCGGAAAACTTTTGCAATATTGTTTTGTTTGCTGACGATACATCTTTGATATTTAAGACTGATCGAAATAAAAATAGTTTTGATGACATCAACAGTGCCCTAACAAATGTGTTGAATTGGTTTACTACTAATAATCTTCAATTAAACGCGAAGAAAACCAAATGTATAAATTTTACTCTACCTAACGTAAAGAATATTATAGGAAATAAAATTAAACTGAATGGTGAACTGTTGGACCTTGTTGATTCAACAGTTTTCTTAGGTATTACCTTAGATTCAAAAATACAGTGGTACCCTCATATTAGCACCCTTGCGGGGAGACTTAGTTCAGCTGCTTATGATGTTAGGAAAATTAGGCATTTTACAGACATGGAAACTGCTCGATTAGTCTATTTTAGTTACTTTCACAGTGTTATGTCCTATGGTATACTACTTTGGGGTAAAGCAGCAGATATAGAAACCATTTTCATTTTACAGAAAAGAGCAATAAGGTCCATATATAACCTAGGAACACGTGACGCCCTTAAGGAGCTGTTTAAAGAAATAAATATTCTTACAGTTGCATCACAATTTATTTATAACTGTATTGTTTACGTGCGTCAAAACATTACTCATTTCAAAAAAAATTGCGATATACACAAACTAAATACTAGAAATAAGTATAACTTGTAATTCCTAAATTTCGACTTCAGAAAGTTTATGGATCATTTATGGGACAAAGTGTCATAATTTACAATAAAATCCCGAACGATGTTATAATTTTGCCCTTTGACAAATTTAAGACACATGTTAAGGACAGACTTTTAGAAAAGGGCTATTACACTGTAAGCGATTACATCAATGACAAAAATGCATGGAATTAACATTCCTCTAGTTTCGCATACATTGTTCTAATGCGTTCATAGTGCCCGAGTAAAACTTGTAGATCCACTTTTGTTTTTATCTTTTATTTTATATAATTGTTTTATGACTATTGACTG
Organism: Scoparia ambigualis; assembly: GCA_963921215.1. NCBI lineage: Eukaryota > Metazoa > Arthropoda > Insecta > Lepidoptera > Crambidae > Scoparia > Scoparia ambigualis. The sequence goes on along the minus strand of OY992525.1, from coordinate 5,769,772 downwards.
TATAATTTGGTAACGACATATTGTTTTGTAAATGTCGTTACCTCTATATTATTATAAAGCTGTGGAGTTTGTTGTGCCCGTTCTTCTCCACAGCTAAAAGACTTCCTGAATGGGTGGGGTGGGTGGGTGGGTTCCTGTGCCTATCCATCCATCCATATAAAAAAAAAAATTGACGATTCAAAACGCTTAATTTAAGCTTACTGAATAAAGTTATTTTGATTTTTGATGAGATAAATGCTTAAGGCTGCTTAATGGCATAAATTTGTACCATTATAATGCCCCTTAAATCCATTGTACAGCTTTGAGCTGTTTTTAGTGCCTTTTGTTGTATAATAGCACTTTTAAGTGGTAAGCAAAAGTCTAGTTCAGCATAATCGTGAATCAATGTAATGCTTGCATTTTTAATGATCAATTGAGTTCTGTTGTACAGCTGACACGTGAGTCGTGACTTATTGTATTTTTTTATTTTTATTTTACTTTATTCAGGAAACAAACAGTCACATACAGAAAAGTACCTAGTATAGTGCACAATATAATGCTTAAAGACTTAGAGTTCCATTAACTGTATAAACATATTGTTACCTTAATTCTTACAAACTATGATTAAGTAAATATAAATATAAAAGTAGTCTGTTACGTTAATAAGTTACAATTAATGTTATGTGAACAACAATAAAAGAGATATACATTTATGTCCAAGTTTTGAATTTTTCTAATAACATTGCTTTGAACACAGCCAAACTATTAATAAATATATCGATTTCTGCAAACTTAACATTATAATTATTCAGACTACGTCTAAAGAAGCTGTTACTGGTGTACACTGTTCGGTATAATCAGTGCAGTGCGATGCGCGCTCGGAAACGGGTGTCCATGTCTACAGCTTCCTCATTCAACATAGAGAAATTCTAAGCATGCCATATTTTTGTGCATATTATGTGCAATCAAATGTTTCAGTCCTAATTTTTGTGCCACCACAACTTTGTTACTATGAGTTGTTTTATGTGTGTAAGCTGGAGACACGTGTCACCAGCTCGCACACGCCCGTTAAGACAAACCAGTGAGGTTAGGGTTTTAGACTATAGCCAGAAATTTTGTGCATAATTTGTGCACTAGGAACAAAAAAAACTAACCATCACACTCAAATACTGTTGAAACTACGATCATAAAACTGTGTGCGAGCTGGAGACACGGGTCTCTGGCTCGCACAGCTGTATCTTCGTGATTATTTAAGCTACGGTTATGAATTATACCTCAAAATTTTGTGCCTAATTTGTGCATAAGGCACAAAAAATTTCAAAACTTTAACTCAAAAGGTTTTTGAGCTACGAACCGATACCTATGTGTAAGCTGGTGACACGTAACACGGGCTAACACATGGTGAATTACTGTAACTGTATAAGATAGCGTTCCGTTTTAAAGATCAACTAATACGTTATAATTTGTGCAAACACGAGGCAAAATTTCAAATCTCTAGGCCTCTTAGTTTAAAAACTATAAGCCAAAAACTGTTTTCCCGCCAAAAAATTCAAAATAATGTCTCGGAAGTGGCTAAGTGCGCCGTTGCCGTTCCGTGCGCTACACGATTGCAATCGAGTTTGAACTTAGAGCTAGCAATATTTAGAGTTAAAATGATTTGCGCTCTCGATTGTTATAATTTATGTAGCGAGAATTTTAAACTAGGAGCCGTCTGATATAGGAAATTGGTTAATTTAAAATAAAACCAAAGTCTATATTATTTAGAAATGTTCATATAATATCGCTATGCTTAGTTTTAAGTATTTACAATAAACTCGTTAATATGTTAGTAAGTGATAAAATTGTCTGCCTATATGTTTTTTATTACCACGTTTTTATTAGGTAGATTTTCCGTTTATTTGTTTATTGGTTTATTTATTTGTCGACAAATGCAAACGATTTTATACAAGCTTCCCGATGAGCTAGAGACTTGAAACTTTGAACATAGGTCAGATCAGAACTGCAAGATCTCTGTAAGATGCAACCCCATTCGGGCTCATTTGATTAGTTTTGATGAGCACTCTGACGGGAGACGACTAGACGAGGTCCATGGTCTGATGATGAAACCTGAGAAAGGCCATACAGGAACTCAGTATTGAAACCATGCAACCCCATCGAGTTTGGGCTCGTTTGAATCGTCTTGACGAGTACTCTGTTGGGAAATAGTGTTCAGGGTCTGATGATGAAGCCGGAAAAACGCCACAAGAACTCTATAATAAAACCATGCTACCCCATCGAGTTTGGGGTCGTTTGAATCGTTTTGACAAGTACTTTATGGGGAAATAGTGTTCAGGGTCTGATGATGGAGCCAGAAAAAGGACACAGGAACTTTATAATGATACCACACAACCCCATCGAGTTTGGGCTCGTTTGATTCGTCTTGACAAGTACTACCATAGGTGATGAAGAATTTTTAGTTTTGGCACGTTGACTAAAAAGCAGTTACTACGCCACGATAACTAAACCATCAACCATTCTGACAAGGGGTCGGTCAGTCATCAACACATAGAAGAATTGGTAACTTGCAAACTTTTTAACTTGTAGATAGAAAAAGTAAGTATTACTTACTACTGGTAAAATAAAAATGTTTTGTAATTTGAAAAAGCTTTATTAAAAATAATAAAAGTATCTTTGTTTTCGTTATCTGTGGATTGTGTTTGAAATCCATATAAAATTTATAATCTACCTACTTAATAGCATTTGAAAATAACTATACTTACTCATAAGATAACAAAGGTACGCCTACTATTGAATCTAGGTGATCTACTGCTGATGAACAACATCTACAAAAAGAAGCCATAACTGGAAGTTAGTATTTAAAAAAAAAAGTAAGCAGCAGAACGGTTAGATAGAGCACGTACCTTCAATAGTGCGTCATAAATACCTTTGGGAAAAAAAAGCTATGGTTATGAATTATACCTCAAAATTTTGTGCCTAATTTGTGCATAAGGCACAAAAATTTTCAAAACTTTACCTCCAAAGGTTTTTGAGCTACGAACCGATAAGTATGTGTAAGCTGGTGACACGTAACACGGGCTAACACATGCTGAATTACTGTTACTGTATAAGATAGCGTTTCGTTTTAAAGATCAACTAATACGTTATAATTTGTGCAAACACGAGGCAAAATTTCAAATCTCTGGGCCTCTTAGTTTAAAAATTATAAGCCAATAAAAATAATGGCTCGAAAGTGGCTAAGCGCGCCGTTGCCGTTCCGTGCGCTACAACGATTGCAATCGAATTTGAACTTAAGAGCTAGCAATATTTAGAGTAATTTTAATTTGCACTCTCGATTGTTTTAATTTATGTACCGAGAATTTTAGACTAGGAGCCGTTTGTTAAAGCGATGTGCGACGCGACTAATTTAGTTTCACTATAGGTACCTAACTAACCTACCCTACTTTTTATTTTAAGGCCCCAGTACTAGTGTTGTTGCAATACTGATAATTTCACTATCGATAGTTGATCTTGAAAAATAGTCGATAGCGCGAATAGTCCTATCGAAAATATCGAAATGCTGCGATACTATCGATAGTATCGATGGTGAAAATTGGGTAATGCTATTGAACTTGATCTATACTATCGATACTATCGACATACGATACTATCAATAGTATCGATACTATCTATAAACTATCGACACGTTTCGATAGTATCGATAGTTTTGCTTTAGTAACTATCGACGAATTTTTGATACTATCAAGTGAGTATTGTAAATCTAATGATATGATGTGATAGATGACCTATGTAGGACCTTTGATAGGACTATTGATAGTATGACTGATTTTCGAGGTCACGATAGTATCACGATACTATCGATTGACTATCGCTATCGCAACAACACTACCCAGTACACATTGGCGACTTGGCGTATGTTAGCCCATTGTCGGCAATCGCCATTGTGTAGAGGGGGTAAATTGCGCGCCACTATCGATAAATTGCCCGCGACTGTACACCATTACCCCGTCTACACAATGGCTATGGCCGGCAGTGGGCCAACATACGCCAATGTGTACTGGGTAGTGTTGTTGCGTAGGATCGTGATACTATCGTGACTTCGAAAATCAGTCATACTATCGATAGTCCTCTCGAAACTATCGACCCTTGACAATACTATCGATAGTATCGATTGATAAAAATAAGAAATACTATTGCTAATGATCGATACTATCGAACCGCGTCGATAGTTTATAGATAGTATCGATACTATTGATAGTATCGTATGTCGATAGTATCGATCGTATAGACCAAGTTCAATAGCATTACCCAATTTTCACCATCGATAATATCGATAGTATCGCAGCATTTCGATATTTTCGATAGGACTATTCGCGCTATCGACTATTTTTCAAGATCAACTATCGATAGTAAAATTATCAGTATTGCAACAACACTAGTACTGGGGCCTTAAAATAAAAAGTAGGGTAGGTTAGTTAGGTACCTATAGTGAAACTAAATTAGTCGCGTCGCGCATAGCTTTAACAAACGGCCTTAGATTAAAACAAAAAGGGAAGATACGGCATGCTCCTACTTGTAGTCATTCAAAATATAGTCCTACTCAACTACTTAAGCAAACACTCACACACGCACACCTATAAAGTGTAAATCGAGCGAGAGAGACAAAGCGGTAAGTTTCAACGAGCGAGGGAGTCAGCGAGTAGCGCGTTGACGTCTCGGTCGCTTCGCAACAGACGTTCTCGACGTACGACCGATTCCGACGCCACTGCGGAGTAGCGTCTTTCTCTTTTTCACACAGTAGAATATCCGCAATAGTGCGATGTAGCCTGTTCGCTCGGCAAATTGTGACTGAAGTGAAATTGTACCTTTAGGCCTAATTTTGGCGGCTCACTCACGAGACGCTAATGCCGTATCTTCCCTTTTTGTTTTAATCTGATCAAACGGCTCCTAGTCTAAAATTCTCGGTACATAAATTAAAACAAACGAGGGCGCAAATTAAAATGACTCTAAATATCGCTAGCTCTTAAGTTCAAACTCGATTGCAATCGTGTAGCGCACGGAACGGCAACGGCGCACTTAGCCACTTCCGAGCCATTATTTTGAATTTTTTGGCGGGAAAACAGTTTTTGGCTTATAGTTTTTAAACTAAGAGGCCTAGAGATTTGAAATTTTGCCTCGTGTTTGCACAAATTATAACGTATTAGTTGATCTTTAAAACGAAACGCTATCTTATACAGTTACAGTAATTCACCATGTGTTAGCCCGTGTTACGTGTCACCAGCTTACACATACTTATCGGTTCGTAGCTCAAAAACCTTTTGAGTTAAAGTTTTGAAATTTTTTGTGCCTTATGCACAAATTAGGCACAAAATTTTGAGGTATAATTCATTACCGTAGCTTAAACAATTACGAAGATACAGCTGTGCAAGCCAGAGACCCGTGTCTCCAGCTCGCACACAGTTTTATGATCGTAGTTTCAACAGTATTTGAGTATGATGGTTAGTTTTTTTTGTTCCTAGTGCACAAATTATGCACAAAATTTCTGGCTATAGTCTAAAACCCTATCCTCACTGGTTTGTCTTAACGGGCGTGTGCGAGCTGGTGACACGTGTCTCCAGCTTACACACATAAAACAACTCATAGTAACGAAGTTGTGGTGGCACAAAAATTAGGACTGACACGTTTGATTGCACATATTATGCACAAAAATATGGCATGCTTAGAATTTCTCTTTGTCGAATGAGGAAGCTGTAGACATGGACACCGGAAACGGACGCGCTCCGTTGTGCAGTAAGAATTTTTAATTCGCGATTTGCGCGGCAATAGCCGCTGCACGTGTTTTGACTATGAGTTCCCAACTCATAGCCAACAAGCTGTTGGCGTTTATTCAAAACGCCATCGACACCATGGACGAGGTCAGCATCCTGCAGATCTGAAAATCCAACTTCAAGGAGGACGACATTTGCAGTGGCAAGGCGCTGCTCTACCAGACCGTCGGCAAAACCAGCCAGATGCCATCTCGACGGAGGGATGGAACAGAAAGGAGTCTCCAGGACATCATCAGCCTGCTGATGGAGACCGACCCGGACGACGTGCCTTCGTTCGTGGCGAAGGAGCTACACAAGCTGCCCCCCGTCACATTCGACCACGTCGATGTTACCAGGCTGCTGAAGGACATCAACTTCCTGAAGGCGAGCCTGGCTGAGGTAGTGGAGAAATTAGAAGTCTCAAACAACACCATAAGTGAGTTGCGTGCTCAAGTAGAGTTATTAAGCAACACTGTTTCGGTAAGTAGGTCACCCGAGGCCTCTAATGTCAACACTCGTCGCGGGGCGCAAAACGCATCCGTCTGCAGTTTCGAGTCGGCGCATGCGGATGCGTCACCGGCCGATGTCACTGCGCGCGATGCCCCGCGCCCCGCCGCCCGCTGCTCCACCCCGGTGGGTCCGTCACGCGTTTGCACGTCAACACCTCAACGTGCCTACGCAGCTGCGGCCGCCAGCCGACCTGTCAGCGCCGCTGCCGCCGCCGCTCCGCAACCTGAGCGGCGACCGCTTCAAGAGAGAAAGAAAAGTAGCCAGGGAGTCATCCATGGAGCTACTCCTGCGGCACCGCAGGTTCACCATCGTGACGAGGAGGACTTTACCACAGTGGAAAGGAAGAAGAGGAAGCCCGCCTGTCGCAACCTATGCGGTGTTGCACCAACCGGACCGAACCATCAGCTGCGTCAAGCTATACCGACGACGCTGCTGTACGTGTCCTGACTCCATTATTCTACGAAGGCAGAGGAGATCGTAGATTACACACGGCGTCAGATCAACCTACCCAAAACTGTCAAAATTCTACAATCAATTTTGAACTTTATCTTTTGGTACTGAGGCTCAATATTCATTGGAGAAATTTGACAGTTTAGGGTAGGTTGATCTGACGCCGTGTGTACATACAGATCAAGAGAAAACTCACTCTAAGGGTCGAGCGGTTGGAATGCCGCCACAATGTGAATTTTAGTTCATTTGTGGTGAGAGTACCACCTGCTGCGTCCAGCTATACCGACGACGCTGCTGTACGTGTCCTGACTCCATTATTCTACGAAGGCAGAGAAGATCGTAGAGTACACACGGCGTCAGATCAACCTACCCAAAACTGTCAAAATTCTACAATCAATTTTGAACTTTATCTTTTGGTTCTGAGGCTCAATATTCATTGGAGAAATTTGACAGTTTAGGGTAGGTTGATCTGACGCCGTGTGTACATACAGATCATGAGAAAACTCACTCTAAGGGTCGAGCGGTTGGAATGCCGCCACAATGTGAATTTTAGTTCATTTGTGGTGAGAGTACCGACCGACCATCTATCGGCCTTTATAAAAGAGGAGTTTTGGCCAAAAGGTGTCCTGTTCCGGCGGTTCCGTGGACGGCTACCGGACACCGCGTTGCGTCACACGTCGCCGTGTCTACATGTAAAATAGTGATAAGGTTTTATTATATAAATTATATGTATGTTAGTCTGTAAGGTATTTATCTATGGGCCTGCGTTGCCTGAATATAAATAAAAAAAATAAAAAATAATGGAACAGCAAAAAGGTTGCGCAGGCGAGAGTTGGGTCTTGGTATTCTAAAGTTAATCTTTTCTAGAATGTGGGGGCAATCTACATTATTGTGTAAAATTTTGTACAAAAAGACTTGGTCAAATATTGTGCGTCGGTCGACATGAGTAGTTAGGTGATGGCGACTAAGCGAATCCTCATAAGATGCATATTTATAATGCAGAAATTTTAAAAATTTCTTTTGAATCCCTTTGATCCGGTTGACATGACACGCATAATATGGATTCCATACTATACAGGCAAAGTCCAAAATAGATCGAACGAAACTAAAATATAACAATTTTAAAGTATAAGCTTGTTTAAATGGCTTAGAAATTCTTAAGATGAACCCAAGTTGACGGTAAGCCTTTTTGACTATATGATCAATATGAACATTAAATGACAACTTGGAATCCATAATTATACCTAAATCACGCACTGATGTGACCCTACTTAGATTTTCATTATTTATTTGGTAATTAAAGATTATAGGATTTCGATTGCGGGTATATGTTATAACAGAGCATTTGTCAAGATTTAGATATAGTTGATTTGACCAGCAATACCGAGATATTCGCGTCAGGTCCGATTGCAATAATAGACAGTCGTTGATTTCAGCAACTAACTAAAAAATTCTAAAGATTTTTGCATCATCCGCATATAAAAGATGATTCGAATCATGTAAAATATTCGCCATGTCATTGACATAGAGAATGAATAGTAACTGGCCTAAATGAGAACCCTGCGGAATTCCTGAGTGATTTTCTAGAAATCTAGAGATATAACCCTTTATTGAAACCGCCTGAGTACGATTTCTAATATACGAGTCGATCCATCGCAAAAGATCACCATGTATTCCAACTGTCCAAAGCTTTTCTATAAGTAGGTCATGGTAAATTTTATCAAAAGCCTTAGTAAAATCGGAATAGACTACGTCCACCTGCAACCTCTTATCCATGGCATCAACAAGAAAACCAGAGAATGAAAGCATGTTCGTTTCAACAGACCGTCCCATACAAATTACAATACCATACCATACAATGCCATACGCATTACAATAAGTCACACACGCCAGCTACTACTGCTGGCGGCATTAATTACCTTTTTATAGGCTCACCGGGCTGCTATGGACAGACGCCATTTAGTAAATATTTTATAACCTAAAATATTATCATTCGAAACTATTTATAAAAGCAATAAACCTATAAAACAAGGATAAAACAAATGTAATATATGTTAATTATAATTTGAGCCCAAATAAGCGTTACAATAGCCGTATACACGTTTGTAATGCTACTATACAACAAAACTCAAAATGCCGTATCGATACAGGAATGCTGTAATGCGGCTGTTATACTGCTTTGATGTGTTACTTGGGAGGCCCCTCTTGCTAAGCATCGAGTCATGGCGGAGGGGCGGACATTTTTGTGAAAACACTTTTGATCCGGCAGCCGTCTTCGCCATACGTGCTCAACGAATCGCTCAGTTCCGTTGCAATACTAAGTGTGGCAACAAAGTACCACGGTAATAATTTAATAAGTGGACTGTATACTTAGGTGTTGGAATCAAACTATTAAATCACACAATGCTTTCGGTATTGTAATCTGCCTTGGCAACTACCCATAATATGGAAAAAAAACACTTACCTCGACCAGCTTTCTGAGGAGACGCGATCTGAGGCTCGTTCTGCAGTTCTTGGTTCGTTTTTGTAGGAAAAGATTTTTTATACGTATTTTACGGTGAACGTCACACGCATTATTTTTCAGCAGCAGAAGTATAGACAGTTTTTTATCAGAACAAAAGAAAAACGCCAACAACGACAAACACGGTGTCAGAAGAAAAAAGGTGCGCTCCAAATCCAGCCAGCTTTGGCAAAAAGGTTTTATGCTATAGTATAAATAATTGCTAAGAAAGATATTGAACACCCCCTACTGAAAGCATCATTAGGCTTTCAAATAATATGAAAAGAATAATAATATACCTAAGTAAACGTTATCTACTAACAAAAGCTCATTGTCACGACATGAGTCATAAATGAATAGGGGTAGCTGGTCTTTGAAAGACATGTTTTTTAGAACGTAGAGTTACTTTTCGAACAATGCCATCTAAAACAGGATGAACATTTTAAATCCTTGCAAGTGGCCAATTGCACGGATGGGCTTGATCGTCTTTTAACCAAAACTAAATCTCCATTTGATAGATAGATAACTCTTTTATTGCAACAGTTTTCATACACAAATACATACAAAACAAGAAAATAGGTAAAATACATAGTCACAATTTGGCGGTCTTATCGCTATGAAGCGATTTCTTCCAGCAGTCGGATCATATAAAATCGAAAATAAGGTTTAAAGACATTTATTTCCCATAAGAACTTACATACAGTTCACTTAAAATGAGATAACATTATACACTATAAAAAAGATTACCTGTTGGCGCAGCGCAGCTAATTTTGTTAAGAATAATTTTCACTTTAAATAATTACTCACTTATTGATTAGGTAGGTACTATATTTACAAGTTGCAAGTTTCACTAGGTAAATACTTTCAGGACTCAATGACAAACTATTTGCAAATTAGAGAACCAAGCATCATGACAAGCACTAAACACTTCTACCTTAATTTGGCTTAAAAACGGCGCGTAGCCGTGTGCGAGACAAACAATAACAATAAACTGGTTGCTTCATAATACTCGTATGTCGTCCGTTTCTAACGCGCGGCATTAGGAAACCGTGGAGTAACCTGCACAAGTTTTTTATTTTTTTACTATTATCTATTTTTATAAAGTTTTATTTTTATTATATTTTTTTATTTTATTTATGTATTTATTTTTATTTACGTATTTATAGAAATGTTACTACTGACTAAGAAAACGCTTAAGTTTATTTTAAAAAATATTTAAGCTATCGGAATTTTTTATATCGTCTGGTAGTTTATTGTATAAATTCACTCCATCATAGGTATTATTCTTTTTGCCGTAATTTACTGTTCTTGGCAATGTGACCGCTAATTTGCTTGTGTTTCTTAAATTGTGTGTGAACTGCCTTTGTGTAATAGTAATATTTGTGTGTATGGATTTTGATATAATTTTTTTAATCAAGATATATAATGTTGTATTTGTAAAGTTTATTAATATTAAGTAGCCAAGTGGTTAAGGCAGCCGCCCGGAATGCGGAAGGTGCGTGGTTCGATTCCCGCCTGAGGTTGTCGTCTTTTTTCAGTGTTTAAAATTTTACTAAAATTTTAATTAAGTAATTTTGTTTTTCTATAGGGTGTTTCCGTATGGGTACGAAAATTAAGATGAAACAATACTTTAATATTTTTATTTTGTAAGATTTGTAAGTCACTTAAAGCAGTCTTGGAGGCTGTTCCCCATATCTCAATTAGGTACTGTAAATTTGATTTTACCAATGCATTATATAAAATATTACGTACTCTGGGTGGTATACAAGATGCCACTCTTCGAAGGGATCCTAATAAAGGTATCAGCTTATTCTTTACGTGCTCAATATGAGTCTTCCAAGATAACTTGTCATCAAGCCACAAACCCAGGTACTTTTCCTCATATGAGCGACTAATTGAAGACTTATTAATGGTAAGCGTGCTATAATCTGGGATTTTTTTATTTCTTGCTGTAAAAATGATGTACGATGTCTTTGACACATTTATTGTCAACAAGTTATGAAGAAACCAACTGTTAAGCATATCAAGATCCCTCTGAGCTTCCGCAATGATTTCGTGTATACTATGATCATAATAAAAAAAGGCACGTGTCATCTGCGTACAACGTTAAGTGATCAGATAGTCCTATATTACTCAAGTTATTCACATAAATGATAAAAAACAATGGTCCTAAGATTGATCCCTGCGGGATTCCGAAGGTGATATTATGAGGGTTACTTTTGTATTGACCTATTTAAACAATTTGTAATCTATTTTCGAGATACGATTGTAATATGTTTAAAGCAGTATCTGAAATTCCAATGTTCGCGAATTTTTGAATTAATTTTATGTGACTTATAGTGTCGAAAGCCTTTTTAAGGTCTATAAAAATTCCTAATGTAGTTAGTTTTTTATCTATGCTATTTTTAATCTTATTAACCAAATCAACCGTTGCTGACAATGTGTTAGATTTTATCAATGTTGCCACTGCCATATTTAAGTTGCTTCCACATCATGTTTCGTGTATGTATAGCATCCAGAATTTCCTTGCAGATCCAATCACTACAAGGTGCATTGAGCAATTTTGTTTTTATCATTTTATTTTTATTTATGGTTTGTATGACTTGATTTTCCAGGTATTTATAATCGTCCTCTTCGTTTGGCTTAATTGTTTCTCTAGCAGTCCTGTATAGTCCTTCGTAGTTCAAGGCTTCATATTTGCAGGGCTTGTTGAATTCAACTTTTAATTTAAAGATTTCAGTAAATATCTGTTTGTGGTCCGAAAGTGATGAGTCGATAATCGAGAGGCTAATTGCATGGTTCTTTATGTCTGTACAAACATGGTCCAGTATTGTGTTTGTAGTTTTGGTTTCACGGGTGCTATATTTATTGGTAGTTTTGTTTAAAATGTTTCATTTAATGTTTCCAAGTATTTTTTAGTATTAGTGTCCTTGTTTAATAAATCCAGATTAAAATCCCTAAAAGATGACTGATCTTTTTCTCTTCTCTAGTTGGTTATTATAAATGTCTATGAATTCACCTACATGTGTTGTTAAAAAAGTACCCTTTTTTAATAAAAAATCATCAAACCAAATTAAAGTCCATATTAGATTAACATAATTAAACCTTTGCCTATGTCTAACCTTTGCCTAACCTAAGAAGAAGATTTAGTTTACTTTAAACATTTTTGAGGGTAGGAAACGAAATTAAACTTGAAGCAATTGTAACTATGCGCCGCAAACGTGCTTGAACCAAATTTTCTTCTTAGGTACATAGGCAAAGGTCTAATATGTACATCTAATATGGACTTTAATTTGGTACCCTTTTTTAATAAAAAATCATCAAATACATACTGATTTGTAGTAAGGAAGGACGATAGTTGCATAACTTGTAAAAGATCGATATTCACATTTTTAGTTGTCAAACATTCGCCCTAAAGACTTTCAACTTCCAATAAAATATTCTATCTTAGAAAGTTCCAAAAACATGTTTTTGGTAAAGCGTGATTTGAGATTTCGTTCCTTTGGGTTAACGTGATTCGATTTAGGATGTTTTTGATGAAACATGTTTCTGGTAAAGCGTGATTTGAGATTTCGTTCCTTTGGGTTAACGTGATTCAATTTAGGATGTTTTTGGTGAAACGTGATTTGGGATATCGTTCTTTTGGGTTTTCGTGATTTGATTTAAGATGTTTTTGGTGAAACGTGATTTGGGATATCGTTCATTTAGCCTACAGTGATTTTGTTAATCGTGTTTTGGGATTCCATAGCACACTCTATTTTAACATGCCTTAGATTACTTTACATAGTAAATTATAAAAGGGTAAATCCATCTATCTACAATAGTATAGGTAGGTATTGATATATTACATTAGATATAATATGGTGATGTTAGGCGTATTACATTATGGCGTACCTACCAATATTTGAATATAATGTCCAACCACATCGTTTCGGAATCGGCCCTTAAACAAATAAATTCGCCGCCATCTGGTAGATTTAGATTAATCATATTAAATTATTTAATGTTTTCACATCATTAACAATCGATTTAGACTTGTACCGATGCTACGTCCCTAACCTAACTTCTACTACCCTCATCATTTTTATCCTCGATTATATGGGGGTAAACCAATATCGCGTCGTGTCGTGTCGGCCATCTTCACTTCCGATCTAGCCTGCCTACGCGACAGGGCCTTTGAGTCGAGCTCTCGTGTTCCTCATTTATCGGTCAAGTCATACCATCTTCCAAGTGATCGCCGCGAGTTTACTACTGTGATCACGAACTTTTGCCGTGGAAAGTCAAGAAAGAGTGAGACGCGCGTCCACTACATCCAGCACGCGGGAGCAACGTTCGAACCAGGTTAGCCCCCTAAAACCCCTCTTCTTTGATCGCCCATGTTTTGGTCCTTCGTCCCGATTCCCTTCATTTCCGTAAGCATCGGAACATAATTATTCAAAGTTCATCAATTGCATAAAAATCTATTTTTAGAAAATATTTTTTGCATACCTTCAATAGTTTTACAAAACTATCTTGGGGATTTCCATTTCGCATACTAGCGGCACTGAACATCGTTCAATTAAGCTGTCAACTGTCAAGTGTCAGTCATCTGTCAACTGACAATAATAATAACCTCTAGGAGTTTGTTTTGTTTATTTTTACTTGCGAAATAAAATAACTTTAATTATGTCGAATGATTTGAAAATAGCCACTGTTAAATTCAACATGGCTTATGATTTCGTATGCGAGCTTTATAAACTGGATACAGTGTTTGTGCAAACTATTCCTACAACACCGCAGGAATTGAGTAAATTTCGTGTTCGTTTCGTTGATCGAAATCAGATGCGTGAACAGTTTGATACTAATTTTACGTTGTTAGTTGCTGCTTCACAGCCCGAAGAACAGAGAGGAACTATAGAATCTTGCTTTACAACGTTTTACGAGAAATATTACTCAATTCAAAGTATTTGGTCTGACTTAGGTGTATTGGATTCCAAAACAACTAATGGTCCTGTGACACAAGAGGTAGTTTCTAAGTCTAGTTGCGAATCAAGTCGTTTTCATTTACCTAAAATTACATTAACACATTTCAAAGGCATTCACACTGAATGGCCCAATTTTAAATCAATATTTGACAGTTTAATTCATCAAAACAATGAAATATCTTCAATACAAAAATTCCATTATTTATTGAGTGTTTTAGAACAAGAACCTCTTATCTTAATTAAACATTTAAGCATAACTAGTGAAAACTATGGTGTGGCCTATAATCTCTTACAGGAACGTTATGAAAACAAGCGCTTGATAGCCGACAAACATTTAGATTTGTTACTTTCAGTTTTATGTTCCAACTTAAAGAATTTAAAACGTTTTCTCAACACCTTAAAAGAAAACACACAAGCATTAAATACTCTTGGATTTGATGTCAATTCTTGGAGTTTTCTTTTATATCATATAATATCTAAAAAGTTACCGTTGGACTTAAGAACTAAATTTGAGTTTACTTTACAGCAAAATGAGATACCGCGTTTTGGTAACTTGTTGACATTTTTAGAACACAATTTAAGGGTTTTAGAAGCAACTAATTTCACATGTGTAAACAATAATCCCAAAGCGTTAATTCCTCATGCATCCACCTTACATGTAACTAATTCAACTTGTTATTATTGTAGTGGTGATCATGCAATCTATCAATGTTTAGAGTTTGAGAAACTGAAAGATAAGAAATTATTTTTAACTGAAAAAAGACTTTGTTACAACTGTTTAAGGCCACATAGTATTTCACAATGTTTATCTAAGCGTTGTTGTCAAGTATGCAAGAAACGTCATCATACAAAATTACATAATGAGTTTAAAGCAGCGGATTCCTTTGTGAAGCCCGAACCCTCCTCTTCGAAACAGGTGTTACTTAACATAGAACCATTGTCTACCGGCCTCTTAGGTACTGCTCTTGTTGGAGTCCAGGATGTTGATGGTCAGGTACATGTTGTTCGTGCGTTAGTAGATCCTGGTGCTCAATCATCTCTTATAACTGAATCTTTAGCACAGCAACTTCGACTGCGACGTCGTAAGTCCTGCGATCTGTTCGGTGTCGGTGAACACCGGCAAGCTACCCATGGAAGGGTAGATTGTTCAATCTTGTCTCTCACAGACGATTCCGTTCCTGGTTTGTCCACTGAAGCCATTGTACTTAAGCGCATCACGGGATATCAACCTGCAGCAATGGTCAATCCGATTGTGCCAGAGAAATGTAGCGACCTTCAGCTTGCTGATAAGACTTTCAACATTCCGGGTAAAATCGATCTACTTTTGGGTGTTAATCTTTTCAGTGACATTTTTAGCGGTCCAAAGTTAAAATTAGGTAATGGTTTACCTACAGCTCATTCAACCATCTTTGGTTGGGTCATTATGGGTTCGACCCCAGTGACTACAACTCAGTATCAAAATATTAGCCTACTTACCAACGAGTCTAGGTTACAACTTACTATAACTAAATTCTGGGAATCAGAAGAGTCTCCTTTGCCGCCGATTCCAGATCCTGATGACATCATAGGTGAAAAGCACTTTGTTAACACACACAGTAGGAGGTTTGTCCCAATGGGAGGTTTGTAGTTAGGCTGCCGTTTAAGGTAGAGTCCTCTCAGCTTGGTGATACTCGGTTAATTGCGTTAAAACGGTTTCACAATTTAGAGCGTAAACTTATAAAAGAGCCTACACTTCGTGAGCTCTACATTCAATTTATGAAAGATTATGTAGAGTCTGGACATATGAAGTTAGTACCTTCTCATAGTGCGGTTGACAGATATTATATTCCTCATCACGGCGTGCTCAAGGAGAGCAGTAGCACTACAAAGTTGAGAGCTGTTTTCGATGCATCTCTACCCAGCTCTACCGGTGTTTCCCTCAATCAAATTTTGTTGTCAGGCCCTAAGCTACAACAGAATATACAGGATATCATTTTAAGGTTTAGAACTTATTTAGTGGTCTTCACTTGTGACATCAAACAATGTTATCGAATGGTCAGGTTACATGATGATGATCAGCGGTTCCAAACTATCTTCTGGCGCGAATCTCAAGATCAACCGTTGCAGGAGTTCGAGTTAACAACCGTCACCTACGGCGTCACTAGTTCTGCATACCAGGCTATCAGGGTGATTCATGAGTTGGCGAATCTTAACGACTCTACATATCCTGAGGCTGCACGTGTCCTACGGGAGGACACCTTCGTAGACGATATCGTGACTGGGTGTGACACGCTAGAGGGTGCTAAGACGCTACAGCACCAAGTCACTGACGTGTTGGCTCAAGGTCGTTTCCTTCTTAGGAAATGGTCTAGCAACTCTTGTGAGCTACTCAAGGGTTTACCTGCAGATCATTATGAAACACCTTATCGATTCGAGGATTCCGGTGACAATATTTTCAAAATCTTAGGTATTGAATGGAACCCCTCATCCGATAACTTTCTCTATCACGTCTCTAACATGAGTAAGACTCTAACCAAACGAGGTGTTCTATCGAACATCGCTCGTCTCTATGATCCTTGTGGCTTTATCACGCCGGTAACATTTTTCGCTAAATCTTTTATGCAGCGTTTGTGGCTTTTAGAGCTGGGTTGGGACAATACTCTCCCTTTCGATGTCCAGCAAACTTGGCTGAAGTTTGTTGACGACTTCAAATCTTTAAATCAAATACGGATTCCACGCCACGTTATGGGTGATCCTCATTCTAAATATCAACTTCACGGTTTCAGCGACGCATCGGAGCGCGGATATGCCGCATGCGTCTATATACGCTGTGAAAGCGGTGACGGTGACAGCGTTCAAGTTCATTTGTTAATCGCTAAATCTAGAGTCGCTTCAGTCAGGCAAAGGCAAACGATCCCTAAGCTCGAGCTCTGTGGAGCAGTCCTGTTGGCTCGCCTTATGGACCATGTGTGTAAGGTCTTGCACTCCAAATTAAAATCCATACCAATAATTGCATGGTGCGACTCTAGCATAGTGCTAACTTGGTTACGAACTTCACCGCACAAGCTTCAAACTTTTGAAGGAAACAGAGTTTCCCAGGTTCAAGGCATCATTCCAAACGCTACCTGGCGGCACATTCCTTCACATCTCAATCCCGCGGATTGCGCGAGTCGAGGCTTGCTTCCTCGCGACTTAGTAGTTCATCCACTTTGGTGGAGTCCTTCTTGGCTCAAATCTGGTTACAGTTCATGGCCTTCCACATGTCAACTGCTTGACCCTGTGGATTTGCCAGGCGTGAAAGTAGGTCCAGTTGCTACACATGTCGTGCAAACTGTTGACACGAAAACCCACACGGACTCTACATTTATATTTACTCCTCCTGTTGCTGCACACTTAGTGCAAACAGCCGAGACGGGACCGGATAAGCACTCTACATCGGCTGTTGCACCTTCCTCAGACGAAGTTGTCCAACACGTCATTGTAGAGTACAGCTCTCTATCTAAAGTTACACGAGTACTCGGTTGGTGGCTTCGTTATATGCATAATGTTCGCTCACCAAAGGATAAACGAGTAGGTAATTTGACGATATACGAATTAAAATCAGTGTTGTCAACTTGTATCAAATCGGTTCAATCGACAGCGTTTGCCGATACTATAAAATTGTTGCGTCAACGTAAGCCTATGGGCAGCCTACGTCGCCTCCATCCCTTTCTCGATGATCTAGGTTTTCTTCGAGTTGGTGGGCGACTGGTCAACGCCAACTTGCCTTTCGATAGTAAACATCCATTTTTGTTACCTCAGTCGCATCCTTTCACAAATCTTCTCATCGATCATTATCATCAGCTCTACGGTCATCCAGGTCCTGCTATTTTAATGGCTATCCTATTGCGTAGGTATTGGATTGTGTCAGCTCGACGTGTAGTGCGGCACAGGATTTTTCAATGTCAACGCTGCTACAGACTAAAGGCGAA
Source organism: Scoparia ambigualis (assembly GCA_963921215.1). Classification (NCBI taxonomy): domain Eukaryota; kingdom Metazoa; phylum Arthropoda; class Insecta; order Lepidoptera; family Crambidae; genus Scoparia; species Scoparia ambigualis. The sequence goes on along the minus strand of OY992525.1, from coordinate 5,751,615 downwards.
ACCTATGAATCCATTCATGGGCAACTTACCTGCCGATAGAGTCACTCAAGCTAGGCCCTTCCAAAGGGTTGGGTTAGATTTCGCCGGACCGTTCAACGTCAAGGATTCCAGTGCTCGCAAACCTAAAATCTTTAAGGCTTACCTATGTGTGTTCATATGCTTTGCAACCAAAGCGATGCATTTGGAAGTAGTCTCCACCTTGTCTACTGACGCGTTTTTGACATGTTTAGATAGATTTGTTTCGAGAAGAGGGTTACCTTCTGACATATATTCCGACTGTGGCACAAACTTTTTAGGCGCACGCAACTATCTTAAGGATATTTATCTGCTTAAAGCTCAAATCGATAGAGACTCAGATAAAGTTCAATCTCATCTAGCATCTCATGAAATTCATTGGCATCTTAACGTTCCCTCGGGACCACATCTTGGTGGCCTCTGGGAGAATGCAGTGAAGTCTTCTAAAACATTACTCAAGCGTATCATAGGCGAACGTGTATTAACGTTTGAAGAACTAAGTACAGTGTTCTGCAAAATCGAATCTATACTAAATTCACGACCTATCTGTCCAATTGGTAGCGACCCAAACGATTTAGAAACTCTGACGCCGGGTCATTTTTTGATTGGACAACCGCTTCTTGCCTTACCGGAGCACGATCTAGAGCACATTGCTACTCATCGTCTGAATCGTTGGCAATTGCTACAGCAAATCACCCAACATTTTTGGAAACGCTGGCACAGCGAATATTTACACACGCTGCAGCAACGTGATCGTTGGCTAAAGCCTGAACGTAATTTACAGATGGGTGACTTGGTGTTGTTGATGGAGCCTAATACACCTCCGTTACTCTGGAAAAAGGCTAGAATTACCAAACTTTATCCGGGGAATGACGGTATTGTCCGGGTCGTAGACATTAAAACAACCAAAGGAGTTCTCAAGCGTCCTGTAGCCAAGTTATGTCGCTTAATTCCCGAAACCTAGATATGTCAACATTGATCAATTAATTTAGCATGTAAGTAACTAGAGTAAGATAACATTTACACTTTTTCAATCAGCTTTCAGTTAACTTATTATCAATTTGTCTGTTTCAATTAAAAGAGCTAAGCCGCTCTTTGGGGGGCGGTATGGTAGATTTAGATTAATCATTTTCAATTATTTAATGTTTTCACATCATTAACAATCGATTTAGACTTGTACCGATGCTACGTCCCTAACCTAACTTCTACTACCCTCATCATTTTTATCCTCGATCCTATGGGGGTAAACCAATATCGCGGCGTGTCGTGTCGGCCATCTTCACTTCCGATCTAGCCTGCCTACGCGACAGGGCCTTTGAGTCGAGCTCTCGTGTTCCTCATTTATCGGTCAAGTCATACCATCTTCCAAGTGATCGCCGCGAGTTTACTACTGTGATCACGAACTTTTGCCGTGGAAAGTCAAGAAAGAGTGAGACGCGCGTCCACTACATCCAGCACGCGGGAGCAACGTTCGAACCAGGTTAGCCCCCTAAAACCCCTCTTCTTTGATCGCCCACCATCATAAGGAATTAACTTAATTTGGTCGGCTTATACGCGTACTTTTAGTATGAAAAAGATATAAACTTTAATTTCTCCTAAAATACTGTACCTAGGAAACTGAAAAGTAGGAACTGGTTAGATTTTTACATCAACAAAATCTTGGCTAGTCATAAACTCGCTACTTGCTCCATTCCTGTGGAAAAACTATGTTTAGGTATTTACACCGTGACTCCAGCGGGATAACCATTATTAGCGTTATATCTCGGGATGTACTGTAGCTAGAGTTCTCGTTTTTGTCTAACAAATTATCTCTCAGAGTCAACAAAATCTTCCCTAATTTTCATGAATGTAGCCTTTTTTCTTCTATCTCAACTAAAACTAACTTTTGGGAGGAATTTTAACGAAAAGTAGGTATTTCATTACTCGGTAACTACAGAGGATAGAATCCTGGAATTTTCACAATTGGATTCGTAATTGAATCAACAAAAACTTAGCACAATAAGTGTACTATTTTTTTTTTGTTGGCCGGCACTTTCAGAAAAGGCCCAAAAATATATGGAGCCCGAATGATCTCCTTTAATACTATTGTCATAGTTCCTTTTGCCTTTGTACTGTTGTGCAGTTATTTTAATTAAATTGTGATAAACCGTGTCAAATACTTGTTTCCATCATATCCACATTTATATAGTCCACCGCTCATTGCACTGCTCGTTAGCAAATACTTTTAACAGTTAATTTGTGTAGCATCATGTTTTATTTAAGTTAAGTAAATTACAGCCTGTTTAAATTGGTTCTCTATTATATCCCGAAAGCCGTTTTACCGATTATCATTACAACGAAAACTACAATACCATCACTCAATTGAACGATGTCTTATTATTACGAAACTTTAATTTACCGATGTAACGATTCACTGAAAAACCAATTACCGAAGTTCATTTCAGCGACCATACAAATAACCGATACATTATTTAACCGATGTAACATTTCACCGAATTTTGAGGCTGAGATCTATAGTGTACTTACTACGTACAACTCAGACTTATCTAGCGAGCTAAGACAAAATTGGAATTTATAATCAATGCTTCGACGCCGTCTCAGTACAGGCGTAGCACGGGTTAAGTCACCGAAATCGGTGATCATTCCCCTTCCTTATACAGAGACGAGAGACTGTTTACACATTCGCGCCTCTTTTTAACATAATATCATTGCATTCGCGTGTATTCTTTTCTACTTCAACTTGCAAGAATGGACGACGTCTACGTTTTAAAAGCATCCGCGTGTCAATGATTATTAATAAATAATTTTTTGCCTATTTTTTTGGCAATCATGTTTTGGAAACCAAACCAAATAACTGGTTGGGCTTGATAAAACTAATTTATCAGTTAAAAATGAGACTCGTAGATTAGTGACAGTATAAACATTTTATTAGTAGTCAACACAACCGTTGCTAAGAACATTGATTGACATAAGATAAAGTTGTCCAAAAGTAAAGAGGTTTTAGTATAAAAGAATCCTTAACATCCTCCCTTTTTGGCAACCCTTAACGGACCATACCAATTTCCATTGCTATTGCTTCAATCCGTGGCTTATGCAATGCCTTGGTAAGAAAATCTGCCAGTTGGAATTCACTGGGTACATATTCTACGCATATTTCACCATTAGCTACGAGTTCTCGTACATAAAAATGTCTAATAGCAATATGCTTGGTCCTTCTGTGGAGTTCTGGGTTACGTGAGATCTTTATGGCTGCATCATTATCAACCTTTAGTTTGGGTATCTCCTTCAATTCGGATATTTCGCTAAAGAGTCTTTTGATCCAGACAATCTCTCTAACTGCTTCACTGGCAGCTACCAGTTCGGCTTCGGTGCTGGATATGGCAACACATGTTTGTCGTCTACTCGCCCAAGATATTGCTCCTCCAGAGTATAGGCATAAAATACCCGACGTCGATCGTCCGGAGCTTTGGTCTTTGCCATGATCTGAATCGCTGTAACATTTCAGAATGCCAGCGTTGCATCTCTTCTTAAAAATTAAGCCATAGTCCGAAGTTCCTTTGATGTATCCTAGGATACGTTTCAGCTTCTGGATATCTTCTTTAGAAGGATTTTCTAGAGTTCGTGATACAACGCTCATAGCGTATGCTAAATCAGGTCTGGTTCCAACAGTCAAGTATGCCAGTGCTCCCATAACTTCTCTATATGGAAATGAAGTAGGCTCTACCATCTCTTTATCCAGATCTGGCAATCCATCTTTCTGTATTGGAGTAGTGACAGGTTTGCAATCGCTCATACCAAAGCGATCTAAAACTTTTAGAGCGTAGTGCTTCTGTGACACTTTTATACTACCGTTTTCGTCTTGTATTTCTAATCCTAGAAAATAGGAAGCATCTTTTATAGTGATTTTGAATCTTTTTTTCAACTCTCTAATAAACTATTCAGAATCTTCCTGATTTGTTGCAGCAACCAGACCGTCGTCTACATATAGAGCAAGAATGATCTTGTTATTTCCACGGTTTCGGATAAACAGGCAGGGGTCAGAATCACTTTGTTTAAATCCAATAGTCTTCAAATAATCCACCATGCATTTATTCCAACACCGAGGTGCTAGCTTAAGGCCATACAAAATTCTTTTAAGTCTGCACACCTTTTTTGTTCCATCTGAGTAGCCATCAGGTTGACTCATATAGATTTCTTCGCTTATTGAACCATATAAGAATGCAGTTGAAACATCAAATTGAGTGAGTTTTAAACCTTCGTTTGCAGCAACGCTTAAGACAGATCTAATTGTCGTCATCTTAGCAACTGGACTGAAAGTCTCATCATAGTCGATGCCTTTTTTCTGTGTATACCCTCCAGCAACTAGTCTTGCTTTGAGTTTATCTAGAGAGCCATCTGCATTGGTCTTGGTTTTGTATATCCATTAACAGGATATAGGCTTTCTGTCTTTTGGAAGGTCAACCAGTATCCAGGTTTTGTTCTCCTTTAAAGACTTCACACCTCATTTTCCATTGCTTTGACCCACTGATCTTTATGCGGACTAGAAATTGCTTCCTTGTAGGTTTTTGGCTCATTGATCTGATTAACAACATCATCTGACACCATAACATAATCTTCAAAAACGATTAGGTGGTCGAATTGTTCTTCTGTCCCGTAGAGTCATTCTTGTAGCTATCTCAGCTATATCATCTATATTATTTCTTGGAGCTTCAGAATCATCATTATCATCATCATCTTAAAAACACATAGCACCTTCATAAAAACCCTGGCTGGGATTCTTCAGAAGACGGTTGAAATGATTCCGTACATCTGTCTTGGCTTCCTCCTTCCTGACTCACAACATGATCCGACAATGTGGGAGGCACAGTCAAACTAGGCTCATCAGTGCTACTTGCAGTGCGATCCGAGCTGTTTACATCGCGATGCTCATCTGTGCTACTCACAGTGCGATCCGAGCTGTTTTCGGTGCGATTATCCCCCCTTGCATCACACATTGGTGGTTCTGAAAATGGAAAGTAGATTTCAGCTGAGTGCTGCTCTTCCGAAGTACCTAGGCCAGACGAAGTAAGTACTAGCTCATTAAATATAACGTCTCTAGACCTTATGAGTTTTCCACTTTTACTTAGTAAGCGGGAGCCTTCATCACCGTCATATCCAATTAGGATGCATTTTGCAGCCTTTTTAGAAAGCTTTACTCTCTTTTGTTGAGGAATATGGGCAGGTAACATTCACATCTAATTATTTTTAGGTGACTTATTCGTGGTTTTTTCTTAAACCACAATTCAAATGGCGATTTACCATTTTCTAGAGTTGGGCCGCTTCTGTTTAAAACGTACGCAGCAGTGTTTATCAATTCTGCCCATGTAGCAAGAGGTAATTCTTCATGAGCGTGCATCATTGTACGGGCGGCTTCGACTAAGGTTCTATTTTCACGTTCGCTGAGACCATTTTGTTGCGGAGTGTAGGGCATCGTGAGCCTTTGTCTTATTCCAGCTTCTCGTAAAATGCACCTTACGTTCTCATTATCAAATTCACCTCCGTTATCACTCAGAAATTCTTTTACAGAGTGTCCAGCCACTTTAAATTCCTGTAACATCTGTAGGAGCTTTAGGTGAATTTCCGATTTCTGTCGCAAGAAATAAACGTGACGATACTTGCTGTAGTCGTCTTTGAATAGAACGAAGTAAAGAAATTTATTGAAGGAAGGCGGAAATGGACCACACACATCAGCGTGTATAATTTCTGCTGGTTCTTTAGCTAGTTCTCTTGTTCCAAACATTTGCCGGTGAGTTTTTCCGTAAATACATCCAGTACATATTTCAGAATCTAGACGAAATTTAATTCCGAGTTCCCTTTCAATAACTCCTCTGACGTGTTTCTTGTTCTGGTGGGCTAACCGTTCGTGATAAAGTTGTAGTAGGTTATCCGTTGACAAGGCGTTCAGATCAGGAATTGACTTTGTAACAGTTTCTACATTAAGCTTTTATAAACCCCCGTTCTTAGCTCTTTTGCCAGTCAATATTACATGTCCTTCAACTTTCAGCGAGCAGTGTTCCCTTTCAGACATGAAAACACTATTGTTTAGTCTGTCTTGAGTGGCCAGCACAGAGAATAGATTTCGCATAATATCAGGTTCGTACCAGACAATCAGGTCTGGTTCCAACAGTCAAGTATGCCAGTGCTCCCACAGCTTCTCTATATGGAAATGAAGTAGGCTCTACCATCTCTTTATCCAGATCTGGCAATCCATCTTTCTGTATTGGAGTAGTGACTGGTTGCAATCGCTATGAGCGTTGTATCACGAACTCTAGAAAATCCTTCTAAAGAAGATATCCAGAAGCTGAAACGTATCCTAAGATACATCAAAGGAACTTTGGACTATCGCATAATTTTTAAGAAGAGATACAACGCTGGCATTCTGAAATGTTACAGCGATTCAGATCATGGCGGAGACCAAAGCTCCGGACGATCGACGTCGGGTATTTTATGCCTATACTCTGGAGGAGCAATATCTTGGGCGAGTAGACGACAAACATGTGTTGCCATATCCAGCACCGAAGCCGAACTGGTAGCTGCCAGTGAAGCAGCTAGAGAGATTGTCTGGATCAAAAGACTCTTTAGCGAAATATCCGAATTGAAGGAGATACCCAAACTAAAGGTCGATAATGATGCAGCCATAAAGATCTCACATAACCCAGAACTCCACAGAAGGACCAAACATATTGCTATTAGACATTTTTATGTACGAGAACTCGTAGCTAATGGTGAAATATGCGTAGAATATGTTCCCAGTGAGTTCCAACTGGCAGATTTTTTAACCAAGGCATTGCATAAGCCACGGATTGAAGCAATAGCAATGGAAATTGGTATGGTCAGTTAAAGGTTGCCAAAAAGGGAGGATGTTAAGAATTCTTTTATACTAAAACCTCTTTACTTTTGGACAACTTTAACTTATGTCAATCAATGTTCTTAGCAACGGTTGTGTTGACTACTAATAAAATGTTTATACTGTCACTAATCTACGAGTCTCATTTTTTAACTGATAAATTAGTTTTATCACATGACATTTTATTAGTAGTCAACACTGTACCAGTATCCTTAAAATGCTCGAAACTAGAGAAAAAATCTTTACGGCAAGTGACGTGACTAGTCGTCCATTGTCAACAAACCAACTTGCTGTATCATAGTTCGTAAGCATTGAGTTTACATCCGTAGTTACTTGCAAGAGCATTAAGTTTAAATTGCTTGGTGTCTGTTTGTTTTCTGACTTGGCTGGTTTCCCGTCAGCTTTCCATTTATGACATTGTCTGACCTTATGGCCGACTTTTCCGCAGTATCCACATTTCTTCTTTGCTTTATTGCTATTCAGTAGCGCCAGAGCTTCTGCAGGACCTTCATTCTTCAATGATATGGCACGCTCATAGGCACAAAGTTGCGTAGTCAGATTTTCTATTGTTTTGTCAGTCTTTGACATCAACATCCAGCTCGATTTAAAAGAAAAATAGGCTTCGGGTATCGAGAATTTTACAGATTAACAAGATATCTGGTAATTCGGATTTGTCTATCTTGATTAATTCACTTTTCAAATCTGACCAAATAGTTTTGATTTTGGAGATGTGAGTCGTGATGTCATGTGACGGATCTTTACAATAGACGGAAAACTCCATACAAAGTGCGTAACTCTTGTCTTCAGACTTGCCGTCGAATAAACGATGTAGTTCGTCCCAAACGTCTTTAGATGAGTTAAAACGCATGATTTTATTTAGGGTTTCGTCTGACATATTTGCAGTAAGCAGTAGTAATGCGGAACTATCAATTTTGTTTTTATTTATTTATTTATTTATCAATTTAACATGCTGGTTTACAGTGCAAAGCATCCAACATACCAGAATGCTAGTCAACAAAGTGATTAAATAAATTATACTTACAAAAAATGGGAATCAAATAAAAATTAAAAATATTCAAAACAAATGAAAATTGAATACAATAAATAAAAAATGTCATGCTTAAAAAATACCTATGTCAGAAATTAAATACGAAATGTCAACTTAAATTAAAACATAAAAAATATAATAAAACAGAAACAATAATAAAATTAGAAGATGTCAAGCTTAGTACCTACTATGACAGCGATTAATTTACTAATAAAAAAAAAATACTCCAATAAACTAAACTAAATTATGTCATTAGCTGGTAAATGAACTCGTGGGTAGTTGCCACCAAAGCCGCTAGCCCATCGGCAAACAAATCAGAATCCTTATATTGAGCGAGCATATCCCCGATCAGACGAAGAGCGCGAATTGAAGGTGCTTGGGCAGCGTAGATGGTGCGAGTGGTCGGTTTCGGCAGCAAGCGCGGGTTACGTCGCGGCGCCACTAAGCCATTGCAGTCCCAAGATATGCGGTCGGGCACGGCGAGGCAGACACGCTCAAGTATGTACGGACAATCTATCTTATGATACAGTACGGAGAGGTAGTGCACCATAAGTAGTAATTTCCTTCTTGAGGCGAGCGTAACGAGACCCACCATACCGTACACGAACATTGAGGGGAACAAGTAGGGATAGTACCCGTAATTTCTCTTGTAGAGCCAACGCGCGAACTTTCTTTGCAGTCTTTCAAGCATTATAGTGTATTTGGTCTCATGAGGGTCCCAGATGATCGCCCCATATTCAAGTCGGCTGCGTATGTAGGCATTAAATAATACCATAGCTACTGAGGGGCTGTTTAGCTCAGATGATATTCTGATTATAAAACCTAGTAATTTACTTGTTGACTTGCATATATTAGTCACGTGTTTGTGGAAGTCAAGCTTATTATCTAATGTTATTCCTAGGTCGCGGATGTCGTCAACTCTATCCAAAGGAGCGTCAAATAATTTATAAGAAGTTATTATATTCACCCTTTTCCTAGAAAACGTAACTGTTTTACATTTCGTCTTATTAAAAGTCAACCGATTAGTAGCACCCCACGCAGCGACTGCGTTAATGTCACTTTGCAGTAAGTGGGCATCCTCCATACTACCTATCCCTAAACATAACTTTAGGTCATCTGCAAACAAAAGACACTTTGCAAATCTGATTACGTCAGGTAGGTCATTTATCATAATAAGAAATAGGGTAGGGCCCAAGGTACTACCTTGGCTTACACCAGATCTGGTATAGTAGTTGCCAGACTCATAACCATTAAGCCTAACAAATTGGCACCGATTCTTAAGATAGGTGGCAAAAAATTCAAGCAACTTTGGGGTAAAACCTATAACTGAGAGTTTGTGTAACAACCGGTCGTTATCCACCAAATCGAAGGCTTTTTTGTAGTCGAAGTATGCCGCGTCTACCTGTCTACCGGCATCCATCTCAGCCGATACGTAGTCTACTAGGGATGTTAAATTCGTAGTAGTTGACCTTCCTCTTCTAAAACCGTGCTGACTATCATGCAAACGAGTACTTAGCTGCCGGCTTATGTGGCTGTTAAGAATCGATTCGAAGAGTTTGGCAAACACTGACAGTACTGCAATTGGTCTATATGACGTTATGTCTGGCACCGGTTTGCCTTTCGGGATTGGTGTTACTCTAGATAGTTTCCACCTGTCTGGGTACTTCGCACTATTTAACGATAGATTATACAAATACAATAGCGGAGCTCTGAGTATAGATATACAGTCTTTGACTAAAAACACCGGAATGCCATCTGGTCCCGTTGACGATCTAGGTCTCAGTCGTTTAACGGCTTTACCCAGTTCTGATCTATCTATATTTAAGACGGTTATCGTTCTCGCATCAGGGATAGTATAGGCCTCTCGTGCAGCCTCAACAGGATCTAATCGCGGTACTTCTTCCAGAAAAACTGAACCAAAGTACCGCGCGAATGCGGTCACAGCTTCCTGGCCAGTTAGCTCTTCATCATTTAATTTAAACGTATCAATACGCTTCCTATCCTTCCTCTTCTCCTTAACATATTCCCAAAATTTCACAGGTTCGTCAATTATATTTTTTTGAGTGGTCCGTATGTGCTGCCGATATGCATTGTCAATTAGTTTTTTGGCATGCCACCTATAGTACTTAAACAGTTCTTTATTATAATCTTTGCCAAGTTGCTTAAATTTTATTAAATGAAAATATTTGGATTTGAGGCAATCAATTATTTCTCTGGTGAACCACTTTGGATAACTGTATCTGTGCTTACACAAAACTCCATTCTTAAGTGGAACAAACAAATTAATACAGTAATATAACTTTTCGTAATACAATTCTATTGCAGCATCTATTTCATGTACCTTTAATAAATCCGACCAATCTATTTCGGCAAGTTCGTCGTATAATGCTTGAAAATCTGCCTTGCGCCAATTCCAGTTAGGACATGCACCCGGGCGGGCGGGGTCCGGCGCCGGCGGCGGCACATAACACGGTCGAGGCCCTACTTTACTTGTTACCTGTATCTCGATATCAAGAGAGGGGTGATAGTTGTCAATTGGCACTAAAGAATCAGCATTACACGCTACCCTCACCTGATCAGGCCTGAGATCGCTCAATACAAGGTCTAAAACACCACCATGACTGTTTATTATTTGATTATATTGCTGTAATTGACAAAACGCACAAAAATTTTCATATTGAGCTTTAACATTGGCATTAAATGAATTTAAATTGAAGTCACCTAATAGTAAAATGTCAAGATTCGGATGAGAGCAAATTACATTTTCTATACAATTTAAAACATTTAAATATTGATCTTCCTTATAATTTGGAGGTAAATACACCACAAAACACAACAATTTTATATTCTTAATTTTTACTATTGCACTTATCAGTTCTATGTCGGGTGTAATGCCGTCTAGTTCAGTAATAATTTGAATAGAATAGCAATCACGTATGGCCAACAGAACTCCCCCCCACCCGGCGTCTCCTAAACGATCCTTTCGGACGACAATGTAGCCCGGGGGAAAGAGTTCGCCGTCGCATACTGAACTTGTCAGGAAAGTCTCTGTTAGACCAATTATATCAAATGACAAACGACTTACATTTTTATAAAATAATGCAGTTTTGGTTCGCAGGCCACGGACATTTTGGTAGTATACTTGAAGTTTTTTGGTTACTCTCTTATTACTGTCGCGTGGCTTGCCCACCGCGAAAGTTCTGACGCCACGGCTTGATACAGATATCCATTGACCAATTGTCAGAGGACATCACCCGATCCGCTAGGTTTATTGGGACTCCGAGCTTGAATGACGCGTAGTCTCCGCGTGCTTTTAGTGCCTCTACTGAACAGACATCTGATCCACATACCGATGTAAGATGCGTACGTACTTGCTCTACCGTAGTTCCTTCTTTAAGGTAGTAAAGGTGTAAAAACCGTTTTCTTTCAGCAGCTTGCAATATGGTGACTCCCGGTTTTGCAGTGCCTCTCAGAACTCCAGGTAGCGAATTTCTAGCTTGCCTACTTTTTACCTCAGTCCATTCCTTGTCATCTGTAACTGTAGTGGCATCCTTCTGTAACTGTACTTTAGCACTAGACGGGTTAGCAGGTAATGTTTTGTTCTGTACAGGTGTGGAAACGGCCACTTTGGGTTTTTGTGGGGCAGGTACTCTTGAACTCGCAGATTCAGGCTTTCTGATAACGTCGGGTTTCTGACTCGTTTCCTTTTTCTTTTGAGCTTGAGCTTTAGGTATAGTCTCAGAAATCGCGTTTAGTGGATTAGTTTCCTTGCAATTCAATCCAATTTCATCAAACTTATTAAGTATAGAAGATTGAACTCCTATAATTTTTTGCATAACGACTTTCTGTTGTTTTGAATCATTGTATAACTGAGCTATTAAAGACAGAGGTTCCTTTAAAATAGAAAGTAACTCTTCCTTGATAACTGTTCTAAGTAATTTTAGGTCCCCGCATACACAGCCACCACCTTTTTGCAAAGTTTGACCACGTCGCATAGTGACGTTTTCAAATTCTAAATTAGTCATAGTATTATTAACGACATCAGTGTCGGTCATAGTGCTATCATTCACGGACATCGATGTACCCACGAGGTGGCGTACGGGAGTACCAAGATTGCCAGTCTTAGGAACTTTGCTCCTACATTGTACACAAATCCATGATTGCGTAACATCATCCGTTATAGAAATATATTGTTCTGCAGTAAGCCCTGCACATAGCAGATCGTAGAACTTATTACATGCGGAGCATTTAATAGAATAGTCGTCTTCGTCAACCTTGCAATTGCACCCAGAGCACGTAGCCATAATAATATCACTTGCCTTACCTCCTCGGTGGTAGATATTATGTGTTTTATGTGTGTAGCGTCGCGTCGCGCAGCAGCGACGTTGCACGGCGCGGCGGGCGGGCAAAGGGAGCGCGGGCGGACGGTTGTGGTTCGGATATAATCGTCGAGACTCGTCGGTCTTCGTCCGCGGGCGGCAGGGCAGAGTAGGTACTCAACACCAGTGGGCGCACCACGGGTTGTCGTAGGTCAGGGATGCGGAGTGTTTTAACGGTTGATGATAAATAATTTCGTGACAAATTATGACGATAAATAAATATTTTAAAGAATATTAAAGAGTCGCAAAAAGAGTTAATTCTTGATCTGGCTCCTAGGGTTTGAACCACAGAATCACGGTTTGCCCCAGGCGCTTGTGCCACTGCACCAACGATAATTTATTTAAAGCGACAAATATTGAGGACCGTATCTGCGTAATGTCACAGTGCTTTCAAGATCTATAGGCAGGTAGATGTCGCTAGTAGCAAATCTCTCGGTCAGTAATAACAGCTATCCTCCAGAGATGGCGCTGTGGTGTCTTGCTAGGATTAGGGTTCTTAAGTTCCTTGTAGTAGAGATTTAAATCGCATGTCACTTGGTCAGTGTTTAAATAAAATTAACCGTCGCTTACTTGCATTTTACGATTAATTCATTGCACAAATCCTTATCAGTGAAAGAGTCACTCACAATATTACGTATCACTGTTCACAGGAAAGGTATTTGTCCTTTTTATGTAGTATTGTATCTGTTTATGGTATTGTTGATACTTTATTTGCACTCACAGTTCACGATGTTGGAATTATAGTTTCACCGATTAATAGACCATACATAACGGATATAACACCTGTGCACTGAATTTAGACTAAACTTTGTATAATTATCGCAGTTTGAATGGTATAAAAGCAAGATTACTAATTTTAATTCACTGAAATCCACGGAGCCAATGTTTACGTGTCGCCAGCAGCGCCCTCTCTTGTTGTAATGATCGAGAGCTATTTTATACTGAGAAATTTCGTCGGCATTGCTAGTAGTAGGTTTCAAGGGTTTCTCGAGGATACCGTTTACCGCATCCAATCCACCGGTCATGGCTCTAAGTAGTAAAGTTGCCTTGAATTTCAGAGTAGACCAGTTTTTCACACCTTCCAGGTGACCGATGTCAATTTTACAACTAGGTGATTGCATTTTGAATCTTTGTCTTCCCGGATTTCTTTGAAACTTGGTTTATCAAACACTCGATTTATTTATAACTTTCTCTCGATTCCTTACGCTCTGCTACCATGATAAAACTAATTTATCAGTTAAAAATGAGACTCGTAGATTAGTGACAGTATAAACATTTTATTAGTAGTCAACACAACCGTTACTAAGAACATTGATTGACATAAGATAAAGTTGTCCAAAAGTAAAGAGGTTTTAGTATAAAAGAATCCTTAACAGAGCTTGGTAAAGTTCCCAAAACGTTAGAACTCAGTTGTTCCTTTAATCCATTTTTAATATACAGTATATGTTGCTTAATCAACAATAAAAATACAATGAGCGAGAGAGCGAATGTGGAAACACTAAGTTCGCCTCGTCACTCGTGCCCTTTGACTCGCGTCCAAAAAACCGCTCCGATTGCGAGCGTCACGAGCGGCGAGACGAGTCGCGAGGCGAGTGACGAGCGTGCGTTCACACAATCGCGCACGCACTTCGCCTCGCCATTCGACTCGCGACTCGCGCGAATGTGGAACTGCGGCTTTAGATGAATGATTGGCTTCGCTGCGCTCGTCTAGATACCGCGCTACCCAGCGCTACCTATAAACCACAGCTCCGTAAATGCGGCAACTCATTATTGTAGTGTGTTTAAGACAATATGCAAAAATGCTAGTGTGCGTGAATAATTTGTTGCCAGCTGCTCAACTGTTACCCGAGTTAATGGGAAAAATATTTTTGCTGTGATGTATTAGTTAAGTTGATGGTTATAAATGTAGCTCAATAGTTATTTGTTATACAAGAGTGCAAACTTGCTTTTTAACCGCGTGCTCAATTTTGATGACCGAGCAAGCGAAGGATTCTAAAATTGAATCACGAGCGCAGCAAGTGATCCAAAAATTAGAATCCTGAGCGTTACCGAGGGAATCGAAAGAGCACGAGGTGAAAAATCTTTGCACTCGAGTGCAACACGTAACTTTTCATCCCACCTCAACGAGGAAATGGGCGATTTTCCGAGATCAAAAAAAAAAAAGAAATTGGTTCGTAAATGACTTCATAGATGGCGCTTAGCATAGATTAGTATGGCGCTTAGTAAAAGGCGGGTTCATGAAGAGCACGTGTATGGCTGCGTAATATTTATTCTATTCCAAAATAGAAATAGGTTCTGGATGTCCTGAATATAAATAGGTAAGTTAATACTATTTTTTTATTCTTTTGGTAGACAAGTAAAAGTGTAGAATTTATTACAGCCCTTAAGTAGCCCAGCTTTCAAAAAACGACATCTATCGAGTGTTTTTGAACTAATTTTTACTTTTTAATTCGGGCTGTCAGAAAATCGCCCATTACCAACCAAATTAAAAAAGTAGGTACACCAAAAAGGTTCCGAGTCTGAGTTTTTAACAATTTCTAAAGGTCGTATGATAAATCAGCACCATGGAGGAAGAAGAAAATAGGTTTAATGATGTTTTGAATACACATACTAAGTGCACACGATGTTATAAATTCAATTTACTTTGTCCTCTAGCGGGTAAAAACGGCTTTTGCACTCAGATATCGAAGAGTAAAAATACTCTTTCCGAGATGAGGGGATGAAAAAAATATTTTCACTCCTCTTTCTCAAAAAGAACGTCATTGTAGCGTTCTACAGCTGGGCTAAAATAGCTTTTCTTGCCCTAGGGGATAAAGTATTTTTTTTTTGTCTGTCACATGACAATGAGCCTACAAAAACGAAAAAGTATTTAGTCTTAGGTAGAATAATTATGAATAAAGACTCGACTTTTTACTGTTTACTTCAACAACTTTTTTGAGATAGTTATTATTAAAGTTTATGGTAAAATTAGTAATTATTGGAATCTATGGACAACACAGACCACGCTGTGTGGGCACAGTCCACGCTTCAGCAAGAAACAACTGCACATTCTGCACATGTGCTTAGGTGGTGAGTCTTTAGTCCATTAGTCACCTTTTACGACACCGAAGAGAAGAGAGGGGTTGATAGTATTATTTTTTGATGAGCCGATCGTCGCTCTATGCTGTTGGATGTATGTGCAGTTTTTAGTCCGTTAGTCCCCTTTTACGACATCGAAGAAAAGAAAGGGGTTGGTAATATTATTTTGATGAGCCCATCGTTGCTCTATGCTGTTGGATGTATGTCCAGTCTTTAGTCTGTTAGTCCCCTTTTACGACACCGAAGGGAAGAGAGGCGTTAGTAGTATTATTTTGATGAGCCCATCGCCGCTCTATGCTGTTGGATGTATGTGCAGTCTTTAGTCCTTTAGTCGCCTTTTAGGACACCCAAGGGAAGAAAGGGGTTGGTAGTATTATTTTGATGAGCCCATCGCCACTCTTTGCTGTTGGATGTATGCGTAGTCTTTAGTCCGTTAGTCGCCTTTTACAACACCAAAAGGAAGAGAGGGGTTAGTAGTATTATTTTGATGAGCCCATCGCCGCTCTATGCTGTAGGATGTATGTGCAGTCTTTAGTCCGTTAGTCGCCTTTTAGGACACCCAAGGGAAGAGATGGAAAGATTGCACATACCTAACTATCCAACAGCATAGAGCGGCGATGGACTCATTAAAATAATACTACCACCCTTCTCTTCCCGTGGGTGTCGTTAAAGCAACTAACGAGTTAATTTTTAATAAAATAAAACAATTTATATTGTATTGAATTGTTTTATTTTCTCGCATTCGTAGTGAAAAACATAGTGTAACACACGGCGCTAAAAACCCATTAATACTCTTCTATTTACTACCTCGTATATAATGGATCATTTTAGCCCCTTGTATAACAATCTACTATTAAAAATTAACAATCAAAAACGAATATGTATCAATATAATTGTATATATTATTATGTAGGTTAGACGTAGGTTTCTTCTGTAGAACAATGGTAGGTATGTATAGCAATGGTTAGACCTCATTTATTTAGTAGTTTTTTTTTATTACTACCAACCCCTTTCTTCCCTTGGGTATCGTAAAAGGCGACTAACGGACTAAAGACTGCACATACATCTAACAGCATAGAGCGGCGATGGGCTCATCAAAATAACACTACCAACCCCTCTCTTCCTTTCGGTGTCGTAAAAGGCGACTAACAGACTAAAGACTACACATACATCCAACAGCACAGAGCAACTATGGGCTCATCAAAATAATACTACCGACCCCTCACTTTTCTTCGATGTCGTAAAAGGGGACTAACGGACTAAAGACTGCACATACATCCAACAGCATAGAGCGACGATGGGCTCATCAAAATAATACTACCAACCCCTCTTTTCCCTTAGGTGTCTTAAAAGGCGACTAACAGACTAAAGACTGCACATACATCCAACAGCATAGAGCAACTATGGGCTCATGAAAATAATACTACCAACCCCTCACTTTTTTTCAATGTCGTAAAAGGGGACTAACGGACTAAAGACTGCACATACATCCAACAGCATAGAGCGACGATGGGCTCATTAAAATAATACTACCAACCCCTCTCTTCTCTTCGGTGTCGTAAAAGGCGATTAATGGACTAAAGACTGCACATACATCCAACAGCATAGAACGGTGATGGACTCATTAAAATAATACTACAAACCCCCCTCCGTTACATTGGGTCTCGTAAAAGGCAACTAATGGACTAAAGACTGCACATACATACAACAGCTGCACATACATTCGGATTTTCGGCGGTAGGTGTTAAAAAAGTATAGACGCGAATTCGTAACTCATATTTTAATTTTATTTTATTAAATAAATTAATTGCTTATATTTATGTGAATATACACTCTGATATAAGTAAATAACTTGTACTTACGTGGGTAAAGTTAAATGATCCATAATAACTTAATTTAAAGACGCCACCTGCCAGCACATTCACTTGCACAACAGCTTTTGTATCACGGGTTGAAAGCACAACTTAATTACAACTTATAACTATGGCTCAACTTGCGGACATCCAAACAGCGCAGAGACAACTAGAAGACTGCTTCATGAAGAAACTGGGCGAGCTTGAAGCTCAGATCCAGAGCGCTGGACCTGCTAAAGATACTGTGGCCAAGATTGCTGAAGAGTTTCGTACATTCCGGGAGCTTATGTTTTCAATGTTAAGCTTACTTCGGAAGCAAATCAACGAGTGCTCAAGAGCCGTTGACGATATGGAGACCAGAAGTCGTCGCAAAGCACTCATTTTCACTGGGTTTAAAGAAAAGGAAAAAGAAGATACTAAGGCTATCATTTTGCAAGGTATTAATATCAAGCTGGGCCTTAAAGATATCAATACGGGTTCCATAAAAGTGTGTCACCGACTTGGAAGCCTGAAGGCAGGCTCTTTTTAGCAGGTCTAGGCTCCATTTTGGTATGAGGTCTTGTTGGACGCAAGACGGCATTATCACCATCAAGTCTCACGACGGGCTCCGGCATAAAGTCACATCCATGGAAGAGCTCAACCTCTTGCTGGCAAAGTATCCCTTGAAGCCTGGTGAATCATCGGTCAGAGCCAGGAGTAAACCTGAAAAAAAACACAAATGAAATGTAAGCCTTTTCAATGTATTGTGACTAAACTATGCAACTCCTTTTTAATTGTAATCTTTTTATACTTACCTACTTTTGCTTTGTTTGTTTTTGTTGTTTTGAAAATTCATAGCTTTTATAAATTTAAATTTCCATACCCTACCCCCAATGTAGTTATATTTGCTTTTCTATAGTTGCTTTCTCTCTTTGTTGCTTTGATTGAAATAAATCATCAATGACAGTGTAATGTCATGTCGTTGTCAATTGCTATACGTCACCAACATTTTTATGCCATTAGGCGACGACAAAGGAATCTGGCCCATACAGCCAGGTCTATAAATTTTTATATCCTTGTAATGGTATTTTTTTTTTTTTTTTATGGCTGTCACGTCCTTCTGCTGAGTGTTTTGTGCGGTAGGTAGGTAGTAGTTGGAATTTGTATCAATGTTTAGTTTCTTTTTTCTTAATGCTTTTTTCGTGTTTGTTTTTATAGTTGTGGTACAATAGTATCAATTACATTTTAAGTTTTTATTGTGAATGGTCGGCTGGCGGGTGGTGCAGTGTGCACGAGACGCAAAACTTCTTTTTTTTGTTTTTACTTATATATTCACGATAATTTAGCTATTTTATTTTTATACTTTATTATTTTATTTATTATTTATGTTATCTGATGATGATTTTTTTCATTCTGCTAATGACTCCTCGGACTTATCTCGTGACTCTAGTTTTTGCTCGCTGTCTGATTCTCTTGGGGACTTTGTCCGACAAAACTTCAGCCAACACACATACTCGCTAAACATCTGCCACATAAATGCTCAAAGTGTCCCTAGTCACTATAGTGATTTAGTGGAAGCATTTACAGGGGCTAATGTTCATGCCGTCCTGATTTCCGAGAGTTGGTTTAAGCCTCACCTTCTTTCTACCACCTACCCTCTTTCTGGCTTCATTCTTGTCCGAAATGACAGGATTGGACGGGGAGGGGGCGGAGTGGCCATCTACTTACGTAGTGAATTCCCTTATAAAATTCTTGCTTCTTCTGTCTCATCTCATTGTCCTTCCGCTGAGTACCTCTTCCTCGAAATTTGTGTTAAGGGGGTAAAGACTCTCCTTGGTGTGGTATACTGCCCTCCCACTGTGAATTACTTCATGGATTTGGAACTGGTTTTTGAGTCGTTTGGGTCAGAGTATGCGCATCACGTAATCATGGGAGATTTTAACACAGACCTCATCCACCCCTCTCCACGCTCCCGTAAACTCCTTCATATCGTTGAGGCTGCTGGCCTACATGTCCTTCCACTCCATGCCACCCACTGTAACATTACAGGCGAGGACACCTGGCTTGACCTGATCCTCACATCCACTCCATTTCTTGTATCCAAACACGGTCAATGAGGGCTCCTGGTTTTTCCCATCACGACTTTATTTTCCTTTCCTATATCCTCAAACCCCCGAAACCTGTCCCTAAAGTGCTGCGCATGCGTTGCTTTGGTCGCATGGACGGGGAGAGATTGCTTAAAGACGCTTCTGAGATCAACTGGGACCATTTGATAGCAGTTTCCTCCGTTCATGAGAAAGTTAGTGTCTTTAACCAGACAATCCTTGCACTCTATGATCTGCATGCACCAGTCAAGAATATAAAAGTAAAACGTCCACCCGCTCCATGGCTGACCAAGGGGATACGAATGGCCATGAGACGTAGAAATCGTGCATTTCGGAAATTTAAGAGGGAACGGTCTGAAGGGAATTGGTGTCTCTACAAGTCTGCACGAAACTTATGCAATCAGATGATACGCAATGCTAAACGCCGATACATTTCTGAAAACATATCATCCTCCTCCCCTGCTGATATCTGGAAGTTCCTTGGAACCTTAGGTATCGGTAAGACGCGTGATGTCGTTCTCCCTAACACAATTGCGTTGGATGATATAAACCGTCATTTCACCACTACTGCTACTATAGATCGTTCAACCATTTGTCAGACGGTAGACTACATTGCAAGTCTGTCTCGTCCCAGCATTGAGTCTTTTAAATTTTCTTCTGTTACTGAGGATGAAGTCAAAAAGATTATCCTATCCATTAAATCAGGGGCCGTGGGATATGATGGCGTCAGCCGTCGTATGATTGTCTCGATCCTAAACTACGTCATTCCTCCGATTACCCATATCATAAATTTTTCCCTTGATTCTGGCCAATTCCCCTCCCAATGGCGTAAGGCCTTTGTGCGTCCCTTACCAAAGATTTCCAATCCTTCCCTTCCAGCCCATTTTCGACCCATATCCGTTCTTCCGTTTCTCTCTAAAGCTGTCGAGGCTTGTGTTCAGAAGCAGCTTTCGAGGTTTATTTACAATAATAGCCTCGTTAGTTCATTGCAATCTGGTTTCAGGCCTGGGCACAGCACAGTTTCCGCCCTCCTTAAAGTGACTGGTGACAATTAGACAAGGCATGGAGGATACCAAAGTCACAGTCTTTGTACTTATTGATTTCTCTAACGCTTTTAATGCCGTCAGTCACGACATTCTCCTTTCAATCCTTTCTCATCTTATGGTTTCATCCGAGGTTCAGGAATGGTTCTCTTCCTATCTTCGAGAGCGTCAGCAGTCGGTCCGCATTGACGAGACATCATCAAGTTGGTGTAACCTTGATGCTGGCGTTCCACAAGGCGGTATTCTTTCACCATTATTATTTTCAATATTTATTAACTACGTCACCCTCCACCTTCAGTGTGCGTATCATCTGTACGCCGATGACCTTCAGCTTTACACTCAAGCAAGTGTGGATGACTTGTCAGACGCCATTGGGAAATTAAATCGAGATTTGGAAGTGATTAACGACTGGTCCCGCAGGTTTGGTGTGGCCGTTAACCCCACAAAATGTCAGTCGATACTTATTGGCAGCTTGCGATTGATAGGTAAAGTGAAGCTTGATACTCTTGGGCCAATAGTTTTCGACGCTACGATCATACCACTCAGCTCAAGCGTTAAAAATCTTGGGCTACATCTGGATGATACCCTCAGCTGGCATTCTCAGGTTGCAAATGTCAGCAAAAAGGTTACCTGGACTTTGCGTTCTTTGAATCGTCTGAGGAACTTTCTGCCGGTCGCGACGAAGGTGATGCTTGCACAAACTTTAATTTTTCCCATGGTCGACTATGGTGACGTGTGCTATTATGATCTCAATGCTGCCTTGCTTGATAAGCTCGACAGATTGCTCAACAACGGTATCCGATTCATTTATAATCTTAAGAAATATGATCACATCTCACAACATAGGTTAGATCTAAAATGGTTACCCATTCGTCAAAGGAGACGTCTGCGAGCCCTTACCACACTTTTCTCGTTTCTGAATTCCCCTAATGCCCCTTCATATCTCACTCCTCACTTTCAGTACCTTTGCTCCTCCCATGATAGGAATCTCCGGTCATCGAATAACCTTCTTCTTCTCTGTCCTTCCCATTCTTCTGGCTTTGTACATTCGTCCTTTCAAATCCAATCCATTCTCCTTTGGAACGCGCTGCCGCTCGAAATCAGGATGGCTACGAGTCGTGAGGCTTTTAAAAAGAAAGTCCGCATGCTCCTTTTTAATGAAACCATGGCAGAATCATCTCAGTAACGTCCTTTTTATAAGTTATGTAGTGTATTTATATGTATATATATTTGTATATATTTGTGTAAGTTTATATTATTATGTATTATATTTATGTAATTGTGTAAATATTTGTAAGTGTATTAAAATTTTATTACATTATACCCTGTGTCACATTAATCGCAGAAAATTGCACCTACCATGTCATCTCTGCACCACCCTATGGTTGACTGGTAGAGAATGCCTCAGGCATTAAGTCCGCCATGTAATATATTATGTTGCAAAAGTTTAAATAAATAAATAAATAAATAAATAAACAGCATAGAGCGGCGATGGGCTCATCAAAATAATACTACCAACCCCTCTCTTCCCTTTGGTGTCGTAAAAGCGACTAACGGGTTAAAGGCTCACCACCTAAGCAAATGTGCAGACTGTGCAGTTGTTTCTTGCTGAAGCGTGGACTGTGTGAGCGTGGTCTGTATTGTCCATAGATTCAAATGATTACTAATTTTACCTTAAACTTGAATAATAACTATCTCAAAAAAGTTGTTGATCTAAGTAAACCTTATAAGTAAACAGTAATAAGTCAAGTCTTTATTCATGATAATTCTACATATTATTATGACTAAATACTTTTTCGTTTTTGTAGGCTCATTGACATGCGACAGACAAAAATTAAAAAAAAATACTTTTTCTCCTAGGGCAAGAAAAGCAGATTATTAACCAAGGGGATAAAGCAGCGTCTTCTGTCGCGGGTGACGATTTAAATCGCGAACGTGACGAAGGACTCGAGATTTACTCCCGAGCGTAGCGAGGGTGTTAAAAACTTAAATCACGAGCGAAGCGAGGGATTCAAGACGAGTCCTGAGTGTAGCGAGGGATTTAAGTTCACCCAAGACTAATACAGCTTTATCACCGAGGAAAATACTCTACTTTTCGTACCACTTGCGAAAAACTTAACACAATAAATAATAATATGAGAAAAAAATATGTCATAATAAATTCCTAGACTAATATTTTCTTGTCGGAAAAGCAATGGCATCAAGCTCATACGGCCTCGTCGGTTTTCGTTATTTTATTTAATAATCATAACTGCATAATAAATGCGTATTCCTTTTTCAAAAAGATGTATAATGCTTTATATACAAACTCAATGGTGTAAACACAGATGTAGTTCAGTATAAATTTCGGTAAGTATTCCAAAAAATCACATTCTCCCCCTAGAGCTTCATTCTTTGATGTGAAATTTTGTTCAGAAAAATGAAAAGCTGACA
Source organism: Scoparia ambigualis (assembly GCA_963921215.1). NCBI lineage: Eukaryota > Metazoa > Arthropoda > Insecta > Lepidoptera > Crambidae > Scoparia > Scoparia ambigualis. Next base: position 5,728,796 of record OY992525.1, on the reverse strand, counting down.
TTGCCGTAAGGACATACGTAACTGACATTGAAATAAATACATACATAAATTGATTAATTTTGTATTAAAAATGATAAAATTCATGGTCTTCCTTTTATTTGTGACACTATGTTATTTAGCAAAAAAATAATCCTTTTGATGAAGCCTTTCGATCGGTATGGTAAAGCTACAGGATGATTATTTTTCTCATGTAACGAGTTTTATTCCCGGTTCAACCATGTAATTATTTAAATATCTATGAATGCAGTTTAAATTGTTTATTAAATTGAAATAATGTCTTCTTTTAGTAAAATGTTCCATCTACAATATTCAAGGTACTTTCCCTCCATGTGGCACGTCCGTGGGACGGCCTGTATAGTAACTTTGTAAGACAAATGAAATAGGTTACCTATATAAGGTGACTGCTAGAAACCGCAAGAAACTTCAAGGGCTGGTCAGGTCAAATGTTTTAAACATGACAAAAATGTCAAAAAATAAATTCATGTTTTTTTCATTTTTAATTCAAGTCAAGTCAAGTCAAGTCAAAATATATTTATTCAATAAACTCAATTAATAAGTACTTTGAAACGTCCAAATATTTTTTAACCTACCACCCATTCAGGACATCATTTTTTAACTGTGGCAAAGAACGGGCGCAAGAAACCACAGCGCACAGAAGCAACGACATTTACAAAATATATATATATTATATGTCGTTACCAGGTCACAAAATACAAAATATGAATTTGAATGTAAATAGTTTAATTAAATATGGTGCTCTATATAAATTAATTATAGGCAATTAGAAATAGCTGTTGGAGTAGGTACTTGGAGCATTTGAGACCCAAGATGTTTTGTCTTCTGTATAATCCGACACTTTATAATAAGCTTTTTTATAAAGCTTTTCTTTGATTTTGATTTTAAATTTATCAAGATCTAATTTCTGAATATCATTTGGTACTTTGTTGTATAATTGTACACACAGACCCTTAAAAGAATTATTTATTTTATGGAGCCTAGTATAAGGCACTGCTAATTTGTTCTTACTTCTAGTATTTAATTTGTGAATATCACTGTTTTTTGAAAACATTTCAATATTTTTATGAACATACACAAGATTTTCATAAATATATTGTGATGCAACTGTCATTATACTTATATCCTTAAATCTCTCTCTGAGAGAGTCACCAGCCTGTAGGTTATATATTGCTCGAATAGCCCTCTTCTGCAGCACAAAGATAGTTTGAATGTCGGCAGCATTTCCCCACAGTAAAATGGCGTACGACATTACACTATGAAAGTAACTGAAATAAACTAATCTAGCTGTATCAACGTCAGTTAACTGACGGATCTTCATTACTGCATAAGCCGCAGAGCTAAGTCTATTCGACAATTTAGCTATATGTGGGCCCCACTGAAGCTTGGCATCCAACGTGATGCCTAGAAACACAGTGGTGTCCACAGGATTCACATTCTTATCTTTAATTTGTACACTAGTTATTACCTGCTTAACATTAGGCAATACAAATCTTACACATTTGGTTTTTCCCTCGTTTAATAGCAAGTTATTAACACTAAACCAGTGAACAATCTTTGAGACCGCATTATTCACATCGTCATAATTTGGGTGTCGTCGTTTCACTTTGAATAAAAGTGAAGTATCATCAGCAAACAATACTATCTCATGACTGTCTTTTACAAAATAAGGTAAGTCATTAATATAAACCAAAAACAAGAATGGACCAAGTATTGAACCCTGCGGAACTCCCATTTTAACCACTGATCCCGGAGATCTTTTACCGTTAATGTCGACCTTTTGAATCCTGTTCCTCAAGTATGAGATCAGAAGGCTCAAAGAAGCATTCCTAATTCCATAGTGGTTAAGCTTCCTGACCAAAGTTTCATGTAAAACACAATCAAAAGCCTTGGATAAATCACAAAATACCCCTAGGGCATCCTGTGATTCCTCCCAGGTATCAAATATTTGGATTAAAAGCTCAACACCGGCGTCAGTTGTAGAGCGACCCCTAGTAAAACCATATTGTTTACAATGTAAAAGTTTATTTTTATAAAAATGAATTTGCATTTGATCTAGCATTAACTTTTCAAAAATTTTACTAAATGTGGGTAGCACAGAAATAGGTCTAAAGTTAGAGGGGTCAGAAGTGCTACCTGATTTAAATAATGGAATTATTTTACTATATTTCATGAGGTCAGGAAAAACACCACAGTCAATGCATTCATTTTTTTAAAATGAATAAGTATAATAACTTGTACGGCGCGAGAAACTATAAATATATATTACCTAAAGTACTAAATACCTTACCACAAAATATGCAAAATATATACTTAAATAACCCTAATTTTAGAAAATCATTAAAAAAATATTTTATAGATAAAAATGAACCTGATTTTATATTATGAATGTGGTTAAAATAGTATTGTTTAGTGTGAGGAGCACTCGCAGGAACATCGGTCATCTCTCATCGGTCGTCTGCTTACCATCGTGCGAATTGTAGCTATAAACACTGACCACGGCCGCTGTTGGTGCGAGTGCTCCGGCAGATGTTGATATTGTGTTTTTATTTTTATTAAGATTAAGTTAGTAAGTAGAAAAAATTTATTTCGAACTCTCCAAGGCACATAAACCCACGAGGTTTTTGCTGAGGATATTAAATGTAAAAAATTGTATTTTATATGTTTTGAACAATAAAAAAAAAAAAAAAAAAAAAAATTAAATATGCAAGCTAAAACTGGAGCTATTGTCATAATTACAGATTTAGCGACGTCCACGGAATTACCCCACAGATCAGCAGTTTTCTTTTTATTGAGAGTGTTAAATGTTTTTATTATATATATAACACAAATTTTTTGAAAACTGAAATTATTTTCACAATCTTTAACATTCTCCTTCAAAACAAATTCAGCTACAGTGGGGGAGGAAATCAAGGCTTTTGTAGTTGAAACTGGAATGTCAGTAAAAAACCTCTCAAATGCTGCAGCAACATCAGCATCAGAAGTAATTAAATAATTCATTCTGTAAATTTTAATTAGATTGTCTTTGAGTATCTTATTTATTTTAAAGCAATAAGAAAAATAAAATGAAAAGCAATTAAAAATTACAATTATTTACAACGTGCGGGCAACGAATGCAACGGCCGGCCGTCTGTTGTGTTGACCCGTCCGCGTCGTCAGCTGGGCGTTAAGTACCTACGTTAGTCTGCAATCATGAGACCCCATTTATTTTCCTTTAATTGAAATGTGCGTAGGTATAAGGTGCAGTTAAGTCCAACGACTATCAATTGCATCAAGTTATGGCCACATTTTAACTGTAATTATGATAAGTGTTATGTATGAGCGTAATTTCAATTCAATCCTACGTATTATAAAAAAAATCTATCACAAATTATGAGAAGATAGGTACAGCTACCTTTCCTTACAAATAAAAGATCAAATGTAGGTAGTTATCCAAGGTACGACCAACGACCGAACGATGACCTTTCATATCCTCGACAACTAAACTAAAATAAGTATTTATTACCTATGTTGTGTTGTTGTTAGTCAAGCGTTATTTCACTATTCAGTCTTACCTACTTATACTAAATTAAGTTAAACTAATGTATCGAATTAAAGGCAACGTTGATACCTAAAATGCTGCGTAGTTAATAGGTAGGCAGGTACTTACATGGTGTTAAAGAGCATTCCAGTTTATTACATTATCGCACAGGAAAGGTGATAAGCTCCCCATCACACTTAACAAGCTTTGGACTGTCAAACTAATGTAATAATAATTAAATAAAAGTGAAAACCTGTGCTGAAATTTCGTAAATAAATTAAAATTTATTAAAGGACGAACTAGAACAACATTTGTGATTGGCACATAATTATTATTACACTAATTCGGCGTGTTTTAGGCATTTTTACGCACACGCGACGCGAATGCACCAGAATGCATAAGTTGACTGCCTGCCGAAAAAATCAAAGATGCGAAATGCGAGCGACACGTAGACTGTGATCTGCTGTCTCTTTCCAATTCTATGAATATGAAAGAGACAGAGTCAATTCTCATCGCTGCGGCAACCGCTGCTACCAACTTTACGACTTTAACTTAGAGAATCGCACTGTGTGCTGAGTCACTGCACTGACTGAACTCACTTCACTGAGTCTCATCCATCATGCGCAGCAGGTGTGCGCAGTTTCCTCGGGAAAGTTTGTTTTGTGGTTTTAGTGTGTAGTGTAGGTAGTTGTGGTATGTGAGGTGCTTTTGTGTATGCGCGACTAAACTAATAACTAGTATGAGTTAATTAGTAAAGGATTAGTATTATTATGAATAGGCTACCGTGAATAAAGTAATCAGTTCAGTAACAAATTAATGATTTGAGTAACTACACTTGTAGGTAGAATAGGTGGTGTTCTTTTAAACACGTTGAATAAGTGTAATAACAATTATGTGCCGATCACAGAAATTATTTTAGTTCGTCCTCTAATAAATTTTATTTTATTTAGGCGGCGGTTTTGGCGCCGTAATTTTGGCGGCGGTTTACTTTTTATGTAATATTACATTAGTGTGACGACAGTCCAAATCCTGTCAAGTGTGATGAGAAGCTAATCACCTTTCCTGTTCGCTGATGTAATAAACTGGAGTGCTATTTAACACCATGTAAGTACCTACCGACACCTATTAATTGAGCAGCTTTATAGGTATTAATGTGAGAATTAATATGTGAATTATTATGTGAGAATATTACATTAGTGTGACGACAGTCCAAATCCTGTCAAGTGTGATGAGAAGCTTATCACCTTTCGTGTTCGCTGATGTAATAAACTGGAGTGCTATTTAACACCATGTAAGTACCTACCGACACCTATTAATTGAGCAGCTTTATAGGTATTAATGTGAGAATTAATATGTGAATTATTATGTGAGACATTAGTTTAACTTAATTTTGTGTAAATAAATAGGAATGAATAGTAAAATAACCGCTTGAATAACAACAACATACCATAGGTAACACTTATCAAGTGCTTTTTAGGCTGTTTAGTTGTTGAGGACATGAAAGGTCATCTGGTCATTTGGTTTGGAGTTAGCGGCAAGTGCCAAGCGTGCGGACGTGACATTAGATAACTACCCATTGATCTTTCATTTGTAAGGAAAGATAGTTGTAACTTCTCATATTGTGAGTGTGCCACACCACATACTGTGGTGTGATAGATTTTTACTAGGATTGAATTGAAATTACGTTCATACATCATAACACTAATCATAATTACAGTTAAAATGTGGCCATAACATAACTTGATGCTATCAATAGTCGTTGGACTTAACTGCACCTTATACCTACGCAAATTTCAATTAAAGGAAAATAAATGGGGTCTCATGATTGCAGACTAACGTTGGTACTTATCGCCCAGCTGACGACACGGACGGGTCAATAGTCGGCCGGCCAGCCGTTCGTTGCCCGCGCGTTGTAAATAATCGTTATTTTTAATTGTTTTTCATTTTATGTTTCTTATGTTATTGGTTTAAAATAAATTAAATACTCAAATACAATCTATTTAAAATTTACAAAATAAATTATTTAATTAAAAATAAAAAAAACGAATTCTTTTTTGTAATTTTTTTTCATGATTAAAACACTTGACCTGACCAGCCCTAGAAGTTTCTTGCGGTTTCTAGCAGTCACCTTATATAATAAAAGACAATAACAATAAATTCAAATAATAAAAATCTCAACCACGGGGACTTTATTCTTGTATAAGCGGTAACACTGAATGGCGTTTATTGTTCATATTATTTTATGATGAAATTTCGAAATTATACGATACTTACTGATGGTATGTGATCCCAGTGTCCTTTTTATTTTTAGAAGTATTATTTTTACACAGTTTTACTACGCAAACTGGCATTTTAGTTTGAATTAAGCCCAAAATTGAATAAAACATTCGGTACGTACACTTCACCCACAGCTGTCAGTATGACTGGCTCAGGTACGCCGATTTCGGCGTAGTATTTATTGCCGCATTTGACAAGTACGACGGAGGTATCTAGTCGAGCGCAGCGAGACCATAGCGAGACTAATCATTAATCTAAGGATATTAACCGAACGTGAATAATAGCACACTACCTTAAAAGCTCTACGGCGTTTCTGTGCCTTTTTAAATTTTAACGGGTTATCTTTCTATCAAAACAAGATATCTTTCTGTCAAAACAGTATCTCTTCAATTAATTTAATTTAATTTAAGGATAGTTATGGTATTTCATAGCAAATTGATTTAATTATACGAGACAATCGACTAAACATTCGTTATGGATCGTACGGATTGTAAAAAACAACGCCCGTATACGGAATATGAAAAACAGCTACTGATGCAACTGGTGCCGACTAAAATAAATACTGTAGAAAATAGAAAAACCGATGGGGTTTCCCAAAAACCCGGACAGGAATATCATCTGCCGATGCGATTCTGTCTATATTTACTACTAAAGATAAAACTCTTTCTATATATACAGCGTGTTAGTTGAAACGAGGGACATATTTTATGCAATGGTAGTTTATGCCAGGATAAACATAAACAAATAAAAAAATACTACTCAGTAGTGAGATATTGGGCATTCTGTCCCACCTCCGTTCGTTCGGTCTATCTCCAGCCCCCTGGGCTGTCGATATCCCTTCCACTCACTGCGTTGGACAGAATACCCAATATCTCGCATGTTTTCCGTGTAGGTTCAAAATGTTTAAAGTTTTAAATAATTCCAACATTATTACGACAATCTTGACTGCTCCTCGTCAACCTGATTCGTTCTCAAAATATTTTGCCTACCGCCCATTCAAGACGACTTTTAGCTGTGCAGAAGAACGGGCGCAAGAAACTGCACAGCATTATATGTAGTCATATTACTTCAGTTCGATTTGTGTTTGATGATTAAACATGATCTTAGACTTGTGTTCTGTAACGACTGAGGACCGATTGCCTCGAGGAACTCATGGTGAAGTATCCTCCAAAGCCGAATGACTAAGAGCCGATTGCTTCGAGAAGTACCGAGGTAGGAGTTCTCCATAGCCATACAGTTAGAACCTAACATACATAATTACTTTAGCCGGATTTATGTTTGATTGTTAAACGCGATCTTAAACTTGTGTTCTGTAACGACTAAGGACCGATTGCCTCGAGGAACTCATGGTGAAGTATCCTCCAAAGCCGAATGACTAAGAGCCGATTGCTTCGGGAAGTACCGAGGTAAGAGTTCCCCATAGCCATACAGTTAGAACCTAACATACATAATTACTTCAGCTCGGATTTATGTTTGATTGTTAAACGCAATCTTAAACTTGTGTTCTGAAACGACTAAGGACCGATTGCCTCGAGGAACTCATGGTGAAGTATCCTCCAAAGCCGAATGACTAAGAGCCGATTGCTTCGAGAAGTACCGAGGTAGGAGTTCCCCATAGCCATACAGTTAGAACCTAACATACATAATTACTTTAGCCGGATTTATGTTTGATTGTTAAACGCGATCTTAAACTTGTGTTCTGTAACGACTAAGGACCGATTGCCTCGAGGAACTCATGGTGAAGTATCCTCCAAAGCCGAATGGCTAAGAGCCGATTGCTTCGGGAAGTACCGAGGTAGGAGTTCCCCATAGCCATACAGTTAGAACCTAACATACATAATTACTTTAGCCTGATTTATGTTTGATTGTTAAACGCGATCTTAAACTTGTGTTCTGTAAAGACTAAGGACCGATTGCCTCGATGAACTTATGGTAAAGTATCCTCCAAAGTCAATACTAACTAATCATACCTTTTACCTTTAAAAAAACTTTACCTTACCTTTGATATACCAAATACCAATAAAACCAACCGAAAATATCTCAAGGTAATTTACATGTTACATGAGACCTTGAGATATTTTATAAGCGTATTTGTTTATTTTTTATAAAAGGGACCTATATCTAAATCTTTATTTTACATTTACAATTAAATTTTCATAGCAGCAATGATGAAAACTCCTGAAGGAGCGATTGCCCAACCGACGCGGTGGCCGAACTGCAGCCTGGGAGGCCTTCATAGCTGAAAAACAATAAATAAATGTTATTTTTTTACTATAAGTTATTATAAAAACTATATTATACTCTTTATTGTTACATTTTTTTATTATTCATAAAACCTCAATAAAATATTAATGGTACCTATACCGACAATTAAGTCATAATACTATTTAAGAGCAGTGAGGCTTGAAACAAAACGAGAAAAAATATATAGGTACATACATAGAAAAACATACAACAACAAGACTTTCTGTCTTAAAAAAATAATTACATAGGTACGTACCTTTAAGATTTTCGAAGGTCAGCACTCGTACGAATATGATTTTCGGTACTCCCGCCTTATCCTTTCTTTAGAATCAGCCTGCAAACAAAAAATAAGTTATTATTATTGTTATTACTATTTTGTGTGCTTTAGAAGCTCAAAGGTCAAAAGTGATTTGACTTTAAAATAAATTAAAGGTGAGGTATGATAAAGATCTGACACTCGGGCATTTTTTGTTAATTTTATAAAAGGTTAGACAAGAGGTGTTTATAAAACTTATTTTGAACATTTCTTTTAACCTGCATCGGATAAGAGAAAACTGCGCATGTGTTTGATAGTAATAACCAAAAATCACAACTTGCAGCTACTCCCAGGTGATAAAGCTGATCGTCCTTTAGTCTCATTTTACAACATCAACAGGAAGAAAGGAAGTAGTTAAATTAATTTATTTTGCCTTGACACCGGCTCAGAGTTATTATTTGATATTGTTGTAAAATAGATTAGGGAAGACCAGTAATACACAGTGACATCTGAATATAATAATATAATGTAACGACTTACGTTTTATTTTTGAACTGGTGATGAATGTAATTCTCACACTAACATTTTAAATGATGAAAATATTATCACAATTGGAGCACCACGCCGAACACCGTACAGTAAAATAAATGTGCTCACTGCTGGTTGCTTAGTGATGTCGATAATTAAAATGTTGATTTCAATATTTTAAGACTATCGATATCGATTGAATACTGTTGATGTTGATGATATTGTTTTCTATAGTTTGCGACGTTGAACATGTTTTTGATGATGTTGTCACTGTTCACAATTTAACGAATCTATAATGCAAAGACATAAGAAATTCAATTTTAAGTGAGTATAGCTCGATCTTTAGGATGCTGGTTCGTAGCTACCTTATTCTAAATGATAATAATTTAAATTAATGTAATATTTTTATTACAATACACTCATTTTCTAGTGATTATCTGGCTCTTAAAGAAGAAACTTGCCCACTTAACTTGATGTAATATCTGCAATGGGATAGAAAAAGCTCTTTCGAAGACTTATCTGGAACGTCTTCTTTTACCAAATTTAGATGAGAAGAACTGCACCCGGGACAGGAGGTAAGCCAATCATTGCAACCATATTTCTATCGATATCCATCACAATTTAAACGCAACATCACAACACTTGATGAAACCCGCACAGGCATCAAAAATCCGATAACGCAAGGCATGCATTGCAATACCTATAATATTAAAGCAACATGATACATTTGTTTGTTTCATGTCATGTTGCAGGCACTAAAAATATAAAGTTTTATGCAACTTACTGAAGCAGTACGTGTAGAGTAAAATATAGGTACTATAGGTACTAGAAATAATCCAATAGTTATAGTTACCTGTTTATTGGTAAACGCTGTTAGGATTATAATTCAATGTTATTAGCCACAGGGTTTTTTGGAACTATTCTCTGGTTTGGAGGGTCTTCGGAGAGAATTTTCTAAACAATCCGGATGTGGACGTGCATGTGATGTCGTTTAAATCATATAATTATTCTTTTTAATTGTAAAATCTTGTTATATTTTAAACTAATTTATTGCGCTTCATCGAAATTTCATGAATTGACTGCAACATGAAAATGGTATATTCCCATTGCGTCTTGTGATTGGTAGCGCTAAAGGCGGTTGTGAAGAAATAAATATACACATATTTATCGGCCGGGTGGTCGAGTGGTCAGCGACCATGACTACGAAATTCACGGTCCCGGGTTCAAATCCCGGTAGAGGCAAATGTTTGTGTGATGAGCACAAACGTTTGTGACTGAGTTATGGATGTTTATCCGTTATTCAGTCACCATATTTCAGGCTATGCCTTGTTTGAGGTTGCATAATCGGTGTAACAGTTGTGAAATTTATTTATTATTATTATTTAGGTATATATTTGTATATCAGCTGTATTTGATTCTGATAAAGTATTCCAATTTTAACTCAAATCGCTCGTAATTTTTTTCTCGACTGAAATGCATCGGGAGTATCTTAATACAATATATTAAGAGCTTAATATGTATATTAGAGATATCAATTACCTACGTTTGCAGATTATGTTGATTGAAGAAGAACTTGTAAATTATGATTAAAAGAAAGTTGGTGAACAGCCTTTAGGTAGCAGTCCTACTGCTAGACAAAGGTCTCCATAATTGAAGTCATCGCTACAATTGATGGGTTGGTGATCACAAACCCTGGTATGCAACAAAAAACCTAAAACACACTTTGCCCGACCTGGAAATTGAACCCGAGACCTTCGGGTATCGGACCGAGCGCTTTGCCACTCGGCCTCCGAGGCGTTACATTGGATTAATTATAATAATATTCGTGCTAAAAGTCGAAAAAACGGTTGGCTAGCAGGAATAACCTGCTTTGATATTCGCACGTTTTGATATTTGCAATATTTGCAATAAATAAGTAATCGCGATTTGACGAAATTAGTAGCTAATACTTTAAAAAGTATTAAGTTACGATATAATTAAATACAATATTTATAAAAAATATATAGGCTATAAACCATGAAAGGTATGTTATGCTAAAGCAAATTAAAAGTACTTGTTATCATTGTATACAAAAGTAACTTTTGGTTAAAAACCCTCCGTAAAATCGGCTTTACTTCATTTCGTGATCTACATTCAAGGTGCTCTAGCTGCTAGTAGTGAGTGATACTTCCGTAGTGTAACTTCCTGTTCTTCCTGCTCAAGATCTTCCTCAACAAGAAATGTAAGTAAGTGTTTTATTATGTACACACACACACACACATATTATGTTACCTGCATATCAGTCTGCCGCGAAATGTAAAATTTTCTCAATAAACTTTGAACTTTATGTCAATGGCATGTGGTTGAATATTTATTGAAGAAATTTGTAGTTTTGGATAGTCTCCTGTGCAGGCGGCTGTACTACGATACGTATTTTTTAATAAATTCAGTTAAATTCTCCCTGGGTTGTCTTAATTCACATAAATAATCATTTTCGAATCATTGCAGTCCTCAACGACACATTGATTAAAAGCGCCCGGCCTGCAATTGCTAAGGTTAAGCAACTTTCGCATAGGCTTGCCTCCTGATGGGTGACCAATTTATCATCTCGTGCTCCTACGTGTTTCGAAAGGAGTGTTGATAGCATAAATAACGTTTTATATATGTTATAAATAAACAAGTTATGTGTCAGTGAAACAAATCGTTTTATGGTACTAATAAAATTATTTATCTATTTCAGGTCTGACTCCGAGTTTGAAACAGCATCATCGTACTCTGCGCCGGCGCCGTTGGTTGTCGAGCCTAAGAAAAAAAAAGCGGCAACCAAACGCAAAACTTCCTCAACACCCGAAAGGTATTTGATTGATATAAACACTTTAAATAAACTAAGTATGTCAAACCAGTCTCATTACTACTTTGGGATGTATGCAAAGGATTGCGAGTTCGATTCCCGCACCGCTACAAATGTGTTATTAAAATAGATAAAATTTGTATCGTGTTTTGAATATTTGATTTACTTATGTTGTTGATAATCAAAGTCCTTAATTTTTTTTAGAACAATCTATGTAATATGGATTTTTATTGACTGTTTTATATTTATTTTAAACTAATCTAATCAGGTCAAAGCAGGTTGTTGTGTAAAAATATGTACGTGTGTTAATAATTGTAATGTTTTCTTTCCAGCGCCAAACCTAAACGAGATCTTTTCAAGATCTTACGATTAGAGGAGAAAAAATCAACAACTGGATCGAGCTCGTCCGCCCCAGTAAAACTATTATCATCATTTACAAGCCGCGTGTCGAATGGAACAGCTCGTCGAACTGCAAACCTCAAAGGCCAGTTCTTCATAGACCTGAATGTTGGCGATCCTATAAATACTAGTTAAATAATATTATCAAAATCAGTGCTTTATTACAAACAAATTATTGTTGGCAACATAAAGCAACGCATGACGAGTAGGGGACGGCGTCGCGCCGGGCGCGCAGAAGTGTTACATTCCGGGCTTATGTTTACATTAACAACATTAGGTTCAGTGCGGAGTACGATAAGGGTTTTGGCGAACTCGTAGAAATGACTATGTCTAATAATGGAATGTGAATAATGACTTTGTTTTTAAGTTTGGGCTCCGGCGCGAGAGTATAGCGCCGAGGCAGAGCTTGCTCGTATTTTGATCGAAGTGGTTGTCGGGAACTTGATTATGTACCTTATTATTATAATATTATATCAGTGACTCTACTACGTCGTTTTAATTAAAAGCATCTACGTATTACTCTAGTGAGTTTTATATCCGAAGTGGTAAGAACGTTGGAGAACGCCCATTGGTATGTAAATAATTTTCTTACAGTCAGGTAGCAGTACGTACCTACTACTTTTTAGCTGCATTGCTAATTGGACGGTAAATTAATGAGTAAGCTTGTAGCGTTTTAGCAAAGTATCAACATCGACTTGGTATCGTCGATTCAATGCACTCATTTGATAACCTTAACATTAAAATATGTAATGTAAATAAGCAGGTTCCTTTGCATATAAATATTAGGTATGTTACTACCTTACGAACCATATGTTTACTTACAACTAGGTGGTACCTACCTAGATGTTCCCCTAGGAATACCATACCTACTTTAAACAGCAATGCATTGTAAATGTTTGTGTTATTATGTTACAATAAAAGTATTATCTATCTATCTATCAAATGAAAACCTGCAACACAATAGTTATTCAGTTAAGAATTAGTCACTAACTTCTAGAAGTAAACTGTTTTATTTTGTGTGAACAAGTTAAACCTTTGACGAAAATTATAATGAGTTTTGTTATCATTAAGTATATCGCTGATAGATTTAGAATAGAATATTGGTCATTTACATACGCTATCATTGTTTTGATTTTGATTGTCATCATTTAGTTTGTTTTTTTTTTATTTATATTAGTTCCATGAAGGAACAGGCTAAGGTCTGAGCCATACTGCCTAGTCATTAGTTTTTTATTTGTTTTTTTCCCTTGATGATAATGAGTGGTGATTAAGATGAATGATAAATGATGTTCCCTAAACCCCTTGAGTCCTCAGTAAAGATGTGGGACTTTACTGAGGTCTCACGCGGACTACTTGAGAGAATTTGAAAAGTGATGTTGCACTGTTTTGTTTCATTTGCCAACACTCATGTACGTTCACAAACACTCAACGGTTAATAATCCACTATTATTTCACATTAATATTCGAAAAAACACAAATGTTAGAAAATAAAACAAAACTGCAGACATGACCCTTCACTTTCCCGCCAAGAAGTCCTCATTTAGTTTGTTTTGATTGCGCTTGCGCATCTTGAAGACCTCTAGATTCTCTATGGCCATTGATAGGCAACGGGAAGCAACCCATACAGCCTAATAATAGTAAAAAAAAAAAAAATGTTTTATCTTATTTTATTGTTTATTTATACCGTAAATATGTTAACGTATATCATCACATTAGTTATGATAAGTTTATCATAATCGTAGGATAATATTAATATTATATTAATATAATTTTTATATCGACTAAAAGTACTTTTTATTTACAATTTAAGTTGAGTTACGTTTAGTTATTGGGACTGCGACTGCATTTTATTATTACATTTTGTAGATTACTATGTGTTGCATTAAGAGCTAAATCACAACATGGTGACGATTTACTTAATACTAATTTGAGTGAGTTCCCTAATCAGAACTGTTGCTTTTATTTAATGTCAATAATAACAAAAGATTTATTTTCTTTTATTCTCTTCCCTTCTTCCTTCATCAACCATAAATACCCACCAGTCTTCTTATACTAGTAACTGTCTGAGTCATGTCGGATAAATCATACACCCCTCCATTGAATGATGCTACTGCTAGTAGTATTAGAAGGGCTAGAAGCCCTACGCGCCGCGGAATGTCTGAAAAGAGGAGAAGGTCTACAACAAAAATACATACTAAGTCAAAACGTGATACATGGCGTGATCGGTCACGGCGCAGGAATTCGAACAGCAGTTCTTCCGATTGTGAAACTAATCACTACTATTCAAAACGACGATACAGAAAAGATAGTCGTCATAATCGTAACCAACGTTGTTATCCAAGACAATCAGTTTGAGCGACATCGGCAAGCTCTGATATGTCGAGTTCGAACAGTGAATCCAACAGCGATGAACACTCCCATAACTCCGACACCAGAACGAGACAATCTCGGAAGAGGTCGCAGGAAGGCACCGGTAAACGGAAAAGACCAAGAAGGACCTCTGGAACTCCACCGAATAAAAAGACGAGAGTGCAGTCAGCTATCCAACATGATACAGATATTTTCGTGAAATTTGCTGAATTGATGAAAAGCAAAAGCGGCACATTCGAGGGAGCACATAATGTCATCCCTGATTTTGATCCAGATGCGGACACTCAAACAGCAGCTGACTGGATTTGAAAAGTAAATGACACTGCAGCGGTCTATGGATGGAGTGAGAAACAAATTATATACTATGCCAACTCCAAACTGACTGGCTATGCCAAGAAATGGTATCAAGGGCGCAATTCCGTGAATTTAAGTTGGCGGCAGTGGCAGCGCCAAATTAAAGACATTTCCTGATGACCGAAATTACGCAGATCGCTTGTACGAAATGCTTGATAGACGCAGCAAAAGAGATGAGTCACTGGAGGAGTACTTTCATGACAAAATACGCCTTGTCAAAATGTGTGAAATAACGAGGAGAAACGCTGTTGATTGCGTAATTAACGGAATTTATGATAACAATATCCGACTAAACGCACAAGGTTTGATTATTAAGAGACCATCACAGCTTCTAACGTATTTGCGCCGCATTTCAAAGAAAACTGGCCTTATAAGAAAACCAATACAAAACGCCAGAAACAATTATGAATCAAGAGAAACAAATACTAATCGTGCAAGTGGTTTACTAAAGCATAATATTAATGCCACCAATAATGCGACCAATAGGTTTAAAAATATTCGTTGTTTCAACTGCTCAGAGGTTGGTCATGCTGTACATACGTGCTCAAAGCCCATACTACGTTGCGACAAATGTAACCGCCTTGGTCATGAATCTCGACAATGTCGTCCACCCAATTTTACGAAACTGGAATCCGATGGACATAATATTAATGAAAATAATAAACTGGATACCAAACGAGTTTTACAAATAACTAAGGACAAAACACAAAATGGTAAATATTTTAAAGACATAATATTAAACGGCACACCGCGGTCAAGTTACGTAGATTTTGGGAGTCAATGCACGCTCATTAAATGTAGGATTGCTAAAGAATCTAATTTAGTTTTGGATAAGGTAGGACTTCCAATTATAACGGGGTTTGGACTTGGTAGTGTGACACCTCTAGGAAGTGTTATGATAACTATAGAGATACATGCCGTAAAGGCGGACGTAGATGCATACGTGGTTCCAGACGATTTACTAAACACCGACGTTCTGATAGGACAATCACTCACAGAGTTACCATCGGTTACTGTGTATAAGACCAGTACACAGTTGACTCTATATTGCGATGACACTAAACTGAACCGGTTAGAGGTAGTTACTCTTCTGACATTACGGTAGAGGGCTTAAAAGATATTACAGTCCACGTTATTGATACTCACTTTACTGGGTTTTTGTTTCTACCCGGTTACGCATGTTTGAAGGACAACAGTGAATTTTGTATTTTACAAGGGGCATATGAATTTACGAATGGAAAAGGACGTATTATTTTAGTCAACTTGTCAAACAAACCCATAACTTTCTCTCAGAACAAAATTCTTGCACGTACTACTATATTACCCCATACAGAACGTCTTCAAAATAAGTCGTTAGAAGTTTTTGTTAATCGAATATCAGAGAACTTATCAGAGGACATAACAGGAACATGCAAAGCCGCAAAACCTCCCATCACAGCAGAGATGTTAAATGTAGGCCCGAAAGTGTCAAAAGCACAGAAAGAACAACTACTTGAACTGCTCAACCGCTACCGAAGCTGTTTCGCATTCAACATGCAAGAACTTGGTACTACAGAAGTTGCACAGATGACGATCCGCCTGAACAATGATACGCCAGTTACTTATAAACCATATAGGCTCCCTTTTAGAAAACGTGCCGTTGTAAGAGAAATGGTTGGAGAGTTGCTCTCAAATAACATCATTAGAGAATTTCATTCTGCTTGTGCTAGCCCCATTGTTCTCGTTCGCAAAAAGAACAATGAATATAGGCTTTGTGTTGACTATAGAGCACTTAACAAGAAAACGATAAAAGTTACCCGATGCCGGTTATTGATGACCAACTAGACAGACTTAGTGGTAAGAACCTTTTTACCAGTCTAGATTTGGCATCGGGCTATTATCAAATACCCATTGAGGAGTCTTCACGACATCTTACTGCATTTGTAACACCAGACGGTAATTACGAATACACCAGAATGCCGTTTGGTCTTGTGAATGCTCCAGCCGTGTTCCAAAATATGATAAACAAGGCTCTTGGCAATAGACGATTCGATTTGGCGATTCCGTACTTAGATGACTTGCTGAGTACGGGAAGTACTTATGAAGAATCTTTTCAGAAATTAGAGGATATTCTTAATTTGCTTTCCAAACCAAATCTTACTCTCAATTTAAAGAAGTGTTTCTTCTTTCAATCGGAGTTAGAGTATTTATAGGCTACGAAATTTCCGAAACTGGGCTTAGACCAGGTACAAGAAAGATAAAGGCAGTATCTGAATTTCCGACTCCGAAAAGCGTACATCAGGTTCGCCAATTCGTAGGCCTAGCAAGCTTCTTCCGCCGTTTTGTTCAGAATTTCGCTACGCTTGCCAAACCATTAACGAAATTGACCAAAGCTGATTCAACATGGCATTGGGGTCCTGGACAAGAGAGCGCTTTTCAAGATATCAAGTCCAAATTAATATGCAGGCCCATATTGGCATTATATAACTCCGATTATTAAACTGAGGTGCACTGTGACGCTAGTAAAATTGGAGTGGGTGGTATATTGCTACAAAAAGGTGACAACGATTGTCAATTACGCCCAGTAGCCTATTTCAGCCGACAAACAACACGGGAGGAAGCATTCTGGCATTCATATGAGTTGGAAACAATGGCAGTCGTTCTTTCTTTGAAGAAATTTCGTGTCTATCTACTTGGGTTAGAATTTAAGGTAATGACTGATTGTTTTGCATTGCGAGCGACCCTTACCAAAAGAGATCTTTTGCCAAAAGTTGCGAGATGGTGGCTCATGTTGCAAGAATACAATTTTTCAATTGAATATAGACCCGGACATAGCATGCAACATGTAGACGTCTTAAGTCGTAACCCAATGCCAATGGAAGAACAAGAAGAGCTGGAAATCCTTCATATCACGACTAATGATTGGTTGCATACAGTCCAGATGACTGATCCACAGTTAAAGCACATCAAGTCTATACTGAGCACCAGTGAAGATGACCTTAAAGACATTACGAATAATTATGTCTTACGTGATGATAAGTTATACAGGAAAGTCGGTCGAAAGCAAAAGTGGGTTGTACCACTCGGAGCACGATGGCGCATATGCCAAATGAATCACGATAAAGCGGGTCATTTTGCGTTGGAGAAAACACTTGAGAAAATAAGCACCGACTATTGGTTTCCCAAAATGAAACGCTTCGTCAGAAAGTATGTAGCCTCTTGTATAAATTGCGCCTACAATAAGGAGATGAGTGGAAAGAAAACGGGCTACCTACACCCAATTCCCAAAACTCCATCAATCTTTCACACGCTCCACATAGACCACTTGGGCCCCTTTATAAAGAGCAAGAAGGGCAACACTTACATTTTAGGAGTAATCGACGGGTTCAGCAAGTTTATCTTTGTTAAAGCAGTCAGGAACACGAAATCAAAAACGACCATAAAAACTCTTGTAGAGATATTCTCGAGTTTCGGATGTCCTAAAATAATTATTTCTGATCAAGGCACTGGGTTCACCTCTAGTGAGTTCAAGGGGTTCTTAGGGTCTCTGGGCATAAAACACGTGTTGAATGCAGTCGCAACACCACAGGCAAACGGGCAAATTGAGCGTTATAATCGCACGATCTTGAATTCGTTGTCTGCAATGAACCACGGCCTTGATGAGAAAGATTGGGACTCGAACGTTCAAAAACTCCAATGGAGTCTGAATAACACGCTCAACAAAGGAATTGGGAAAACGCCGGCGGAAGTAGTATTTGGAAAAAGAATAGATGGATAATCGGAAAATATTTTAAAGGCAGTTCTAGAACCAGAGGAAATCAATCGAGAGGAAATAAGAAAGACGGTAGAAAATAATATCGAAGAAGCTCAAAAAAAGATGAAGGATATATTTGACAAAGCGCGAGCTCCTACAAAGTTTTTTTTAAAGAAGGCCACTTAGTCATGATTCCGAATAATAACCCAGAAAAGGGCAAGAGCAAGAAATTAGCCCCTAAATTTCGCAGTCCTTTTAAAATTACTGCTATTCTAGATCAAGACACAAATATCGAAGGTCATTCTCAAAAGAAATATCAAAACATATTCCCGGCAGATCATTTGAAACCCTGGATCACGTTTCACGTCACTCCACCGGCAAGTGATGATAGTAGTAGTAGCGATGATTTAAATGAAGCTGACTAATTACTGACCAGACTAAAGCGGTAAAAAGTTACCACAAATATACATACATGTACCTTTTTCCCTATCTGTAATATCCCTAACGTTACAGCTTAGGTATGCATGATGAAGGACCGGGATTGATGATAGCACCGAATAATCTAACGACGTCGGCCCGAAGGTGGCGTAACATAGTTCCCGGTACCAACATTCGACTGTTAGTGCTCTGAAGGTGGAAAAGAGAAGTTTTGAATTTCATATTGTCGGCAGGCCGTGTCCCGAGGGTGGCAAACGGTAGCCATATAACGTAATCTATCAACAGACCGTGTCCCGATGGTGGCAAACGGCAGCTTCATAACAGATGTAACAGCAGACCGTGTCCCGAGGGTGGCAAACGGTAGCCATATAACGTAATCTATCAACAGACCGTGTCCCGATGGTGGCAAACGGCAGCTTCATAACAGATGTAACAGCAGACCGTGTCCCGAGGGTGGCAAACGGCAGCTTTCTTACATATTTTTCATTAGATCGTGTCCCGATGGTGGCAAATGACAGTTTTATTTCATAGTTTATCAGTAGACCGTGGCCCGATGGTGGCAAACGGTTTCTTTATCGAGCACATCAGCAGATCGTAATGCAACGGTGACAAACGGCAGCTCTACAACAATGCAAAAGTTAAACATTGGCTATTGCAATGGTGCCATAGTAGACTACCTAATTATAGTTAAATGAGTAGAGCGAAGATTGACAAAATCATTACAATAGCCTTATGTCATTAAGATGAAGCATTTCTTCCTGATTAATACTGTAATAATAAATATCTCTAATGATCGTTAAAAAAAAGGACGTTGTTACTATTACTGAAAAGTAGATTAAGAACTGTGAAAAAAGTTAAATTTTAAATGATTGAAAACTTTAATTAATACTGGAAAATTCAATAAGAACTGATTATTAATGCTATTAAGAATTTTGATTAATGCTGTAATAATGAATAGTTCTAACGACCATAAAACTTTTATATTATATAAAATTATAAGGCAATTTATACATATTTTTATTGTTTTTATAAATAAGGTCATTGTTATTAGTTTATATTAGTTATTGTTTTAGTTATTAGATTATCAGTAGGTAAGCAAAATTGTAATCGTCGTCATAACTCAAAAGTTTACTAAAATCATTAATATATACATTATTTCATAAATTATTGTTTGTATTTAAATGAGGATTACTTGTGTTATTTTTATTGTTGTATAAGTTACCTATATTTCTCTATAAATCATCGGTATAGAGACATACCCTGTATAAGGACGGCCGAAAGTACAGGAATAGGGACATTCCTGTCGCAGGATAGCCGACTGTTGGCGATCCTATAAATACTAGTTAAATAATATTATCAAAATCAGTGCTTTATTACAAACAAATTATTGTTGGCAACATAAAGCAACGCATGACGAGTAGGGGACGGCGTCGCGCCGGGCGCGCAGAAGTGTTACATTCCGGGCTTATGTTTACATTAACAACATTAGGTTCAGTGCGGAGTACGATAAGGGTTTTGGCGAACTCGTAGAAATGACTATGTCTAATAATGGAATGTGAATAATGACTTTGTTTTTAAGTTTGGGCTCCGGCGCGAGAGTATAGCGCCGAGGCAGAGCTTGCTCGTATTTTGATCGAAGTGGTTGTCGGGAACTTGATTATGTACCTTATTATTATAATATTATATCAGTGACTCTACTACGTCGTTTTAATTAAAAGCATCTACGTATTACTCTAGTGAGTTTTATACGTGTATCGTCCGCCCCAGAAAGGGGAGAGGGACAATAGGGACAAGGACATAGATGCAAACTTGTAGGGAGTGAAGAAGTACGCGCGGTGGAGCCCATTCCGCGCGTATCTCCCGCGCTTCGGCCTGCATAACCGGATGGTTGAGCCAGGCCATGGGTGGTTGGTGGGTTTGTCCTCATTACCTAGTCTCTGGCTAACCCTTCGGGGATAATAGTCGTGATTATTATGTATATGTATGTATGAAGTGATAATTTATACC